>CM030841.1:3364228-4581728 GCA_018105865.1 Metaphire vulgaris
CGCTAACTGGGTGAACACGCTCGGTCAGTCAGTCAGTCAGTCAGTCAGTCAGTCAGTCAGTCTGTCTGTCTGTCTGTATGTCTGTCTGTCTGTACCATCGCTGATCGCTCGGCAGCAGTACTGACTTATCTGAGGCTGCTATTTATATTCTACCTCAGGCAAACACTCAAATGATATCTAGCCTACAGTCAGTCAGTCAGCTGGTGCTATATAAATCAACTATTACATTTTCTCCATTTTATCGTCATCTGCGGGGTCCGGGGTAGTAAGCGGAAATATATTCCGGACATGTGGGATCATGGAGAGCCCGAAAGGTCACGCAACATCGCTTAAAAACAATGCGTTCCGGCACCCTGAGCCAATGGAGTTTGTCCCGGAGATATGGCGTCACGTGATCATGCCATTTACATCCGAAGATCGTCCTCGCTGTAGTGTTGAGGACGGCCTGCATCCGTTTGAGTTGGCTGTCCGGTAGACCCAACAGGAGACCATTACAATAGTCCAGTCTGGTGACAATGAGTGCATGTGAGAGGAGAATCGCCGTTGCCTTTGGGATGTAGCATCGAATTTGTCGGATTTTCCGTAGCTCCGAGTAGTACGCCCGTGTCACGTTGCTCAGGTGGCCCACGAATGAAAGTGATTCGTCCAGGAGGACTCCAAGCAGACGCACCTTCTTGGAAGGAACGATTTCGACGTCCCCTATCACGAGCGGTTTCCGATCAATGAGATAATTCCTCCTCGGAGAGCTAACCCATAGGATCTCAGTCTTGCCCGGATTGAGTGCCAGTCGGTTCACGGCAGTCCATTTCATGATCTCCTTTATACAGTCCTGGACCCGTATCCGCATTGCCTCCACCTCCAATGGTAAGCAGGAGGAGCTTATCTGCCCATCATCTGCATAGGCATGGAAGGTAAGCCCTCTCTGGCCTACAAGTCGTCCAAGTCTCTGATACAGAGGATGAAAAGTAAAGGACCGATGGCAGAGCCCTGTGGGACCCCGAAAGGAGCCCTCCGCGGCGCAGAGATAGATCCGTTCCAGCTGACTGCCTGTGACCTCCCGGTGAGGTAGTCGCCCAGCCAGTTTAAGGCTCTCCCCGTTATCCCGTAGGAGAGTTCGAGGCGACGGTTAAGTATTTGGTGGTCCACGGTGTCGAATGACGCGGAGAGGTCCAGGAGACAGAGTAGGGCAAGACTACCGCTCGAAATCACTTCCACTAGTTCATTAAAAATCCGTAGGAGAGCAGTCTCCGTAGAATGACCGGCGCGATACGCCGATTGACTGTCTGTCTCTCCGCCTGCCTGTCTGTCTGTCTGTCTGTCTTTCTTTCTCTGTCTGTTTGTACCATCGCTCAGCAGCAGTAAGACAACTGCTAATAAATTTAAAAACAATGGATGACCCCTGCCTTATTTAAATCACGTAAAACTCAAATTAAACTTTATGAAATATTTAATAAAAATCCTACAATCGGAAATATAAGTACTTTCAATAAATTTAATAGAAGGAGTCAAACAATTATGTAAAACTTTTTGCTACTTTCAGATAAGAAAAGACACATGTGATGCAAGACGACGCTACCATTGGGTTCATGATGGGATACCAGCTGAAGTGACAGTCGAATATAATCACAACCATGGGATCAACAATGCTCATGCTCTTTCCTTTCGCAAAATTGACCCTGCCATTCGTGAAACGTTTTATGGATATTTTGATCTGCCTCAGCTGCTGCATATCATTTGAACCAACTGGAAATGGGACTAAATTGTGATGAATCTGCTGCTATGATCCAAGCTGATGCGGCATTAAATCCAAAGGCATCTACCATATACTACTGGTACTCATTGTGGAGGCAATTGAACTTTGGAGATCGAACTGGAGTCGGCATGTTTCAGGTTCTAGAGGAGAAAGTGGCTGAGTACATGGCAAGTGGTTCACTTGTCTCCATTTCTCGTCAGAGATGTAGTACTTGGTACTTGTACTTGTACTCGAGTTGTACTCGAGTACAAATTTTAGTACTTGTACTTGTACTCGGAGGCCAGGTACTTGTACTTGTACTTGAAGCATTGTGTACTTGCTAACATGTGTACTTGCTACATCTCTGGCTACATGTACTTCAAGGGTACCAGTAATGCTGTTCCTTTAGGCTAATGACAAGCACATCCTCACAGATGGCCAAGTACCTGGAAGGCTGGAACTCAACGATATTTATGATGAAGCCACTGATACCATCGTATTTTGTAACAGTGAAGTTAATAGAAAGGAGTTCAACAGGCTGTATAATGCAGCCATTAGAGACCTTAGTATGCCTGCTTCTGGCGCACCAATTAAACGCGTATTTAGCCAAGCTGGCTTGATTGCGAGACCGCACAGGGCTAATATGACCGATGCAAGACTATCATCTCTATTTTTTAGTGCAACTGTGAAGATATTTAGATGCTAATATAGTGTCAATTTTATTCGTGGCCGGACAAACTGCCCGATGACAAAATGTCACGGACAAAATGTCATGGGGACAAAATGTCAGCGGAAAAAATGTCAGGGGACAAAATGTCACGGTTTAGGGTTAGGGTTAGAGTTAGGATGACATTTTTTCCGCTGACATTTTTTCCGCTGACATTTTATCCCCATGACATTTTGTCCGTGAAATTTTTTTCGTGACATTTTGTCCTCAGACATTTTGTTCTAGCACCTTTTTATTCAATAACCGTGACAAACAGCTACCCGTTAATAGAGTGTAGGCCTACTTGCTGTTTGTATTTGGCTATGAGGATCGGTACTTGTACTTGTATTTGAGGCTTCGGTACTTGTACTTGTGCTTGTACTAGTACTTGGAGGCCAGGTACTTGTACTTGTACTCGGAGGTCAGGTACTTGTACTTGTACTCGTACTCGGAGGCCAGGTACTTGTACTTGTACTCGTACTCGAAGGCCAGGTACTTGTACTTGTACTCGGAGGCCAGGTACTTGTACTCAGAGTTTTTGGAATGCAAGTACTTGTACTTGTACTCGGAGGCCAGGTACTTGTACTTGAAGCATTGTGTACTTGCTACATCTCTGGCTGTTACATTAAAGTAAAACGTCTTAAGGTTGGTAAGAAATGTTGAGCGTGAAACCACTTGATCGCATATAACTGTCAGGAGAGCATTCCAACTTTGAGGTCCAGTAGCCTTAAAAGTGCGATCGCCAAGTCTTTTACGAGTTCTCGATGTGACCAGCAACTGAGTGTCATTGGATCGAAGCCCTAAGGATCTTTGCGTTTGTCGAACAAGTTGACAATCAACGAGTCAGATAGCCAGATGCTTCTCCACACAGGCATTTGTCGACTAAAGAGGTGACTTTGAACTCTATGCGCTGCTTAACTGGCAGCCAGTGCAGATCATGAAGGATAGGAGAAATATGCTGCCGCTGCGAAACCTTGGTAACGAAACAAGCGGTTGCATTTTCGACTGACTGCAGTCTCCGTATTTGTGTCTCTGGTGCTAGGCTCAGTAAACTGTTGCAATAGTCTAAGTTGGTGCTGTTCATTGAACGTCTTCGTGGCCTCTGTGGATAGAGATGCAAAAACTGTTCCAATTTGTCTCAGCTCGTCAAAACTACCTGATACCATTCTGCTGATATGCTGCGACATCGTCAAGTTTTCACCCAATGTCACCCCGAGATTATGTATCGTGCTAACACGCTGTATTTCGGTGTTATCGATGATGATCCGCATCAACGCCAATTTTGCAACCTGACGTTTTCGCCCAATGCAAATAAGCTCAGTTTTGCTCGGGTTGAGTTTCATTCTGTTCGTCTGATGTCATTCTTCAACTTCGTTTATACAGTTTGTCAGCGTCGCTTCCGTCTCGCTAGCTTCATCAGGGTAATGGCTGTGATAGAGTTGTATATCACCAGCATAGAAATATATCATTAGCTGATGCTTAGTTACAACGCCATGAAGGTTGCGGGTTCAATTCCAGCAGGAGCCCTAAGGTCAACTTAACCTTACTCGCTAATGGGCGGTGTTAAACTGAGGAGCAGCATCAAGCTGCGAGATAAAACGTGGGTCTGGGGAAAGTAATGGCAACCTACCCCAGATTAATGGATTATACCACCAGTGGCGTAGACGAGGTGTTTGGGGTTTTCAAACAACCCCATTTCAAAATCTATGACCAACACAATTGATGTAAATCCGTTGACCTAAAAAAGGAAAAATAAGAAAAATTTTGCAAAATTCTGTCACGGTTGAAACCAAACCCCCTTCTGGAAATCCTGGCTACGCCACTGCATACGGACGTCTGTAGTCTGTTACAGTACCGTAGCAACTGCCAAACACTAATACGTTATGCCTACCGTAAGACGATATTTCACATAACGAATAGATAGGCTGTTAAAAAATGAAAGTACGTACCCTCTAACTTTAGTCTGTGTTAGACCTATGACTACATTGTAGATAAAAATTACGACAACAGCAGTGTTGTAAAGTATTTATAAATACTTTCAGTATTTAAATACTATTTAAATACTTTGTCCAGTATTTAAGAAAGTATTTAAATACTGATCCAAAATTAAGTATTTAAATAGTATTTAAATACCATAGAGTATTTAGATGTATTTAAGAAATTTAAATACTTTGGATTTATCGCAATTTTCACATAATTATAACGTTTCTTTTAGACTGTTCATTTTTACATTTTCTTTACTGATGGTTTTAGACAGTTGAACAGTTAAGTAGGTCTACATTGAAATTGTTAGAAATAATTTTAACTAACATTTCTTTACACAAAAATACGGTTGTGGCGAATCGTGTCAAATACATTATCAAGTATTTAGAAAAGTATTTAAATCAGTGTTTCTCAAACTGTGTGCCGCGGCACACTAGTGTGCCGCGCGAGATTATCAGGTGTGCCGTGGGATTTGTTGAAAAGTTTATTAAATTAAAATTTTCAATGTTTTAACTGTCTCAGATCAATGCCTGTGCTTCAACATTCTATCTTGTACGCATAACCAGTGAGGGTCGTAGCGTCACCGACGAGTCTGATGAATCTAGAGTCTTGATAACACTGGTCAACAAATTTTATGCAAGTTTTTGTTTCCTCTACAAATTTTGGTGAAACTAATAGATTTTGACTTGCTGAACACAAATATGTAATTAGAATTTCTGTATCACGTAAGGTTTTTAAGAAATCGACAATTTAGCATTTAGTATTGTAACGTCTTCTGCAAGATAATCCTACAGAAGGATCTAGGCAATAATGACAAGACATGAGAAAATTAGAAATGTTTTGCTATAGATTTTCGTTTGTAGTCACTGTCCTGTGCTTCACGTATCAGTGACCAACAGTAGTATCCGAGCATAGACGGACTCCACTTTCCCTGGTAGCGTTTCTCGATGCTGGCAATGTCTTTGTGAAATCTTTCACCATGTTCATCACTGACGGCGCCGAGATTGTCCGGGAAGAAGTCCAAGTGAGAATAAAGGAAGTGTATCTTCAGTGACATGTTGCATTTCATTGCCTTGTAAGCTTGTAGCAGATTTCCAACTTGTTCAACATAGTTTGGCGCCTTGTAGTTGCCCAGAAAGTCAGCAACAACATCCCTGAAGGCTGTCCAGGCAACATGCTCGGCACCCTGCAGAAGGCCCTCAAAGTGACTGTCCTTGAGCATCTCTCGAATCTGTGGGCCAACAAAAACACCTTCTTTTATTTTAGCATCACTGGTGCGTGGAAACCTCTGTCGTAAGTATGTAAAGGCTTCACTTTCTTTGTTCATTGCTTTGACAAAGTTTTTCATTAACCCAAGTTTGATGTGCAAAGGTGGGAGATAAATGTTCTTCGGATCAACGAGAGGATCATGTTTAACGTTCTTCTGTCCTGGAACCAAGTCCCTGCGAGGTGGCCAGACCTTTCTCACATAATGCGAATCTCTAGCTCGGCTGTCCCACTCGCAAAGAAAGCAGCAGTACTTGGTGTAGCCTAGCTGCAGACCGAGTAGAATTGCAACAACTTTCAGATCTCCACATATATTCCAGTTGTATCTCGAGTATTCTATGTGTTTCAATAGCAGCTGCATGTTCTCATATATTTCCTTCATATAAGCAGCATGTCCAATGGGTACTGAAGGGTATGAATTGCCACTGTGCAGCAAAACAGCCTTTAAACTTAACAGCTAAGTCAACAAAAAGTCGCCATTCGGATGGATTGTGCTTACAGTTGAAAGCAGAAAGCAATCCATCAATGTCAATGCAAAAAGTAACTGTCGATTTTTTGGAAGAATCGAGTCAAGTCTTCATGCTGTTTACGAAATACTGAAATGTTTGTACCTGGAGAGAGCAGATTCCATCCTTGCAACCTAGATCCAAGCAATTCTGCTTGATTTTTTGACAAATCTAAGTCTCTGACCAGATCATTGAGCTCTGCCTGAGAAATCAAATGAGGATTGCTGGATGTCGATGGCTCAAACTCTGGGTCTTCCGTAGCTGAATCATCAACTATCTGCAGCGTTTCATCTGTCTCTGCATGCTCGTCCTTGTCCTCCAGTGTCCAAAACTCGGGGTGGTTGGAACAGGAAGACTCTCGTCGTGTGGAACTGGTCTCATTGCCGAGGCAAGGTTACGATACTCAATAGACTTCCTATTCTTTGAAGAAAATCCTGTAACATTCGTCATGCAGAAATAGCAATCCGTTACATGATTATTCTGCTCCTCCATATCATTGGTATGGCGAATGGCATGGATGGACGCTTACCTGCAAGCCAAGCTCACAGACTGGTAGCACAAGATGAACAACATATATGAGGTGCCCATACTTTGTCCTGGTCGCCAATTTTGCATCCAAAGTATAACTCATATCCTTTCTTTATGATTGCTGTCATACTCCGCTTCTGTGATTTCAACGTAAACTCTCCACAGATGTAGCAGAACGTGTCACTGCTATTGCGACATCGACGCGACATTTCAGAAGCTTTAATTAAATTAGTTAATATATTCAATTCACAGCCTTTAACTAAACAGTTATATCTCATCAAATAGAAAGACTGCAGCTGCTTCCTAGTGCTGCTTGGTATTTTATATAGGACTGCGTAACCATAGCAACAATACATGCTAGGCATGTAGTCTTGAAGACAGGTTTGGGCGCGTCTGGGCATGTCTGGACATGCCTAATTATACTAATTTTCAAAATCCATGTAGTTAAGTGAGCCAGCAGTGCATATTACATCTGTTATGGCGGTCACATAAGATTCTTGCCTAACCTGAATACCCATAACTCAGATAACTCTCGAAAACCACGATTTTTAAATTCTTATAATCAGTGGCGTCGCCAGGAATTTTTTGTTGGGAGGGGGGGCAAAATGGGTCTGGGGTGTCAGATTACTTACCCACCCCTACCCCCTCCACAAAAAACTTTCTCACCGGATTTGCGCGAATCTGGTAGGTGGTCTGGGGCAGGTTGGGGGGGGGGGAGCAGTTGCCCCCATTTGCCCCCCGTGGCGATGCTAATGCTTATAATTTAAAAATTTAAAATCACCTTTTTCTCAAAAAACTTACGTGATAGGAAAATTTCAAAATTATTCCTGTAATCAGCATGACAAAATCTACCAGGAACACCAGAAATTGCACAGGAAACAAAAACCTTGTTGACCATGCAGTATAATTCGCCCCTGGGACCTGGGAGGACGGGAAGTGCACCATCGCATACCAAACCCTTTGGTATACGAGAGGATGCTGGTGTGGGGGAGGGGTTGTGAATTCGCAGTTAAGACTACGTGGGACCAGGTACGCCTAAGCCATTAAGATACAACCCCTGCCCGGTGTCTGGTTTCTGGCACTTAAGGGGTTCATATCTGCAGAGCGGCTGTGTGCCGGAAGAGAGGACTTGCAGTCTGTTCTGAACCAAGCTATTCAAGTTGTGAACTTCATAAAATCCTGACCACTTAAATCTTGACTTCTTTCACAGCTCTGAGAAGCAATGGATTCCGAATATGCATGCCTATTATACCATACTGATGTTCGCTGGCTTTCACAAGCGAAGGCAGTGTTTAATCTAGACTCCTGGACTCCAGGGGGAAACTGAAAAATCCGGGGTAACTGACAAAGACGGGGGGATTCTGCTAGAGCCGCTGTTAATCCATGTAGTATTCCAAAATTTCCGGAGGGAAAAGAGCAATTTCCCTCCCCCCGAAACGGCCTAGATTAAAAACTGAGCGAAGGCCTTGATGCCTTTCATCAGCAAAAAATTGCGACGTCTTTTCAAGTGTGCCGCCGATGTTTTCACGTATTTCTAGTGTGCCGCGACACGAAAAAGTTTGAGAAACACTGATTTAAACCTTATTTGCCAGTATTTAAATACTTACCCTGTTATGAGGTGGACATCCCCCCCACACACACACAAAAGTGTGGCGACGGGATTTTTAAATTTTTTGAAGAGGGGAAAAAATAAGAGAGATTGTCACAGAGCGTTTAAGAAGGGAAAACGGGCAGATGACCTTTTTTGCTCTCCCTCAAACATTTCAAAATCCCCCACCCCAATGTCAAGGTGGTTAGAATAAACACTGCCTCTTAAGCCATTTTAAGTCATGCTAAGTTAATAACTTATGATTGTGTAAGGATTGTGATTTAATTATCATTTACCTGAATGACAGTGACACGCTATCGTTAATTCCACACTCATGTGAGTTATATTCTAGCAGTAATTAAAGAACCTCTCAAACTATGCTTTAGAACAATGTCCACTTTTGACAGACATTTTGAGTGCTAACCTTGGTGCGCATGTGGAGTGCGGTAAAATAAAACAGAGTGCAGTTTGTTGCTTTGATTATTAATATTGCCTAAAAGACCAATTTTCAGGAACCTGCAATATGTATGCTGGAAAGTTTCTATAGTGCTGTTACGGTTAACCGAACCCAAACCGACCGAAATTGCACGAGGTGAAGCCGTAACAGCTCTAAAAGTTTCCGGAAAATTCCGTAAACTTTTCAGGCATCTTTTTCCGGAAAAGTTACAACCCTGATGATATTGATGACGTTGGAATGATGATGATGGCAGTGTCGCTACAATCGCCGGTGTCTCGAGGTTCTTCGTCTAATCGCTAGTCTTCGCTTTGTCGTTCGATGTCCTCGGCGATCGTTCGTTTCGTCGTTGGCGGCGGCGACTGAGGTCAAATTAAGGGCCGGGGGCTCCCCATCCGCCGACCGACGGTCGTTGCCACTTGAACGCCGGATTCCGTCGATCAGTTCGTTGGACGTGAGTGAGAGAAATGGCCGTCACCAGCAGTCTCAACGGCTCCTCTGCTCTACTCAGACGATGTCTCGACATCAAGGTCCGTCATGATCGTTGTTTAATATGCATCCGTTAACTAAACTGATTTCGTACTCGCTGTTGCGCTAGGATAATGTGCATTTGGTTATTATCAATTGCACGTTACGACATGCACTGGGAACATACATTACGAACCACTTCGAATAATTAGAGCATGCTCCATACCGAAGGATTGCATGGTCGAATCTGACGCAGTCGTCAGGTAGCCATCCAGGGTAACGGGACTAGGTAAACCTGGATGGATTGGACTGGATGTACCATGGAAAATGGCTACCACCGCTCGCTCATTCGGCGCTCAACAGCAGCACAATAATATGAATTGCGACCTAAATCAACAATAAAATAACAGTAAAATCGTTGCACGATATTGCAGATAACTCGGAACTCTGGTCCCAAATTATTATTCTATGTTTTTTGATTTCTAATTGCCTGTAGCATTAATAAAAACTTTGTTTTAATCACGTTTCACTTCCACAGACATGTTGAATGCTATAGTTGTAGCACAGCATGCCTGTAGCCATTGCTGCTTCTATTCGGAGTCATAGCTTTGTACAACTACATAGGTGTTCAGGGCCGTCAGAACGAATTTTGGTCATGGGGTGCAGATTTTTCCGAAGTAAAATTTTTCGCTTTCAAATTCTTGACAAGCAAACAAAGGTGGTCAATGCTCGATTTTACCTTAAAAATAGCTTGACAAGCAAAAAAAGGTCCTCTGCACCCCCTGTATTTCAGGATACAGGGGGTGCAGACCATCATCTTTCCAGGGGGTGCATTGCACCCCCTACATTTTTCAAGGGGTGCAGCCACACCCCCTGCACCTCCACTTCGGGCGGGCCTGTAGGTGTTACTTTGACAGCGCATGTAGTTGTGCAACTGGTATAACAAGGTGACTTATAATACTTTATAATACTTATAATACTGTCTCTGTACTGCTGGTCGACCTCCCATAACAGTGATGTAGCGTGGGGACCAGAGGCAGTCACCTTTGGCACAAAATTCTTGAGGCACAAAATTTCAAATGTGAAAAAGAAACATATGATGAAACAATAAATCATAAAATAAGCCGGCACATGGCATTCACAAAGAATTGTAAATACCTTATCTTGGAATCTATTATTAAAATGTGGAAGTATGATCTCTGTGACATTCTTTTGCTTGTCAAGACATTTTGGGGGGAACTTGGAATGCAATCCCTCTTTTACACTGGGTGCTTAAAACCTATGCTAAATGCCACTGGGCCATTAATATGATTTTAAGTTTTAAAATGGTGAATATTTGACCATTAATATGATTTTAAGTTTAATACAGTGTATTCAATATGATTTTAAGTTAAGAGCAGCATATTCAATGTGGTTTGTTACGCCACCGCATTATAATAATTTGGGACCGGAGTTCAGAGGATTGCTGATAACTCATTAAAGCTTAAATCTAACAAGACCAAGTTTTTTTAAAATTTAATTTTAGTGATCGAATATAGGAGCACATATATCGAGGTGGTAGCACTAAACTTGATGGTTTCATTGGCTTTTTTCAGGCTTTAAACTTAAATTTCAATTAGAAAACTGATTTTTACTTTTGCAATTTGAGCTCTCATTTATTTTGCTTAGTGTCTAAGTCATGCAAAGATGTTACTGTCACATTATTGTGTATATATGTCATCATTTGTATGATTGTGTTGTTGGGCGGGTTACAGACGGTATCCGCCCCATTATGACCACCACCGCTATTGCCGTTATCATTATACAACCAGAAATTATGCTGAGATTATAATTGTCATATTATATACTGGACTATTGATATAGCGCCGTAATCTTAGCCTAACCAAAGACAAGGGCACTTTGCAAGGGGCAGTGGCATAGAGAGGGGCAGTGGGGGTGAACTGCCCCAGGCAGCACTAGCCCTATGGGCGGCACATTTTCGGCTAAAAAATAGATAAAAAAGAAGCAAACATAAAAAGGTCAATAATATATAACGACCTATTTTGCTCATCATGACCTTTGGATTTTTCAGAAGTTGAAGGGATGGCACTTTCTATTTTGCACATGCGGCACTTTGCCTCACTACACCACTGACAAGGGGTATGACTACCTAAACAGATAGCTTTTCTGGGTTTTTTCAGTCAGTCAAAAAATAAGTATACATATCATCTGTACTGGTATACTTATTTTATTGACTTCTTATTCCACTATATCATAGAATTCAAAAAATGTTAGGGATAAAGTAGAAGGGATTGAGGACTATTTAGGTGGCTTATTGTTAGCGGTGTCCATTAATTACGTCAACAACTTTTGGACAATTTTTGACCCCCCCCCCCCATAAGATCGGTGACGGGTCCCTTAGAAAGTTTAAGCTATTTTTTAGGAGATGACTCCTTTTCCAATTTTTTTGCCCATCAAGTGTCAAATTGTAGTGGTGATGACCTTTTTTGTTTGCCAGGCTTTTTTCCATTGTAATAAATGGTATTCCATGAAATTTCCTATTGCTTTGATTATTTGTAAAAAATGAAATTGTTGGCGTCAACTTCTCTTGACCCACCCCCTCCCTGTTAACAAACCCCTTCTCTGTTTTGTTGATGTAATTAATGGACGGCCCCTTAGCCTAATAGTGCTTCTAAAATAAATTATATTAAAAGGTAAATTAGTCCCATACTCAAACACGCAAGCGTATAGGGTCCGGCACTGATCTTCGGTTACTAGGCAAGCTGCGACGCAGGTAGTAGCTTACTTTCTCTAGAGTCTAGACCCACGTTTTACCTTTGCAGCTTAAGACTCCTGCCAATTATCAATGCCTAAGCAATGAACGGCTTGGTTGTCCGTCAGCACCTTCTAAAATAAATAAGATTAGGCTGCACAAATACAATATAGCATGTACTAAATTACTTGGCTAGAATCGGAAATTCATTTATTATTTCTGTATTTATGGCTCACTAGTGACTAATCAGGACGGTCATAATGGTGGCGGTCATAGCTGTGGTGGCCATAACTGGGGCGGTCATGACAGGGGCGGCTACCGTCTGATACCATTGGGCGGTGGCAGCCATTTCTCTCAAAATCATTTCACCCTCAGGACATTTAGCCCCCAGTGTAGAGGATTTACCTCTTACCGTATATATTCGTGATAAAGTCGAAATTTAAGGCCAATTCACAGGTTATATATCCTGACCTCGACTTATACTCGAGGCACTAACTGTTGGGTAAAGTTTCCATACATAGCATGTCGAAAATAATTAATTTAGCTAACTGCTTAATTATTTTCAACATATGCTACGGCATCTAAATAAAAGTTCACATCAGCACTTTTAAGATTGGTAACACTGGTCTACATCAATTTTGCTGACTTAAACAAGATGTGATCTTTATGTATTTTTGTGTGCTGAATCCAAAAATCAACCCATTTCCTCCCATCATCAGTTTTCCCCCGCAAAACGCTGTTTACTGATTTACTGTTTACAGTAATAACATGGCATTATATCATTATAATTCTTTAGCTATATTGAATATGCAAAAGATAAGGATGTGCAAAAAGCTATGCTTAATATGGTGGACATAACTATTTAATAACACAACAGTTTAATAGGCAGTTTTAAACTGCAGACGTCAGCATTTTATGGATATAGGCCTATATAAGCAGCGTGAAACCCGCGACAGCATTCAGTCGTTCATGAGGCTTACAAGTTGCAGCAAATGTAACTATTTTAACTAGTTTTCTGTAGAATATGTAAACCAGCACTTGAACATTTTAGGTAGTGCAGGAATGATCCTGACAAATTTTGCTACATTTGTGGTTGCCCAGCACCTAAACAAAGGAGAGAGGTGTTTGAATTTGTGCATAAAGTTTATCATGCATATTTTTTTCCATTGTGACCAGGAAAACCTTGGGCATTCCATAAAATTGCAGGACATTTGTTGATTATTCAGACAGTTCATAATGTGACTAAAGGTCAGAGTTTTTCTCTGTCTTAGCTTTCTCTGGTCTTAGCTTTGGAGTTCCAATGGTTAACAAGCCTCAAACCATGCATGTTGATAACTGCTACTTCTGCCTGGTAAATATTTCAGGCATGTCCACAAAGACAAAATCTTCCAACCAGTACCCAAATCACCCCTCTGCTCTGAGACCAGTTGCTCACTGTCCCGAAGTTCCTGTACCTATTTGCACTACTTTGGGTGTTTCTGACAACGATGAATTTAGTCAGTCAACAGACACGAATGGTGAAGATTTCATGGCCTCAGAAGTTCTGAATGCACCAAACATTCAACCAAGCTGAGTTGTAAGACCTTATATGAGATCTAGATCTGCTTTTTTTAGTCGCAGCAGAGTTACTGGGTTCAAGACTGAAGAAAAAGAACCTGTTCAGTGTTGGCTCCAGGAACCACGCTATGTAAAATGGCAGAAGATTGATCTTTTGAAATATTTCCATATGGAGGAGGAGTTTGTATACTGCATCAACATCAAAGGACTTATTGAATCAATGGGATGTTATAGTTGTAGACAAGATGCTTTTATGACCTGATTAGTGACTTAATCAGAGTCGAGAATTATGACCTTTCAGTTCAAAGCTTCAAGATTGGCCAAGACTGGGAGCAACATGAGTGTCAAGTTGCATTTCCTTCATAGCTACCTGAACTTCAAATCTTGGAGCTATGAGTGAAGAACAAGGAGAATGCTTCCATCAAGACATCACGACCATGGAACATAGATATCAAGGCAGATAGAACTCAAACATTGTGGCAGACTACTGCTGGTGTTTACAGCGTGACAACTGTGACCATAACTATACCGAGCATCCAAAAAGAGAAGATTCCTTTCTCAAAACTTAAATTTAAGCAACTAGCTATTGCTCTTATTGCTCTCTTGGTTAGAAGACAGACTCATTTTTGGCTGAATAAAAAATATTGTGTTATCGGTTCTTCAGAATTTCCTATTTTCCCTTATGTTTGACTTTAACACCTTTAATTAAGCATTCCTCATTTATTTTTGACGTGTTGCATAATTTTTGACTTCATATCTGGAATCAACCTCTCAATTGGGTAAAATCAGCAAAAATATTAAGTCAGCAGAAAATTTTTTTAAATGTAGACCAGTGTAATTTATAGGCGCCACATAAATATTAATTAAATATTGGCGCTACATAAATATAAAAATTCCAGATTACCGTAATTAAGATTTTTATATTGTCAAGAATGAGCGAATAGCAGGTTAAAAATTTTCTTAATCGTCAGGAATCAATCTGGGAATGTGAAAATCGTTCAGTTTCTCGATAGTTCAAAGCTAAAACGCAGTTTTTCAATCAAAACAATGGCGCCGCTGCCGCCACATGCCCACTTCGCGTCCGCCATTGTTCCGACTCTCACTATCACCTCAAGAGGGTTGGCCGCGATGACATCACTTCGACTTATTCCCGGGTCAATGACTTTAGACACCTTCAAATACCCAAAATCTAGGGGTCGACTTATGCTCGGATCGACTTTATCTCGAGTATATACAGTAGCTTAGGGCACAAGCCTAAAGCGCTATGCACTGGTTCATACAAGTGAGTAGTGTTTGGCTGAAAAGCACAGAAGAATTTACTCTTATGCATAATTTACACCTGGACTTTACATAGATTTTTCAGAAAAAAACATGCGTGTTGTACCCAAGATAAATATAGTATCAAATGGGAACATAATTTTGAAGACTCTGGTCAGATATTTCTGAGATCTGGTCAGATGTGACAATCTGTAAAATCTGAATTTTTAGTTTTCACTGTTTTGTTATTAGCCATTTGCCGCTGTTGTATGTGGCATGTCAACGTCTCCTGTTGAAGGAAAGCCAAAGGCATTTGGGAAGAACCTTTCATTTCGTTCAGCTGTTGGAAGTCACTTGGATGCAAACAATCGCCCAATTGTGTTAATTTATGGCTGGCTAGTAGCAAAATCTAAGCACATCTACAAATATGGGGACTTCTATCTGGGTCTGTGTTCTCAACAATTTCTGTAATGTGATTATGAACATTGCAAATGTTTATTTTAAAGTTATAAAACTTAATATCTGTTATTAATACCTGTTGTTTTTTTAACAGAATTCTTGCATTCCTTTGTGATTTCAAGTGCCATTCTTTCTGCCTCTTCGATTTTCTCCAACAATTGTTCCCAGCATGATCTTCTTCACCAGTCTATTGTCTTTCATCCTGCATATGTGCCCAAAGAAGTTAATTTTTCTCCGTATCAATATTTGCATGGTGTTAGTTTTGTTCTTAATTCTTTCTCACATCATTGTGTTCTTTATTTTCTGTTGCCATCTGATGTTCAGAATTCTCCTATAGCATTTAATTTAAAAGGCTAGTAGACGGTCTTTATCCCTCTTCTTTATGGTTCAGATTTCTGATGCGTATAGTAATACACTGAAGATGCGCGACTGCGCGTTCTTAGTATTTCCAGTTTTGTCTCGACTTTCGTGACCATGCTTTTCCATATTGTTTTAAACCCTGCCATTGCTCCTGTTGCTTTTTTATTCTTTTTATCTCCTGGCTGCAGTCGTTATCTCATGTCAGCAGGCTTCCAAGGTATTCGAATTTTGTTACATGTGCGATTTGATCTCCATTGACTGTTATGTTTACCGTGGGCTCTTGTTGTCCAAACACCATTGTTTTTGTTTTTTCTATGTTTACCCTCAATCCCATAGGCTCTGTAGCTTCTACTACACTATTGAGGCTTTCTTGTAAGCTTTTAATTTCTTCTTCTATTAGGTCTATGTCGTCTGCGAATCTCAGGTTGTTTACCATCTCTCCGTTGATCTTGACTCCTTTTCTCTTGGTCTCTCCTACATCCATTACCCTTTCTAAATATGCAATTAAGTTAATGGTTGAGACTGGGTCTCCTTGTTTTTTCCCTCTTTCTGTTTGAACCATTCTCCTAGTTCTTGCCCTACTCTTACTGCTGCCTTTGTGATTTTACACAATACCCGGTAATCAAAAATGACAATTAAGCACTGAATGGCAAGCAACAGTGCTTAATTGTCATTTTTGATTATTGGGCTTTTGATTCAGAAATATGTTTAAGCGTGATAATGTCAGAAAGCAAAAGATATCTTGTTTGGTTAATGCTCTAAAGTAATATTGTACTTTTGTAGGAAAAGGTTTCGATGTTTTGCATATTAAGGTGGAACCACTTCAGCTGCTTTGGCCAAAGCGAGCACAGCAGGTGGTTGGTCAGGTGTCAGATTTTGTGATGGATCCTAAGCGATGTCATCAGCCGATCCTTATTCATGGATTTTCAGTAGGTGGTTATCTGTACGGGGAAACCATTGTCAAGTTTTTATCAGATAAAAGAAGATTCCAAGATATGGACAGTCGAATTCGTGGTCAAATTTTTGATAGTCCCGTTGACTTAGAGGGAGTTCCTAGAGGAGTCGGCTTGGCAGTCACTGACAAACCCATCTTACAAAAGACTATCAAGCTGTCGCTTGAAACATACTTGAAATTTTTTAGTAGTCAAGTGATGCAGCACTATAAGAAGTCTTCAGAAATGTTCCATCTGAATCCATATCGTAGCCCGTCATTGGTCTTCTATTCAAGAAGCGACCCAATTGGAACCCCAGGCCCCATCGAAACCGTTATGCATAACTGGAGACGGCAGAACATTCCAGTCTTTTCTCGGTACGTTACAATTGTCATTATACAGCTTTGTATTTCATAACTAGGCTTTTAAAATAGTGTAAAGATATTGTGATGTTTATATTATGGTAAATTGGTAATTTGCTTTCAAGACATTGTTACCATCGGTAGTTGAAGTTGGTAGTTACCTGCAAACACTAAATAGAATAAATGTTCTAAATGAGTTTAATTGTTCAATCTATTATATGATGCTTTGATAATAATACACTGCAGCACTAGTCATCAGCCATCTACTCCATTCTGCTCATTATATGAATGCTAAGGATCTATAATCTCTGATCCCTAGTAGTGAACCCAGACAAGCAGTTCATCTGAATGCAGTGCATTGCAGGGCTTCTGTGAAGTGGAACTCCCTATGCTTAGTTTTAATTGTCATTGTGGGGGTCCTCAGGACCTTGAATTTGCATACTTTGACTATATTAGCAATGTTTGTGAATGTTTTTGTTGACTCAAGACAAGATCTGAGTCATTTGCCCCCTACCAATGCTTTTCACTCTAACATTATCTCTGTCAAGAGCATACTGTGAAATGTTGACATGTTTATTTTTGACTGCTGTGTTTGACTGATATTGATATAGCAATTGATATAGCAATATTGATACAGATTTGATATATATAGGAATTCTTCTTCTTCAGGTGCTCTGTCCAAAGACAGGTTCCATACTCCAGCGTCACCACTCCTCTATCTTGAGCTTTTATCTTCAGGGCTGAATACTTGTTTTTTTTCCATTGTGTCGAACATCCACTCCAGCATCAGTGTCCTTCTGTGCTTTCCCATTCATCTTTCCTTCTAGTGCTTCTCTTGATAGGTTTGATTCTTCTCTCAGAACCTGGCCTGTCCACTTTTTTTCTTGTACGAATAGTGTTTATTAGGCTTTTCTTATCTTGTATCCTCTTCCAGACTTCTTTTGTTTGTTATTTTTACTATCCACCTGATTTTTTTTTCATTCTTCGCCAGATTCACATTTTGAATGCCTCTAGTCTCTTTATGTCTTCCTTTCTGAATGCCCAAGTTTCTGATCCATAGAGTGTCACTGGCCAGATCAGTGTTCTGACCAATCGTTTTTTCAGATTTTGGTTAAAATTCCTTCTCAGCAGTTCTCTTCTGTTCGTAAAGGCTTCTTTCCCCATGGCAATTCTTCTCCTTATCTCTTTATGACATTGGCATTTGTATCAAGCATTCTTCCAAGATAGCAGAATTCTTCTACCTGTTCTATCTCCACTCGATCAATGATTATTCTCATTTCTCCACCGTGTCTGCTGATTTTCATTGCCTTTGTCTTCTTTAAATTGATTTTCATTCCATAATTTTTTGATGTTGTGTTAAGAGAGTCGACCTTTGCAATCCATGGTTGGTGTTTGCCATAATTGCCTGGTCATCAGCAACCTTATGTCCCTTATTCTTTTTCCACCCACCACTACTCCATCTTCGATGTTTTCAGAGACTTCTCTTATGAGTTCTTCTGTGTAGAAATTGAATAGCAATGGCAAGAGAGGGCATTTTTGTCTTACGCCTTCCCAACATTCCTGTTTCAGAGTCTTTTCCATTCATACGGATAGATATTGATAGATTCGTGTACAGGTTTCCGATGAAACAATTAGCAATTGCTAAAGCAGTTATTCTTTATGAATTCAATGAAGTCTTGTAATGATTTTATATCAAAATTTTGTGGCAATGGTTAGAATGAAGCTCTTTTGAAAATTTAGATGTTGGGATGACACTCCTCATGTCACTCATTTTCTTCACCATCCAGTGCAGTACATTGGAGCTTTGAATGCATTTCTGGGTTCCATTGGTCTTCAGCAGGACGAGTTTTCCGATATCAGCAAGACTGCCGTTGCCAAATAGTCTTTTAAACGATTGGTGAATGTGCGGCACAATGATTTGTATATTTATTATGTAGATAAAATTTCTATGTTGAGCATCCAAGAGTTGACTTTCGAAAGCCAAGTTGAAAAATTATCATTTATTGGTTTAATGGAAAAGCATTTTGTATATACAGCAAGGTAATGTGTACTGTTGTGGTCATAATTTGAATGAAACACTCATTCAATAGTGGCTAGCTTGCATAAAGAACATTATAGTGTGTAAAATATATACGGGTAAAAAGAAGTCTATTAATTATTAAAAGTGACCATTTTCAAATGCCAATTTCTCTTGATTGCTGATGAGGTTGAAAGGGTGGAAGAATTGCTCCCAGAAAACCCTCCGTAATACATGTAATTAGAAACAATTCCTGGTGTAGAAGTATAAATATATATAAAATATGTGTACAAAGGGTTTTAGAGTTTTTAAAACAGCACAAAGCACCAATGGCTAGATCACACATCTGTTGCTCATAACACGGTCTTCTACACCACTTTACAATATATATATATATATACATGCATACATACATACATACATATATACATACATACATACATACATACATACATAACCACGCCTGGACAATTAGAGACAATGCCTGGATTACTTTCATTCTGCAGGGTTGAGCAAGCGAACAATTTTTAATTTGGTAGCATTAAATCAAATTGTTGATGGAACAAATCACACAGAGATGTTCAATCATTGGCTTATTTTGTCAATTGAATTGATAAGCATGATGTAAATCCTGCCATTTGCAATTTTCACTTAAATAGTGATTGTTGAGTTGATCATCTGCCAGGGTTGTGTGTTGATTCTAGTTATGCCACTGGTTGCAATAAATGCATCATATATATATATATACAATTATACATACATATACAGTGTGTGTGTGTGTGTATATATATATGTGTGTGTATGTATGTGTGTGTGTGTGTGTGTATGTATATATATATATATATATATATATATTTATATACATATATATGATGGTACCATTAAATTGGCTAATATTTTATGATTACGTAAACGTACAGTACCAGTAAGTGAATTATAAAGCTGCATTTATTTTATCGAATTTTAATAGTGTTCTATTTGGTAGAGACTAGTACTCAGAGTAGCTTGCAGATATGACATGATGGCATTTTCCATTAGCATGCTACTTTCTGACCTGTCTGCAGTATCTATATTATCTTTGTTTTTGAAAATTTAAGATTTTGTTGTTTTGAAAACCAAGACTGTTTGTTTTGACCTACTTGTGTTGAACAGTTGTGCCCAAGTCACAATGTGACAATCTTTTGGATGTATTCATGTTTTTTGCCGATTTTTTTTACATGCAGTTTCTGGGTGACCATCAGACCACAGTTTGTACTTTGCAATATTTCCATAGTTTTTATGGTACATGTATGGTACATGTACAGTATGTGAAGCATAATATTTGAATACAGTGCTGTATTTTGCTCGTTGCTAACAAGCACAAAATTTTGGGATTAATTCTTAATCCAGTACTTAGAGAAAATTTAATTGCTGATTGTGGAAATGTGATAAAAAACTGCATGCATTGTGTGTGTGTGTGTGTGTGTGTGTGTGTGTGTGTGTGTGTGTGTGTGTGTGTGTGTGTGTGTGTGTGTGTGTGTGTGTGTTAGACTGTAACACCATACAGTTAACCCCTTTCATTGCTCTGACCCCTTTACGGTGGGGCCCAGGATAACTCGGGCAGCAGAACTCTATTACCAATGATGAAGCCCAAGATAACTTGGGGTAAGTCCCTACTTATGTCCAATAAATTATTTTTAATTTCCAATCATATATCGTGGAGCCCGAGATATGCTGGGCTAATAGTGGGCTAAGCAACAGTGAAACTAACTGGTAGGTCTCGTGAAAATAGCACGAAATAATAACACAACACAAGCTTTAACCCAAAAAATTAATTTTATCAAAACATTTGTGGAGAGTTTTCCAAAAAACATTCCACCATAAAGGGTTTTCACTATGCTGTATGTATGTTATGTACCAGGGAGTCTGTAAGACACCCTGGTTTCTCCTATGCATATATTAAGACAAATAGTGGGCTAAGCAGCAGTGGTTCTCACACAGGGCAGTCCCTACTGAACCACTTTAAACCTTGTTATATTATATTACAGTATATTAATACAGTACAGTGATGAAGTTGGGATTAAACCCTGTTTAATGAAGTTATTTCCTGAATAGGACTGAGCCTTAAGCTTGTTTACATTTAGAATACAAATGGTATTATGGTGGAGGCCTGGCCTCACAGTCGCCCGCTTTTGGCAAGCGATCGCCGGTCTGTTTTTTTAGCTTGATGCTCGTCTATGATCTTCCAAAAGATTGAATATATTCCGATCTAGACTAAAAACCCATTTCTTTAAATTATCAAATTCTCCATAGCTCTGCCTCACTGTTTCTCACTGACTGATTCCTGGAATGACACGGTCCTTTGCTGGTGAATTTGAAGTCTGGCGGCTACATGATTTGGCGGCAACTTCTAATCATGGGGGCCAACCATTAGTGCCGCCACTGTTTGAAGTACCATCGTTTTGCACCTTCAGAGTATTAGAAATGTTCAGGGTGCGATTTGTAGGGGAAGGGAAAATCTCCCCCCACTGCCCAACTACTTCCCCACTGCAACATTTCCCCAACAACTACATCCCCCAAGCTCGACATGTTCCCCCTCCCCTCCACTGCTCCAGGTCACAATTTCTCACAAATCGCACCCTGGAAATGTTATTATAAAAGTGCATATAATATTATTATTAGTGGTGGTGCTGTCCTTAATTGATGGGCCTGGAGCAACGTGTTAATGTCCTTTGGATTAAATGGACGGTCGTCGGACCAGAAGGACTGCTTTGAACCGAACATGTGACTTGTTTGATAATTAACTGATGGCGCACCAACTGCTACACGAGCCTATAAGTGCAACTTGACTTTCCTTAATTAGGTAATTATCTAATCCATATTTTTATACACTGGCCTGCTGTAAGGTCTTCCTTGGGGGATGTCCATTAATTACGTCAACAAATGTGGAGGTGGTTTGAAACAGTTTGACAGAGGGTAGGTCAAGAGAAGTCGACGTCAACAATTTCATTTTTTACAGATATTCATAAAATAGGAAATTTCATGGAATAGGGGCCTACTATGTATTACAATGGGAAAAGCCTGTCAAGCAAAAAGTCACTGCGACATTTTGGCACGTACTTGATGTGCAAAAAGGGTAGGCTACAAAGGTCATCCTCGCAAAAATAATTAAACTTTTTAAGGTATCCCGTCACCAGTGTTTAATCTAGGCCGTTTCCGGGGGAAAATTGCCCTTCCCTCGGGAATTCAAATTCCCCCGGAAATGTTGGCATACTACATGGACTAACAGCAGCTCCCTAGCAGAATTCCCCCCGGTTTTATCAATTCCCCCAGAGTCCAAGAGTCTAGATTAAACACGCATGCCCGTCACTGATCTTAGTGGGGGACAAAAGTTTTTGACATAATTATAGGAAGAGTCACCAAAAGTTTGAAGTTGTTGATAAAGGAAGGGTAAAAAAACTTGCCAAAAATTTTTTGACGTAATTAGGCCTAATGGGCAGCCCCTTGGCTACATTATGAAATTAAGACAATTTAGGACAATTTTTGTCTTGCAGAGTTAAATCGCGTCTCTTTTTATATTTCTTTTTTCATAGTCCGCATTACTGCTTCCCTGCTTAATTCTACTCCGATTGATCTCTGGAATTCACCTGGTCTTTTGCGGTATGGATTTGGATTGACACTGATGAGTTTTAGAATTGGCACAACAGAAGCAGGGTCGCCGAGAGGGGGCAAATGCACAGGGGCCTGGAGGGGCCCGGGCCGATGATGAATATGTAATATTAACCTCCTTGAGGTTACATTCTCTGGCACTTTTCCATGCAGAAAGCGCTCCAAGCATTCTTGCATTGCTTCCGAAGGACCGTCCCATGCATATGTCACACTATTCATCCGAGAACAATGGTTCGCTCCTTTTGGGCGAATTGCATTGGATATTGGAATGCCAATAATTGGCTCAGAGTGTCCACTAAGAATACCTCGTGTGACACAGACCGCGGCTCCATTTGGTTGGGCGTGTCACCAAAACAATTAAGTGGGTGGTCACCTAGCTCCTGCTCCTGCAGCTGCACCTGCTCCACTGGAGACGTAGACAAACACGACCGCAACTCGTGGTTAACGCTATTAGTTTCTGAATTCCCCCACGACCGCAACTCGGGGTTAACGCTAGGAAGGTTAACAGTAACTACACAAAAAGGAGGTCGCCGTGTGATATGCACAGTAGAGGTGGGTCGATTAATCGAAATCGTAATCGCGATTTTTGAAAAAATCGAAATCGACACGATTATCAAATAAATCGAAATAATCGATAATCGTCGAAAAAATGATCGAAATCGCGATTATTTTTCGATTATTCCCGTATGTTATATTATACAATATTTCCGATTCAAATAAAGTTCAATTTACCGTTGATTATCAGATTTTCATTGAAAATGGATTCAACAGCGTCTAAAGACAGGTGCCATCTTTCTGGGTTTGACAGCAGCTTTCGATACAGTGTGTCATGTGGGTTTAATGTACAAACTCTCGCTCAGCTTGCCACTCTGGTTCAGTGGCGGCTCTAGGATTTGGCAAGTGGGGGGCTGTTGGGGTGGCAACATAAATTGCCAACTTCTAATCATGGGGGCCAACCATTTGTTGTTTAATGTATGTAGCATTAAGTATAGGGTCCCAACTGGGGGGCCACTGGGGGCCAGGCACTCAATAGGGGGCACGGGCCCCCCTGGCCACCCGGTGGAGCCGCCACTGCCCTGGTTCTGTCAACTTGTGGAATTACTCATCTCTGAGAGACGGTTCTGAGTTCACTTGGGAGAAGATGTCAGCTCCTGGAGACGTCAGCGAAACGGTCTAACACAGTGTTCAGTTCTAGCACCTATGTTATTCAATTTGTAGGCTTATGGGCCTACAAACGACTTAACCTGATACCATCAGTAGGAAGTTTGGATATATGCTGACGATATCGGTCTTGCCACCCAGGCTCGATCCTTTAAGGAGATTGAAGACCAGGGTTATTTCTAGGATTGTGAATTGGGGTGGGGTGTCGGGAAAATCTGGGGGTGTTTATTTCTAGGATTATAGGATTGTGAATTTGGGGGTGTCGAAATTTGGAGGTCTCTACCGAAAAAGGCTGACAAGCAAACAAACGTTATAGAGACTCACACAAAGTCTGACACGCAAAAAAGTCATCCGAGGATAAAAGTTGTGGGGTGTATTTCTCCATTTGGGGGCAGGCCCCTTCAGAGGCTGAAGGAAGCCCAGGCCAGTTGGAATTTCGAGGCCTCTCCTAAATTTCGAGGCCTCTCCTAGCCTTCCCAACAATTAAAATTTTGACAAGCGAAAAAAGGTAATCACCAATTTTGAGGACCGCAGAATACCTTCCTAGCTTTCCCAAAATCCCAAAATTGTCAACAAGCAAAAAAGGTCATCACCAAATTTTGAGGCCCCTTCTAGTATTAGCTATCTAGCTTTCTTGCTCTCCCAGAATTCTAGACAAGGAAACAAAGGGAGGCCCCCAAATGATGGAGGCCCGGGCCGAATCTCCTGGCCCCGCCTCTGAATGGGCCTGTTTGGGGGTGTTCAGGGCTAATCAATATGCATTCTGTATGCATACCATTGTCACATTACCAAATTTTAGGGGTGTCGACCTCAAATGGAGGGGTGTTGGGGAGGGGGTGTTAGGGGTGTAGAAATATCCCTGCTGAAGACCAACTGAACATCGATACACAGAGGATTGCCGAATACTGTAAAATATGGCGGGAAAGACAGTTTCTAAAGGTACTGTGAAATAATCGAAATCGCGATTATATAAAAAACCGTAATCGTAATCGAAATCGTAATTGTGAAAAATAATCCAAAATAATCGTAATCGTAATCGGAAAAAATAATCGTAATCGACCCAGCTCTAATGCAAAGGGCCCCGACGAGTGAAAGGGGGGCCCGCGCGCCTATAGGACATTATAAACACCGTGGAAAACGAAAAACGGCGATAAGTAAAAAAAGGGAAAATTAAGGTCATCATCAGTGTTGGGGAAGATTTAAAATCACGATTTAAAATCATATGACACGATTTTTGATTTCAAATCACATGAAAATGCGTGATTTTGATTTCAAATCATATTTTACGTGATTTTATGATTTTGTATGCCTCAAAATCATTTTCAAAATCAGTTTCTGTCATACTTAATGAAAACAACCCCGGTTATGCGGCTTTTGTCAGCACTACTTAGTAAAATTATTTTTTGTCATGTCATCTTGGACCATTTCCTCTAGGTAATTATCTAATCCATTCATAATTCATACTTGTCAGACACGAACACCAGTATGCAGCACCTCGACACATCCTCAGAAAGGTGTTCATCAGATTCAACACTGTTATTCCATGTTCAGCAGCTGTTGAGCGCCTGTTTAGCATAGCAGCCTTAATTGAGACGCCAAGAAGGAACGCTAGGCTATCTGATGTGATGTTTGAAAAGCTGACATTGATCAAACTGAATCAAGGCAACTATTGAACTTCAGAATTTGATATTAAACGCTGTCCGCTAAGGTCCGCTGCATACCACTATAAAGAAACAGCCTTAGTGCTGCATTATACTGACTGGCTGACGTGTAGGGATGTAACTTTTCCGGAAAAGTAGAATTTTGGAAATATTCCGTTGAACCTTTTTTCGGAAATTTCCGGAATACTTCCGGAAAAGTTATAAAAGCCTTCAAAATTCTCTTTTTTAGAGGTAAACAGACAGCAGTGGACAAAATTAATTACCGCAGGTCCCACAGCTAAGAAAACGAAGTTTTATTATATATTTTTGGCACATATAGGGGAAAAATGGTTGAAAACGGGTTCTCCGATATTTTAACGAGATCCCGCCAATTTAAGTATTCTACTTGCTGCTCAGGGAACCAGCTTCACCTTATGAATATTCACGAATGTGTCGCATCGAGTGCTGGCGAGAGTGTGAGACTATGGGTAAATAACTTGTAAAATAAACAAGTGTTTAGTTTAGTTTTGTGACAATTCGTTAATTTTTCGCCGAACATCGAGATTTATTATAGTTTTAACAAATCAGACAGCAAAACGGGCGTCGCGTACTCTGGTAACTGGTTCTCTGCGACTTCCGACTCAGACATTATATAGCGCTACCATACTGACAGTTGTTAACTTGTTAACAAATGCCCAACAAATGAATAGTTATAAATAGTAATAATGATAAAAAAATAATAATATATATCAGTAATAGTAATCAATAGTAATAAATACTAATAATAAACAGTAATAATAATTATAATAAATAACATTAATAATCAACTTTTCCTTTCCGGAAAAGTACCTCAGAAATTTCCGGAAATTTCCGGAAATTTCCAGAGGAAATTTCCGGAATTTTCCTAACTCACATCCCTACTGACATGTGCTTATCCAATTCCCATCAGACTGTCTGATAAGGATTTGCACTTACTGTGTATAAGTACGTGGCATTGTGCATTTTTATTAAAACAACTTCTTTGTTGTCATTATTCCTAGAGAACGGAGTGAGTCGTTAACCGATTACAATTAAGTTAGCGTCGATGTAATGATTTGCGATTTAAAATCATTAGAGATGTGATTTTGATTTAAAATCATTTTTGAAAAAAATTATGATCTTGATTTTAAAATCATTTTTTGCTGGTGATTTTGATTTAAAATCATTTTTGGCATGATTTTACCCAACACTGGTCATCATTAGTTTTAGATATTTGCACTAACGTTAAGCGTTAGCGCGTCCGTGCGTTTCGCAAAAGTAAAAAATCGACGACAAGCAAAAATAGTCGTCAGGAAATTTTAAGATTTGTCGGGAGGGGCCCGTCGGCCCTTTCTGCACAGGGGGCCTGGAATTTCTCTTGGCGGGCCTGAACAGAAGTTCATAAATAGAAGGCTTTTGATCATGTTGATGATTGACTGATTGTAGATCAATGTGCTTGCTAATGAAATGTATATATTTCCGAAGTGTATCATTCTAATTATTCTTTTAGATTGACATGGTAAATTCAGTTGTGTTAGGTCCTATTGACGAGGTGGTGGCGGATGCATGGTGCTTTGTAGAGGTGGGTCGATTAATCGAAATCGTAATCGAAATCGCGATTTTTGGAAAAACCGAAATCGAAATCGACACGATTATTAAATAAATCGAAATAATCGATAATCGTCGAAAAAATAATCGAAATCACGATTATTTTTCGATTATTCCCGTAAGTTATATTATACAATATTTCCGATTCAAAGAATGATCAATTTACCGTTGATTATCAGATTTTCATTGAAAATGGATTCAACTGCGTATAAAGACAGGCACCATCTTTCTGGATTTGACAGCAGCTTTCGATGCGGTGTGGCATGCGGGTTTAATGTACAAACTCTCGCTCAATTTGCCAACCTGGTTCTGTCAACTTGTGGAATTACTCATCTCTGACAGACGGTTCTTAATTAGTTCACTTGGGAGATGTCAGCTCCTGGAGACGTCAGCCGTTCAGACGATCAGACGGTCTAACACAGTGTTCAGTTCTAGCACCTATGTTATTCAATTTGTAGGCTTATAGGCCTACACACGACTTACCGGATACCATAGGTAGGAAGTTTGGATACGCTGACGATATCGGTCTTACCACCCAGGCTCGATCCTTTAAGGAGATTGAAGACCAGGGTTATTTCTAGGATTGTGAATTGGGGTGGGGTGTCGGGAAAATCTGGGTGTGTTTATTTCTAGTATTGTAAGATTGTGAATTTGGGGGTGTCGGGAAAATCTGGGGGTGTCGAAATTTGGAAGTCTCTACCGAAAAAGGCTGACAAGCAAAAAACCTTATAGAGACTCACAAAAAGTCTGACAAGCAAAAAAAGTCATCCGAGGATAAAAGTTGTGGGGTGTATTTCTCCATTTGGGGCAGGCCCCTTCAGAGTCTGAAGGAGGCCCAGGCCAGTTGGAATTTCGAGGCCTCTCCTAGCCTTCCCAACAATTAAAATTTTGACAAGCGAAAAAAGGTAATCTTCAATTTTGAGGACCGCAGAATACCTTCCTAGCTTTCCCAAAATCCCAAAATTGTCGACAAGCAAAAAAGGTCATCACCAATTTTGAGGACCGCAGAATACCTTCCTAGCTTTCCCAAAATCCCAAAATTGTCGACAAGCAAAAAAGGTCATCACCAAATTGTGAGGCCCCTTCTAGTAGTAGCTATCTAGCTTTCTAGCTCTCCCAGAATTCTAGACAAGGAAACACAGGGAGACCTCCAAATGATGGAGGCCCGGGCCGAATGGCCCTCCTGGCCCCCCTCTGAATGGGCCTGTTTGAGGGTGTTCAGAGCTAATCAATATATGCATTCTGTATGCATACCATTGTCACATTACCAAATTTTAGGGGGTGTCGAGCTCAAATTGGGGTGTTGGGGGTGTTAGGGGTGTAGAAATATCACTGTAGAAGACCAACTGAACATCGAAACACAGAGGATTGCCGAATACTGTAAAATATGGCGGGAAAGCCAGTTTCTAAAGGTACTGTGAAATAATCGAAATCGAAATCGCGATTATATAAAAAACCGTAATCGTAATCGAAATCGTAATCGTGATAAATAATCGAAAATAATCGTAATCGGAAAAAATAATCGTAATCGACCCAGCTCTAGTGCTTTGTCCACTTGCCTTATATAATTCATGCCGTGGTTCGACTGCCTTATTTGCTGGGTACACATATAACCTGTTAATCTTTCTCTAATATTTCATTTCTTATATATCTGTTGCCATCAGCTCACCTTCAGTATTTCTAATCTAATCTTAAACTTCTATAGCACCACTTCATAATGCACAGGAGCATCAACCGATGGCACACCATATTGCAAATCCAAATTATTAAAGATCCAGGTTAAATCCAGGGTATCCGGCCAGGCAAACGGGTGACAGTCTATGGTGGATAAGCCAGGTCAAAAAGATAGGCTTTTGATCTTTTTCT
Source organism: Metaphire vulgaris (assembly GCA_018105865.1). Classification (NCBI taxonomy): domain Eukaryota; kingdom Metazoa; phylum Annelida; class Clitellata; order Crassiclitellata; family Megascolecidae; genus Metaphire; species Metaphire vulgaris. Next base: position 3,393,097 of record CM030841.1, read on the forward strand.
AAAAAATCTGTAATGAATTTTCAATGCACACACGTTGAGGCAATGAGTTCCAGAGTTTGGGAACGGCCACTGAAAAGGCACGAGAACAAAGAACTGTCCTAGTATGGGAGAGGGAGAGAACTATTAGGCTTACAGACGAGGATCTGGTCGAGTATATTTGCTTGTTTGCACAGAAAGTTTAGAAAGAAGGTAACTAGGTTCCTTGTAATAAAGTGTTTTGTATACCTGAAGACAGATTTTAAAGTCTATCCTTTCTTTAATTGGAAGCCAATGAAGACAATTACGAACTGGGGTTATATGCTCACGTATTTGTCTCAAAGAGCACCATTTTGCCACCGTTATTTTTTGGAGCAGATTTTTAGCGTCCATGTCTTAGAGCCGTATAATATTTGAGGTTCTACTATTGTGTTGCATATTTTAATGTTGGTTCCAATTGTTAAGTTGTATTTTTCTATCTGCATATTTTCATTACATTACGATCAAACTTAACTCGAGGATTGCATCTTGTGAAATCTCAATGCAATGAGAACGCACTTCCTCCTCCTTATAAAGCCAAGACTTATTGGCCAATCAAGACAGTCGTTAGTTTGAATCGACACCCAGCCGACCAATTAGAGCTTGCGTTACATCCGACTGAGGCTGTCAAAGATGTCCGCCATATGTAATGTCTAATGTCTTGCGTTTTCGATTGAAATTCTCGATTGAACGAAAACTTTGGAGGACTTTTCATGTCTAGAATTAAATTCGTGCATTTATCTCATCAGTGGGCGACTTATTCTGCTACTCTAGGTAGAGGCTAGCGTCATTCACTGGCCATTCGATTAATTGTTTTATCCCTTTTGTCCTACGTTGTTTCGCTCTTTTATTTCTCTGATCGTTAATGCATTTCATAATCGTAAAACTGAGATTGATTTAGGTGTTTGGAGTCGACAAGCATCGATGTTTGCTTCTACTTGCATTTCTGTACCTCATGTCTGTTGTTATAAGTCAATATCACCATATTCGAATAACTATCTCAAGATTAGCTGTCTGTGCAGGTGGCTTGTTAGCGCTGTATGTTACTTGATTATAGCGTCCTTTTTGTTATATAGGGGTGAATCATGCAGATTGGGCGAAGCGTCATGAGAGGAAGAGGGCGATAAGCCCTATTGCTTCATTTGGCATAGTTTGTCCATTCATCGGTGAATTCGTTTTCCAATGATATTCTGGACAAACACTTTCTAGCCAGCAGCCTGAAATTTTGATTAAAATGGTAAAAAATGCTTAAGACTGTGATTTTTTAAACAGAAAAGATTCGATGAACACCGGCACAAAAAGTGATGGTGGCACTGTGTCTCGGCTACAATCTTCAGCTTCCAGGGTTGTGCCAGGAGCAAGTGGAGCAAAAGGTACCGTGGTTGGAAGCACAACAAATTGGACTGAGCTAGAAATTACAGGTTCGTTGTGTTTTACATATGCTATATATTTTTGACAATTTGTTATGACTCTCATTGATGTTGCCACTGACAATAGCAGGCTTTATTTTTTATGAAAATCTAGACCAGAATGAACTTTCTGTGTGTTTGTTGTTTTTGCAAATATAAACAAAGCTTCGAAAAGCCAAGACAATGCTATTGTTATGAGTGAGTGTGGTGATTGCAATGAACATTGCAGAAATATTGCTAAGAATGTTTATATTTAGTGCACTTGTGTGTAACACTTTGAAGATATTGTGTGAAAGTTGCATATATTGGCTGCTGGTATTTTTGGCTTCACGTAAATTTCTAGTAAACTTTATTTGAACTTACTTACAGGTACCGTCTGCAACATCAGTCCCTCCCTTTGGACCTTTGTTCATCTAAAAAAACTTTATCTAAGAAATAACAGCCTCATGTACCTTCCTCCAGAAATAATGAGACTTCAAAATCTCACTATACTTGACGTGGCTTCAAATAAGCTGCACAGTGTGCCGCCGGAAATTGGAGAATTGATTTCTTTACGAGAACTTTGTTTGAATTACAATTGCCTTAACCATTTACCCTTTGAACTTGGGAAGCTTTTTCAACTTTTGAAGTTAGGTGAGTATCTTTTCAATTGTCAATTTTTGATTCACGGCATAATATGCACAGCAGTATTTAATGATTTCAATAATTATTGCACCTATAATAATTGAAATTGTTGAGTGCACTATACTGTTTTATTGTGAGATACAGCAATTACATAACATGACATCTAGCTTAAGTCATGACATTATAATACAGATGTTGCTGTTTTGATTTTTTCCTGAACTGTAAGTTCATCAAAAGCTGCATCTGGTGGCGTGTCAGTTCAAGGATGATTAATGTGTATACGTAGATTCTGCCACATTTATGTTAGCTAAAGACAAATTCATACAAGGATGTATAGAACAATCGTCAAATTAACAAATGGCTGGGTTTAGGCTATAATGCTATTAACCCAATTTTACTCTCATTCTCCTCATTATCATCTGGTTCCAGGTCACTCATCTGATAGTTAGAGTTTAGCCTTAACCTAGGTATTTGTCATTTAATTCCTTGATTTTCTGTAATAAATTCAAATATAGCTACACTGCTGGTATGACATTCCTTTGACAAAATAGCAGAATGATTATGAGTGCGATATAAGCTAAAGTATTTTACATAAAATGAGTGTTGGCATTTATCAGTGGATGATGATGATTATGATGATGATGATTGCCTTGCTGTACTTAAGCAATTATTGCCTTACAACAGCAGACAAATTGTTAACTATTGATTTAACCTTAGATATAATTTGTTTATATTATTTTATTGTCCAAAGGCGTATTTCCGGCCTGCGTACATTTAAAGTTTTTAAGGTGGTTTAGTTAGGGTTGCCTGAAATATTTTTGAGGGAATGGGGGAAGTTTTTAGGAAAATAGGCACTAAAGAAATTCGACCGTGGGCTGGAACCAAGTGCTGCACCCACTCATTCAGCCTCAGCTGTAACTTGAGTTTTATATTCTTTCCTAGGTAGGCCTAGATATATATATATATATATATATATATGTATATATATATATCATCAACAACCATAGGTTCAATGCCCATAGGTGCCCGATGCCTTTTCCACTATTGTCTCCCACATCTCTCTGTTTTGCGCGGCATGGCTTAGCCTTTGTAGGCTGTCTCTGCCCCACTGCGCAATGTCGTCCGCCCCTTCTCTGTGTGGTCTGCCCTTTCTGTTCGTTCCCTCCATTATTCCAAACACTAAGGTCTTGATTTTTCTGTCCTCCTTCATTCTACAGATATGCCCAAACAGCCTTAGTTTTCTTTTTATACTCATTTGCATTAAATTTTCTTTCATTTGTACTTTCTGGTGTATCTCCTCATTATGTATCTTGTCTATTAATCGGATTCGTAGTAATTTCCGGTAGCACTATCTCTCAAATGTTCATATTTTTCTTTCTATCTCCTTCGTGTACACCCAAGCTTCACATCCATATAGCTGTATTATAGCATGCTGCTGAACACACATGTCTGCAATACTCGCATCTTTGTTTTCATTTTGTGTGTGTGTGTGTGTGTGTGTATATATATATATATATATATATATATATATATATATATATATATATATATATATATATATATATATATATATATGCACACTATGTCCACTAAAAAGCTAAGCCAGTGCATTTATCAGCACAACCTTATTGATACTGAACTGATTTTTTTTTAATTTTGTAGTTTTTGAATCAGGGTACAATTACCTAAGTGGATCCTGAGCTTCATTTTTAATAAGCCAACTTGCTTAATGCATCAGAAGCAAATTACTTGGAGCCAGTGGAATTTGACTGTCAACAACGTGCCAGATGGGGTGAGCGTGTCACCCCCTTACTCAAGGACAAGCTGCACTGGCTATGAATCCCCAAGTGCTTCATCTGCAAGAGATGCTGTCTGACATACCGGGCCCTCAATGATCCTGCCTGCCCAGTCTACTTAGCTGAACTTGTGCATAGGCCCCTGCTTACTGATTGTCGATGGCAGCTTTGTTCTTGTAATCGGGTCCAAATGGTACCCCTCCATCTAAGACAGTGAAATTTGGGGAGAGATCTGTTACCTGGAGGAATCCCATCCTCTGGAACTCGCTACCCGACTTTGTGACCAACGTGACTATTCTTGAATTGTTTGCTACGAGACTAAAGACGCACTTGTTTAACATCTCGTTTAAGTGCAATTTGTAAAGCGCTCCTGATCTTGGCCTGCTGTGACTAGCACTATATAAGTTGGCATATTGACCAATTAACTAACATTACGAAACAGCCAGAGTGACCCTGTGATCCAGCTGTCACAGTTGAGTTGTTGAAAAGAACGACACCAGACTTCATCTCACCGATCCATGGCCACCAACTTTCCCAGATCTGAATCCTTTGAACTACAGTGTATGGGGAATACTCCAAGAAAGAGTGTACAGAATGCACATTGCTCACCTTGGAAAACTGAAACGATTGCTGGTTGAATGGGTAAACCCAGATCATGGGGTCATTGTGGCAGCAATACATCAGTGGCGATGTTGACTTTTGGCTTGTGCAATAGCCAATGGTGGACTCTTTTGACACAAATTCTGTTACAGTTGTCAGCTTGACGACATTATTTGATAGGTCATTTAAGAGCTGTTTCGTAACGTTGAAAGTCGAATTCCACTGGCTCAAAGTAGTTTGCTACTGGTGTGTTATCCAAGTTGGTTTATTTAAAACAAAGCTCAGATTGACTTAGGTAAGTGTACCCTGATTAAAAAAATTTAAAAATGGTTCAGCATTAGTAAGGCTGTGTAGATAAATGCATTGCCTTAGTTTTATAGTGGACATGGTGTATAATGTATATACATGGTGGGCCAATAAAACTGATACCATTCTGTTTCATTGTAAATATTTTCACAGTCATTGGGTCAAAGTGCATGAAATTTGGTATAGCTCTGCGTTAATGTATTCTGAATGCAGGCATTAAAATTTTTCTTTCACATCCCGTAGTGCAGCGATGCCACCTAGCATTATGAATGGTTGTGCATTAATCGGCCAATGTTGATCTTTGGTGCATCAGGGTAGGATGTTAGCAAAGTTATGACAGTGTGGACTAGAAAGAAGAAGGTCGCGAGTTCAATAACTTCAGGAGTCCTAAGATTGACTCAGTCTCAGGCAGTAAAAGGCAGTGACAAAATGAGTAGATATGCTACATTATAATCTTTCACATCACGAATATGCACACGCCTTGCCACTGCCGGCGACCGTGCCTTCCCGGTTACTGCAGCAAAAGCCTGGAATCGTCTTCCCATCAGTGTTCAAACATCATCTTCTCTGGACATTTTTAAGAAGCATGTTAGTGCAACATGTCTGCAGCATGTCAGAGTTTCGAGGAGTTGGTGGTTGCATTATGCCTGGAATAGAAAACAAGGAGAAATATGGTTGATCTGCTGGCTTAGATAAAAATTTGGAATGGGATCTAAGATGTCTTTTGTTGAATGACTTTTATTATGATTGTACTTAGAAATTTGAGTGATGTTGTGACGAAGTTATTAAATAGTCAGCGATAAAAGTTAATAGTCAATAAAAGTAAGAATGAGGTCTATTACTAATAATAGCTTAATAAAAAAGTTAAAAGGTTTATAGAGCACATGTCCCGATATTTCAATAAGTGGCAGTAGTTGTTAGTGAGCAGGGAAGGAATTAGTAAAGTGAGTTTAGCACACCTCTCTTTAGTGGACCAGGAATCACTTAAATAAGGGCTCGTGTGAAGGCATAGGGCTGAGATCTGAGGTCAGCGTGTGTGGCCAGAGGGAGAGAGGTGCATGTAGTGTTTTAATAAGGATAGGGAACCTTGAGCACCTTAAGAGAGAGCACCTTAAGTGGGAAGCACCTGGCAATAGAGAAAGCACCTTAAGTGGAGAGCACCCTGAGATAAGGAGGCACCTTGAGACCGGAGCCCTCGAAGGTTTAAGCACGCTGAGAGTGGAGCACCCTAAGTAGAAGCACCTTAAGTGCGGTGTGTGAAAGATAAGAGGGGTGCGGTGCGCTGAGTCGCTAGGAGTATGCAGTGCCTTAGTCAGGAGAGATAGGTGCGGTGTGCTGAGAGGTGCAGTGTGGTTCGTTGAGATAAGTGTGGTGCTTGGATATATTGAGCCATAGGAAGGGTGCGGTGCACCAAGGAAACGGGCGATAGAATGCCTACTGCCTAGTGTGAGAGCCTAGGATTATTGGCCAAAAAGCTAAGACAAACGGACACGTGCCTTAGTGTTGAGTCCTACCCTGTGTAGCAGACCGGGCAGAGCCATCTTGAGTTTTAGAGGCCCAGGGACCTCGAGCACTCAGTTTGGCACAATGTCCTGTTGTGTTGTGGTTTGAATATAATGTTTAATTAGGTTCAGTGTATTGCAGACTAAATTATTTCTCAAAGGCAATTTTGAAATTGTACTTTGATAATGTGTATGTCATCCCAGATATTACTTCCATGAAACATTTTCTCTCTGTTACATGCTTGACACATTCTTGTATTTAACTTTCAATTTCTTTTGCAACCTGGGAATAGTGTATAAAAATATTTTTTTGCTGTTTTGAATATATACATATGCCTCTATTTTATTTGCTGAGATTTAGATATAATACAGATTTTCAAGTTTTTGCTACAGCTTCATTATTGTTTTTTTTATAACGTCTTTGTTTTAAATTGAGGTTTGACGCTTATCTTATATATTCGCGATAAAGTCAGGCAATTTAAGGCTAATTCACAGGCCTTATATCCTGACCTTATCTTATACACGAGGCACCAACTGTCAGACAAAGTTTTCACACAGAGGATGTTGAAAATAATCAATTGCGCTAAAACTTTGTGTAATTAATCACTTTCAACATATGCTATGGCATCTAAATAAAAGTTGGCATTAGCGATTTTAAGATTTGTAATATATAGGCGCCACATAAATATTATTTGTAATGTATTGGCGCTATATAAATATTAAAACAATTTTTTAAAGATTCATTCAATTATTCAAATTGCCAAGAATGAGCAAATAGCAGGTTTAAAGTTTTCTTAATCATCATGAATCAATCTGTGAATGTCAAAATCGTTCAGTTTCTCGATAGTTAAAAGCTAAAACACAGCTTTTCAATCAAAACAATGGCGCCGTGCGCCCAGTTCGTGTCCGCCATTGTTCCGACTCTCACAATCACCTCAAGAGGGTGCACGGCGGTGACATCACTTCGACTTATACCTGGGTCAATGATTTTAGACACCTTCAAATCCAAAAAATTTAGGGGTCAACTTATAGTCGAATTGACTTATCGCGAGTACATACCATTGCATATGCATATATCATTGCATCATTATTATAGTTGCAAGAACTTTCAGCAGTTTACGTAGGTTAGACATTTAGACATGACGAGTTTTTCTTTTGTACCCTTGTATAATATATATATATATATAAATAATTGCACTATGCCTGAAATGTTTGTACAGTTGGTCACTTGCTGTTTAAGCTTTACCTTTATGTTTTAATGGACAAGTTGTTCATTGTGGTATTAAGTATTTATGATTTTCACTGACTGGAATTGATCTGTAGTGGATGTGGATTTAGCATGTATCATCAGCACAACTGTCCGTGTTGATTAAATAAGCATGTTCATCTAATGGTCTTTTTTGCCAGAAATATCTAATGCAATTTTAGGCGTGGATTGTTGACTGATTTGTATCCTGAATATTCCTTACATTTTAAAACATATCGATTGCGGTGTGGACTTCTGAATTGACATAAAATATGAGCGTATTTTGTTTTGATGGCTTTTAGTAAATGATATTAGTTTTACAGGTAATGACTTCATAAGGTGGAAATTTGATGAAAATGGCTGATCTTTTAGATTCTGATGGAAAATAGCACATAACAGTGTGCAGTGTTTCTGCTACACCTTTCTGATCTAACTGTGGGACATTTTATGCCAATGAAGTGATTATATGTTTTACATTGAGTTCAGATATGGATTGCTGTGTAATTCTGCCCAGATTTAAAACCCATTCATATGACTGTTTTCTGTTTCTAATGTTATGGTCTTAAGTGTTTGGTGTTTGCAGGGCTGAAGGGAAATCCTTTACCCGTCAAGTACTTGAATTTATATAATGATGGAAATGGAACACAGAAGCTGCTCGGATTTCTGCTCGACAATCTTCCTGGTATGAGTTATTAGAATTTCTCCCTAGTCAAGATGATTGCTGTTGTTTATCAATTACATGAAGCAGATCAATTATTGGTAGTTACTTTGCTGTGTCTTGTTGCTTGTTTGTAATTATTATTGCAGTGGAGGTATTATTTACTCATTGCAAGTTTTGATTGTATATTTTAGTGCTATGTTTGTTTTGATTGGGGTTTAATTTTTTCCAGTGCAAGCAACTCCTTTGCCAGACCGTCCTTGGGTTCCACTCTTAAATCCCGACAATACCCGACCAATTGGTAAGATACAGATACATAGACATAGATGCGGGATTTGTTCCCTGGATAGATTTTTGGAGTCATGAGTCATTTGATGGCAGAATTTGTGTTTAGATTGCATATATAGATTTTGATGATTATATTTGACTCAAAGGGACAGTTGAAATTGGATACACAGTATATGAATAATTGATACATGGATCTATGGCATGTGATATTTGAAGCTGAAGTTTCTATTTGAGATATACACATTTGAAATGTATTTGCAGTGTAATGTTTGTGCATGGTTGCTTGTTAAAAGTGCTTTTTCTTTTTTCCTTTTACTTTGTTGAATCGAGGCATCTCCCTATTTCCTCTAAGGCTCTCTTACTGGAAACTGTGAAGTGAGGTTTAAAGGGTTATCTGGCTGCCCTATTTAGTGTTTCTTCACATAAGGCATAGATATGGTTTTAGATTATGTTGCTAGATAGCACTGACTCATTAGACTCACCTTCTAGTCACCATAGAGTTTGCACAGGGTTTGCACAGAAACTTAAGATGCACCTATTCAAAATCTCATATCAGATGTCTTTGTAAAGTGCTCTTGACTATGGCCTTCTCCAGGCAGATAGCGCTGTATAAATTGTCGTTTAATATTAATATTAATAATAAGAATAATAGAGTTGTTTGAAATTGTTATAGGTTCTTTTAATTCTTTGCATGATACATAATCTACAGAGGAAGCTTATTGTTGCAGTTATTGATGGTTGCAGTATAAATTTTTAGCTTACAGTGTTATTTGTTTTGCTGAATCTGTTTCAGCGTTGTTTACTGTAATGTGCTACAATGTGCTCTGTGATAAATACTGCACACGCCAGCTCTATGGTTACTGTCCTCCTTGGGCATTGAGCTGGGATTATCGGAAAAAGACAATCTTAGCAGAAATCAAGCGATACAATGCTGATATACTCAGTCTTCAGGTGAACTGTGGCTTTTATTTCTTGAGGGAAATGCAAAGAGTTCATCAACTGTGCATGTTATGTTTTGAGCAGCTTCTCAGTTATTTTTATTACATATGTTTCTTGTGGTTGTCCATTCTATATGTACATTGCTGTACACTATTTTGTCTTTGGTTCTCTGTTATTATTATTATTATTATTATTATTATTATTATTATTATTATTATTATTGCATAGATGATTTATGAAACACTATGGCAATAGCTAAGGCTAAAGTCAAGAGCGTTTTACATCGTAGTTAGTTTAGTGCATTTGCCATTGAGCCACCTAGTTACAGTTTAATTTACTGCTGATGTTGAAATTAGGAAGTGGAAACTGAGCAGTTCTATCACTTTCTTCAACCAGAACTTGAGGCCGAGGGTTATTCCGGAATATTCTCTCCAAAGTCACGTGCTCGCACAATGTCTGAATCAGAGCGAAAACACGTTGATGGTTGTGCCATCTTTTTCAAGAATGCTAAGTTAGTGCCAGTTCTCTTTCTCATTGTTTCGTGCATAATGTATTTGAATTCTTTCTTAGGCTCATTTTGTGGATTTAAAATGCTTTACGTATTTTATAGTGTAAGTCAGTGGTTCCCAAACTTTTCAAACTGTGGATCTCTTGCCAAGTCCAGATTTTCCCCAGGCTCCCCATGTCAAATTTGAACAATTGCACTTTGCAAAATAGTATTTTGGGTAATATTTGGTACCAAAAGACCCAAAAGTCTTGACAAGTGAAAAATGGAAATAGCACTTTGTGGGTAATAATTGAGTGACCCGGTGGAATAAAGAGGTAACTGCAACCAACCCCCAATGCTAAAATTATCAATAACAATAAGGGGTAACTGCATAAATTTTACCTCCTTATTTTACCGGACCATTCATTTGGTACCAAAAGTCTTGATAAGCAAAACAGGGAAAATTAAGATTAATTTGTAATAATTCATGGCTCCCCTTGAAGGAAGCCCCGGCTCCCCGGGAAGCCACAGCTCACTCTTTGGGAACCGCTGGTGCATTTATATTACACATGTTCAGATTCAGAGCTATAAAGGACCATTTGGTGGAATTCAATCAGTTGGCAATTGAGACGGCCGATGGTTCTCATGACATGATCAATCGTGTCATGACAAAGGACAACATTGGACTCGCTGTGCTGTTAGAGACAACAGAAGCCATTTGGCAGAGTGGTATGTGATGCTTTCACCTTATTGTTATTTGTTTTATATCAATTTTTTTAATGTCATTAATATAGGGTTCCTTATGCAGAATTCTTTTGTAAAGTCCCTCATTTCAGACCATCTCCAGCCATTCAATTTGAGGTATTTTTCTATAGGATTTCCTTTGAAAATCAACTCTCTAGTTCTTTTGTAATGGTCCATGTCTCTCATCCGTTGACAATACTGCTAAGGATGCACGTCTTAAGTATCTTCTTCATCTTCTGCTAGTTTTGAACCAGTTTCGAGGCTTTGCATGGATTTTTACACTTGACCTTGAGTTGCTGTTCTTTGCCAATTTAACGGTTTCCACAACAATACAGTCTTATGTTACTGCTTGATCAAAGCTGTCAAAAACCTTTGGAAATTTATGAAGCAATATACAGTGCATATGTATATTGTGAATTTTGGATGTAGGACTTCCTCCAGAAGGTCATGTTAACCAGCCTGTTCTGGTGGCAACGTGTCATGTGCATTGGGATCCGGAGTTTTGTGACGTCAAACTGATTCAGACAATGATGCTGATGCATAAGTTACAGGCTATCATCAAGGATTCTGTTAAGATCCTAAGACCTGACACACAAAACCCTGATTGCAATGGAATACCATTGATACTCTGTGGTGATCTTAATTCACTACCTGACTCTGGTACAGCTTATATCACCATAAACTTTAAATACACTGTAAATGGCTTACTGTTAAATGCATGTGATTCTTGTATATAAAGAATGAAATTTTTTTAGCCTTTTTTTATTCTTGGTCACTTATGGTGCTGATGCCTTAAACAGTTGCTGATATATTCTGAGCTGTTTGCTTTTGTTTCATTTATTTATTTCATGAAAAATCAAAAATAAGGTTTCAAACTAAGCTTGAAGGAAATTTTATATATATTTTGGAATGTTGTGATTGAGTGACCATTTTCTTTCCACTTTGCATTATTGTTCATAAGTTAAGGGTCATATTTTTTGGATATGTTTAAAATTTTCATTGTGCTAAAATTTTAAGTGATTTTTGTTGTTCAGTAGAACCCCATTATATCGAAGCTTTAGGGACTGTGATAAATATTTTGATATATCTGAGGTTTGATATATCCAATTCTGGAGGTCATTTGAAGCCAAAACTTAGATTTGGCAAATATGCATGTCCAGCTTATACCATCTAAAATTTCTATTTTATGCATTAACAAATGTTAAAGATTATAAGGTCTATCACTACATAAACAACTCAAATGAAATTTTAAAATATAAACCATAATCACTTTTTAAATTATGAAATCGTTTTCTCTAAAATCTCAATATTGAAATGTTGTTTATCAAAGCGGACAAATAATGAGGTTAAGCTGGCCGACCAGTCTTAGCTGGCAGCGAACTAACTCATTGACCCTGAGGACAAAATACAGTAATTACAGGATTACAGGGAATAAGGAAAGGAGGAAGGGATCGGGACCCCTCCTTAGATGATGGCTTTGTTTATAGGTAGACTTGAAGATGGAAACCATGGCAGCATTTTTGAATGGCTCCAAGCCGTTCTAGACTAGTGCTTTTCAAACATTCTGATGCTGCAGACAACAACTCTCAAGTTTCCATAATGGTTATGGCTTTAGTTACCAATCATTAATAATGACGTTTGTAAGAAAGAATTTTTGCTGAATTACATTACACTGATTTTACAATACACTATTCACCACTGTTCTGACTGATCTTTCTGGCTTGATCTGGTTCTAGTTCGATTTGGCTTTGGTGCGCCATCGGCTAATGCCCTGGGCTTTATGATTGTGGCGCCATAGAAGTTGATTGATTGATTTACTATTCATTTGAACTTGTATATGCATTTTAAAATTTTAATTGACACTGTTTAGTCCACCTAGCTTCTGTCTAATTATATAAAATTTATAAATAAATTTCTTACATCTACACGACCCAGTAACTAAAACTCCATGACCAGCACTGGGCTGCTACCTACAGTTTGAAAAGCACTGAGCTAGACCTCAAAAGACGCTTTGTATAGAAGCCACCTAAATGATAATGAATGAATATTATTTGATGGCCTGCATATCCACATTCAGCCATAGGAGTAAATTTGTGTGATAAAGTGGAGGCCCAACCCCAATGCCTTTCTCTTTCCCAAGCCTACCTTCTCAAAAAGTGGGGAGGGAGGGAATTGAACAAGCCTGGCGGCCCGATAAAAGTTCATGCCATGTATCCAGCGGTGAGAATATCCCTCGCGGGACTACAGATGAAGTTACCTGCTGGCTGCTAAGCCTGAGAGCTTAATAGCCGAAAGCAGGATGAACAAAGATTGCCCCATTGCCCAAAGTCAAATATTTACGGTAAATTTCCGTTATATCGAAGCTCGGCAGACCATGATACTTCGATACACTTGGCTGGAGGTAACTTTGATATATTCCATTGACTTCTGATAGACAGGGACTGACAAACAGCTTTGATATAAGCAAGATTTCAAAATAAGCGAGTTTGATGGATGTATCAGTCTCTTTTAGTGGGACCGACACCCAAACTTCGATATAAGCGGAATTTCAATATAAGCGAGTTGGATATAATGGGGTTTGACTGTAATTCTTCTTAGTCAGATATTGAATATTAATGACTGCTGTGATTGCAATGTGGAAAACTTAGTAGTAGTAAATTTGGGACTCCGAATATGCACTGTTGCTTAGGCAGTTGCTTTGTTTGAATTTGTATAGGAGTAGTTGAGTATCTAATGCATGCTCGAATCAGTGCCAATCATCGGGACTTTAAGGAGATAGGATACGAAGACTGTCTACGGAAGCTGAGCCTGGCCGACAGCAAGGACGCCTACACGCATGGATTTCGTTTGGCTCAGTCGTACACAAAGGACTTCATGCCGTACACAAATTACACGTTGGTATTATCATTGAAATAATAATAATAAGATGATCTATAGAGTGCCATGCGCAGACTAAAGTAATGAAGTTGTTTTGTCTAGCTGTCTGGAGGTGATGCTTCCTTAACTTCATTTGACAGTTATTTGCTTGCTTTTTGTTGTGCATAAGCAATGGAATGGTCTTCCATACTTCGTGGCAGTCTTTGGCACTTGGAGGTTAAAAGTCAGGCATGACTGAAGGCCATAGTTCCTCTGGGCAGTTGGCAGCTGACAAAATTGTGTCCGTTTATATTCAAAGCACCCAACAATCTGGCCACACTTATGTGGGGACAGATTGTTGGGTGTTTTGTAATATAAACAGACACAATTTGTCTGTGATTCATTATGGGACTTTGAACCAATGAAGATTGTCACACAGGAGAGTTGTAAATGGATTTGTTCATAATAAAAGATAATATATAATGAGGGAGTAAGTAGATTGCTACTGTGTATGCTTAGGGTGTTGTTGGCATAAGTAATTATTTATATAATTCTTGGTCAGTTTGTTTCTGATTATCCATTGACATCTCTGTCATTGTTTGATGCTGTAGCTGGTTATTGGAAGCTGTAAGTGTTAGAAGTTGGTAGAGAATCTCTTTTGATGTTGGCAGATTTTTGATGTTTTAAAACTGAAATCACTGTAAGTTTCTACATACATGTTCAAGCTCAGCATTGATAAGCATGGTAGAACTTTAGGGGCTTTCAGCACAGTTGACTTTGGTTGTTTTGGAGGGTCAGTTAATACTTTCTCACTGATTTCTCATTATGTTAGGATGGGAGAAATGCATGCAGCTTTCTTTATTGTAGGTATGACTTCAAAGGCATAATTGACTACATCTTTTACAGTAGAGATACAATGCGATGCATTGGTGTTCTTGGCTCACCGGATGCTCAGTGGTTTGCAGAGAACCACATCATTGGCTGTCCTCACCCTCAGATTCCTTCAGATCATCTGCCTCTTCTCGCCCAGTTTGAAATGAGCTCGCACACATCAATGTCCAGTCGAAATGGCGGCTCTTTTGGCACTGCAATGCGAAGATAGTGTTTCACTAACAGACTGTAATCACTGGACAGTTGCTATTGGAAACCTAATCATTGCCATGGACTTAATTCTGGGAACATATCATGATGTGAGAGAGACAATGTCATTGCAATGTTAATGTGCCACATCTGCATTGTAATCGATTATTCTTGGCAGCTTCTTTTGATTTTTACTGCCAGCCATTACTTTTTGAAGTTATAACTCAAAAGAGAATTCAAGGATTTATTAATCTCATCTGTGTAATCTTTCGAAGCACGTAGATGACAAGTGCAGTTTGGCTTGTTTGCTAAAAGTTTGTGAAAATGGCCATTTCTTACCTGGAAGATGTGACAGTTACTGCTCTAATTTATTTGCTTTCTATTTAATATGAATATACAAAAATCTTCTTCAAATTTGTATGCACCAGACATTGCAAATTTGTAATAAAACAGCATTTGCTGTGTAATCATCAGATCAACTTGCATGTGGACATGGAAAAGTTGTAGTTCTGCGAGTTTTTAATGGCTTTATGTGGTTATGACTCGTCATTTGGATAAAGATTACAGCTTGGTGAAAATTGTACGACTGTTGGTTGTTTCATCATACTTTTAGTTTAAAACATATTTTAATGCACTGAAATAGTTTTTGCCTACGTGCATCTGGAATTCAAGAATCAAAGCATAAACAAAGCTTGAGGACAGGGTTTGATGTACAGTTGGGGTTTTTCACGATAAACATCGTTCGGCTGTCACATTTGAGTGAAATTTTTTAAAGGCTGAATTTCAGAGGATCTATTCTGCCTCCCTACATTAGGCAGCATTAACTTAGAGCTTGAAACATATGGAAATGCCTAAGCTTAATGTGACTCCATAGATGCTGACGCTTGCTTTGGTGATATTGCTGTTTTATTTTTCTCTGCACTTCAAGTTTGACACTTGTGAATGTTTGGTACTTTTATTCATCAATTTTATAATTTTGCGAAATCTATGCTTCATTTGTCAGTTTGTGTTTGGATAGTTGGCAACCGATTGATTTTTTTGTTCAGCATTATTGACCCAGAAAAGGCTCTGTTAATACCAGTTAATATTTTAAATATGATTCCATAATTGTTGAATGTTAAATGGCTGTAATTTAATATTTACAGTGACTGATTATGTGCAATGATTATGGAGTTGCTCAGATTATTTTATATTGGGATTAGTTCTATTGTGACATGACATGTGCATAGGATCTCTTGGAAATCGTTATCTTCTGTACTGTTGTTGGCATTTGTGAGTAGCAGTGGATGTTACTAGCAGGCCATTGATCGGCTATTGATCAGCACTTGTGGTGCTGCTTCGTCTTTATTCGGTGATTTCGATGTTACTGGTCGTGTGTTTCCTAGTGTTTCTGTTATGATTGCCTGGTGTTTCGGGTTTTGTTTGTGTTTTAAAGTGTTTGTACTTTGTTGTTTTAAAATTATTTTTGTTTACATAATAGGAAAACTTCTAGTGCTTTGTCAATTTCCCTTTTGTGTAACACCTTCTGATGTCTCTGAAGCATTATGGTCATGCTAGCGTGTTTAGGTAGCCTGCCTTACATATATATTGGAATTGCTTTTGTAGTGTTCTTGGTTTTGAAATAGAATAAATGTGATAACTGAAAGACATTTTACCTGTAAAGTGGATAAAACTTGAAGCTGTGCAGCATCAGAAATCATGCATATTCTGTTAGTGCTTGATTTTGTTTTTGTGACTGATTGTGTATGCCAGATTGGCACTTTAGCTGACACGTGTGGAAGATTCGCTAGTAAATATGCCTGTTTCTTCTTGTAAATTGTGAGCAAACTATGCAAATCGGCCATTGACAAATTGCTGACTCAAAGCATAACTGCAGAAGTTGCTGCCTTATAATAGTGCTATCTGTTAGCATTTAGCATTCCCATGTCAACTAATCGTCTTTCCCATGTGGCTTTCAATCACTGTTTCAATCATGCTTTTATCTCGGTGGCATCGCCTGGTTTGAGATATGTTCTTAATGAAGTGACAGCAGTCAGTCAAAGACTGTGCATGAAATTCTAGCTGTTATTGAGTGCAACTTTCATTGCATTAATGGCAATTCTTTGCTACAAATATTCATTGACAGGCTCATTGCTTAGAGATCTTAGGTTTGTGTTTCCCTTGGAAAAATCAAAGGCTGTTGCTGTATGAATGTGCATGCCCTGTGTCTGTTTTTAATAATCGGCTTCATTTGCTTTGTGTCATTTGCATTTTGTCAGCTGCTGTGACCTTATGTTGTGATCACTGCAACACATTTATTGTTAATGAACACCAGTTAGTTCATAGCTGTGAATTAACTGTGATATTTAAATTTATTCGGGAGTTTTTGTCAAAGAGTAAGTGCTAATTAATTATTGACAGTGCAGAACGACTCAGTTTTACGGTGTCTTCTTCGCAGTGCACTGTTTGTGACAAGTGATAACTGGATTGTGGCACGAGTTAGAATTGGCTTCTGATTAAGTATCTGGACAAGTTATGTTAATGGCATTATTGTTGGCATTGTATCCGTTTTAATAATTATCGTCGAGTCTGTAAGTTCTGACTACTTTTGAACAGTGTAATTTTGTTCCTTTGATGTTTCCTGTTGTTTTGTGCAAATATTTTGGAAAATATAAGATGTATAGGATTTTATTTGGTATCTCTAATAATTTGTTTGATAAAAAGGTGCCACAGTAATTTTGAACCATTTTCTAAGATTTGCTTTTAAAATTCTGTAATAATTAAAAAATATTTCTGGATTCAGTGTTTTAGTACATGTAAAAATTGTGGTGTTGTATTGAATGAATTTGTGTGTGTCAATTGGCAGTTGGTAGATTAGACTAGCATGAACTCTTTAGTTGTACACAGAACTGCACCCATTGCGGTGGCTTTAGATTGTTCGTTTTGCTATCAGATTTTTGTTACTCAATAAGTTGGTTAGTTTTTCTAATTCTGACATTTAATATAATTTTGTATCCTACCTGCCTCTTGTAAACTTCTCTCCTGTTTTGCAATTATAATTGAATTTAATTATTCAGGTGATTCTTTTTCTGAAAATGTTTCATTTAAGAATAATTATCATCTGTTATGTGTTTGGCTTCATGTCTATCATGGCAGCTAATTAAAAAATTTGAAGTAATTAAAGAAATATTTGTGTAGTTATGTGTATAATAATTGAGTCAGTTTGTCACATTTAATGCAGACGAAATCATTTTAGTTATTTGATCTATGCATGTTTATCTTCCAAGTAAGTACAATCTGAGGAAGGTTTGTTGTACAAGACCGACATTCTTGATGCTTAAATCAATGAGGATTCATCTGGAACTGTTGCAGGCTGTCATTACCGGCATTGCGCTGCAGCATATATACATATTGCTGACATATTTTCACTTTTTACCTTCTGTGTATTTGCCCTCTGTCACGCATTTGCTCTGTAGCTTATGATGTTTGTATTGTTAAGAGTTTCCCATGTTGCTAATTGGCCACCAAAGACATGAACAACCACAGCTGTTGGAAAGTCTTTGTTTCTTTTGATTTTTGTATTACAGTATTGACTGGCGTGTGGCGATCTGCTTTGTGTTAAAACTGGGTTCGAATTTCAAAAGATTTTCAAAATGAAGCATACTGCAGTATTGTTAAGTTTTTGTTTCTTGCATCTGATGCTGGTTCAGTACTTTAGATATGCTCATCTATTGAGCAGTTGTTTTTATTGAAAATTCTGCCAATTTCTTGCGAACAATGCATTAGATTACCATCGTAATTAAATTAAGATGCATTTTCTTTATTAGGTTGTATTTTGTTAAAAGGCATTTGGATAATGTTTATCTTAAATCTTCATCTGTAAGTCAAGGCTTGAACTGCAATCATCAATCAAGGATACTTATCACTTTCAGTCACTTTTGTTTCTATTCCAGAATGAAATAATTATTTCTGGTGACTAATATTCATGCTGATAATGTAAGTAAGTATGTAAATTCTTATGAATTGCTATAGTGCTTTCGAAAGCAGGTGCCATACAGGCTGCTTATTCATAGGCACTTAATATACTGTACCATTGAAATAGCTATAGCCGCAGTTTCGTGGTCAGCCGGGCAAGGTCAATTTCAGAGATCAGTCAAAGTTGAAGTTGGAGAAGCAGCAAGGCAGACTGAAAAAAGAAGCAGAATGAGACGTGATCTAACTCAAGAGTCTTAGATGCGTGGCTTTTTTGTGCCGGAGCGGCGCTCCGGAAAATCCGGGCCGCATTCCGGAAAGTCCAAAGACTTTGCAAAATTAAATTATTAAATAGAAAATTGTACATTGTTGTATTGTATTGATTATAATCATTATATATATATATATATATATATATATATATATATATATATATATATCCATATATATATATATATACCCAATCATTGAATTCATGCTGTGACAACATTTCAATTGACAAGTGACGCCACGTAGTTAACTCGCTGAAAATATTTTTTAAAATCACGCTGTCCATTAATTATGTCAACAATTTTTGACCCCCTCAAGATCAATGACAGGTCCCAATAACAAGGTTATTATTTTTTACGTGATGACCATTTTAAACAATTTTTCTCATCAGTGTCAAAAATGTGGTCGTGATGACCCCAGCCCTCTGATTTTTTTCCATTGTAATAAGTAGTATTTCATGAAATTTCCTATTTTTGATTATTTGTGAAAGGTGAAATTGTTGACGTCAACTTCTCTTACCCCTCCCTCTGTCAACAACTGAAACTTTTTCAAACTCCCTCCCCCCTAAATTGTTGACGTAATTAGTGGACAGCCCCTTAGATGATAGTACTAGGGGTTTTTGCTGGACAAAAAGTCTTGATTTCAAAGTGTTGGTCCTATCCAAAATGCAGCAGGCCGTGGCATTTGAAAGCTGTAAAGAAAGTCTAGTTGTACTTTGACTCGTGCAACAACTGACGAGTTCAGCACTAGATGAATAGTGCCAGCCGATGTTAGTGTGGAACAAATTATTTAACGTAGAAAGGGCAACGACCTGCAGTAACTATTAAATTTTTGTTTGAAACGGTCACAGTAAGCGATAACAGACTGAATTTCAGTATAGGGGGCCATCCATAAATGACGTCACGCGATTTGGGCAGTTTTTGACCCCCTCCTCACGTCACAAAAATTCACACCCCCTAAATAATGACGTCCCAACACGTTGACCCCTATCATTTTAATGTCAAAATTAATGTTTCAATTCACTTATTTATTGAATGAAGCGGGTATTGCAATGAATTCGTTTGAAAATACTCATAATTATTATAGTTGAAGCGAAATTCAGAAACTTTTCAAATTCTTTTTTAAAATGAATTATAAGTGTAAAATACGTTCAATTTTGCGGTAACATAGCTTTGCGGTATTAAAAACAATATTTAGTATTATGTGACGTCACATTTCGGGCAGGGGCGTAGCGACGGCCCCAGTGTTTAATCTAGACTCCGGGGGGAACTGACAAAGCCGGGGGGAATTCTGCTAGGGGCCGCTGTTAGTCCATGTAGTATTCCAAAATTTCCGAGGGGAATTTGAAATTTCCGGGGGGAAAAGGGCAAATTTTCCCCCGGTAACGGCCTAGATTAAACACTGGACTGCTCCGACGCAGTGGCGGCTCTAGGATTTGGCAAGTGGGGGGGGGGCGTTGGGGTGGCAACTTTAATCATGGTGGGGCCAACCATTTTTTTTAATGTATGTAGCATTAAATAGGGTCCCAACTGGGGGGCCACTGGGGATCCAGGCTCTCAATAGGGATTTTGAGCCGCCACTGCCCCGACGGGAGGTATATCGGTATATATACCCCCCAAAAAATCAGTCTACCTTAAAGTTTTTTATATGATTTACATGTGGTTTATATGGTTTATAGTTAAGATTTATACCCAACCAAAATATTTATACCCACCCAAATCAAATTCCTGGCTACGCCCCTGATTTCTGGAAACTCCTCCCGTCGTCACACATTGTCACAAATGTTTGAATCCCCCTAAGTAGGCCCTACGTGACGTCATTTATGGACGGTCCCTGACAGATTAAATTTTAAAATTACAAAATAGGCCTATAATAATTATAATTCAACCAAATGGGCGCGCATCGATGTAAACCAGAATAATATGAAGTTAACATGAGCAATTAAGATACACATTTCTCCAGCAGAGTAGCGAAAAGTTCGAGATTTAAAGCAAAATCCAACGATTCAAAAGTTGAATGCTTCTAGTCTACGTCAATGTTTCCTCGGCTCTTATCAGCATCAGTTATGGTTGTAACTTTTCCGGAAAATAGAATGCATAGAAAGTTTCCGGAAACTTTCCAGCATACATATTGCAGGCTTCTGAAAGTTGCAGGCTTTTAGGTACTATTAATATGCAATCAAAGCAACAGGATGCACCCCATTATTTTTATTGCACTCCACATGCACATCAAGGCTAGCACTAAAATGCCTTTGAGAAGTGGACATTGTTCCAAAGTATAGTTTCATATAGGCCCTAGGTTCTTTAATTACTGCTAGAATAGGCTATGACTCACATGAGTTTGGAATTAACGATATCGTGTCACTGTCAATCAGGTAAATAATAACTAAATCACAACTCTTACATAATTATAAGTTACTAGGTGTTTACCCGTCAAAAATGACGAGGGAGGTTGGCTGTTTTACCACCCAATTTTATGCAAATGTTAGGATTTTGCGCAATTAATTTCCCTAACTCGCCGCCTTTGCCTTCGACCGAGTTAACGCCCATTCGCATGAATTTTCTGAAACTTGATAGTCAACGTTACTGTAATGATTTGGCAGTGTCGAACGACACGCAGTGCTTGATTCTCCTATTTGCTGTGCTGCTTTTCACGCCGAGCAACAGCCTGCTCCTCATTCTCACTTTATTGTCGCAAACCTCGTGAACGCTAGACTTTTTTGTTTTGCACTGAGGTTAGAAAGAGGAATAAAAAAGGCTAAACAACGGTGCAAACCTCATCTTCTTAGCTCTTATTGTTCCTCTTGGGGAGGAAGGCATCAGCGTTCTCGTTCGCCCTCCCCGTGAGTACCTCATTCTGAGGGAAACTAATGATGTCACCAGCTGACCGAATCCACCATGATCCCGGTCCATGTGCCAACAAAGGTCATCTCGACAACGGCCACGACTTTCTAGCCGTCGGTCCGGCACTGCGAATTCTGCAGCTAAACGTCGAAGGTCTCTCAGCCGCCAAGCGACAACTTATCAGCTCAATTGCCGAAGAACATCACATCGACGTTATCTGTCTTGAAGAGACACACGTTGAGAAAGACATATCCGACCTGTTCTCAATTCCGGGTTTCGACCTCATCGCTCACGACCTTCACGCGAAATATGGTCGAGCTACGTATACCCGGAATACCATCGCAGACGTCCACCACATAGAGTCCAGTTCACGATACGATGTCATTCAGATAGGTGGCTTCCATATTGGGAACGTGTACAAGCCGCCAACTGATACTTGGGATGACACGAACTGCCCACCAATCCTACCTCACCCTGCCATCATAGTTGGTGACTTCAATAGCCACCACACGGATTGGGGATATCACCAGAATGACCCAAATGGAGATTTTGCAAGAGTGGGCATCTGCCAATGAGTGCTATCTTATTCATGATCCCAAACAAAAGGGACATTTCGCTCAGCAAGATGGCAAAGGGAGTATTCACCGGACCTGTGCTGGGTCACGGCGATACACGGACGTCCACTTGCTGCATCCGTCACAGTCCTCACCGACTTCCCACACAGCCAACATAGACCCTCCGTACTACACGTAGGCGTACAACTTCCACTGGTTGGCGGGATCCAGAAGCGGCGATGGAATTTTCGTAAAGCTGATTGGCCATCATTCTCAGCGGATATTGAAAGAATCATTCACTTGATTCCCAAGAATATCCCCATAGAAAGTGCCTATCATCGTTTCTCAGGAGCCCTGCTAAAGGCCGCCCACTCCAACATCCCTCGAGGCTTTCGACCAATGTACATTCCATGCCTAGACGAAGAATGCAAAGTCCTCCTCCAACAATACGAGGAGTCGGGAGACCCGGATGTAGCTGATCACTTAATTGAATCTCTGGATGCTGCCCGCCGCCATCGTTGGGAAGAGACAACCGCTAGTTTGGATTTCTCACACTCCAGTCGTAAGGGCTGGGCGTTAATTCGACGACTTGGTGCCGCCCAGTTGCCTCCAAAAAACGTTCATCCATCAGTTAAAGCAAATTCCGTTGCATCTCATTTAACAAAAGTCGCAAAAGCGCCCATTGATAAACTATTAAAGCGACATGTACAATCGGAAAATAAAGCCTTCCTACAATCTGGAAAACATCAGCCACAAGAATCGGCTCCCGTGTTCTTCGACAATGACCTTCAAAACGCTCTTAAATCCATGAAAACAGGCACGGCTCCAGGGTACGATAATATTCACCCTGAGTTTCTAAAAAATTTGGGTCCAAAGGCATGCAAATGGCTACTAACCTTCTTCAACAAAATCATAACGAGTAACAATATTCCAAAGATTTGGCGTAAAGCAAAAGGTCATTGCCATCGAAAAACCAGGAAAAGACAAAACTCTTGCGGCAAGCTACAGACCAATCTCGCTACTCAGCGTCTGTTACAAGTTATTCGAGAGACTACTACTGAATCACATCGCCACATCGGTAGACGACATACTAAACCCGTTTCAAGCTGGCTTCAGAAAAGGTCGCAGCACCTGTGATCAGGTTGTTGCACTTACAACATACATAGAAAATGGCTATCAGAAGCGCCTAAAGACAGGCTCTGTCTTCTTGGACTTGACAGCAGCCTTTGATACGGTTTGGCATGCCGGTTTACGTTACAAACTCTCGATGAATTTCCAACCATGGTTCGTTCGTGTCGTGGATTTACTTCTCCGTGACCGACAGTTTCGAGTTCATATGGGAGATGACATAAGTTCATGGAGATGTCAGAAAAATGGCCTTCCACATTATTTTTTAGCTCCTATATTATTCAATCTGTATCTAAATGATATACCTGACACAGTTAGCAGGAAATACGGCTACGCCTTTGACATCGGCCTTGCCGTTCAAGCCCAGACATTGAACTTGAAGAACAGCTAACTATCGACACACAGCGGATCTCAGACTACTGCAAAAAATGGCTGCTTAAACCAAACGCCAATAAAACTGTGGCGAGTGTATTTCATTTGAACAACAGAAAAGCAAAATACGAGCTAAAAATTCATATGGATGGGAAACAATTGAAGCACGACCCATTCCCTGTATATCTTGGCGTTACTCTTGATCGAACTTTAAGCTTCAAAACACATCTTTCAAAGTTGGCCGGCAAAGTCAGAACCCGGACAAACCTCCTGTCAAAATTAGCCGGTTCCTCCTGGGGAGCAAACGCCGCTACTCTGAGACAGTCTGCACTTTCACTTTGCTATTCAGCCGCGGAATACTGCTGTCCCGCCTGGTATCGCTCCTCGCACACAAAGGTGGTGCACACGCAGCTGCACTCATCCATGAGACTTGTCTCCGGAACCCTGCGCCCAACAGCGCTCCAATGGCTGCCAGTTCTGTCAAATATCCAACCACCATACTTACGACGGGAAGCTGCAGTGGACAGATTTCTATCGAAGATAGCAGACCGTGAGGACCTGCCACTCTTCGAGGACCTGTCCAACCCTCCTAATCACCGATTGAAATCACGCCATCCTCTGCAGCTTAACGAGGTTCCCTCAGATGTCAATAGACAGTGGAGACTTGACTGGGAGTCGGCTCAGGTGATCAACTGCCAATTGGTCGAAGATCCCGCTATCCGACAACCAGGCTTTGACACGCTGCCTCGTCACCTGTGGTGTCTGTTAAACCGTTTTCGAACTGGACAGGGACACTGCAATTACTGTCATCAGAAATGGGGATTAACTGACTCGAACCTGTGCCCCTGCGGTGTCATTCAAACAATGTCGCACCTAGTTGACTCTTGCCCTATAACCAGGCTAGAGGACGGTGGATTACAAACTTTACACACAGCTGATAATGTCGCAATCAAATGGCTGACATCATTTAGCACATTAAGCATTCGATAATAATAATAGCTCTTATATAGCCTGAGATATAGCAAATTCAAAAAAGTAGGAAACTAAAATTAAAATATTTAATGGAACAGAAATCGATTTAGGAATTCAGTCATGATCCAGGAATAGCATCAATGGGAATGGACATAATGCCTTCGCTGGATCATGTAATTTTTATCAGAATTCTCAGAATTCAAAACTTTCGCGAAATTCACCGATAATAATTATGTTCAAACATTGGGGTCATCAGGTTAGAATTGATAGATCTTTGCCAAATGTCAACCGATTTTCAAACTTTTTGGTTTATTTTGTTCCTCTGACATCCCTTTATAACTTTGCCGCTGACCAAAGTGGGGTTACCGCTGAAAATATTTTGCTAGGGGGCTATAAAAATATTTTGGGGAGAGGGCGATATTTTAGGCCGTAAAGTGGACTCTACCCTCAAATTTTTTTGTTTTGCACGGACGGTTAGAAAGAGGAATAAACAATCTAAACAATGGTGTAAACCTCATCGTTTTAGCTCCTGGGAAAAATATGCAGGTATATCTGAGATCTTGGCCTGAGATATTGCAATTTTAAAACGTTACAGCAATCATTTCTGAAGAACGCTTTTCCAAAAATTAAATCCCCAGTACGGTGACGGCGTCTGAAAATTTAATCCCCACTTGAGGGGTTCAATTTAAAAAAATAGGTATTGAGGCTAGGAAGGAATAAATAAATAAATATATATATAATAACGGGGGCACGGCATTGGGAGAGGGAAGGGAGGTTTGGGAGGAGGAAAGTGGGTTGTACGGGTTTTCGGAGCAGCGTTGTGTAGGTTTGGGAACGGGGTTTGGGGCCGGTGGGGTAGGGCGGAGCGGTGATGGGTTGGGGCCGGAGCGATTGGGAGAGGGATGGAGAGAGGTACGGGGGTTGGGAGAGGGTGGGGAAGGGAACGGAGGTTTAGAGCCTGTGGGGTAGGCGGGGCGGGTATGGGTTTGGGCCGGAGCGATTGGGAGATGGATGGGGAGAGGGAAAAGGGATGGGGAGATGGAAGGGGAACGGGGGTTTGGGGCCGGGGGGGCCGGAATTGGTTGGGGCCGGGGCGATTGGGAGAGGGATGGGGAGAGGAAAAGGGGATGGGGAGAGGAAGGGAACGGGGATTTGGGGCCGGGACCGGAATGGGTTGGGGTCGGGGCGATTGGGAGAGGGAAGGGGAGAGGGAAGGGTAGGGGCGAGTTCTCTTCCATTAGCTCTAGGCCCCAACCGCAGAGTGGGTACGCATTGGAGCGGTAAGCTGACGGAGCGGGTTCAAGCTCCGTTTGCGTCCCTAGTGGCTTTCACACAGGCAGTAATACCTCTTCCTAAGCCACCTTAAATCACGCTAGGTTTATGCTAGTAGGCCTATATACAACTATATATATATATATATATATATATATATATATATATATATATATATATATATATATATATATATATTCCCAATGCATTGCAGCGCACCGGCAATGCATGAGCAGTAATTGGCCAATGGTAGAACCGTATTCAGTCGGAGACAATTCATAGAGTACAATATTAACGAAGAGTCTGTATACAGAGCAACCATTAAGGGCGCGTATCTTCGTGTGGGAAAGATGCTCTGCTGTTTGGAAAGGCTTGTTGTTTTCGTTGCTCTCTTCGTTCCGTCCGACGGATTCTTGCTGCAGACGACGGATGGCCAAAGTCACCGATGTCGCTGTGCTCCGCAGGAGTGGCAAGGAGTGATGTCATCCGTCGAAAGAATGGTGGACAGCAAGAAACTGCGAACTGAAACAGTGACGAGAGAGATTCTTGTCCATTACAGTTTTCCTAAAAGGAAAATATCGATGACTGACTTGGCGACTGGTCGAAGAGCGATTGCAGATCACGAAAAGGTAGACAATCCGTACAATCATTCATCGAATATATATATATATATATATATATATATATATATATATATATATATATATGCATATATATATCGCATCACTGTAGTTGTTATACAATTCGCCAGAAATTAATTGCGCGGTCAATAGAGCAAGCCATTGCACTAGAGAATTTATTAGATAAAAATTCAATTGGATAACTATTTTCAGAAACCTAACTTTTAGGCTAGTAGGTCTACTGTAGTCTTACAGGATAGAGGGATCCCCTTTCCCATATAGAGTTGAACCATATTGGCAATGTCTTGGTGGAACCCTTCACCTTGCTCGTCACCAAATACGCCATTGTTGTCTATGGAGAAATCCAAGTGGGAATGAAGAAACGTATGGTTACGTTAGGTTAGTAAGTCAATTTATATAGCGCAGAAACATAGACGAAGCACGGACTAAAAGAGTCGCCGCCGAGGTTGGTAGGTGACGGCGAATCTCCCTGATCCGCCGCAGCTGATGATAACAGGACCGAGAGACGCTTCCAATATAGACGTCGAACGCGAGCGATGCGTCGAAGTGGACCCCCAAGAGGCGCACTTCGTTGGAGGGAGGGATGTGCTCTCCGTCGATCAGGAACGGAGCACGACTAATCAGGTGCCCCCTCCTGGGAGTCGCGAACCACAATTAATAGCTCCGCTTTGCGAGGATTTAGCGCAAGACGATTCACGTCAGTCCACTTTTTAATCCTGGTGATACAGGAAAAATATACAGGTATATCAGGCGAATTGCTGTCATCCGTCATCCTCGCAGCATTTCCTCGGGCAGAATTTCTGCTTGATTTAAAACAATGCTACTGCTTGACAGAATATAGATGCCATGGCTGATGAATTAAAAAGAGGACAGTCGTCTGTTGAATCATGTTGATGCCTTGAAACCTGGAACTTCAGTATATAGCGTCTTCTTCCTTGCATCGACTCCGCCATCTCTTCCTTCCTTCTCCGCTCGCTGACTCCAGCGTCCACGCCTCTGGAAAACTGTCGCTGCGTTGAACTTGTCTCATTGCAAGTGGCCACTTCGTAAACATCCGATCCCTGGATGATATGACAATCAGTTACACTGTCATTCTGCTTACGCCATATCATTGAGGTCACAGGTGGCAAACGGAATGGATATATGGACACAAACTCTTCAGCCATGCAAGCTCGCAGAATGGTGGCGTTTTCCCTAAGTGGCGTATTCCGGCTGCATTGTAGGCCTATGTGGTTAAGCTACCAGCCGTTCTTGGCAGGTTTTCAGACGTCTTGGGCTTGTTTTTACACTAAAGTTTGAGCGGAGATTTTGGGGCTTACTCGTCGTCGTCGAATAGTTAAAATCGATCTCTGCGTTTGAATCAGTCATCTCTCAAAATCTGCAACCACGATTTCTCATACGCCGCACCAGAACTTTGGAACTCAATTCCAGCTTCCCTCCGCAGCCTACACCATGATCAAACAACAAGTTCCGAATCCTCATTTGAGTCATTTTCTTTAATTCCCTCATTATCTGCTCAAGCTTTTAGGTCTAGACTTGAAACCTTCCTATTCCAAGTCATTTCGTCCGTAGCTATATCAGCCCGGCCCGCCGCCTCATGGTGGATACACTGATCTTTGCCCGGCCGACAAACCACCTTGTCTATAGCTATTTCAAGAAAGATTATAACGGACATAAGAACAATCAGCTACTACTGTACTACTTTCCAAAGCGTTATATAAATTTACGACATTTACTTACTTATCACTTCATCAGTCTGGACTTTTTCCGTTCCAGTTTTCGCTTTAAGTTCCATGTCTGATCAGTCCTGTCAAGTTCGGTGTCAGGTAGGCCCCTACAGGTCTAATTGTTTTCTCGCGCAAGAATTCACCGTCTGCGCTGATTTTCAACCTCCTCTCTTTCCGAGCTTCGTTGATTCACCAATGCTGCGAAAGACCGCTTTCTCGTTGATTCGCCGCTTAATTCATTTTCTGCGCTGATTTTCAACCTCCTCTCAAAAGCTTCGTTGATTCACCAATGCTCACGGTTTAATTCAATATCATGCCCTTCGGATAACCATTGCCTGGCTGATCCCACACCTTTCCAGCTATTTTTAGAGAGGCTGAGCGGAATTTGCTACTGTTGTGCTGCTTTCCATTTTAAAATCCATGAGATTTTACTTTACTTACTTTTACTTTAACGTTTTCGTTACAAGAAAATATGAACGTTGGGTGTTTATCAGACGTCGGTTTGAATATATGTATATTTTAAAATATGCGATTGTACTTTAACGTTTTCGTCGGGACGGGTTGGACCAGCAGACAGGAATTTCATTTGGGTTGAGTTGGGTTAGGAGGTTGGTGGGTTGGGTTTCAGAAAACCGACCCATGAACAAATCTAGGTGACCGACCCGAGATTGAATCGTGATACTGGCGGTCAACCAAACCATTCATCGCTTTGGCGAGAAAAAAATAATTGTTAGCAGAGTTAAGCAGAGTGGGTAAACGTATGTCTAGAAAAAGCAATTGCAAACTACTGAAGATTAATGGTGCAAGCCGCCTGCGTCGCTGCCTGCCGCCTGTCGGGACCAACCCATAAGTCTGTATGTTGAATAGTAGGAGAGCAGCAGAAAATGGCGTCTGGGATGAATATTCCAACGCTTAAGGTGCTTGTGCAAAATACCATTCGAATAGATGTTTCAAAAAAATATAATTGATTAAAATAATCGAAAATAATCAAAAGCGAGATTGCAAATTTTCGCAACTTTTGAATTTAAGCCCGTTTTCAAATCCGGGCTTTTCTGGGCTTTTAAAAAAACGCAATCTCGGCTTTTTCCTAAAAACATATGGCGGATAACGCTCCGCCCACATGCCCATAGTTGGCTTCAAATAGGCTCATATTCTCTCCTGTGTATTATTTAGGGACCAACTGAAAATACCATAGATGTAAAAAAAACTTGGAAAATAATAAAAAAAACGTTAAAAAACGTTGCAAACATAAAAACGTTAAAAACGTTTAATAAAACACGTTACCGATGTTTATCTCAGCGAGATTACGGAACGTGTCTTACCCACCCACGGGGAATAAGAATAAGCAAGCCAGTCACACTATGTGAAACGACTGTGAAATTAAATAAACAGCAATAATACTGGCTTAAATTGTTTGCTCTATGTCGTAAATAAGTAAAGCTATATGACCTGCTAATAAACAATCGACTATACTCTATAGCTAAACAGCAGAAATGCTAATCAATTAGCTCGTTGTAGTGATTTCGGAAAATCTGTGTTTTTTATTTTGTCAACGTTTTTAATAATAAAAACGTTGGCAAAAATTAAAATCGTTAAAAACGTGGGAAAATAAAAAACGTAAAAACGTTTATTATATCTATGGAAAATAGAATATGGAAACCTTTAACAGTCCAACTACACACACGCGCGCGCACACACAAATCTTTCAGAAAAATTGACTCGTGTCCAGAGCTGTGAGCCAGGGCCGCCGAGAGAAACTCCGGGCCCTGTACAAAAAAGCTGTGGGGCCCCTGAAAAAACCTGACAAAACAAAAAACCTCACCTACTCTCCAAAACAGCCTGACAAGCAAAAAACGTTATCACTTATATTAATAGGTCTACATCGTCATCACCGGTGTAGCATATTATAATGACTCCCATATAATAATAACTCCCCCTCATTATATATATAATAAAGACTCACTCTTCATTATTATAATTATATATAATAATAACTCTATATTATAATAACTCCCCAGAAGAAGTAGGCCTACACATTGAAAAAATAACCCCAATTTATAAAAATGTCTAAAATGGTTATATGAAATTATAGACCCATTTCCAATCTCCCAGTTTTCCTAAAAATCCTGAAAGGGCAATGCTTACAAGAATGTTAAACTACTTAGATGCATTTAATATGCTATCCACTGATCAATATGGTTTCAGCCCTATTTCTCCACTTAAATGCCAATAACGAATTTAATTGATACCAAAACAACAAATTTTGAATCCCACAAGCACACTATTGAAACAATCCTCGATATAAAAAAAACTGTTGGTGTTCTAGACCATGGTATCTCAGCTGGCTTCTGAAAACTAAGGGAGTTATTATAATATATAGAGAGAGTTATTATTATATATATAATAATGATGGGGGGAGTCATTATTATATATATATATATATAAATGAGGTGGGAGTTATTATAATATGCTACAGTCATTATAATATGTTAATCCTGTGCCACCTGAACTACTCAAATGATTCTCACCTGAGGCCCCTAAGAGCTCCATGGGCCCCGGTACAATGTACCGGCTGTCCCCCCTCTCCCCAGGCCTGCTGTGAGCACTTAGTGTCAAACGATGTGCGGAGGTCCATTTGAGAGCATTAAAAGTGGGACTATCTGAGATTAAAGTCCAATCGCTCATTATCCGTTGAGTCTTGAAAGCGATATTCAGTTATTTTCTCTCCCTCTAAGCGGTCCTCTGATCGATCGATCTTTCGTGTATTTTGTTCTCAGGGTTTGAAGTACGTTTTCTCGGCCGAAGGAGGAAAGGCATGCGTTTCGTTTGCGACGGCGAAAGTGATGCAACCGATGTGCTTACCTGGTGCGCACCGCTCGCTGTCTTTGATCTTAAGATTAGGCGCAACGTTTGCAACAATTCACTGAGTGTTAATCCTGTGCCACCTGAACTACTCAAATGATTCTCACCTGACGTATTTAGTAACGGAATACTTAAGACCTAGTGACACATACAGTACCTTCGTCTCTCTGAGACTCAGATTTACGCGTAATGTTTTAAAAGGCTGCAAACGAGAGAACTGATTTGGTCTCAGAATATATCTTATTTAAACAGGCATGGCGGAACGAATTTTTAGCAGAAGGTGCGGTTTCTTCAAGATAATTGTTCTGACAAGCAAAAAAGGTCATCGGTTCGGCCCTTACTTTATATTCTTTTTTAAAAATTTAATCCTGACAAGCAAAAAAGGTCGTCACCTTCATTTATCCTCTCTTAAAAGCCCTGTCAAGCAAAAAAGATAATCGCTCTTCCGTTATATTCTTTTTAAAAATCTTGAAAATCCTGACAAGCAAAATAATAAATAAAACAGTATGATCTTCCAGGGGCGCGGCGCACCCTCTAATTCTTTCCAGAGGGTACAGCCGTACCTCTGCTCCCCCCACTTCCTACGGGCCTGTATTTAAGTAACGCAGCCAACGCTTAAGTAAAGGACGCGTAAAACCAGTCGTCGTCGTCGTCGTAATCATGCGAGTCTGTTGTTGCTTATCAAGATCAGGCAAGTTATGTTGGACGACATCTGATCGGAGGGGAGCTGAAAGCGGAATTCTGGTCCGTCTCTTCCGCTGAAAACGCAACGACGCGGACGGCGATAAGCGAAAGCAGCTGCGTTCCGGTGTTCGAGGAGATCTTCATGTCAACTGGATGTAGGCTATGTGATCAACTAAGCTATTTTGTCAATTAACTATTTCAACAATGAGGATTTGAAGACTTACAGTAACACCAATATTATTCGTCTCTGTAGAACATTGGTACTTAAATCTAAAAGGTGTTAAAAGCAAGAATTATTAGGCTTTAGGTGAATATTTTCTAATAATATAATCTATAAATGGAAAATTAGAGGTATATTTCATAATTCAAAATTATATAGCTTAATTTTAAGTTATGCAAATTCTGCGCATATCCTTTGCCATCAATTTACTATAAGCTATTTTCGTTCAAAGCTCACACTTCGATCGTAAGCACTGTTTATCTGGATGTCACGGAGAAGCTAGACGAGGATGCTCCAGCTTTACAGCCTCCAGAATTCTGTCTTCAAATGCGAAACTCAGGAGAAAGAAAAGGCTCAAACAAGGTCATTAAATTTAAATAAATGGTTATCAAACAATCAAGAACTTCTTTAGCCCAGTTAAATATAGGTCTCTCTCTCTCAAGCAAATATATATATATATATATATATATATATATATATATATTAAGCGTAGCCAGGATTTCGGAAGAGGAGGGTTTTGCTTTCGATTGTGACCAAACTTTGGAAAATTTGTCTTATTTTCCCTTTTTAGGAGCTGACGAGCAAAAATTGACGAGCAAAAAAGGTTGTCACCCTCGTATTCTTTCTAGTTTTTTCATTTTCTATAACACTTAGAAATTTTTGAATCGGCTCTTCAAGGGGGTTATATTCGAAAATTTTGGAAAAGCATGTAAAAAAATCGTCGGCAGCCAAGGGGTTTTAACCCCAAACAACGCCAAATATATATATATGTGTGTATATATATATATTTTTATGCCCTCGGTACTTCTTCCGAGGGACTTATGATAAAAAAATTGTCCGAGACCTGAAATTATAGTGTGCTAGCTCTCGTTCGGTTGCATATTTGGAAATGTTTCGGAATGCGATGGCGTTGAAACGCTGAATCGTGACGGATATTCTTTGAAATAAGTAGTTTCCTTCTCTATTGTCCCCGGATTGAAGGGCAATGAGTCGACCCAAATCTTTGATGAAGCAGAGGGCGTCGTTATTGATGGGGCCAATGTCTCAATTGCCAGCGGCAAGAAGATGGGGTGGATGAGAGGGCTTGATATTTTGAACTTTCTGGCCGCAGCTGTCGGCGGCTCGTGCTGCGATGTGGTTGACAGATACGTGGGAGCAAGTCTGTTCTGCCACGGTTGCATCCCAGATCAGGCTTCGCCCTGTCCGCCACGGGATCAGAGTCATGCCGTCTGGTCTTTTCCCATCGGTTCGGCAGAGACCAGGCGGCTCCTTGATAGAAGGGATCCCAGCCCTAACCAAGGCCCTCTGAACTAGGTCGTTCAGCAAGCAGTGTCGGGAGACACGACCTGGACCCAGGCCCTCCGAGAGAAATTCCGGACAGAATGGCCGACGGGCCCTTTTCGTAATAATTTCTTGGCGACCTTTTTTTTTTTGCTCGTCAGCCATTTACATTTAGCACTGTGTCCCGGCCCCCTTGTGCTCGCCGGGCCCTTCTGCTGAACTGGCATTTTAACCATTCTTTAGTGTTGTTATTATTCATTTCATTGTTTTATTGTTAATTATACATATTCATCATCGGCCCGGGCCCCCTCCAGACCGCCGGGCTGTGCAGTTGCCCCCCTGCCCCCTCTCGGAGGGCCTGCCTGGACCTAGATGGCATGAGAGCCCATTTTGTCCTCCGAAACCATAGCACCGCAAGGGCAAAGGTGAGCAGATTGTGGCTCCTAGCCGCAGGCCGACGACGACTTGATCGTCTCATCGTCCAACGAAGGCTGCAACTGGTGATTTAGTGCATGGAGCCAGTCGCTAGCGTGTCGTGTTGAGACAGCTCGCAGACGGGCTTGGTGGTATTGCCCTTGATGGGTCTGGAGTAGATATGCTACTTCTTTGAATTAAGGACGATCCCAGGTGCTCTGCTTGGTGAGGAGCCAGACGTTAGGCTCGGCAGCTGACTCATGGAGGACCACTGGTTCCTGACTTGCAATTCATGCGCGTCCGTGCTTAACAGGCTTTCTCTAGCATGGAAGACTGGAGGGTCGGGTGCCTGCAGCTGAAAATTACGAATCCCTAGACCTCCGTCCCTAATGGGTTTGACGCCAATGGCTGTCAGAAAGCTGAATGTTTAGTATGCTGTTTAGGCCCTCGCGCATGGTTGCGTCGAAACTCTCTAAAATGGATGTTCGGCGTTATGCAAATTCAGCGAATAGAGGAGCTTCGAATGACTCAGGAAAAGCAGAAAGAGGGCGTCTTGTCTTGGAATTCAAAGCAAGCGACTAGGGCCGTCTGTAATTCCGTTATTCGGCTGGACATTCCTCAAAGGCGGTTTCAGCGCTGAGCCCAGCAAGGTGGCGTCTTGAACACTGACCCGCGAAAACCGGTCCAGGGATGTGTTGGTTATCGGCAATGGACTTATATATATATATATATATATATATATATATATATATAGGGCGGGAAGATAGATGAGTGGTAACATCACTGGACAGGCACGCCGACGACCGGGTTCAATCCCTTTAAGGTCGACTCAGCCTTAATCGCAGAGGGCCAGTAACATCTGCAATGGGAACATTCAAAGGTTCGGCGGAAGAGAACGTCCGCCGATGAGCTTAGCCACCTATGGGCTGTTGGCTACAAAACACGGGGAAGCACGGAAGGCATTGAGCCACGGGTGAGAATTTAAATATAATATATTATCATAACAATAAGATCGTTATCTGTATGTCTGTTTCAAGCGTTCTGATTGGTTAAACGGTTTATAGGTCTTACGTCGATGCGTTGGTGGGCGAGCGTTGACTATACATACGTCGCGATGCGTTGGTGGACGATGTTCGAAAGCGACGTTGCTATTATACAATTGTTATAGAACCGGTTTATAGTCATTGCAGCATCAGAGGGCTGGGCGTGCGACGATATTGGTAACAATTGTTCGCAGCAATTTTAACGTACATTTGAGCGTACACAAAAAATACGTGTACAGCGTCACAAATGGCCACAGTTGCGTGATTTTAACGTGCATAGGATTATTACGTGGCGCAGAGCTTGGCTAGGTGGCGTTTACAGTACATCATTGAAATGTTCTTCAGCATGAATTCAATGATTGGGTATTAGGTATAGGTAATTAGTATTATCCTGCACTGCGAGCGAAGCGAGCGCGAGCGAAGCGAGCCTCTTTCTAGTATATATATATATATATATATATATATATATATATATATATATATATATATATATATATTAGGCGCAATTATACTTTTCAATACGAGCTTAACATATCTGAATTTATTCTATGTTCTAAGAGATCGTCCATTTTCCCATAAATCGGTGCCTACAAAATATAAATTGCTTTTGAAATTACTGCTCTGTATATTCCGTATTCGTTGTTGTCTGTTATTTTGCAGCCTGTAAAGCGTCTTTCTTACTTCGATGCTTTGATGTCTTTGTGATCTTAAAACGGCTTCAGTTTGATTGAGCGACGAAAGGGAGAAATCGCCGTCCGATGACGAAACATGGTTGACTCAGATTTACACCAACCGGGACTTCTGTGCTCGTCATTAATTTTTCTCTATCGTGTTGGAGGCGTTCATTGTAGACTAGTATATCTATTTCGCATTCGACTGAGACTTCTTTCGAAATTATCGTGCTTACGAGCAGTTTTATACGTATTAAGAAACAGAAAAACTTGACACTTGATTGACAACTATATTGAGTTGATGTCATGCTTTTATTCCTTTGACTCTATCTTTTAAGAATAAAGCATTTCGAACTGTGGGTCTACGGGACTCTACGCTAAGGGGAGTTTAGGAAAGCGATAT
The DNA here is from genome assembly GCA_018105865.1 of Metaphire vulgaris. Lineage (NCBI taxonomy): Eukaryota > Metazoa > Annelida > Clitellata > Crassiclitellata > Megascolecidae > Metaphire > Metaphire vulgaris. Next base: position 3,428,955 of record CM030841.1, read on the forward strand.
AATCAGCCATCGTTGGCTTAGATCAGGGATCGGGGAACGTTTTTGTCCATTACCCCAAAATATATTTACATTCACTGACATTACCCCCACAGATCTTAAAGAGAAGCCATCACATATTTTTAACGCGTAATGGTTCTTTTACGTCAATACGATAATAAATACATAAACTTTCATATAAAGTCAAGCAGAATATAATATAATACAATAAACTAAATTAAATTAATATTCTCATTTTGAAACAAAAGGATTTATTTCAGTGGTTCTCAGACCCCTTTGTCTCGAGGACCACTTTTGAAGATCAAAAATTTCTCGCGGACCACATGAGAAAATTCATGGCAACTGACAAGCAAAAAAACCTTATCGAAACTTACTAAAATTCCTGACAAGCAAAAAATACTAAAAGAATAATCTTGACAAGCAAAGAAAAAAGCCTTACTGCAACTTACTGAAATACGTCTAATTTTTATTAACGTTTTTTCAGAATTTGCCGCGGACCACTAGACCCCCTCTCGCGGACGACTTTTGGTCCGCGGACCACGGGTTGAGAACCGCTGATTTATTTGAAATATTTTCGCATCAGGCTTTTGAGAAATGATGTTTCATTTATGATGCAATAACATCAAAATTGAAATTTTGATGTCAAAGCACTTTGGATAGTCTTCGGGGTCCAATCGATTTCTTTGCCTTGGTTTTATGCTCGTTTTGATTGCATATTCGTGTGCAATTTTGAAAGCCTTTCTTTAAAGCTGTGGACTTTCAAAAACATGACCGATCTGTTTGGCTTTCCAGTTCAATTCGTGCTTCACTGCTGGATCGAAGTTCAAGAAGTGCCTCTTCTCTGCTCTGGCATATCAGCAATATTCACAATCTTCCAAATACAAAGCCAACTTTCAAAAGGCAACTGTCTTATTTTGTTCTTATTGTTTCCAATGCTGAAGCTTTAACCCAAATGCTGAAATCTTTCCTATAGCCGAAATAATATTGACGATTTTGCTTTGCAATAATTATTCTTTGTTCGGTGTATTCACATATTCAAACAAATCAGCTAAATATGCAAGGCATGCAACCCACGAAGGGTTTCTAAACTTATCTGCAAGAACGTGCTTTTGATCAAGCACAAAAATATGAAGTTCAGTTTTGAGAGCTCACACTCGGTTGAACGGTCGTTCTGAACATTTCCACGTGAAAGCCACCTCACTTCAGTATGAGCATAGACAAATTGAAAATCGGAATACGCCCATTACCCCCTAAAAATTTTAGAATACCCCATTTGGGGTAATTTACCCCAGTTCCCTGACTTAGACTGGCTTAGATAGCGATTGCGACAAAAGCATTTGTAGACACAAGATACCTCGGAAACCGCAGTAGCAGAGACGTCATTTCACTGTTTTTCAGGGGGGCAAAACACACTTTCGACCTGACAAGTTTGCGAAAAAGCTGACGACCTTTTTTTGCTTGTCAGTCCTTTTTTACGATTATACGATTAGTTGCTTCAGATTGCTCAACATCAAGCACTCCCTTCTTTAGGGTCTCCTGACCTTTTTTGCTTCCAGTGACCTATTTAGCCAGCCAATTGGCATGTAAAAACTAAATAACACAAACATTGGCGAAAAAAATTTTCCCCTAAAAATCAGGGGGGCAAATGCCCCCTGCCCCCCAAATGACGTCCCAGCGCAGTAGAAGTAATTCGTATACTGTCCTCTTGAACTTGTCTACCCAGGATGATCTCACCCCAGATTCGTCAAAAATGGGTCTCACCATTTCGCAAAACACGTATTGAGTTCGTCTCCATGTTTTGATGAAGAAGTCTTCTGACGAGAACTCATTCTACCAGAGACGCTTCTGTATTCTCTCTTTCTTCCACGATCTACTTGGATTTCAGGCGCCTTATTCACATCCACAAGCAAACTTAGAGTTAACAACAATGCTGCTGCTGCTGCTGCTGTTGCTGCTGCTGCTGCTGCTGCTGCTGCTATATTACACTGCAAATATTCTAGACTGTCACTCGTACTTAGTTGTCAACCGTTTGCTTGATGTTCCGCTTATTTGCCGTTCGAATTGGACTTTCGCTTAATTTATATTTGTATTCTATGAAGCAAATTTAAATATATTCGAAGTTTGATTTGTTACCACATAGATTCGTTAATTGCGTGGAGTTGTTTGTACTCGCAAGTATTTCTAGGCCTATAGACCTATTTTTGCGTTCATCACTTCGTAATTCGTAGGCTAGTCAAATTAGTGGAAGGGGGAAGAATCTTTATCAGAGAAGATAGAATCGAAAGCTTGTCGAACGAGTCGCAACATTTAATTATTTAAACATGAAGACATAAAACATTGTAATAATGTCATCATTCAACTTAAAAGCATTCTACTGCTCAGTGTAAATTGTCGCCACTGTATATGAAAATATGCATATGAAATACACATATGAAAATATGCCAACACAAATAACATTTGATAGGTAAAGGTAACTCCATTGGCCAGCGCGGGCCCGTCGGAGAACTGAAGGATCAGCGACTTCAGTTTTACGTGGCAACGGCAGAATGAGGGCGGATTGCCAGCCTTTCCCTCTCCGCCTTTCCTTCCACCGAGTTAACACCCGATGTACTCATTCATAGCTGAGTCGACTGGGGGCGCTTGGGACAGAAACAACCGACAAGTTTTTGTCGCGACCTGGAGTTGAACCACGGACCTCAAGATTGGCAGATCAGTGCGCTGACCACTGTTCCACCGCGCACCATATAACATTTGGCGTCGCAATATACCGGCGCACAGTACAGTATGTGGCATGCTATTCACTGCGTTGCTTATTAAGATTTCATCATTTGGCTTTCTCCAAATGAGTTTATTTAATTACATCAAACTAACGAAGAGAAAAGTAGACTTTCGGAAAGAGTTTTCGGTGTTTTAATATCATTTTGAGACATTTTAGATTAGATTGGCGAACAATCGGTTGCATTTGAGGAGAATGTCTATACATTAATAAACGGACGCTTGTTTCTTCCGCGATCGTTGACTACTTTCTTCGTCGTCTGAGCAGATCCAACAGGTGGTGGAGAGACCTCGATCCATTGCATCCGTCGGTGCTGCACGTGTTGTAGCAGATCTGAACTGGTTCCTGGGTGATCCGTTCCACGCCAGGGACGCACGCTGGTTCCGACTGAAACGGACTGCAGGAACGAGTGAACGATCGAAGTTTTCCTTCATAAAACACCAAACGCGAAAAGACAAACGATTTCTCCAGAAATTATCACCAAATAAAATAAATCGATTTAAAATTTGAATTTTCTGTATTGTGAAAGGGGGTCGCAGCAGCAGAATTTTAAATAATTTTACTCCTGAGTCCTGTGGCCGCGGAATAATCTACACAGCGTAGCCAGAGGGCTTGCAAGGTGAGTGGCCGCTCCTCTGAGGAAATTTCAGAATAGTGGCGTCTTTTTTTGTTTTTCAGAATTAATTTCTAAAATGTGGTAGACTAAAAATTTTTAAAATTATCAAAGAAGCAATTCTCCATTGTTACGAGGGCACTTTTTGCTTGTTAATGGCTTTTGATCTTTCTGGAGAAAATTTTATGCGGCGCCCTTTGAAGCGGATTGAAAGGTGGCGCCTTTTAATCTGCACGCCACTCCTGGTGCCAAAGGCTGGCTACGCTGAAGACACACACACACACACACACACACACACTCTCTCTCTCTCTCTCTCTCTTGTTAAAATCTAGTCAATAAAAAGTGATTTGATTTTCATGACAGAATTTCTCAATGGTTTCTTTCCGAAACGACCGTAAATAGAACAATGGAACTAGCGAAGACAAGAGCAAACAACAAGGGCGGCGTCGACTCGACGCTAGGAGCCGCCTTTGACGCTGCTCGACGTTTTTTAGATTTCGATGACCTTCAAGTTTACGAATTTAGACAATACACGATAATACGATTTAAAGTTTTATAGGGCCCAGAGGCGTAGCGAGGGTATCCGGCGCCCGGGGGAAAAGTGTACCGTTGGCGCCCTTAACACTGCTGACGAGCAAAAAAGTCGTCGCGCGTGTTTCTTCTTCCTTATTACACATTTAACTTAGGCCTACCCAAATACCCAACTTTTGCGCCCCCTCACCTCGGCGCCCGGCGCCCGGGGGCATATATGCTCCTTGCCCCCTCGCTACGGTAGGGCCTACACCAAAAAGTTCGAACTACAGGGTGTAAAAGTGAAAAGGGCACCCCTTTATGATATTTAATATCTCGGCTGCGTGTATAGGGATTTCAATGAAATTTATAGGCCATATACCTGAGAATGTTTCTGATATAATTGCCAAATTTCATGCTGATAGCTTTAGAGTTTGCTAAAATATGGCCAAAAACCTAAAGAGACCCAAATTTTAAAATTGACAAACAGAAGATAACGTCATAGTAATTTGTATCATTTTTAAAGTCTAAAATTGCGTCGTTGTCATTGCGCCAGACAAGGTCAAGGGTTACTTACGGCCAACAGATAAACACAGCAGCATTATGATTGGCTGCAGGACTGTCATGATTTGCTTGGAGAAGATTTCATATTCCAGCAAGACGGAACACCTGCCCACTCTGCTCTCACGACCCAGAATTTTCTGTAGCAACATTGTCCAGATTTCATCAAGAAAGATGACTGGCCACCCAACTCCCCAGATATCAATCCACTTGACTTCCACGTCTGGGGAATCATGCTCGACAGATATCAAAAGTATCAGCCAAAGCCACAGAACATCACGGAGTTGAAGACGATGCTGAAGAATATCTGGGAGAGTTTGCCTGAGAACCAGATCAAGAAGTCGATACTGTCAATGAAGAAGCGCTTGTCGGCATGTGTGAAATTTGAGCACCTTCCGTATCAAATCATCTGAAACCCCCTTTAAAACGGCCCTTTTCAGAGCCAAATAAATAAAAAAATTAATTGTTAATTTTTTATCACTTTATTATGACGTTATATTCCAATGTCAATTTCAAAATGTGGGTCTCTTTAGTTTTTTGGCCATATTTCAGCAAAAACTAAAGATATCAGCATGAAATTTGGCAATTGCATCAACATCATTTCCAGGTATATGGCCTATAAATTTCATTGAAAACGCTATACACGCAGCCGAGATATTAAATATCATAAAGGGGTGCCCTTTTCACTTTTACACCCTGTACTTTCTTTAGCAGCGAACTCAAATGACGAATGAAACGCGACTCAATTTTCTAGACTACACCACTTCTGTGGTCTTAGAGAGCTTGCATTTTTCATTCTTTCATTTCTATTAAATTTAGTACTTTCGACTGAATTTTGATATTTTGTTCTTTAAAGCGAATGAAAGTATAGAAGCTATACGGGAGGCGCATAGGTTGGCTATCTGGAATGCAAGTCCGGGATTCAATCTTCGACCGCGATAGGACATTTTAAAAGTTTCTGCTCGTGCGTGACCTCGCCCAATCGACTGGCCGTGAATGAGCGATCGATCAGTGGAAGGAATCTTGTAGCGAGAGCGGTGACCGGTCTCTTTCAGAGAACGTGAGGCCGGTAACCCTTCGGCTCCTTTAGGGTCTTGAACCCACAGAGCGACGTTTGCCTGTTTTTAAAAGGGAGAGCAGGTCATCGTCTGGTGCAGCGTTTCACCTTTGAATGCAAGAACACGTCTCAAAGTATCAATGCAAAATCTCACAGATGGGCCTATATACGTTGTGGCTAAAATAGAAACGCTGGCTTCGCTCTTCAGATGAAGCTCTTGCAATCAGCGGTCATCGCTCGAATATGAAGAGCTGAGAATTCCAAATGAAGCAGCCACGATCTTAATATCGTCAATAGTCATGCAGTTCCAAACGTAAGAACGGCTCGAGCTGTCAACAGCTAATTAGCACCAACTGCTGCCGTCGACTCGATGGCAATCGCGCATTTTGAGACGTCCTTAAAACTCACAGAAATCACAACTAACGAGATATACGCACGAATCAGTACAATGCAATAATGACACTCGTGGAACAAATTGCATCACTGCGACCAACTCCACTGAACTTCAACGACGACGACGACGACGACGACGACGACGACGACGACGACGACGACGACGACGACGGTGACTATCAATAGACTGCATGACCGACGAATTGATACGAAAGGCCCAAGATATGGGATCAACCGCTTCTACATTCACATTTTCAACACAATTCTATCTAACTCACTGTTCTATTACTAACAAAACGCATAAAAACTTGCTGCAGCTGCATTATTTTATTATTAGGCCTATTATTATAATTATTAAACTGACAATTTCTTATGCGCCATATTATCAACTGTCAGGAGCAATGGCGCATTACAGAGTTTAGCTATACAAATAAAATGAAATAACAGTTCACTGTAGTCACATAAAAAGAAAAATTAATAGAATATAATCTAAGGCAGTGATTTTCAAACGGTGGTACGAGTACCCCAAGGGTACAAAATGGACTTTCCAGGGGTACGCGAAAGGCAGTGAATGCATTGATGTCCGATAGTAAGAAATTTCACGATATTTACAAAAGTTCTAAGAAATTGTGAGTGGAATTTATCTTCGAATGTTGCAAGTGCTCTGGTTTGATCATAATTAGCAATTAATTATTAATTATAAATGCAGCATGCTTAGGTTTTAATACATTAAACCTATTAAATTACGCTGTGTTACAGAAGTCAATGCATGCATTGACTTCTGTAACATATAACACATAACAGAAAATGTGTTCAACACGCTGAAATTTTTGCATCTTTATTCACAGACTGTTCACTAATCAGTACTCCTTGCAAGGAGTACTGATTAGTGAACAGTCTGTGAATAAAGATGCAAAAATTTCAGTGTTCAACAAGGAGTACTGATTAGTGAACAGTCTGTGAATAAAGATGCAAAAATTTCAGCGTGTTGAACACATTTTCTGACGGAAACTACCTTTTCGTTTGTCTCTATCTTCATTGCATCAAATCCTACCAGAATAATCAATTCGTCCGTCTCAATTTTGACCCACAGCGTTCAAGATGGAACGCCTCTAATTTTTTGCAATTTATTCACGATATACTATGTAGCCTATAGTATGCAGGGTTAAATTTACTTTGAAAATTAAGGGTACGTGGATTTTCGATAAGCGTCTGAAAGGTAGGCCTATGCCAATCAAAAGAGTTTGGGAACCTCTGCTCTAGGCCTAATTAAGGCATTTGAATTTTAAATTTAAGATAATTTGAGATATTCTGACCAGAGGCAATATTTTCGCAGCACAAAAATTTCTCAGTACATCTGCTTCGCCACAATTTCTGTTCTAATAAATTGAAACAAGAATGCGACTATACCCATGTGCTAATCACGATAGAGCGATTGTTTAAATCTCCAAATGTCGTTTGATTCTGCAGCTGAGCAAATAGCTGGTCTATATTTAGAGAGCTCCAGTGTTTAATCTAGACTCCTGGACTCCGGGGGGGAACTGAAAAAGCCGGAGGGGAGAACTGACAAAGCCGGGGGAAATTCTGCTAGGGGCCGCTGTTAGTCCATGTAGTATTCCAAAAGTATTCCGGGGTAATTTGAAATTTCCGGGGGGAAAAGGACAATTTCTCCCGGAAACGGCCTAGATTAAACACTGGAGAGCTCTCCGAGGGTGACACTCAAATAGACGCTGACTCATTCTAGTCACATTGTGACACTTTCGACGCTCTTCTCAAATAAACCAATCAATCAAACTGGATGTTTATATTGCCAGGCTTGTCCATGGGAATCCCATGGGATTCGTCCCATGGGATGGGATGGGACAGCACTGTTCCGTCCCATCCCATGGGACTCTTGGGACCACCGAGCTACTCTTAATTTTTTATACATTTTTAAAGATTTTTACTCTTTTTCTTTATACATTCATAATAGTTGCATCTATATTTAGTGGTGGGACAGAGTTAATAAATTCTGTCGTTTTACAGGTCTCTTAGTACATGTAGTCCTATTTAGTAGACTTTAAAGCTAAACTTTCATAAATTTCATAATTCATAATTTCGTTTGAACTGTATTACACATGATTAATATTATTTTCATATTAATAGGGCCTATTATAATGGGACCCCATGGAACGATGGGATGGGACAAGCATAAATTACCATGGAATGGGATGGGACTGACACATAAAATTCTGTCACATGGACAGGCCTGTATAATATTGCGCCTGTGTAAATAATGTTTCCGAGTGCATTACATCGTCATCGCTGACAAATCGATGAGGAATGGAAGATGTTGGTCTTAGGAAAAAGAGCCGCTCAGATGGTGCGATAGAGTTCGCTGCCGTGGCGAAATCGAGCGGTGACCATTTAAGAAGGCGGTCTTCCGAAGAAAGACATTCCAATGACGAATCAGCGAAACGCAAAAGAACGGAAGTTGAAGGAACACATTAGATGTTGAGAGATGTCGCATGATTTCGCATCTGATTTCGCCGTCTGATTTCGCATGGCGACATCAGACGGCGAATTCCTGAGGGCGGTCTTCTGCGAGACAGTGATCCATCGCCGAACTTAACAGGACCGATCAGAGATGGAAGGAACTTTGCACGAGGACCGGAACAGTCGTTGTCCAATGTATGCCCTGTGAAAACTATGTCGACGGGCTGGCGGCCTAGATAGGATGGCGGACCAACCACGCCGACACAGAGCGACATGAATCCGATCCGCTCAGCGCAGAGAAAGCGCAGAGACGGTCGCCTACCTCTTCGAAAACGACAATTAGGCGACAACCCGCGCGATTGGCGCAAAAATTAAGCGCAAGACGTCGGTTAAACAGCCCAGAACGGCGATATTCCAAAGCATGTAGGCTACAAACAGATGCAAGCAGCCAAAATGGCGCTAGCGGAAACCCGGAAACCAAATTTTAAATCACACACACAGAGTCATCAAAGAGCCGGTCGACTTAGGTGTGTCGTTATTGTATTGGCGATAACTTAAATATTAATCTGCGAAAACTCAAGCCCAGTATAATTTAGAACTAGGTCACATAAATATGATGTAAATATGCACAATATTCGTTGTTTGATTTAGACTCTGGCGTAAAACTGTTGGTTATGAAATTTCTCTGTCACTAGTTTTCATGAGTACGACATCTCTTGTGACATCTCGTTGGTCCACATCTGAAGTCGAGACGAATTTCTGGATATAAGATTGTCTGCGAAAATTTAAGATGTCATAGATGCTGATAATGATATCCAATGGATCTATCATTTGATCTCATAAAAGCTCAATAGCACCTCGCATGTCCATGAATCAAATGCCGGCTTGGCAGTTTCATGACTAAGCACATCTGTCTTGACCCAGTCGGCATATTAAAACGATGCCAAGGAGTCTCTGAAAGACAGGAAGTCTCAACTTAATGTCCATCTGTAATCGCCGCACTACCTTGCATTTGCGTATGTCGCTTGGTGCGCTGCTAGCAAAGTAAAAGCCGGTAGAAAAGACAATCGTTGCCATTGCCCATTAGTGACGTGTGCCAATCGTTAAGTTCTGTGACCAATCAGCTTTGCCTTTGAGTTCCGTCATCGTAATTCACCCCGCCGCCTCCTCCCCCATTGCCAAATAGCCAGTGGTAGCACTGAAAAGGTAAAAAGCTAAAGGTAGGTCCCGTGCTCGAGTCCAAGCGTTGGGTTCCGGCGCTTATCTCCGGTCTAGGCAATCAGCGACGCCTTATTCGCTCAAAATTGTGTCTTTACCTCTGTCACGTCAAGTGTTTGCAATTATATATATATATATATATATATATATATATATATATATATATATATTGCAGGATATATAATTATTTTTTCAAAATAGAAACTATTCTTAGAAACTTGTAAAAGTTTACTACAAGTGTAAGCAAGCCGTTATAATGACCAGCCGAAAGCAGTAAGTGAGCACATAACGCCAGTCCGTAAGGGTCTTCACTGGCTTCCAATTAAAGAAAGAATAGGCCTATACTTTTAAAAAATGCCTTCATGTAGACCTATACAAAGCACTTTACTACAAGGAACCTAGTTACCTTCTTTCTAAACTTTCTGTGCAAACAAACAAATACTCGACCAGATCCTCGTCTGCAATAGTTCTCTCCCTCTCACATACTCAGACAGTTCTTGGTTCTCGTGCTTTCTTGTCGGCCGCCCCCAAACTCTGGAACTCATTGCCTCAGCATATGCGCATTGCAAATTCGCTACAGATTTTTAGAACAAGATTAAAAACCCATCTCTTTGACCTGGCTTATCCACCATAGACTGTCACCCGTTTGCCTGGCCGGATACCTTGGATTTTGATCTGGATCTTTAATGATTGGATTTAGTATGCCATCGGTTGATGCTCTTGTGCATTATGAAGTGGCGCTATAGAAGTTTAAGATTAGATTAGATTAGATTAGATTAGATTAGATTAGATTAGATTAGATTAGATTAGATTAGATTAGATTAGATTAGATTAGATTAGATTAGATTAGATTAGATTAGATTAGATTAGATTAGATTAGATTAGATTAGATTAGATTAGATTAGATTAGATTAGATTAGATTAGATTAGATTAGATTAGATTAGATTAGATTAGATTAGATTAGATTAGATTAGATTAGATTAGATTAGATTAGATTAGATTAGATTAGATTAGATTAGATTAGATTAGATTAGATTAGATTAGATTAGATTAGATTAGATTAGATTAGATTAGATTAGATTAGATTAGATTAGATTAGATTAGATTAGATTAGATTAGATTAGATTAGATTAGATTAGTAAGAATCGAAATACCCAACCGTAGGCTAATGATGTAGCAACTCCATCGAATGACTGGAGTCCATTGACGCAATGCTTTCGCTGGGTTATAAATGCGCTAATAGACTACTTCCACTTTGGAATATGGATCATCATCATCGTCGTCGTCGTCATCATCATCATCGTCGTCGTCATCATCATCGTCGTCGTAGTCATGAGCGCGTAGGCAGCTAAGGCATTCGCACGCCTGTCCATAGAAGGTGGTGAGTCATGGCAGTGTCTATCTGACATCTTCCGGAACCTCCGTGGACCCTTGTCTCCGCACATTTTAAACGCCGTCGAAGGAGGTTGCGTAGACGTTGCAGCATGAAGAATTTGAAAGTTAAACGAATTCTTTTGCGCTTTGACTCAAACCATCACTGCAAGTGTCGGTTGTCGGTTAGCTTCGCGTTACCTAACCGGGGCTTAGGTTGAGGACCTCTGTCGATGATGCAGAAGGACTTCGCATCAACGACTGCTTCGTTGGTCTACTATTTGCCTCGCAGGTTGCTAAAATGGACGCCCGCCAGTGTTTTATGCAGGCCTGATAGGGAGAGTCCCCTTAAAGCCACAACTCAAAAATCCCAAATTTTTGCATCGAACTGCGTCTCTTCCCCTCCAGTCAAGACAATCCGCGCTCCAAAGTCCTGAGGTCTGGATAAAACACTGACTCCCGCCTTCGGCTAATTGCAACCCACCTGCACAACAAACACCCAGTCCACTTAATTTCCCTTCGCTTGTGACTTGGTGATTTGACGAAATTGAGGCGAATCGGCGACATCATGCATGACCCAACGCTTAGCCCCGGACAAAAGTATCGGCTGTCTCACCAGACGCCGAATATTTCGCAACGTTGATGCAATACTCGAGACCTTCGACGCAGTCTCTTGGCGAAGGAGGTTGTGAAAGGCAGGACAGACGCGTCTCGGCCGACAGAGTGTCACACACGGAACAGCGAATGGCGAAACCTAAACACGCAACAGAAGACAGAAATTATACCGTGAACGACCTCAGAACAGTCTAAGGAAAGCTTTAACTAATCGAAAACCAGTAAACATTCGAAGCAAAGCGACCTCTTCGTAGCTGTGGTCGTTACGCGGCTCAGTGACTGGTCGTGTGTTTCTTAGAGACCAACTCTCATCAGGGGCGTAGCGACGGGGGTATATCGGTATATAACTATATATACCCCCAAAATCAGTCTACCTTAAAGTTTTTTATGTGATTTACATGTGGTTATGTGGTTTATATGGTTTATTTGGTTTATAGTTAAGATTTATACCCACCCAAAATATTTATACCCTCCCAAATCAAAATTTCTGGCTACGCCCCTGACTCTCATGAGTCGCAAGACAGCAAGACAGTCGCCGGCGACCCAGGCACCATCAGGCCTCTTGTTAGAATGCTCGCTCTTTGATTGTTTCTTTTTTAGATTTGTTAAGAGATCAGCGATAAGCAATCGCTGTCACTTCAGCCGTCATAGCGAATTGGAAACATTGACGAAATCCCTTTCTAATCAGGGAATGAATTGTAATGTATAGTAATCAAGACAAAAAGTTCTTCATTATGTCAGTATAGAGTAGCATAATCGCCGGAGTGGAGGGTTCGCTGCTATTCAAAGCAGACAGTTTCGGTTGAGTGAATGGATGCTACAAAGACGCGAACAGAAACAAAGGTCAGATTTTAAGGTCTGCATATCTTAAAGCAAAAGACGGACATAGGCCTACAAGGTTTTCCTAATGAGATAACAAATGTGATTTTAAACATGTTAGCATTGCCCCCAAAATGGTCATTTGAAAATATCTCAAACACCGAAAATAATTCCACATTTCCCCAAAAAGGTTAAAAAATAACCGAGTGGCCGACAGTACGGATCAACGGAAACCAAAGAGAAACAGCGAGGCACACCAGAGAGAGAGAGAGAGAGAGAGAGAGAGAGAGAGAGAGAGAGAGAGAGAGAGAGAGAGAGGATGAGAATTAGAGAGCAAAGAAGAGAATGAGATAGAAAAGAAGAGAGAGGTGAAGAAATGCACCGGAACTGTTCTTGGGGTAAGACTGATATATTCATAATTTTCTCTATCTACATGTAGTAGACGTTCGCTGCTTTGAGGTGAAATATGGAGAGTGAATTTTGAGTTCAGTTGTATTCGAGTCGATTATCACTTCACACTTGCACTTCTTCGAGCTTCTCATTATCGTCGTGTTGGCGTGTTAGAGTGGCAACTGTCACGCAGTAGATTAATCGCCGCATACGATTCCAGCGAAGAGGAGGAAGAAGAGGAAGAGCAAGAGGAAGAAGAGCAAGAGGAAGAGGAGGAGGAGGTCGGGGCACTGGGAACGCAGCGCAAATTGAACATGACGGCGACAGCATCGACAGCATGTGTGCATTATAGGCGCTGCGTTATAAATTACTTGGACAACTGTCAAGCGAGCTAAATGAAACTTCCCAACTGCCGACAAGAAAAGCAATATTCGAGAACTGTCGTTCTATCAGTCATCGGCGCAAACTCTTCTGCATATTCGGAGAATCAGAATTCAGCACTGGACAACCTTCAACACCAAAGGCGCGTCGCTTCAATTATATATCAGTCACAAAACCCGATCACATGACCTGAAATTCACGCAGACTGACAACAAACTGAGCTGTAAAACAGAAAACAATGGCGGCTCCCAAGCGGTGGTACCCTCAGGGGTACAAAATGGACTTTCAGAGGGTACGTGAAGGGCAGCGAATTTCTAATGCATTGATGTCTGATAGTAAGAAATTTCACAATATTTACACCATCCCCGCCATCGCTTTCTTTACCAACTTAGCCTCATTTTGCAGGCCTATACAATTCAACAGCTGACTATATATATATATATATATATATATATATATATATATATATATATATATATATATATATATATATATATATATATACAAGGGTTCTTAAAAATTGTGATTGTATTTCACCCTCGAATGTCACAAGTACGCTATTCAGATCCTAATAATTAGTAATCAGTGATTAATTCTAATGCAGTCTGATTAGGTTTCTAAGACATTATTACGGTTTTACGATCAAGATATTATTTTGTTTAAGCTTGAAACTTGAAAGTCTGCTTTCTTAACGTTTTCGCGCATTGCATACTATATATAATACCAGTATTTTATTCGGTCGTGTTAGAGAGAGAGATTTCCTCAGCCCCAAGACCTCAACACCCAAAAAAATTCAACACAAATGTTTTGCATTGAACCGTATCTCTTCCCCTCCATCTAAGTCAATTTCCCCTCCTAACGGCTCCTCCTTTATCCTCCTGGATAAAATATTGTGAATAAATTGCAATGAAGGTGAGAGGTGTCCAATTTCGAACGCTTTGTAGCAAATCTAGACGGGATATATTGACTATTCTAGTGGTAGCATCACTAGACAAGATATGGAAAGTCACAGCATCCCAGTGATTACCAAAGTTCGACTACTGAGATCACTGGTGTGGCCAGTCGCTAAATACGGCTGCGAAAGCTGGAAATAATGAAAGAAGATGAACAGCGCATGCAGGCATTTGAAATGAAAGGCCCAAGGCAAATAATGAGTTTCTTGGAGACAGCAAAGACGTCCAAGAGTTTCTTGGACGTCCTCCCTCACTGAGCTCTCGGCCCCGACGACGGAAGACGTTATCGCGATCGTCCGGGCATCCCCGAATAAACAGTGCGACCTCGACCCCCTTCCAGTATGGCTTCTCAAGGAAGTGACTGACATTCTGGCGCCATTTGTCGTGACGCTTATGCCTTATGACCACGTCTCTGAGAACCGGCGAATTTCCCTGAGGTGTGGGTCAGTGGGTATAGCCTCTTCCTTTGACCGGTTAAGACCGCTGTGGAAGAGTGGGGTAAGTTCTGAAATATTCGTTGCCCTATTTGACCTCAAATGTGTCATGGTGGACGGTGGACTTACGAGGTCCAATATTGTCAACACAGTACAGTGTATGCTGTTTCTAAGATGCACAGTAGGGCCTATAGGCCTAGTGCTACCGACAGTAGACAGATGAGCAGTGATCATAACGGACATCAATGACTAGCTAAATTGAAACCGCTGGCAGACTAGAGATTTTAAGATGAAGATAACGTCAAATGATTACTTTCAACAAATGCAGAAAGTGGGATGTCATTCGAAATCTAGGCTGGGAAATAGTAGGCTATAACATTGGATCAAGAACAGAAGGTCGGACGGGCCCTTGGATTATCCAAGTTGGATAAATATTTAAACTTTCTTCTTGGATAGTACGTTTTTGGGAAATTTTCCCAGAATTTATATTTCCGTAATCATAGACATCATGACTAGAAAACCGCTACACTAACGTCAAATGATTATTTCGCATTCGAAATCTGCTTCTGCTTCCTTTACTCTGAAGCTGTGTTACCCCGCGTTAGCTTCAGGAGTGGCCTACTAATTCATGGCTAGAAAAATCCCAAGATTTTTTTATGCAAATTTTAAAGTGAAATATTATATATTAAGGCATCTGTTTCTTAGAAATCTCAATAGAAATAGATAGATGCATAAATTTGAAAAAGTAGCTGTAGGCTTACTCAGGTCCTTGTTATTCAGATAAAACTTGAATTTTCGGAAAATTTAACGGCTTTGGATAAAACGGATTGGTAGAGAAAGTAACAACCTATCTATCGTAAATAGCGCTAGAGAAACTAAAAACTCGGCATCCTGCCCAATGAGCAAAATCAGCAGAAAATTCAAAGACAAACCCAGTCGCTAAATCAATGCAAACAGTTTAAAACGAGTTCATTATTTAGACGACATGCAGCTGCTTACATGACTCGCAGCATACAAACGCCACGAAAACTACGACGCGAACCAGAGTCGACATCTCGGCGAACTCTTTCTTTGAATCGAATGATTCACTGGAAAGCGTTGACGAGTAACTTCTCGATCGATTGAAATGAATGAACGACGTTCGTAGAAATCTCGCGCAAAAATACTCGAGAGCCAAACGACTGAATCTACTGTCGTCTGCCAAGGCGTGCGAAGTGCAGAGGACGGTCGGGTCTGATGCAGAGGCTTAAATAAGGGCTGGCGCGGTTGATTGCTCGAGTAGGTCTGTGCTCCGAGGTGCTACTGGAAACTGTTGACACGAGTCGTCATTGCCTTTGCTGACCGAGTGGATGTCCCCAATTGACCGTACGTAATAGCACAGCGTACCATGCGCCGTCTTCCTATGACTCAGCACAAGTTAATAAGCACAAAAGATTCAAACTGACCGTTAAAAGAGCACTAAAAGGTGCTTAAGGGACTGAACCCAGGTTCAAAATCTTTAAACAGACATATTTTTGTATTTGTATTCAAAAACTGATTCAGATGCAACCAAAAATTGTCAAATCTATGTCGATACTAGTGAATGGAATCTAGTGATCGAATGTAGACCCCTGCACGGGCCGACTTATGGCAGCCCGGCCCAGCCCGGCCCAGCCCGTCACTCTTGGCCCGGCCCGGGCCCGGCCCGGCCCGGCCCGGCCGGCCCGCCGGCGGCCCGGCCCGGCCCGTTTCATTGCTTTTTCTTAGGGTCCGGCCCGTTTCGGCCCGCCAAATTTCCGGCCCGGCCCGGCCCGGCCCGGCCCGGCCCGGCCTGCTCATTTGCGATTACAATTTGCAACCTAACTTTTGGGAAATCAGTCATGATTCAGTTGACGTTTTAATAACAGTCTTCTTACTAAAATGTAGTGTCTACTGAAAACAACTCATAATGCAACAAAATTGAAGCCGATCGATAAAGTTTAAGCATTAGAATGCAAAAATAGTAGGCTATGTTTTCAATGGTGTCCGTGTCCAAAGCAGTGCGACGCTGTGTAATGGTTGCCCCAGCTGTACTAAATGACCGTTCACTGGCAGCACTGGACGCTGGAATTGCAAGGATTTGCCTTGCCACGCTGTTCTAGAATGTCTGACTGTCTGTCTGACTGTCTGTCTGTCTGTCTGTCTGTCTGTCTGTCTGTCTGTCTGTCTGTCTGTCTGTCTGTCTGTCTGTCTGTCTGTCTGTCTAAAGATTTTCACGTAGTGACGAAGAGAAGGCGAGGGCAAGGAGATCAAAGTATTTCAAACAATACATTCAAGCGATCCTGGCACTACACAGGCCCCAACGCTAGTCACTAGAATACGTATCTGGACAAGAAGGACAATTCGTATTGCGTAATGCTAATATAATCGGTCAGACTCTGCCTTTGAACACTCTATGGGATTAGAATTTCTACTCCCCTACATTATTTGCCCCAAATTACGTCATTCCATCTCTTGTGCGTTGGCACAGTTTCATATCTGATGACTCCATTTATACATTTTACTGCATATCACTATAGGGGAGTTATTACATTTCAGAGGGTGTTAATATTCTTCGTAGAATAAAGAGGTGGGGAGTATTTATTACACGTAGAAAGATTGTGATTCATCTTTAGGGGATTCATTTTAATTCGTTATACCGGAAACAATTGGCAAGTTCCTTTGATCGGGGGTTCCTTAATGGGTTAAACAGAGGACGGGCCGACTTATGGAAGCCCGGCCCGGCCCGGCCCGCCACTCATCCGGCCCGGCCCGGCCCGTTTTATTTGGCAATCTTTTGACCCCGGCCCGGCCCGTGCAGGGGTCTAATCGAATGACTGCTTTATAAGTTTATATACGTCAAACAGCCATGCAAGTCACAAGAAAAGACGTATGAAATTTGGGTTATTTTGGCTGGCAAGGTAAAAACTACACGCTAGATAAGTCAGCTGTATAGCCATTTTAAGTAAAATTCAACTAATATGAACTGTGCATTGTCAAAGAGTTTGTTACATAACTTCAGCAGCAAGCTAAATCTGGTCACAGAGCCGTACAAAGGGCGGTGCCTACGGTGCCTATGCACAGGGCGCAAATTTAGAGGGGCGCAGATTTCAGAAAGTCGTGAAAAAATTATGATTTACTTTGCTTTCTGTCCGCGTTGAGCAAATAAACTCAATATTAAGAAATTATAACTTTCTTTGGTTTTGGCGTTGTGCTTACTTTTGCACTGCCCTGTAGATAATTGTATAGAGGTATAGCAAACACGCTGTAATTATCTTACAGTCTAACAGACGATTGCAGTCTCTTCGAAGTGGTCTACAGGGTGCAGCTAGCATTACTGCTAATCGTTGTATTCGGTCGCTCTTTGGACCGTACGTCAATATTTAGTTTCAGTTATGTCAGTCAGGCAGGACCTGCATGCCTCTTCCTCTCTCGTCTTGGAATCCGAAACTCTACATATGGGTAGTACGCACCCTGGATGGTGGTCACGGTCTCACAGAAGCTGACCCGGGGGGGGGGGTTGACCTCTCAGGTCAAAAGGTCAAATTCAGAATTTGACCTTTTGACCTGTCAGTCTCTAAACGTTCTTTGTACAATATATGTGCCGCCAGAGCAGGCTCCGCTAGTGATAGTAGGCAAAGAAATAGACAAACTTTGTTACAGCTTGATAGAGATGTTCTAAGATTTTTGTTAATAATAATCTTATTGATCTAAACAAAATGAGTTTTTCGAGAAAAAAGACTACCCGGGGTAGCTTTCAAAAAATTGCGAATTGATCGTGAAAAGAGTGACCGTCAAGCACAACATCAGTGGGATAAATGGTTAACTCAGATTTCTACGTCATCTAATTCACGTCCAAAATTTCTCGAAAGATTAGACTTGAAGGCTCCAATGGTAAGTGACAATGAAATCATTGAAAATGACATTCATATGCAACGAGGCGAATTAACTGTAGCTGCAACAGTCACGACTGAAGACATTGTGTTAGGGAATGCCAGTGTCAAGTCACTCAAGTGATACTAGGCCGAACGAAATTCCTGCCCTATATTTTCATAATTCACAGCAGAAAAAATGGATGAGCCCATGCTTCCTATTTTTCAGCATAGGCCTACAAATCCGGATCAAGCTGAAATGCCCAACAATTTTCGATTTCACGATCCGGCAACGTGGCCGCCAAATTTATGTAGTGAGAAGACCCGGAAGGAAATACACATAAATTGCAAAATGGTGTTTATATGAATTATTAGTTATATCAATGTCTTGTATAGGTCTATAAGTCGCCTATTATTGCATGTCATATTGCAATATAGGCCTATCTAGGTAACAAAATGTGTTGGGGGTGGGGGCGCCAGATTCATGCTTGGCACAGGGCGCAATTATGGCTTTGTACGGCTCTGTCTGGTCATTAAAAGTTATCATCTAGAAAGACTTTCAATCCAAATATAAGAAATGGTCAAGATATAGCAAACCACCTTGCACACAGCACATGCATACTAGAGAACCAAGGTACATCCCTGTGGCGTGATTGCCACACACTCTGCAAATACCAACAAGCTTTCCACGCTCGCCACATTAAGAGTGTCGCTATAGAAGTTGACGATTGGATTAGATAAAAAGTGCATTGAACGATGCTCACAATAGGCCTAATTGCCGTTTTATAAATCGTGTCTCTCAAGGCGAAGCATCTGCATTGACCTTCAACAGAGGTTCAAGTGGACCCCAGACAAGTTTAGCGACAATTTGCTTCTATTCAGTAGATGACATTTTGAAACACTCTTCGGCAGTTGTTGATGCATAACATAAGAACCAGAATATCTATTTATTTTTATCTCTGGGTGTTCGTGGCATGATGTGTTCGAGCGGATGTTAAGGGATCTTAATGGGGCCCAAGCGGACCTCAGTTATAATAATTCTAAAATATTAAGCATTCAGTTTGATTACAAAGAAACACCTCATAATCTTGTCTTTAGGATTCTGATATTGAGTTATTTTAGAAATCAGCTCCTCTTAGCAGTGATGTGAAGTCTTGGTCTTGGTCTTGACCTCGAGGCTGCCTCGAGGCCGGATTTTGAAGCCCTGGCCTTGGTCTTGAGGTCTAATGTCTTGGTCTTGGCCTTGTGGGACTTGGACTTGGCCTTGGTCTTCGAAGCAAGTGCCTTAGTCACATCACAAGGCACTGATGGCAGCTATAGTTTGTCATTACAACATGTGTACAATGAACATTATTTCGTTTGATCCAGATTCTGACCACAGCATTTTTGCTGAGAGGAATTTTATGATCTTGAGGCCACTGTTTTCTAGGCTTCTTTGTGTGCCTGCAACTTCGGCCCCCATTGAAAGAGTATTTTCACCAGGAGGATTTGTAATGAGACCACATCGAGCCAGGCTTGGGAATGAGCTGTTTGAAACGTTGATGTTCTTGCGCTAATAGCAAATGAGTGAAATGAGCAGTTTTTGTTTAAATAATGCCAACATCTTTATTATTATAGCTGCAGAATGGCCGACGGGCCCTTGACAAGTCAAATTTTTTCTGACGACCTTTTTTTTTTTTTTTTTTGCTCGTCATCTGCCGTTTAAAGCTGATTGCTGAAGACATTTTAAACCGTTCTTTAGTGTTATTATTCATTTTATTATTATACATATTCATCACTAAAATGTTAACTGCATTGATTGCAGAATGCAGATCATAATAACAAAACTGCATTATTACACGTATACAAAACAACAAGATTGACTAGTTTATTATTAGGCTGTGGTGTTAGTTCTTGTACATAGTACAATAGTGAGCGCTGCTGTAGTGTCAGCGCTGCTGTAGTGTACATATTTCATATTTATATTACATTACGAGTGTTACCCAACTTACCCTGCCGATAGTTAAAATGGATCGAAGCCTTGGTCTTGGCTTGAGTGAAATGTCTTGGCCTTGGCCTCGGTCTTGTAGGTCACTGCCTCAGCCTTGGCCTTGGCCTTGAGGCTCAGAGTCTTGGTCTTGGCCTTGGTCTTGAGGGTTAGCGTCTTGACCTTGGCCTTGGCCTTGTACTGGACTGCCTTGGTCACATCACTGCCTCTTAGGAGCAAACTGGAGCAATTGCTCCGGTCGGACCGCTCAGGGTCACATGTTAAAATCGTGTAAATCCGATGAAAAGAATTTGGGAGGAAGGGGTAGGCCACTACTATAGGTTCTGCTGCTCTGCAACTGGTTGGCTATAACTTTTCGCGCAAGAATGGTTTCGCCAGTTTCAAGATGCGATACGTTAAGAGTCTGGAACTGTGCATCAGACTCGGAACCGGGTCGCATTTTGAGACCCGGTGACCCAGTGACCCGAAAACAAAGTGACCCAGTGACCCGGTGACCCAGTGAATATTTGAATATTTATCAATGACGTCAAGTAAACGTTGTCATCACACCATAGAATTTTTCATTACATTTTATAACATTCCATAGAGTAATAATATCAATATGTCAATATGATCAATATCTCTCAGTGATACAGTAAAATCAATTATTTGTACAGTATCTGTGGACCTAACTAATATCAAGTGGACAGTCTCTTCAGCTTTTCCGGTATTGATGAACCTGCATGCTTAACATCTGGAGATTTTAATTAATACCGGGTCTATAACCAGGTCATAAAGATGACCCGGAGACCCGGTGACCCGGTGGACAAAGGTGACCCGAATGACCCATTGACCCGGTTCCAAGTCTGCTGTGCATATTACTTGTTGTAATATTATGTTAAAAACTTCACGACTCGAGAAGTGTTGCTATAACCTGAAATTATTAACGTCTACAGGGAATCAAGTGGTATATATATCCCGTGTCTTTTTATGTGTCTAAAATGCGCAACATGTCGCCTACGGGCATTTGTGATTATACAATTTTTCCGGGGGTAGGCTCCTACCGTTGAAAATGAGAGGGAGAGGGAGGATGGAACGGGAAAGAAATGATAGGAAAAGAGAGGGGGCTGTGTTTTGCTCGGTCGGCATTTTTTCTTAGCTACGCTAATGGTTTAGAGTCAATGCTAGCCTATATATTGGGATTCATTGACATAGGCACGAGAGAGCCGGACCCCTGTTTTGGAAGGGGTCAGTCGTAGGATCTGCACAAAACTGTGGAGAAACGTTTCGGTGACGGTGAATGCAACAGACGCGATATATAAACATCTCGTTCGTGTGTGAAGTGTAAAGCTTTCTTGACTTTAGCTTTTGCTTTGATTATTGCTCTGTATAAATTGTCTGTATAACATAACATAGGGCCTAACACGATGTGCCAAGAACTCCTTTATGAACTATTTGCTTGTTGAGCTTATTAGTTATTACTTTCAGACGTCGGAGCTTGGTATCGCTGTCCCTAATCCGTACCCCTTACTAAGACGCCACTGGTGGAATTTGAGGCAAAAGAACTAGATTAATACATTGAAGGCGGTTTGGCGAATTTCCGAACACGTAATCGCATAAAATGCGCATCCTGCTGTGATTCGATTCATAGCGGTCTTTATGCTTAACGCAGCCGTAGGAGCAGCACTTAGCCGGCCCTGCTCGCTCTTAGGGGGTCTCATACAAGATTACTCAGGACAAGATGGGCCTTTCCTAAAAGTTTCAGCGGCTAACCGCTGACTTCGCAGACGGGGATCAATTGACACTTGACAGTTTTGGTATTATTCCGAGCTGCTACATTTCTCACAGCGTGTAGGCCTACGAGTGCTAAGGACAGTATTAAGCACAGGCCATGCATAAAACATAGCTGTGTATGCAGCTCATTCATTGTGAAACAGAATTAGGCATAGCGTACTGCATCGAGTTTCAAATACTAAGGAAGCCGATATTTGTAAACCTGCTTTGACTTTAACAGATTTAACTCATTTTGTGTTCGACAATGGTAGATCTTATGTACAGTAGCGTCGACTTTTGCCAGGGACGTAGCTAGAAATGGGCTTGGGGCTCAAGCCCTCCCCCCAGCCTGAAGCTAGCCCCTCAATGAATTTAAGCCCAAAATAGCGTTGGGGCTCAAAATTAGGAGAGTGAATCTTGGGCTTCGGCCCCAAACTGAAAATCCTACCAGTGCCTAGCTATGTCCCTGCTTTTTGCCCTGGGTTAATAGTTTCCTGGGTACTTGTCTGTTAACGGATACTCTTTTCAGCCCGTCTTTCCAAACGGGGTAGGCGCCTCGGGGCGCCCCGTTCGGATTTTGTTACTCGACTGGGCTCTGTTCAACCGTTGGTGCATAGTCTACCGTTGTGGCTTCCGCGGCCTGGCTCGACCCGTGTGGCAAATTCAAACCCCTGCCCCTATAAATATGAGAGGCAAGCATTCTCGGTGTTACATTTGAAGAAAATCTTTGATTTCAGAGCGAGGCAATAGCGTTTCTGCAGCAGAGGGGATCCTGCCGGAGTTTCGTCTGTGTGCCAATGGGCACAACATGAAGCTGTCTCTGGGTGGTAGGCCGCAATTTTGATGCAAAACCACGGGAAGGATTCCAGCACCTGAAAGTCAACCACAGGTACAATTTCGTTGCGGTGACTTTACGCAGAAGATAAGCGTCTCTGGGGCTATTTGGAGTCTTATGGCGCAAGAAACATGCGGATGACGACCTTTTCGATCGTGCGTTGGCAGCCATCAGCGCTTTCTGGCCGCCGAAGAACCATCTAGCAAACGGCCCTTTTCAGGGCCACCAATTAGTCTAAAGGACGTACTCGCATTTCGTGCCCTTTCCCTTCCCTGCGTGACCGTAGCCCGTAGACGCCCGTATAGGAAGAATTTTGAACGGGGCGCCCCAGGCGCCTACGCCCGTTTGGAAAGACAGTTTGAAAAGGGATACAGACAAGTGTTTTAAATGACGATCACAAGATATAGGCCTAATCTTAAAATTTTTCATCACGCAAGGATTTTGATAAACGTATAACATTTACAATTTATTTGATGCAAAATCTTTGGTCACGAAAATTTTGATGCCACCCGCCACCTCAGTTTTATAAATGAGCATGGCGGCCTAACTGACAATTTGATGATGCCCTTATCTGGCGTGGATGCCTGGAGCAAAATCGATAATTTATAGGGTTTTTGTGTAAAAAGTGTTGACGAGCAGAAAAGTCGTCGAGTCAATTTGGATGTCCCCATCTGGCCTCCCTCTGCACGTCACTGCAGTTAGGCCTACCTTTTATACAAATTTCAACTCCCTGATTTCCAAATCTTGGTTTACTTTCGTTAACTAGTAGGCATGACCAAAGATCTTTGTGTAGACCGACATCTGCATGTGTGGGAAATTTTTGCAACAACGACTGAAAAAATAAATCAAAATTTCTTACGGGAAATTGTAGCCACAGCCCACAGACCCTCAATTCACGAATTACAGAGAATCACTAAAAATACAAAGCAAAGGAAAATGCTAGTGGTCCAATGGAAGTTATAGTGATATTAAAGAAGTGACAGACTTCAAAAAGGTCGTGTCAATGATTTTTGAAAAATATTGTCGCTTGGCATAGATTTTTGGGTGGTCTAGCATAGATTTCAAACATTGAGGTTGGCCTGTTGTGGTTTTATACTTTTATTTATAGATGCGTCCGTCAGAAGACGATGGGCAATTGGGCATAGCCTATGTATTGAGGTTGGCCGGACTGCAATGTTTTATAAACCAGCCACCAGGAGACTAGTCTTGAATATAATTCTCTGTTCAAAGGGCAGCCAGTGTAACTGGCGAACAGCAGGTTTAATGTGATCATGCTTACGAATTCTAGTAATGGCCAAGCTACAGAATTTTGAATCCTTTGGAGCTTCTGCACATTAGATTTTGCCATAGGCCCTACCATTGTATAAGGGAATTGCAATGCAATAATCAAGTCTACCGGTTACAAGAGCATTGGCGAGAAGAATTAGGGCAGACTTGGGCTGCTGGGCAAAAGATTACGAATTCGTCGAATGTCTCTATTTTGCACATGAGCAGCTTTGCATACTTTATAATTTTATATGATCATTGAGTGACATGCTTTTATCAAATATTACTTCAAGGTTGCGGACAGACTGACTTGGAGTGACTGAAACGTTGTAGAATTTAACCGAAATTGTGTCTTCACATTTACTAAGATTAAATGGTGCTCCAAGAAGTAAAAACTCAGCTTTTGAGGGTTCAATTAAAGCTTATTATTGAACATCAAGGCTGAACTTTATGCAGACAAAGAGATAAATTTCCAAGTGACACTGAAGAGGTCCTATCATCAAAGTCAAGGAATAACTGCGTATCGTCGGCATAGAAATGATAATCAGTAGAGAAAATTTAATCTGATGGAAGTGATCCGAGTGGCATTGTTACCATAGTATATAGATTATAGAATGAACAGAATGGGGCCTTATTTATGGGCCCAGACAGGGTTTAATCTAGGCCGTTTCCGGAAGGCGAAAATTGGAAACTTTTTCCCCCCGGAAATTTCAAATTTCCCCGTAAATTTTTGCATACTACGTCATACTACTTGCCAAAATGTCAAATTGGGGAGAACTGGGGGAATTCCCCCAGAGAAGGCTTAGAATAAACCCTGGCCCAGACAAAATCCCTGCGGAACACCAAAATCTATTTTCATTGAAAATGACTGAACACCGTTACAGTGGACAGTACGAACAGGGTTTAATCTAGGCCGTTTCCGGAAGGGGGAATTGCCCTTTTTTTCCATGAAATTTTGGCATACTATATCAACTTACAGCGCTCCCACAAGCCCCCCTAGCTGATTGCCCTCGGACTTGTCAGTTCCCACCCCGGAGTCTAGATTAACCACCGAATACGAGTGCGACACTGAACGTATAATTTAGCGCTTCAAGTAAAGTTTACTGAATTTTTAGATAAAATCACACTTTAATTTAGGACGATAATGTATTGTTATCACGACTAATTGTTACTTTTTAAATAGACTAGTTTAGTAGTTTTACTTTTGTTATAATTTCGCAACCTGCACCCACTTGCGCCCCTCCGGACGCCCATGTCGGGTGCATTTGTATAAAATTTAATGCAAACGTCTGTTCATATTTATGTTGCAGCCAGCGGCATACCTACCTAGGGTATTTGGCGCCCAGGGTGACCAGTGTCATAGGTGCAACCTCTCCCAATTCCAACCCCTTGTTGTAATTTGTTCGTCTGTGATCAAAATTCTTAAATAAAATACTTCACCACTCCAGCGCATAACCCACTCTGCCATCTTCCGCCCCAACTCAATAAATAAAACAAAGGCAACGGTTATTAGCATTAGTTGACGTTTATTTACTACTGGTAATGTCAATTCAATAGCAAAAGTAGCCTATACACAAAGGCCTGGTAAGCCTACGTGTAAATAATAATAGCAGCATGAATCACAAATGACCGTTACAAACTAATACACAGCGATTTTTCTTGCTTTCTTGTGTTCAAAATATTGAATCGCCGTCCCCTTCTTGTGCTGCCCTGGACGAACCTCCCCGTCCGTCCCTACGTTCGCCACTGGTTACAGCTTTATTTGCGTGTGGTTGCGACATACACATGCGTTGATAGTGACTATTAAGAATAGTCCCGATTCAAGAGAGATCATCTGAAGGACTTGGGAAACTAACTGATTCGAATGAGCGGCTGTTGCATAAGGAGAGGAGTGTCCATTCTTCCACTGCGTTCCAAGAACACATATCGATGCATTCTTCTACAATCTTCATTTCCTGTAGGCTTCATGTTTTGTGCTAAATAGTAATTTATAAGTTCAGAAATGGAATTGAATGACGGAATGAAGTTCTGTTGTGCTTGGTCAGAGTCCAACCTTAATTGACCATCATCTGTTCTGAGTATGCGTACCGACGTAGTACCTCGTTTCGTTTTGATGCTCAGTGAGTATGCAAAACGTGGTTCAGAACTGTTTCTCAGCAGGAATGTTCCTTCTGGAGACTGCTTAAGTAAATTTTTTGCTTCGAGCATCGTCAGATTTGGATAGTAAAAAGGCAAGATATTTTCAGCACTGGTCACATCAATTCTACCGGGCATTTCATCTGTTCTAATTGTTATGTTATTGTCAGTGGCAGTCTCTCTGATCAGTTCTGCTGATGTAGTTGGAGCATCAATGAAGACAGAGTCATTCAATTGGAAAAAGTTTCGATTTGAATTCTCAGCAAGTAAAGTTCTGTCCAAATGGCCAACTTGTGAAGCAAGAATGGGTCTATTTGTAGCATAAGCAACTTCGGACAATTCAACAGCACCACTGATGATTGGCTTGACCACTGCAACCTTCTTGTTCTTGTTGTATGTCATCCATCTCTTGATTGAATGCTGTGAAGCACAGCTGTGACGAGAATGAGAACAGCCAACACATTCAGACATTGCACTGTTAAACGAACAATGAAACCTTTGATAGCAGTTATGACAGACTTTCATATCTTTCTAAAATCGTATTCATATCATTCTAAAATTCTAAACTGAGAATGGAGTTACTATCACACACTATACGTGTCAGTGGCGTAGCCATGGGTCCGGAATAGAGGGAGCACATCGACATTTTCGGGTTAAAAGTCTCCAACAAGCAGTAAACGAGGCAAGAAGTTCTTCGCACGTTCGCGTATTCCATGGTTTTGCGCCCATCCCATGATCGGTCCCAGCCAGAATAGAGATACCCTTGCTGCTCCCGTGGCTACGCCAATGGGAATCTTGCTCGTTTAGATAGGCCTATAGCCTATTATGATTCCTTGTGTACTAAGCTGTCATCCTTAATCAACTCTCTCAAGTTGAATCATCAACTTTATGCAGACGACACTCAATTATTTCTTTCGTTTACTCCATCTTCCTTTAAGGCATCAATCTCTGAACTAGAATCAGCATTTTCGTCAATCTCATCGTGGATGTCAGCTAATCTCCTTGCCCTTAATCCCTCCAAAACAGAATTTCTCTTATTTGGACTGCCACAGCAACTGAAGAAAATTGAAAATCCCACACTGACATTAGCCCCAGATACAATAATAACCCCTGTTCCAACTGCAAAAAATCTTGGATTTACTTTTGACTCCTCCCTAAATTTTGAAGCTCACATATCTCAGCTATCAAAACCTGTTATGCTCACATTCGTGATCTACGCCATATCTTCGTCCCTACCTTGATATTAAAACTGCTTCCACCATTGCCACTTCAATAGTTCACTCTAAGTTAGACTACTGCAACTCACTGTTTCACAATCTTCCAAAGACTTCCATATGTAAACTCCAATCGATTCAAAATGCCTTAGCTCGTGCAGTAACTAAATCGCCTAAATTCTGCCACATTACACCATTACTCAAATCTCTCCACTGGCTCAAAATAACAGAACGCATTGAATATAAAATAATATCGATGACTTATAACTCACTCCATACATCAAAACCTGTCTACCTAAGAAATCTGATAATTCCACAACAACCTGGATCTACTAGATCTTCTTCTCATGTAACTCTCCTTCGACCTCTGAATCAATCATCTCTCAAAATTTGCAATCGTGCTTTTTCATACGCTGCACCTGAGCTTTGGAACTCAATTCCAATATCCCTTCGCTGTCTACATCAGAGACAAATAACAAACTCTGAGTCACAATTTTCTCCCCTTCTTGCAACATCTCCTCATGTTTTTCTTTCTAAACTAAAATCATTTCTCTTTATAAAATCATTTCCTCCATAGCTGTAGCGTCCTGCCCACTCGCCCTTTTGATTAAATGACCCGGCATGAATGACCCACCTTTGGCTATAGCTACTTCATTTGAGATTAAGCGCATAGGAATAAGGAGCTACTTCGGTGCATCTTTTGGAAGCGCTTTAGAAATTTACGAGATTTTACTTACTTACTTACTTACTTACTTAAGCTACAGTAACGTCTGATTTTTTCAATGTATATAATATAGGACCCTATATCAACGTGGTTCAACTTATTTGTCCTAATTCTACTGGCCGACAGATTTAATAGCAAGGTGTGTGCACATCAAGAACATATTAACGAAATAATCACTTCACCATTCGCCGCCTTACCTTGAAATCGCTGCTTGTGAAGGTCACGTTTCGTCTAAATAATCTGAACTCACTTTTAGTTTATCAGCAAAATAACAAAATCAGAATCTCTAATGACCGTCTAGTACTCTAGTCTACTTACACTGAGCGCGGTCGGCGCTTTATATCCAAACTGTACGGTAATGGTTTCTATTTTCGGGCAAAGCGTGGTTTTTCTAGAAGTAAACGACAAAGCACGGGGCCGATTGGCCACGGCCCACAGCCAACGATGGACTGCGCCCATTGACGTCTATATTATTAATAGATATCAATGACTGCGCCGCATTCGAAAATTAGGCCTCATATAGACTTTAATAAATCTATGCTAGGCCTACCCTTGAGAAAATTTTATGACCACGGAAAATTACTTTCTGAGTCTAAAAGTGTCATCGTCGATTAGCAATTTCTAGAATAGGCTATCGTAAGAATTTAAACCGTTGACGAATCAATAAACACAGCAGTCAATCATAAATTGGATCCATTCCGAATGAATTTACGGAAATTCGTGAGATTAAACAATCTTTTTATTGGTAATATTTTAGTCTCTATATTGGTGTGTGTACGACTCTCGTCACAGTTGGAAACTCGGTTTCTTTAAAGGCGCGATGAGCGGCGTGCAGAGTGGTGGGCGCTCGCCGCGCTCGGGGCCAAAGTCAAGTTGGACACCCCCATCGTCTGGTGGATAGTTGACAAGCCAAAAAGGTCGTCGAGTCAATTTTGACGCCCCACATCTGGTGTACGCCTGAGGCCAAATCGATAATTTTTAAGGGTTTTACTGTAAAAAAAAGTGTTGATGAGCAAAAAAGGTCGTCGGGTCAATTTTTACGCCCCCTCTGGTGTACGCCCGGGGCCATCGCCCCTCCCTCCCCCGCCCCCTCTGCACGCTACTGAGCGCGATACTTCGTTGGATGCTTTTGCGTTCGAATTCACACAATCGCCTCCTGTTTTCATTTCAACCGTAGTTAAGAAATTGGGTTTTCCCTGAGCGCACAAATGGCTGGATTTCCGAGAAACAGTCTTGGCCTACGCGAAAGTAAACGAAGCAAATATCGAAATTGCTGGAAACCTCGAGCTATCATCGATTGTTAATTTGTTAAATGTTGGTTTTCGAAAATTAGAAATCGAAAATAATTCGCTCTGCTGCAATCAGGAAATAGATACAGACATTTCATGGGTCTATAAGCCCTATATAATTAATCTGCACATGCTTCCAAAATCCAATTATTATAACTATTAGGCCTATCTTTACAATAAATGGCCAAAAGTTTATAAGCTGGGGTGGGGCCCGGCCCGAGCCCGAGCTTTGAGGCCCGCCCGGCCCGTACCTTGCCGCCCGGCCGGAGGTACGGGCGGGGCTGCAAGGTAATTCCATAAAAGTACAATCTGCTAACACGATATTAAATACAATATTCATTTGTAAACTCAAAATCAAATAAATTTCATTAATTATATTTTAAAAATTATTTTCTTAGCTGTTCCCTAATTAAAATTTTTATTACAGCTTAGTTGTAGCTATTGTATATTTGTCAATAGAACATTAATATTTTGTTGCTGTTAGGAAAAGAGGAGGAAAAAGGCAAGACTAAGCAAATATAAACTTGGATTTACTAAAGAAATATTGTTAGCGCCCGGCCCGTACAAGGCTCGTAGCCCGTACATTTGCGCCCGTAGCCCGTACCTCGAGGCCCGTAGCCCGTAACGAGGCGCCCGGCCCGGTACGGGCCCCACCCCAGTTTATAAGCCAACGACAAATGATTGTCAAAGACTTCACGAAGCTTATAAAATATTTCAGTTCAATAGACAATGGTTGAAAATTTATAGTCACACCAGTGAGGGTCTGAGGGAAAAGGAATCAGACCAGTAGGGGAAAGAATTTTTAATTGTCTCACTATGCTAAATGAGTTGCTGTAGCTAAATAAGCTGATTGCAGCTAGGAGTTTCAAGCTATGTAGGCTATAGAGTGGATCAGTAGGCCCTAGGGGAAATCAGTAAGGGGCTGTCCATTAATTACGTCAACAATTTAGGGGGTTGAAAAAGTTTGACAGTTGTTGACAGAGGGGTCAAGAGAAGTTGTCAACAATTTCACTTTTTACAAATAATCAAAAATAGGAAATTTCATGGAATACTACTTATTACAATGAAAAAAGCATGGCAAAAAATGTCATCATCGCCACATTTTGACGCTCGATGAACAAAAAAGGGGAAAATGGTCATCACCGCAAAAATAATAACCTTGTTATTGGGACATGTCATTGATCTGGGGAGTCAACAGTTTTTGACATAATTATAGGGGTAACTGAAAATTGACAGTTGTTGACAAGGGGGGTCAAAAATTGCCCAAAAATTTTTGACATAATTAATGGACAGCCCCTAAGGCAATGATCTGGAATTTCCATTTCCCCTTAAAAATACCACTTCGGCGTGACATCGTCAATAGATGTCGAGAGGCAGTCGGAAAAGCAGAAATAAAGATGTAACTAATAACTATTCACATACTTTGAGCAAAGAGCATCGTGACTGGTAGGCCCTACAGCTTCTAATTGATTGATGTGTCATGCCCGCTTCGACACGTAAGCTCGAGGCGCTGCAATACAAGTCACTGCTACCGACTGATGTAAATAAGTATCCGTGGCATTGCACGCCTGGCTGAGGGCTATAGAAACGGAGATCAGCGCCGCCTTATGAGCCCGTGAGGCTCGGAGAAGGACTTTGACTTTTTTGAAATCCAAGTTAAACTGTTTTTTCAGGAAAAAGGTATAAGCTTACTGAAAATTGACTTTCTGAATCCAGCGTGGTTTATTAGTGTATTTCAATAGTTTAGCATTATCGTCGGGCATGTCTCAATTTGTCCACACATAAAAATTAATTTGGAGGTAGTTAATCGGAATTAAGAATTGTGCAAATTGGTTAATAACCAATATGTCCATATTACCTGATGAGTCAATTTTACTGCAGTTGACAAAGCAGTCTTGCATTTGGCTTGCAAAGTACGAAATTCACGAGAAACATTATGACTCAACCATTTACCAAGGGCTCGTCCACAAATGACGTAACGCGCCTGGGGTTAGGGGTCCGGACATTTGTTACGAAGTGTGACGAAGGGGAGGGGGTTCCGTAAATGTGACGTAACGCAACACAAAAATTTTAAGTGACGACCTTTTTCTTTTTTGCTTGTCAGGGTATTTGGAGAGAGAAAAAAATACAAGGATGACCTTTTTTTCTTGTCAGTATGTTTGGAGAGGGAAAAATAGGAGGATGAATGACAAAAAAAACTAGTGATGACCTTTTTCATTTATCAGACTTTTTAGGACATTAAAGATGCAAAAAAGCACAAAGAACTGATGATTACCTTTTTTAGCAATAATTATCAATAATTACAAAGCCCTTTTAATCTAGAGTAATATCTGAAATCAGTAATCACTATTTTAAAAATTTAAGGAATTTTGTGTCCTTATTAAGGACAAACGTCCTTAAGGACGGAGCCACGGAATTTAAGGAGCTGTCCTTATCATTTAAGGACGTCTGGTAACCCTACAACAGCTATATGAACACTTGAACAACAACAAAAATCATAGACCATAACTAGACCATAACCTCTTGTAAACAGGGCCGGATTAAGGTCCGAGTGGGCCTGGGACTGAGAAGCAAAAATGTCGTCGCTTCCATAATTTGAAAATTGCCCTTTGTAAAATTTCCCGCCGCCTTCACTGAAAATCTCTGACAGGCAAAAACGGTCGTCACTTGAAAAACGGTTGGCCTATATTTTATGGTGGGCCTGGGGCTTCAGTCCTCTCCGCCCCCGCCTTAATATGGCCCTGCTTGTAAACGAGCTACAGTGCACCAGTTTGACTTCTGAATCTTAGAGAAACTAAACTGTTTTAGTTTAAGATGATAGTTGTAGTATCACACCACTCAGCGGTGCACATACGAATTTTATCCAAGGCCATTAATTAATTAATTTATTAATTAATTAATCACATTAGTGATTATATGACGTCTATTTTACACTGGCTGCCTTATCCTGCTCGAGTTGAGTTTCGTATGTTGAGAGTGGTTGCACTCTCTCTTTATGGTGCCACTCCATCTTACCTTTCAGAGCTACTCCATCCCCTTAGCTCTATCCCTGGTCGGCCATGTCTTCGGTCCACAACCAATGGTCTTCTCAGTGTGCCCCAAGCACGAACTTCCATGTTCCTGAAGCGAGGTTTTGAATCAGTTGGCCCTATCCTTTGGAATGCTCTTGACGCCAGTATGCGTGGCTTAGCAACTCCTAATTCTATGGCCCTCTTTTTGAAACGACTTAAAACTTATCTCTTTGTTAATATACAGTAATTTGCTGTGGAAGTGCTTCTGAGTGATCTTTCAGAAGAGGCGCTATACAAATATCTTGTTACATTACATTACATTTAAAGCACCTATCAGAAGCTGCAGGGCCATTGCTGTCTACCTACAACACTACATGGTTAACAGGCAAACTATAAAAATGAAGTCAAACGTTGTCATTTCATGATAAAGCAAAGCAAAGGCAAACACCATGCACAATAATGGGGTCAAACTAAATCATTACACAAATCAATTAATGGCTGAAAACAAAACATTAAATCTGCAATGCAACAATTTAATCATATAATAATTTCATCATTTTCTGCAAACTGTCAACATAAATTGTTGTTAAAATATATTTGCTGTCTATAATGATCCACATCACAGCATCGAGATAGTTTGTGTCAATTATTCTAGTTACCGGGAAGGAAAACTACAGATTGCACGTCTCTGGTTAATTATCTGATGGGAGGTTTCAAATGGCATGCAGCAAAATAAAAAATACATCTTAACTGATTTTTAAAACATCTAATATTACTCATAATTATTTCCTTTCAGCCAAAATATGGAAAATAAATAGCACACTTTTCTGTTGGCATTTAATACGGTAATAATACCTGTACAGTTCAGTTTCAGTAATTCTGAAATGTAGACTAAAACAGACATGATGGCCTCAGTGTCCTCATTCAACTTTCTTAATTCCCTGAGTGGTATTTACTTTCTTTAAAGCAAAAGTTCCACAGAAATGTGTTTTCTGCAAATGATACTGAAGATTCCATGGATGGAAAAAACCAATGAAGAGATTTTAAATGAAATTTGAATAGAAAGAAGTCTGATGGTAACCAAAAAAGCTTCCTTCTTTGGACACATAATGAGGAAGGAAGGCCAGGAGCATTTGGCAATAACCAGAAAAGTGGAGGGTAAAAGAGCTAGAGGAAGGCAGAGAAACACTTATGTAGACTGTTTATGAGAAGGGATTGAGGGAGTAAAGAATAACATAAAATTAATAAGAGAATGTCAAAATCGAACAAAGTGGGAATCCATGGTTACTAACGTAGAAATACACAGCATCCTAAAGGAGAAGAAAACAGAAGTTACGTCTAAGTTTTGTCATCATAATGTCAAAACTACTTAAAACATAAAAATTAAGAATATAAAATAAGTTCCAATTAAATCTGAACATAAACCTATAAGCACATTCTTCACCAATATTAGCAACAAAGCTGTGTGCTTAGTTTGTCAGGACACATTTCGACCAGCTCAACTTGGTAATCTGTAGGGCAGTGCTTCCCAAACTTTTTCAAGCCAGGGCACACTATCCAAGAAACATACAGTCAACAGCACACTACAGCCGCAATTCACACATTTCATTTTTAAATGATGCATTTGTATAGGCCTACCAGTGCTATATACTATACTCTAGTATAGTATACAGTATAATATTGACTACTGTTCTTCATAAGTACATGTTTTCTTTGCAATCTATATCACTATTTCATACTTAACTTCATTGAAGAGATATAATTCAACTTATTTAATTAACAATTAATACAGCACCATTATTATTTTACTTTATTCCCACATTTTGCCATGGCACATTTCTACCGTTGCTGCGGCACAATCGTGTGTCGCATCACACAGGTCAGGAAGCAATGCTGTAGGGTGTTGGCCATTACTGCATTAAACTTGCTTTCATATTAATATGGGAATAATTATGTGCAAATGTACATTAGTGACATTTGTACTCATTTCCACATGAATATATGCAATATGCATGCAACTTTTACAAATAATCGAATGATTAATAATTTTATAAATAAGAATAAAATTTAATAAATTTTTATTACTATAAAATCAAACTATATATTTCTGAAGAATAAGACACCAAGTTGTATGGACATTAGAGGATAATGAAATGTTCAAACATACCATATTACAAAATAAAATTATGGCCTATAACAAACATTATGAAACTAGTATGGCTCACAAAGAAGTTCAAATCTCCAATGTTGTACTACAAGGAAGTGTGTGCCTTCACTTGCTCTAGTACATCTATGCACATAATAAAATACAAGACTTTCAAAGTAGTCAGTAAAATTTCTGCACAACACAAGATATGTTTGTTCCTAATGAAATTAGGGGATATGCACGCATTATTGTTCGCACACTGTACAGAGTCATGACAAAATTACGATGGTCTTTGAGAGAAGGCAGTGTAAAACATTTGAAATTTGTATATGGTCAGTCAACTGTTGAAAGGAAGAAAGATATAAAATAAGAGTCCTTGAATAAATTTGTAAAACAAGATTAACTTTACAGCTGCTAATGGACTTAGTAATCATCAATGCTTAACATGCCAGACATTAGCAACTGCAAGTGAAATAAGCCAAAATCAAATTATAATAATGAAAATGAATAAAAATACATCGGTCCTATCACTTAAATACTAAAACTATGGACTTTCTGCAAATGAACAACTGCTTCATATCTACTCAAAAATATCCAAATTCCAAAATGCTATATGATTACATGGGAATGCGTACAACCAAAAGTACACAAGTACATGCATCATTTTCAGCCTCGTGAACATATCATGAGATTACACTGCAACATAAACAGCAGTATTAGCATAAGAGATCAGATTATGTTGACAAAAGTCACTCAGTCAAGACATCACGCTAGGAAACAATTCAACAAAACATTCATTAATCAAATTAAAAACGAAAAAGCAAAACAGTCAAGGTTAAGAAGTGGCAGATGGTTTAGTGCCAATCGTAACAACAGGTTCCCCATGTGAAGAAACTGATGAATCACACTGGTACACTGCCAAGACTACATCACCACACACGTTAACAAGACACTGACTCTGAAAAGAGAACATTTGAAATTATATTTTTTGAGGCATTTAAACCAATGCCTAACCAACACCATGTAAATTATTTTTAGTTATTAATGCCAACATTTAAACTCAAGTGCAAATGTCAAGAGTTGGCAGCTCACAAGTGCCAAGAATTGGCAAAATTAAATGCCAATAACAACCTATCACTGAATTTGATCATTTCAGATGAAAGCCTAAGTGAAGAATAACAAAAGCTATCTTACATATCACGGAGGCAAATTAACTTATTAAGAGAGATGTAGAATCACCGGTCATTTTAAACAGATTCATTCATCATTATCATCCTGTCACTACACCAGCTGGTGCTGGGTGATGACATGGGTTAACAGTTACACAGGTCCATTCCATGATGCTCTTCATCCAGGATGTCCTTGGTCCTCTGCATGTCTGTCTTGTAATTCCTAGCATTATGGTGTTTTTCTGTCTTGCTATGTTTCCAAAACAAAATATTTCAATTATCTTTCTGTCACTTTGGCAAGTCATTAGATAGGGACAAATGGTGAGTCAATGGGCAGTCTATGCATGCATAAGCATTGCCAGAGCATAGATGATGATGTTGGAAAATAACACAGGCCTGCGATGGAAAAATTGTTTCAAAATGAAATGTTGATTCTTATGTAAATTTGGTAGCTGAAATCAGGAAAAATAAGTAAAAAATTCCATCACCCACCGGGTTCACCTAAAACCAATATTTGTTCTACTAAATCAGCGGTTCTCAACCTTTATAGTGCCGCGACCCTTTTAATTCAATACCCATGATGTGGCGACCCCCAACGGTTAAATTATTTTCGTCCACAATGTCAACTGTTAAGAATAATAATGCTACGACAATCAAGATGTTCGAAATCGTTATTATTTAATTGTCTCTATGTCTATCCTCGAATGACAATTATAGTAAAACAACTAATACGTCGTAACTACCACTGAGGAAACTTTGTACAATAACAAGACAAGAGACAACCCCATATTTCTGATGGTCTCGGGCGACCCCTGGCAAATCGTCATTCGACCCCCTTGGGGGTCGCGACCCACAGGTTGAGAACCGCTGTATTAAATGAAGAATTTCTTGCACCCGGCTTAATTGATGAAACCCAAAAACCCTAAAAACCCTAAAAGCTAAAAACCATAAAAACCTAAAAACCCTAAAAACCCAAAAAACCCTAAAAACCAAAACACTCTAAAAACCCTAAAAACCCAAAAACTCTAAAAGCTAAAAACCCTTAAACCCTAAAACCCCTAAAAACACAAAAACCTAAAAACCCTAAAATCCTCATCATCATCAGTGTTTCTGTCTCTAGACAGGTCCAGGTATCCAGTTATTCCACTCCGATCGATTGCTTGCTTCTTCTTTGAGTTCCTGATATCCTTTATTCATCATCCACTCCAACATCATCTTTCTCGGTCTACCTCTCACTCTCTTTCCCTCTATTTTTCCTTCGATTATTGTTCTTAGTAAAGAGTCATGCCGGAGGACATGTCCCATCCAATTTCTCTGCCTTTTCCGGATTGTATCTATCAGGCTTCTTTCTTCTTCTATCTCCTTCATGACTTCCTCGTTTGTCTTATGCTCTGTGTATTTTACTTTTAGCATTTTCCTCCAAATCCACATTTCAAAAGCCTCTAATCGTTTTATATCTTCCTTTCTCATTGTCCACGTCTCTCCGCCCCATACAACGCCACACTCCATATCAATGTTTTTACCAGTCTCTTTTTAGGTTTAGTTTTAGTTTACTTTGCATCAGCTCCTTTCTCTTGTAAAAGCTTCTTTTGCTATTGCTATACGTCTTCTTATCTCTTTATTGCATCTAGCATCGGTTGTTATCAGACTTCCTAGATAGCTAAATTCCTTCACTTGCTCTATGATCTGTCCGTAAACCTTTATTTCCACTCGTTCCTTCTTTTTACTTATTACCATAACTTTAGTCTTTTTGTATTGATTCTCATTCCATAATTTTCTGACACTTGTATCAGTTTATCCATTACTTCCTGAAGCCCCTTTTTGATTGCTTGCTAGCATGGCCTGATCGTCTCTGAAGGCGCAGCGCCTTTAGTAGTACTCCTCCAACTTTAACTCCCTTATCTGTATTTTCCATCGCCTCTTGTACTAATTCTTCGATGTATATGTTAAACAGCAGCGGTGACAGTGGACATCCCTGCCTTACTCCTCTGCCAATCATGCACGATTCACTCAGTTCTCCCTCTATTCTCACCTTCACTGACTGTCCAAGGTATAGGTTTGCTATCAGTCTTCTGTCTCTCCAATCCACTCCCACCCTTTTCAGTGCTCTCATCAAAATCCTCCAGTCTACTCTGTCAAACGCTTTTTTAGTAATCCAAGCATATATAGATATTTTTTCCATTTTGAAGTCTTCTCTCACTTAGCATTCTTAAGCATCCGATTGCATCCCGTGTTCCTTTCCCCTTCCAAACCCAAACTGATCCTCTCCAAGGAATCCTATTACATCTGTTTTCGCTTGTACTCTTTTTGTAATGACCTTGAGTATTATCTTCGCGCATGGCATAATAGACTGATAAATTCCATTGCATTTACTTTCTTTTTAATCGGAATCATTATTGATTGTAGAAAATCGTTCGCCATTCTCTGTCATATAGATTTGTTGGCAGATTTCGACCAGTTCGTTTGTTGCATTTCTCTCCTAGTATCTTTATTGCTTCTGCTGGTATGTGGTCCACTCCTTCTGCTTTGTTGTTTTTCATCTCTTCTAATGCATTCAGAATTTCTTCTTTCATCAGTCCTGGTCCTAGTTCTTCGCTTTCAACTGTTTGCTGTTCCTCTATATCGAGTTCCGTTGGTTTGCCGTCTTTCAGGTATAATTCTTCTATATATTCTCTCCATCTCTCTTCCACTTCTCGTTGAGTTGTGAGTGTATTTCCTTGTTTGTCTTTAATACCCGCCCTGCTCCCTTGCATACCTTCTTTTTTTGTTAAATCTTTTTTCCTTATATACTTGATCATGTTTCCCTTGTCCTTGTAACTTTTCTATTTCTTGACATTTATTCTCCCACCATTTCTCTTTTCGCCTTTTCTGTCGATCTTGCAGCTGGTTATTTAGTCTCCTATATTCTTTTTGCATATTCTGTGTTCTGCTTCTTCCATTTTCTTCTCTGCTCCATGTCTTCTATCATTTCATTTGTCACCCATGGCTTTTTAGCTTTCCTTCTTTTCTTCCTTCCTACTTCTTGCTCCAGTTCTCTTACTACCACAGCTTTTAGTTTTTCCCATCTTTCTTCTGTTGTCCCTCCTGTGTTTGTTGTCGCCACTTGTTTTTCGATCTTCCCGCAATTTCTGTTGCCTTTTCTTTGATTTTATCCCTATCCCATAGTAGATTTAATTGTTTTCTCTTGTTTATGTATTTCAGTTGTATTCTCAAGTTGTGATCTGTGTCTGCATCTGCTCGGGTAAGCTCTCGCATTTTTTACACAGTTTCTATATCGTCCATTTACCATAATGTAGTCTATTTGGTATCTTGCTATGTCTCCGGCATCTTCCATGTATATATTCTTCTCTTTTCGTTTGTAAACCAAGTGTTTGTTATCATCATGTTTCTTAACTTGCAGAATTCAATTAGTTTTTCTCCTCTTTCATTTCTAACCCCATCCCATACTCTCCCACCACACTTCCTTCTCTTCCTTTTCCCACTACTGCATTCCAATCCCCCATCAGAACACAAAAATTTGTAGCTCTTATCCTCTCGATTTTTTCCTCTAGATATTCATAAATTTCATCCACTTCTTCTTCAGTATGTGTTGTTGTTGGCATATATACCTGTATAATTGTCCCGGCCCGCTTCTATTGTCACCATTATCACTCTGTCCTCATATCTCTCTATGTTTGTTATGTTTCTGCTCAATTCCTTCTTTAGGAGTAATGCCACCCCCTCTCTGCCTCTCTTTTCCTCCCGCATAAATAACCCTGATCTCCTCCGTCTCCTCATCTGTTATATTACTGGTGAACTCGCCTCCTTCTTTCCATCTCACCTCTGCCAAGCCCAATATGTCCAATCGCGCTTCTTTCTCATTTCCTGTATGATATTTGCTAGCTTCCCAGGTCGTAACATACTTCTAATATTCCACGTTCCAATTTTGAGCTTTTTCTGTGTTCCACAGGATTTTCGCTTGTTGACGACCTTGGGAGCCCTGTTACTCCCACTGCCGGACGCGACTCCACCAACTAAGTCAGTGGCTCCGTTAACGCCGTTCGCTGATTTCTCTTTTACTGGATACATTTGCACTAGGGATGTTAGTCAGGGTGGGTTCCCAGTTCCTTCCCTGCGGTGTTTTTCTGGAGACACCATCTCTTTGTCTAAGCGCCGCCGCAGAGTTTAGCCTGCTCTTGGGCAGTTTTCCGGGGTACCACGAGGAGGTACTAAAAAGCTTTCGACGAGAGGCTATACCAACCGAGAGGTCTTCTACCTCGTCAGAGCTGCTCTCCTTTCGCCCCCGTAAAGGGCTAGTTGGTGATCGATTTGTCCTCGGTCTCTAGGACCTCTTCATCGATACTTGGACGCACGCACGATTATCCCCTAAAATCCTAAATCCCCCTAAAATCCTACAAACCCCTAAAACCATAAAACCCTAAAAACCCTAAAATCCATAAAAACTCCAAAACCCTAAAAACCCTAAAAGCTAAAAACCCAAAAAACCCAAAAAAACAAAAAACCTAAAAACCCTAAAAATCTAAACACTCTAATAACCTTAAAAACCTAAAAACCGTAAACACCCTAAAAGCTAAAAACCATTAAAACTCTAAAAACCCAAAAAACCTAAAAACCCAAACAACCTAAACACTCTATAAACCCTAAAAACCTAAAAACCATAACACCCTAAAAACCATAAAAACCCTATAAACTCTTAAAGCTAAAAACCCTAAAAACCTAAAAGCCCTAAAAACCCTAAAAACCTAAACACTCTAAAAACCTAAAAACCTAAAAAAAAACCATAAAAACCCTAAAAACCCAAAAACCTAAAAACCCAAAAACCTAAAAACCATAAAAACCTAAACACTCTAAAAACCATAAAAACCATAAAAACCCTAAAACCCTAACAACCTAAAACCATAAAAACCATAAAAACCCAAAAACCCTAAAAACCCTTAAAGCTAAAAACCCTAAAAACCCTAAAAGCTAAAAACCCTAAAAGCTAAAAACCCTAAAAACCTAAAAATCCTAAAAACCCTAAAAATCTAAACACTCTAAAAACCCTAAAAACCTAAAAACCCTAAAAACCTAAACACTCTAAAACCCTAAAAACCCCAAAACCCTAAAAACCCTAAAAGCCAAAAACCCTTAAAACCCTAAAAACCCAAAAACCTAAAAACCCTAAAAACCCAAAAACCATAAAAACCCAAAAACCATAAAAGCTAAAAACCCTAAAAACCTAAAAACCAGGATCAAGTACATACGCTTGTACTGCTAATGTATATGCTAATGTTTTAGCTTATCGTATCAATTTCATTTCGTGTTTTGCTAAAAATTCTTACGTGATGGAGGAAAACGGGTTTTCCTTTATGAAATTAGCACATTAAACTACATACAATTCAGCCTTTGAAATTAAAACAATTTTCAAAAAGGTAAAAAATGCAGGCCTGTGTAATTGGTAACAATCTGGATATATAATAGCTGATAGTAAGGTCTGCATAGCACTATAGGTTAAAGACTCGTTCATTGATAGAAAGCCATTCCTGCTCTGTTCAGTACTTCATCACGTCCATGCCTCGCATCCATAAGTGACAACTGGCCAAACCAAGGCAAGTAGCAGTTGTACTTTAGTCAGGATACTGAAGTTTTAATTTTACCAGATTATCTGCAGTGTCCCCAGTATTGTCATTCCCAGGAACAATCTGCTTCTGATTTTGGCTTCATAGTTAGCTTCCTCTGTAATTTTGTTGCAATGTACTCACTTTCTCTTTTTCTTTGTTTTATCTACTACTTCTATTGCTTCCCCCAACATTGTGGATTTCAAATCCATCCATAAACTTTCTATATCTTTACTTTCCCCTCAGTTTCTTTGGTGAGCCATTCAAAATGGTTAGAAACTCAACATCTGGATTCCAGTTCTCAGTATCTCATTAAACAGAGTAATTTTACATTAAAACAGTAAAAACCACAGTAACAGCAAATGACACAGAATGATGACTGATGTTAGCTGACTACTTTGACTTTTGAATGTACCTTAAACAGAGCCATGAAATCTGTCCAGACAGATGGGTGGGACAGACAGCATTATAATTCACAATAGGTAATTACCAATCACTGGTCATCATATAATATCAGCACTCAAAAGTAGTATTAACTAATGAGACACACATACTCTAATTTTTCAAAATCAGGACAGTACTTTCATTAAAAAATCAGGACAAAATCAGGACATTTATCTAAATTGTAATTTCCATATCAAGACTATCTGAGCATTATTGTATAACAACATCACAAAACATATATTATTCTTAACTCAAATAATTTAAAATAGTATTATTAAACAGCTTAGCTTTAAGTTTTGCCACAAAATTGCATACTGCAGTTCTGTATTTATATATTATTCTACATTAAAGCATACTACTACCAGTAGCTGCTCAGTTAAGCAGTGAATATGAAATTTGGTCATATGGTACATAGCTTCTTAGCTGCTTGTTCACTGTTGAAGTTCACTGGTTTTCTTATGTTTAAAATTACTGTCTTGGCCTTGGTCTTGAGCCCTAGTGTCTTGGTCTTGGCACCTAATGTCTTGGTCTTGGCACCTAATGTCTTGGTCTTGAGGGTTAGTGTCTTGGTCTTGGCACTTACTGTCTTGGTCACATCACTGTCAATAGTTGATACAGAAATTTGTTGGGATTGCTGATTGCCAGTGCTGTTGTCAGTGGCAGTTCCAGGATTTCTTGGTGGGGGGGATGAAATGAATTTATAGGAAGTTGGTGGGGGGATAAAAGTAGAAGGACAGAATTAATTAGGTTTACCCAAAATGGCTGACCAAAGGGGATTTTATCCCTAATTTGACTACACTTTTACCACGAAAAATAGATTGGCAAGCAAAAGAAGGTCATCTGCAGTTGTTTCCTGTAGTTTTACTAGACTTTTACAAAAAATAGGTTTCACAAGCAAAAAAGTAAGTCCGGTGGAGAGATGCATCCCCACTCATCTCCCACTGGCTGTTGTAAAAGTGTCTCCAGAAGTTGTTGGTGTGGTTTCATTGGTTTTTCATTTGTCAACTGTGAAAAATGTTTGATCTCTTGCTCAACAGAGAGTTGGGTGTGTGTTTTTATTGACAGCATGTGCCTGAATTTGCCCATGCCCATGTTTGCAATACTGACTGTTAATTTGCACATTGTACAGTATTCTGCTTCTTCTGACACCAGTCTGCAACTCTGCCACCATATCCATCAGTCACTGATGGCAGCAACCAACAATCACTGAATTTAGTTTTTCTTGGCATAATGGTCGCTGCAACAAAACTTTTGAAAACTAATTTAATAGAAGAGTAATAAATCGCTCCATATTTTAAAGCCAATACTGCTATATTGGCTAGTGGCCATTACAGCTCGTGAACAGTGTATCATACCCAGAATTTATTTAAATACTGTAACTATTTATGTCAGACAGCATGCATGGTCTTATGCTATTATGAAAACACTCATAATTTCCTACATTACCTGCTAAAATATTGATTACCAAGCCACCCACTTAAGTGCATGCAAATAAAAAGCATAAATCTTACATTTACATAACACCTTGCTATCAATGAACAAGTCTTTAACCTATAGTGCTATGCAGACCTTACTATCAGCTATTATATATCTAGATAGCTACCAATTTTTTTCATCATCATCATCATCATCATCATCATCATCATCATCATCATCATCATCATCATCATCATCATCATCTATGCTCTGGCAAAGCTTTGGACTATGGCAACGCTGTTCTTGTAGGGTTACCTGCCTATTCTTTCGACCGTTTGCAGTCAGTTTTGAATAGTGCCGCTCGTCTCATCTTTCGGTCTGCCCGATATGATCATGTCACCCCGCTTCTAATGGATCTTAATTGGCTGTCGGCACCTGAGCGCATTGGGTTGGGTCCGAACTATCTTGCATCTGAGTTCCGCAGTGTTTCTGACCTTGCAGGCCGCAAGCGACTTAGATCGTCAACAACATCGTTGCTTATCATTCCGAGAACGCATCTCGTCACCGTCGGAGATCGTGCCTTCCCGGTGGCTGCCACGTGTACTTGGAACTCGCTCCCTGCCGACATACGTGAGTCACCGTCGTTGGATATTTTCAGGAATCGACTGAAGTCCTGGCTTTTTAAGACTAACTACTTGGTTAATTCTATTTAAAGTGTTCGCGCAGTCTTTTTGACGAGTTACTACTCTAATCTTGACGTTCTCTTACTTACTTACTTACTTACTTACTTACTTACTTACTTACTTACATAGACAGCCCATTGACTTGCCATTTGTCCCTACCTAGTGCAGTTC
This sequence comes from Metaphire vulgaris, assembly GCA_018105865.1. NCBI lineage: Eukaryota > Metazoa > Annelida > Clitellata > Crassiclitellata > Megascolecidae > Metaphire > Metaphire vulgaris. The sequence continues at coordinate 3,473,228 of CM030841.1, forward strand.
TGTGTGCCACATATAAGGTTAGCCCAACTGTTTCACTGTCGTCTTTGATGATGTTGATCCACCTCTTCTTTGGCCTTCCTCTACCTTGTATTCCATGAACTTTCCTGAATAGCACAATCTTTGGGTATCTGTTGTTGTCCATTCTTACCTCATGGCCAAAATAACATAGGTGATGCTGCTTAATACTGGTAAGAATGTATAAGTTGTGATTTAGTTTTTCTTGATGTCCTCATTTCATATTCTGTCTCTGTGGATTATCCCCAAGATTACTATTATTATATTATTATTACATTATTTTCCACTTTTACAAAATCTTAATTTTATCAACTGAACTCTCAAGATAAACTGCTGCTTTACACAATACCAATGGACAACTCAGACCAAGTTTCTAAGTTGCCAAAATCATGCCCAATGAATACACTTACCAAGACACAAAAATCTAGAACTTAGCAGTTTTTAGCAAGTTCAGTTCTCACACTTATCATGACAAAACTAGTGAATTTTCATTAATTTATACAAAACTTTTAAAAATGTCCTGATCTTATCAAAACAACACCAAAAAACCAGGTCATATCATGAAAAAGAAAAAAATCAGGAAAATTAAGAAAATCAGGATGAATATGAGACTGGCCATATTAGATATCTATAGAGAGAGAGGAGAATTGACATGCCTGGTTCTTGTGTAAGTTATCCTGGATAATGCATTCAGTTAGCTGGTAGGCAACCAAAGCATTTCCACCCAATGCTGCAACATGAGCACGACAGATGGCCATCACTTCAGCAAGAAAACTGTGCATGAAGCCGTTCAGTCCACCTTCCTACACAACACACAGAGTTTAATGTTCAAATTTACACACAAAGCCAAATTAACTGAATGGTTCTACTATTCCAGCACAACAATTCAACAGCACTTACTTCACGGACAGATGTTGTTTCTCGGATAATAAAGAAATTCAGATGACCAGTGTACTGCTCAATCTTTGCACCTGGAATGTATGACAACGACGTCAACTGTATTCCGTGCTTTGCTTTTCCACCACTCTGAAACAATTTTTATTTTCCATTTGGTTACAACTTACACTGTGGAGTATTTAAAACTACATTGAAGCAAAACAACAAGATCATCTTGGCACATATGACTGCAAATTTCCAAGAATGTTTAATTATAAATAATCGTTATTAAATAATTTCATCATCAGATTATGGTGTACCTCATTATAGGGATGTTCATAAAAATATAACTTCCTAAATATTATGCCTACTGGACAGTTTCTCGTGCTACTATCAATATTGAATTCAGAGACACTTTTTATTTCATATTTCTATGATGTCCTGAGGTCCCTCAAAGCACTTGAACATATCAACCCCCAAACCACAACAAAACGTCACAATGATTGGGACTAAATACTTCATAACTCTCTAAAATAATCACAGATATGTCATAATATACTACTTTTGTTCGTATTATAATACGATAATTATCACTGGGCCGTATCCATAAAGTATGTGGCGTGCAGAGGGGGCAGTGACCCCGAGTGCTGACCAGATGGGGGGTGCCAAAATTGACTCGGTGACCTTTTTTGTTCGTCAGACATTTTTTAGGCCTGACCCCGGGCGCCCACCACTCTCTGCACGCCACTGCATAAAGTGGCATACATGAAGGTGCAGCTACTCTGGTTGAAAAGCCACTGGATAAAGAAAACTATTTTATCTCGCTTGCTGGCAACAATTCCTTAAATTGGCATTTTGGGATGTCTGGAAGTTGCTCTTTGGTAAAGTACTAGGACCAGACATTAAACTGTTTGCCGCATTCAAATCAGCATGGAGTGGGCTACTTTGGGCAAACAGATGCAAAGCAACACAATCGAAATGGAACATCCCTGGGTGAGGCAAGTTAAGGGCTGCGTTGTCCAGGAGCTTAGAAATATCTGGACACAAAGAGAATCTGGTACCAGAATATGCTGATGATACAAGTCTATTAGCAGAATGCCTCTCAAGTATTGTAGAATTGACATTGGCCTTAATAACAGAGAGTAGAAAATTTGGATTACAAATAAACATTAATAAAGCAAAATTAATGCCAATTAGAAAGAAAGTGGGAGATTGGTCAATAGTAACACACAATGGAAAGGAAATTGAAATGGTGAAGAAATTTGTTTACTTGGAAAGTGAATTGGAAGCAGAGGGAGGCTTGGACTTGGAGATCAAAAGAAGCATAGCAATGACAGGATCTACATTCAACAGGCTACATACCAAAATTTTCAAAAGACATGACATTGGAATGAAAACAAAATTAAGAATTCTCAACACTTGTGTAATACCAATACTAATTTATGGATGTGAATCTTGGACCATAAAAAAGAATTGGAGATAAAAATAATAGCAACAGAAAATAAATGGCTTAGAAGAATACTAAGGATTGGATACAAAGAACATATAACAAATGAAGAAGTTAGAGAGAGAACACTGCAACCGAACATCATGGAAGTCATCAGAAAGAGAAAAATGAAATAGACCAAACACGTACTCATAATGGATGAAATAAGAAACTCAAAACGAATTTTCAATTACAAGCCAGAGGGAAGAAGATCTAAAGGAAGACTGAAAAGACGATGGGTGGACAGATTGGAAGAGGATCTACACGTGGCAGGACTGAATCTCAGCGGAAAAACTGTTGGAAGACACCGAATGACTTTGGAAGAAATAGCAAAGGACAGAGACCTGACCTGATCTGAATATAACATATAAAAGAAAACGCACTAAACTGAAATCCTTTCCACAGCAGACTTAAAACAAATTCCTTTGTTATCTGTATTTTGTATCTGTATTTTGGACAAAGCTTTCAAAAACAATGTCTGAGTTCTTACATTAACAATTTAAGTGCACCAATGCTGAACTATCAAGTCCCGTATGCACTTAACTGAACTGTGCATATGATGACCATGCGAAATACATGAACTGGACAGAAAATGACCGATTCCAAAATCAATTGAAATGATCAAACTCACGTAATATTTCATTCGTTTTTGCCGTGAAGCTAAAATGAATTGCAGAAAATACAGAATTTAAATAATAAAACTTTGTTTCACTTAAATTTCATGTTTCTCATATAATTACCAGTAATTCAACATTTGGTCCTGAGCATGATGGAAGCATTTATTTTCCTGTTGCATCAAACATTTTGATCATTGTCCTCAGCACTACTTTGAAATATTTTTCTTAATTGAGGAAAGGAATCTGCTTACTAATATAATCATTATTACTACTTTTGTCATATAAAATTTATGTAAGGTCATTTAAATTATAAAATGAACATTAAGCCATAGCCGACAAATATTCTAGTCAAATTTCATTTCTTCTGTACGATAATTATTAAACCTAAGAATTGAATTGAAAAGAACATAAAAACCTTTGGAAGATGGGCTCAGGTTGTATGTGTAGCCATGAGTCTCGCTTCTACTCAGCTGACCGAGGCTTGGAGGACTCGCCAGTGTTCTTCCAAAGTTCAGGATGGGGCTGGTTGCGTGTATGTTATCATGGAGAGAAACTGAATCTGACTCCGAATGTCTTTCGTCATCTGTTAATCCTGTCACTGAAACACAAAATATTTTCTGTTATTATTATTACATGGTTGTTAATGTACATTAAGTCATTCACAAAGTGAAAAATCATAAGTTCGGGGTGAGTCACGTGTCCTAAACAGTGTAGGCCAAACTGCAGAGTACAGTTTTCAGTTGGAATTTAAAAACAACTGTAGAAACAGTTAAGTCCGAAGTGACAGTTTTCAGTAAGTTGTTCCAAACAGACGGAGCAGCGTTGGGATGGAACAGCCTGTGAGAGAAAGGCGAGTGTGCCACTGTGGCAGTTTGTTGGGACCTCATGATCTCAGTGGCTGAGGCTGTTCTTGCAGTTGGATGATGTCTGCCAGATACCTTGGCTATTGTATTGTTGTCATCTTAGAAGAGATAAGCACAATCTTGCATTAAATGCCGAGCCATTACTGGTAGCCAGTGGAGAAGAGCAAGGATCGGTGTGATGTGTTCTGTTGGCTCACTTTACAAACAGTCCTAGCCAGTGAGTTCTGCACCCGCTGCAGTTTTTTCTTGAGGTGCCGTAAAGAACACAGTTGCAGTAGTATAGTCTACTGCTGACCATAGAACAGGTTATTGAGGCGGCTGTATGAAAATCAATGCAGTTACGGATGTGCCTTAGAGCCCGGATATGAAAGTATGCTGATTTGCAGGTTGCATCAACACGGTTGTCAAATGACATTGCTTCGTCGATGGTTACACCCAGCCTGTGAATGTTGCTTTTCATTTGAATGCGATGGTTGCCAATATCAACAGATCAACAGATGATATCCTGCCGTCCGTGTGTTGCCGCAAGCTATTTCCAACGACAATGGCTTCCATCTTGTCTGGATTCAGCAACAATCCGTTGACATCAAGCCAGAGATGAAAACTGAAAACAGTTGTCCAGGGTCGACATTGTTTTGTTGTTAGTGAGCGCAATGTACAATTGTGTGTCATCGGCATACTGTGCTATGTTCACTCCAGATGAAGCTGCAATTTGTGTCACCAGTGCCATGTACAATATGAATAGCAGCAGTCCGAGTACTGAGCCTTCTGGGACTCCAAATTCACAGCGCTCTGTCGATGACTGTTTGCTGCCAACATGTACTGTTTGAGTGCGGTGAGTGAGGTACAATGCCAACCAGTTGAGAGGCCGTCTGGAGATGCCAAATGTGTAGTGAAGCCTAACAGGGGCGTAGCTAGGGTGTCCAGCGCCTGGGAACAAAACATACTGATGGCGCCCCTCCAAACTTCACAAAAATTCTCAACTTCAGAAAAAATCTAAAAATCCTGGCAAGCAAAAAAGTTTGTTGCTATATTGATCCTAGGCTGTCCGGCATCTGGGGCAAATAATCCTTATGGTGCCCCCTCGACTTCATGAAAAGCAAAAAAAAGGTCGTCACAACTATATTGATGCTTCTTTTTACTTTTCTTGCTATCCTAACCCTGATTTTGGCACCCCTCCCACCTCAGCACCCAGGGACATATTTATCCTCCCCTAGCTATGCCTCTGAAGCCTGAACAGCAAAGTGTTAATATCAACTGTATCGAAAGCAGCTTACAGGTCAGTTGCAGTAGGGCAGTTCAATGGCCAGCATCAGCTGTGCCATACAAGTCATTCATCATTTTCAGCAATGCCGTTTCTGTCAAATGATGGATTTGGTAGGCTGACTGGAACTTGCTGAAGTTTGGCGATTGTTGTGTGTGACAAATGAGTCTTGAGCCAGAGCCTTTCGACTACTTTCGAAATGGTCTTCAGATTTGAGATTGGCCTGTAGTTGCAGAATTCTGATCGATCCAGGCCCTGTTTCTTGATGAGTGGTGTTATGAGAGATCTTTTGTAGCCCTCAGGAAATATTCCTTCGTTGAATGACAGTGAAGTGAGGTGGGCAATGAGGTTCGCGAACAACACCGGACACGACTTAATGACGGTAGTCGGGATGATGTCGGCTGGTAACGATTTGGCTGGCATTGCATTGATAAGACGTAGGACATTCGGTAGGTGTCGGTGGCAGCAAATTATCAAGCCTCGAACCGGAGTGTTGCACGTCAGATTGCAGTGGGTTGGCAGTTGTGCATTGAGGCACTGAGTAATGCCTTGCTTTATTCGTCTGATCTTGTTGATGAAGAACTGTGAGAAGCCATTTGAGAGCTGAGTGCAGTCCTCTGGTGACAGAACTTCATGGTCTTCTGTGATGTGAAGTATGCGAATGGCAGCCCAGCAATGTTGAGAGTCATTCGCGGCTTGAATTCTGTTGCTCTAGAATTGAACTTTTGCTTGGATGATGTCTCTGTTTACAGTATGGCATGCTTTCCCATAGGCTTCAATTGTGCAAGTAGACTTCCACCTTCTTTCGAGTCTAAGTCTTATCCTCTTGTGCTCAATTGGCAGAAGAGGACAGCTAGCAAGTTATTTTATGGGTGGACAGATATATTCTGCATGTGATGAGTGGGCAATGTATGTATTATTATTAATGTATGTATTAATTATTATTATTACTACTACTAGACAATTTATACAGCGCCGTATGCATGACATAGATCAAAGTCAAGAGCGCTTTACACGAATTTAATTAAGCTGGATGGTAAAAGCGCTTTAGAAAGTTATTTATCGTCGTCTTCATCCTCGTCATCTAGTTTCTCATCCGATTCTTTCATGAGCGTAGATCCACAGAGATTCACGCCAACAGTGTCCATCGTCATCAGGCCGCCGCCACTGCTCCCGCTTCTCTTTGCCGATTGCGGTGGTGGACTGAGCAAGATCTTGCCGTGGTACCAGTCGCGGCTCTGCTCGATCATGTCCAGGATGTCGTTGCGATATGGATACTCTAGGTCCAACCATGTTTCCCTCTGCGGACAAACGATGGAGTCAATAATAATAATAATAATAATAATAATAATAATAATAATAATCATCATCATGAACTGATTATGGTGGCATATCGTACAAGTACTACTAGGACACCTTACAACTAAAAATACAGTATATCCTACAACGATCAATGTTCTGGATAACTACGAACAAAGAGAGAAGTTTTAAGTTCTCGTTTGAATGCTTCTATTGTCTTTGCCATAGTTGTTGATGGTGGCAGGCTATTCCAAACTTTGGCAGCCGCTACCGGAAACATGCGGCCACCAATGGTAACGTGGCGTGTAGACGGAACAACGAGAGTAAGACTGGACGCAGATCGCAATCGTTGACGAGAGTCGATGTCAGAAGTCTTGCAGAAACCAGCCGACAGATACGATGACGCCAGACCATGAATACACCGATAAGCAAGGATCACCAATTTGTATTCAATCCGCTGCGGAATACGAAGCCAGTGAAGTTCATAAAGAAGCGGTGTCACATGATCTGATCTTCTGGCTTGATAGACAAGATGTGCTGCTGTATTGAGGACAGCCTGAAGTCTGTCAGTAAGTTGCCTTGGTAGCCCAGCCAAGAGCACATTACAATAGTCCAGGCATGGCATAACCAGAGACACCACTAAACTCTTTACAACAGAAGGCAGAATTGAGTTCTGAATGCTTCTAATTCTTCTCAGGATTGAGAAGCAGCAGGATGCCGTTTTCTGAACATGTGTTGTCATGTCAATAGACTGACTTTTTGGAGTTGAGGACGGCGACTCATCAGCGCAATGACCTGGGTCGTTCCCACGGACAAACGAGACGGTTGGAAGGAGGACAATCCGAGAGGACAAGAAACCAATGTTGTTGTTGTTCGACAGCCCTCTGGCGACTGACCCTGTCCCGAATGACGGCTGGGAATGCCCACCATGACCCTTATTTTTGAGTCGAAAACGACGCCTCTCGACGTTTGTGCAGCTGTCCAGCACGTTCACTCAGACGACGAGGCAGTTTGAAAGAGAAACGCTTCCAAAAAGCCGGAACGAAAGACCGAGAAGACTTGAAAACGACACGATAGTATGCAGGTGCAAAATCAGCCACGGGCTGCTGGTTCAGCGCCCTCTATCGAATATATATTATATATACATATATATATATGTATGTATGTATGTATTATTATTATTATCTAGACAATTTATACAGTGCCGTATGCATGGTGTCTGCCAAAATCAAAGGTGCTGTACATATTAACATTCAATGTTGTATGTATAGTATGCCAGATATGACATTGTCTAGCCGCTTGGCAAAGGAGTTGGCAGTTTTCTCTGGCTTAGTGAACAAGGCTGACTGACTGAGGTTTCTTTCGAAACTCATATAGTTGACCAGCTTAAAACTGTATGCAGACAGCTGGCAAACAGGCTTCACCTTGGACATTAGTCCCCATGTTATGAGGTCGTAATCGGACACCTCGTGAGAATGGTGCACAGCTATATCTACAGCAAGCTGGCTTTGAGGATTAGGACGATGAAACGGTTCAGTATTTTATCAAATGTAGTTCTGATGTGTTCTGCAAGTTAAGCCAAGCGCGCTAGTACCAAATTTAACTGACAAAAAGTGCATAAAACCAGAGAGAGCTCTGATTTTAGTGCCCTTGTTTAAAACAATGACCGAGCATCGAAGAGGTCACGTGATCATTCCATTATATTTCATTCTAGAATATTATCAATCACCTCAAGGCAAAACTCTATGAATAAATAGCAAATGGCACAACCACATATGGCAGAATTCAAAGTTTATAACTACCATTTGTTTTAAAAGCTAATTAACTGTGTTCATAAAGTGACAGAGGAGGTAAAGAATTCAAGAAGTCCTTAATCTATCAAAGTTCATCTATATACAGTCCAGATATGACATATTGCTCTGGTCAAGACACAAACTTTGACCACATTAAAATGAAGCATATTAAAATGATGCACTGAAATAACCAGCGACTATCCAAAGCCGGCCCTACAGTATTTTTATTCATAACTCACCCAAAAACACGCTCAAATAACAATAAGAATCAGTTAAATTTTGTAAGCTTCTTGTGAAGAATGAAATTATCTGACTGCTATTGTACTGTAGAATTTTGTTTGCAAATAGTGAACTTATAAACAGAGCTTACAGAGGACTTGACTTAAGTGTTTTGCTTTGAGAAATTGTTGGTTCTGCATCATAAACGAGATAATTGAGTGCAAAATGATGAAAAGAGTAATGATAATTATACTGAAAAATGCTGCAAAAGTGGTGATGCTGGAACATTGATGCAACAAAATTTGTGATATAACGCAATTGGCGCTAGTATAAATTCATCACCGCTAACCAATTAAAATCAAAACCTCAACAGCTTACTACGTCACAGCCAAGCAGCTGCATAAGAAGTAACAGATAAAAAAACAAGAGCAGGCAATTAATATGCTCACCAGACTTTGCAGGTTCTTTAGAAACCATGCCTGAATAGTTGTTACCAGGGTCACATGATATGTTCTTGAGAGGGACTGGTTCACCCAAACCAACACAAGTTCCAGTGACTGAAACCTAAAAATAGGACATTAGAACGATGAAAAGTACCAGAAAACAGCATTAACAGTGATGAAATCAGTTTCAAATTAATAAAACCACATTCTCACTACCTGCATCAGCAGAAGAATTCTGGGCTTATTCTGAGAGTGAAATCATTTTTTGAAATTCTGCTTTACAGGACAAACCTATTATATAATTCTTCCATTTGCAGAAGAAATAGTTTCAAAGTACAGAAGCCAGCCTGGCTTCATTCTCTTTCAATAGTGCAGTCTCATCATCCAGGTCAAAGGCTCAGCATTCAAACTCAAATAACATAATAATTTTTTAAAATAGCCTTCAGCTTAACTGAAAAATCTGGAAAACTGAAACAGATACTGAAAGAATATAAAAAATAACTGAAACTAAAATTCAAAAAGCATAACTGAAAGAACACTGCAGTGAGCAACATTTCATCAGGAACATAAACCAAAGAAGCAAGGAATTAAACAGAAGAAATTGAACTTTAAGTCATCAAGTATCCGATTCAGCATCATAAACACAAACAACATGAACAGCAACTGTGCAGTCAGTAAATGCATTTCAGGCAGTTTGACTTAGATACACCATAGACCTCTGCAATGAATACAAGAATCCTTACAATCTTGTATCCAAGGTACACAAGTGATAACTGGAAGGCATTTAGTCAAATGGCAAAGAAATGACAGAAGCACAAGGATGGACTGTTCATAAATGGTGCACAAATGATTACTGCAAATGGTCTAGATCTATATAGCTTATTTAATTATAACTGTATTAACACTTCAATAAAATTTATTGTTACAATATAACATTTAAACAAACCAACACAATGACTGCAACTACACCTGACAAATTTAGTCTCATCATCGAGTGAAATGTTGCATATGCATTTCCCCACATTAAAGAGTCGTGCAAACTGCTGTTGGCACGAGATCATTCTTATAGAGAAAAATGCTTATGATGTCTACCATTGCTGCCTAAAAATGATGTCCAAATGCAAAGACTGCATGCTTGGTATTGGTTTCATTCACTGATCAACATCAACAATGTTTTGAATCCGGTCCAATTCAATTCTCAGTCATATACATGTGTCCGAGGTTGCTAGTCATTCACAGCTACATTTCACAATCATAGTGAATAGCTTAAAGAAGAATACAATCTTGACAACTATCATGGTAAGCCCAATTGCCAGTGTTTGAAGCAAATAAACATCTTATTTCATATATCACCAGGCAGTGGCCAGGCTTTTAGATACAGAGGCAGCATTAGTGTGGATGTATTGTTATTTATTCCAGATAATTTCAAATTTCACCGAAACTGGTCAAGTTTTGACAGAGACACTCATAAAATGAGTTTGGTCCAAATTTATTCCAGATTTTAAGCCATAAATTTTATTAACTTATGACTTAATGACTTACTTGTTATGATGTTATACACCAAGCAGAAGGGACGCCGCTTTGTTTGGCAGACAAAGAACATTAAATTCTTTAATGTGGTTGCCAATTAGTTTAGCAATAACATTATAATTAACTAATTGTCAATATTAGCAACAACATCACGGTAACCTTCAATATTTTCATTAAAGTATAAATCAACTACCTGAACTTCATCATCACTGGATATGTGTATGTCAAAGTCAAGGTGGCAAAGAGCACAGGGCGTCATGGCTCGCAACTTGAAAAACAAATCCTGGTGAAAACAAAACCATGATATATAATAAACACAGTGTGTTAACTAGACAAATGTAATTAAAGTTATGGTCTGACACACTGATTATAAGCAGATAATAATCAAACATGATACTAGAAACAATCAGGATTCATTTCCTGAACTTCATTTATCAAAATAAAGACAGAAAATTTAAACAACTATTTAAATGGTGTATCAAGTCATTACAGGGCTATTGTCATTGTGGTAAAACATTACATGTAATTCCAAGCACATAATCTTCAAATGCAGATATTTCTTTCATTAGATTTACATGCTCAAGATGAATTTTTGTTTAAAGTAAATGCAGGTAAAGTAGCAAACCAGCTGCCACAATTTAAGTAGCTTTTCTATTGCATAATTAAGCCAACACAAAGCAAATATGATACAAAATAAATTTCAAATGTGTTCAAGGTTACAAAAACAGCTATAGCCTACCCTCATAATATGATCGAAAATATTACTAAAATCTGTGTCAGAGCTGGAACTGAGTTGTCCTCGCCATACTTTAGTAAACATCTTAGGTAAAATAAGAAACAATGACAAAACATAAATAAAATGAAAGATGCACTTAGCAATAAACTGAGAAAACAAGTGCATTTCCAAAGTAAGTAAGTAAAATCTCGTAGACTTATACAGCACCCTGGAAAGTGTGACAGTAGTAGCTGCTTATTCTTATGTGCTTTATCTTTCTTGAGATAGAATAGCCAAGGTGGTTTGTCAGCCGGGAAAGGTCAGTATATCTATGAGGCGGCTGGTCAGGTTGTTATTGCTATGGGGAAATGACTTTTTGAATAGGAAGGTTTTAAGTTTAGACCTAAAGGCTTGAGGAGACAGTGAAGGAATTAAAGGAAATGAGGATTCGGAGCTTATTGTTTGACCATGTCGTAGGCTGCGGAGGGAGGCTGGAATTGAGTTCCAAAGTTCTGGTGCGGCGTATGAGAAAGCGCGGTTGCAGATTTTGAGTGATGACTGATTTAACGGGTGTGAAAGTGTGAGATGAGATGATGAGATCGTGTAGGTCGAGGAGGCTGAGGCGTTAAGAGTTTACGAAGGTAAACCGGTTTTGACGAATGAAGTGAACTGTAAGTAATCGTTATTATCTTGTACTGGATACGTTCGGATATTTTAAGCCAGTGTAGTGACTTCAGTATGGGTGAAATATGGCAGAACTTTGGTGATTTGGTTACTGCTCGGGCTAGTGCATTTTGAATTGATTGTAATTTGTTGATGGAGGTTTTTGGGAGGTTATAGTAAAGGGAGTTGCAGTAATCCAGTTTGGAATGGCCTATTGAAGTGCTACTTTATTAATTAGGTGCAAGTACTGATACATTTTTTAAATTCATGAATTTGTATAATAATGCCTATGGCACCAACCTAAAGTGCTATGGAAGAACATTATTTTCTCTAGGCCCACATTTTAGCTTCACAACTATACGCTGCTACCAATTTATCAATGCCTATGCCAGTGATGGGTACAAATTTTTATCCGAGGGCCGCAAAAGTGTCTGTGACGCAAGCCGAGGGCCGCACAATTTTTTCTGCAGTTAGAATTAAATTTTTAAGTATAGTCTCCAAAACGACTTTAGCATAATGTATTATATACTGTTAAGTAAAAGTAAATTATTAATAAGCCAAGGCTGTTAAGTTGAAGAAAAGTTAATAAATAATAAAAGCATTATTTCTAGTTAAAGATCAAGTGCCAAAGTGTAAATCCAATTTGAATGCTGAATTTTCCAGTGAGGCGTTGTCAAATGTTTCAAACGTTTCATAAGTTTTAGAGGGCCGCACATTAATGCAATATTTCTCGTTGTCAGGGGCCGCACAAAATGGCTTTGAGGGCCGCATTCGGCCCACGGGCCGCACTTTGCCCATCCCTGGCCTAAGCGATGAACGGTTTGGTTGGTTGCCTGCACCATGACCATATCCCAGGTTGGTCACCCATCAAAGTACTAACCGTGCTCAACACTGCTTAACTTCGGTATTCTGATGGCAACCGGCCGCTCAATGTGCCAATTATGCTGATATGCAAGAACAAGTTTATTAAATGAATGTAAACCCCTTTTGGCCAGTGCATTAATGATCCAGTGGTGTGTACAAGAGAGCAGCGTTTGGCTGAAAAGTCCAGAAAATTTATACCTAGATGCATAATATGCACCCAGACTTTGCACCTACTTTTCTCTGGAAAAAGTGCATATTATATCCAAGATAATAAGGTACTTGCAAGCCAAATGCAGGCTGAAGTATATGAATGAAATAAAAGCAATTGATTGATTCAACATCATCAAAAATTAAATGCAAATCTAATCATTAAAAGACATATTCCAATCATTTTAAACATTCAAAAATAAGAGCAACTAAATGACAGTCATATAGAATAATGGTATTCACTGACCTTGTATGAATGTGAATAAAACCATATTAATAGACAAATTAACAGAGGACAATGCACATTATACGAAAAAAGTATCACATAATTATCTGCAGATAATAAGAAATTAAATCAATCAACCACCAGAACAGAGAATAAACACAATAATAGACAATTGTACAAATACATAACCATAACACACACACACACATATATATATATGTGTGTGTGTGTGCGCGCACGTGTGCACACAATCACCACATACTCTCAGCAACCAGCTTGAACAACAAAGTTCTCAAAGGCCAAATATTGCAAACAGCGTGGTAAACCAATTCAGAGCCAAGTATCTCACAAACTAAGGTTGTTAAAACTACTGGTTTTAAAGGACCGGTTAACCGATCGTTAGCGGCAGCCTGGTGTCGTGCCTACATCAAAGCTCTTTGAATTTGCTGGCACTGGGGCCGGCATCCTGTGCAGCTAGCCGGCTACTTCAAAGTGCTTTGATGCTGTATTGCGGCATCCTGCATGGCTACATCAAAGCGTTTTGATGTTTTCAAATTGAAATCACGGTTAACCGTTTAAGGGTTAAAAGGACTGGTCCTTGCTCTTAGTACCAGTTAACCGTTAACAACCTTATCACAAACTATAAGTGCAATCTGTAAAGCGCTCTTGATCTTGGCCTGCTGTGACTATAGCGCTATATAAGTTGGTATATTAACTAACTAACTAACTAACTAACTAACTAACTAAAAGATACTGAGATAAAACTTAGCAGACAGTCTTGACATATGTGGAACATTATTCTGTTAAAATACAAGGCAAATTGACAATGGTTACCTGGAAAACTGTCTGATTTCATTAGGAATGGCCCCATAGCACATATCATATACTCGAATGAATATCAGTCATTTAAATAAGAATACTATAAAATAATTTCAAATGCATGTAGGTATGTTGCAGAGAAGCTAATAATTCATTGCAAACCAGAAAACGATTCAAGCAAGGCATCATTCAGTAGACAAATCTTTATCACTATTACTTAATTGACATCCAGACAGTGGATCTGCCACTGTTAGATTTGAGAACCAATTTTCCAGTCAATAGGAATTTTTAAGACCAGATGAACGGCCAGGACAATGATGTGTCTGTGTGGCAATTTGCATATGGCATGTGCAAAAACAATATTCAAGATTACAAAAGCATTCAGAAGTAGATATGGAACTCACGCATAAAACCAGTAAATAAACATGCACAGACAAATATTAACTTAACTTAAATTTCATAATCAGCACATCAAACCCCAAAAAGAAACACCAAAATAGGAAAAAACTAAACTTATGGAAAATGTTTGTGTACGTTTTTTATTAGACAAAGCATTTGTATCAGTAAGATAGCAAGCAAGGCCAAGGTTTATATCTCTCCCAGTGACAAGAAATTTCAAATCAACACCTGGAACAGGAATTCTTAAATCCTTAGTTGTAACTGCATATTGAATCTAAACTATTCCAAATGAATTATCATCAATTAAATAAATCATCATGGAGGAAGAACAGTTTAGGAGACGTGCAAATGGATGCAAATCGCTAGAGCAAAAATCCTTGATTGCCAAGAATTATGTTCCAGTTCATCCTCATGTCTACAAATTACAGGAAGAGTTTTTGTTGCCGGAATTATCATATGTCATAATTTTAAATTTCCCCCAAAATGTTGGAGAGACAAAAGTGTTGGCCAAAAATTTCAGTTTCTGAAGATTTAGTTAAATTATAATTATCAACATTCTTTATCAACAGAAGTATATATATTGATGGATGTGATAAATGCAAATAAAATATAACAAAATTCAAAACAACAAATACCATGCTGCCTAGAAAATCAAATTGGCATGCAATTCCACCATTTTTCTATTCTGACATGTATTAACCAAATGAAAATACTTTACGTTTATTTGAAGCTGTGTCTAAATTAACTTAAATACACAACTAACTTGTAAGTTTGACACAAAATTTGGAACTCCAGGCATCTTTTCAGTGTTGCAGATCTCAAATCCATCAGGGACTACGGGATCAAGAAGGACACAGACAACCTTAGCATCCTCCACATCGTCAATCTATGCATTTGTTAAAGACAACACTCAGTGGCAACTGATATTCCGTCTTAAGAACCTAGTAGCAATACATGATATAGGGGTGGAAGTTAGCAGAGTAGTAGCAACACTGGTGTGGAGATCCGAAGGTTGCAGGTTCAATACCATCGCAGGAGCTGAAAGACAAGCTGAGCACATTTGATAAAAGGCATTTCCCAGTATTGTTTCATAAAAGTTATTGAAAAACTGAGACTTCATCATGACAGTTAGCCTATTTTAACTTACTAAAGTCACACAAAGACAACTGAACTGTTGGTAGTGAATGAAAACCAGGATGCTACATATGGACACCACAGGGAAGCAGTGCTGCAGACTCGAAGGATTCAGATTTCAATCGATTTGATTTTGCTTTAAACTGCAAATTTTCACTATTGTGCTAGAAAAATATCTAGTCTTACTCACTAATATTAACTTGATATATTCCAGATTATATAAGTGCATTTTCATTTGGTTGGAATCTATTTTTTGTCTTCATAATTTAATTTAAAATTGAACCACTATTATCACTCACTTCAATACTGTTTCAAACAGTAATTTAATAGCTACTGCAGAATACTGCTTTTCCTAGAATTTTAATTAATAAATTCGTTTCACACTACCATTGGCTTGAACTATTCATTCTGTGCTGAGCTCACGAGTTGCTGCATGAGAAGAAGTACAACCTGACTTTTACCAGTCCTTGCATTCAATGGCATGTCAGCTTCGTTATATTATGCAATTAAGACAGCTTTAGGATAATTCTTGCTGTGTGATAATACTATATTATTGAGCCTAGCAGTGGCATAGCCAGGAGGTTAAACCCCCTTGGTTGCCCTACCAACAATTTTTTATTGCGTATTATTATTATTCTGTAGGTGGAGGGGTGCCAAAATTAGGCTTAATGTAGCAAAAAAGAAAAAAAAGAAGCAAAGAAAAATATCAATATAGTTGTACATGCTCATACACATATATAACTCACTTAATCAAGCAAATATAATAGTTGACAACTGACAACTTTTTTTGCTTGTCAGGTTTTTTGAAGTTGGGGAATCATAAGCTTTTTTGGGAAATCATAAGCTTTTTTTGTTTTTTTTTGGTTTCTCAGGATTTTTTTGGAAGTTGGAAATCATGGGAATCATAACCCTCCCCCCGCCTCAGGAAATACTGGCTATGTCACTGAAACCTAGAGTTAAATTACATCACTTTTTGCTTTGCATTTTCTTTTTTAATAGCCTTCCTTACTGCTTCCTCGCTCTCACTCTGACTAGTCTCTGCAATTGACCTACAGTGTAGCCCTTTGAATTATGGATTTGGGACATCATTGGTTGATACCTTTAAGTATTAGTAATAATTACTTCGCTCAAGCATAAATGTGAAAGCATACAAATGTTGTGGAAACAGTTCCTAATTCTGAACATTATGTGGCCCATCAACCAAATCCTTCAAACATTTACATCAATTTTTCACTCACAGAGCAACCATTAGCAATTCTATCACTTCAGCTAATGTCTGTGGGAATCAGTCCAACCTAATATACACAGACAAATAGACAGACAGACAAATAAAGATCCAGGTACCTCATGAACAACTATAAGACAGCTCAAAATCACAGAAGACAGGATCCCAAAAATCATGGCAACAGCATACCTCAAGAATGAAAGTTCCCGATTGTATCTTCTTGTCGACGCCATCCGGTTCAACATTTTCTTCAGCACTAGTGGCCAGTGGGCTGCAATGCTGCATAACAGGATCCTAAAGTCAGACACATTATTATCCATATCACATATCCTCATTGACAATTGCCAGTAGCCACTGGCAAAAGCACTTGGGACACCTTCCAGGTGTACCAAGCTGTTCAGAAATTGTCCCGGTGAAGTAAATATCCGAATGTACACTACTTTCCAATAACAAAGTTTACATTATCTTGGATTTACCTTGACAATACTGCATAAAGGCAAATAAATCATTATGCCATTGCTGCAATAGCACTGGCATAATACCAGGGTTCCAGAATTAGAGCAGTTATGGTTTCACCTCATGCAATTTCGGTCGGTTTTGGTTCGGTTTTAACCGAAAAACCGTGGTTTCGGTTCGGTTTTTTGAACATCATTAGGATGCACAGCTTTTAGGCGTTAAAATATAGAGAAAGTGTCATTTTTGTGTCATGTCTTATGATGTCTATGATGAGTTAGCAACACTGCCTATGAGAAAGTGATGTAAATTTTATGTAGATTTACATTTATGTAGCAATTATTGGCAATTGCATTAACTGAGAAGAGAAAGAGAAGGTGACTTAAAGTTGCATATAATCATGCATTGTATTTGATATTCTTTACGAAAAATAACCGTCCAATTTTGCATGGTCAAAACCGCGGTTTCGGTTCGGTTTTAACCGAAAAACCGCGGTTTTGGTTTGGTTCGGTTAACCGTAACAGCACTATCCAGAATAAGGAGAGGAGGCACAAGGTCTTCTAGACACCAACATTTTTTCCAATTCTGGCTAGGAAGTTAGGAGTGTGTTGTAAAAATTTAGGCTAATATCAAATTTAAATCTTGAGATTTGGAACATATTTTCAGACAAAGACATGACAGAGCATATCTGCAATTAGCCCTAGGGGTTCCCAACTGACAAAATGTTTTCAATTGACAAAATGTTTCCGTCAGTTATACATAAATTTCACAATTAATTCAGTCCAAATAGGCCCCTGTGCCAATGGTCATTAGTGGTGCAAGATTAAATTCAAATCTTGAACTATTGAGCAATTTTCAGACTACAAGACAGCTATTTGACAATCACCTTACCTCCCCCCATTTGATAAAAGATTTTATTGTTTTTGCAGAATTTCACACCCAGTCCTGACCTGATCAGATGGTCCCAACCACTGTTACCATTATGGCTGTGCTAATGGACATCAAGACAGAAACACTCATCCCATATATTCCAACTATGGGGTTTGGAGGAGTGGCGTGAGCTCTCTCAGTGGGATCTGGGAGAGAGCCCCAGCCTCAGAAATTTTGAATATTAGATCATATACTGTATTGATGCTTATCTTAAAGACTTCAATTGTGATCTATTATTGAGTTGTTTGTTGACAGAATTAATATACTTGTGGTGCAGCTTTTGACCACCCAAGCTGCAGCACAACTAAGTATATATTGATTCTGTCAGCAAACAATATTATCTCCCTCCCCTAAAAATTTCTAATTGGTTTTGTGCAAATCCCACCACAGGTCCCAGCCTCAATATTAAAGAGGTCCAGACCCTGTGCCCCTCTTGGCTATGCTAATGTGCAACATTAACAAATTTAAAAGATCCCCAATTACTCACAACTGCTAATCAATTGCCAAGGCATTAAAAATACCACACACATTACACACTTATGGGCAAGCATTGGAGTGAAAAGTAGTTCATATATGAAGCCATACAGCGGTGGGAAGACCATAAAAGTCTCGGTTTCGGCTGATCGTTTCCTGCACATTTTTCCATATTTCCTGGATGTTAGAGTTGTCAGCCTTCAAAAAACCAAAATAAAATTAACATAATTTCTTTTCCTTGGAATTACCTCTCTTGCTGGCACAAGTAAACAGGACTTCAGTAGCTCATTAAAATTTGTACATACAAGGTTCACACATCCTAATGCCACAACTGAAATCCTCCAAAAGGAATTTATTTGGTCCGTTAAAACTTTGAATATTTCATTCTTCATAATAAAGTCATTCATGAACCAGAGCAAAGTTCAGATAACAAAATAATTTCGTAATTAATTTCCTTATTTGAAAATGTGGTCATATAGATTCATATCCATGAAAATTATTCATCTTACTGACCTTACCAAGAATCTTGGGAAACGCAGGAGGCGGCAGTGGCTCTGAGTACACGCCTGTGGCTGTCTTAACAAGATACGAAACAATAATCATTGCAAAGAAAGCAATATAATCATTATAATCATATAACAAGGATATTTCAGCACATATGACGCAAACATTATTACTTGAGTCTTCAGAAATTGCTTATAAAACCCAAGATAATTTTTAAAACATCACTAAAAATTCAAAGGTAGTTCAAATAGCCAAGACATGAAATCATAATGGGAGACTTTGATGCAAAAACTGGAAGGAATTATGAAAGATGGGAAGGAATCTTGGGTCCATGAGGCATAGCCTACCTGCAAAGGTAAGAAAAATGAAAATAGAGAAAATAGAGAAAGACTGCTCTCTTCTGCAAAGCAAATACCTTTACATCACAAACAATCAACGAAAGGCAATCACAATCCCAATTTACAAGAAAGGAGACAAGGGAATATGTGGCAACACAAGAGGAATAGGCCTGCTTAGTGTGCCAAGAAAAGTATTTACATGCTTGTTCGTGAAATTTATAAAAATGATAAGTATGAACAGCAATAACTTAACTAAACAAACAATGGAACATACAAACTACAACATCTAAAGCAAATCAAGATAAGCTTCTGTCAAAAGAACCTACTGCCAAAGCCACAATCTGCATCTCGCCAATTGTGAATTGAATTTTCAGTCCAAATAATGAATTCATTCCCTTCATCTTCAACTTGTTCACCAACTGCTTATGGAGTTCATATTCCATAAAAGGCAATACCTAAACATGTTAATAAAATACTCATATTGAACAATTTCAAATGAAGCACAAAAACCTACTAAATTACTTAGTAAGTCTGAACATTCACAATTATTTTTGCCTTTAAAAAATGTCCTATTTTTTCACCATCGTCATTTATTATTTCCAAAAAATCATTGAAAGTTTGATAATAACATCTGTAGAAGAACTTAATTAAAATTATTATTACAATAATATATTATTATAATATAATAGTATTTGAAATAACATCCTTAGAAGATCTTAATTATTTAACAAGTAAAAAATGAAGTAGGTACAATTATATGGAAATAACAAGAATACCGAAGGGAACAAAGTTCCCGTAAAGAGGTACCTTAGGTAGAGTAAGAAAAAGTAATAGTACTTAATAGTAAATAACAAGATCTATAATAGAAAAATGATTATAGGTAAACAAACATCATAGTACAAGCAGACATTTGTATTGGTGTATCAAAACCATGAAACATCATAGCAGTTCAAATTCCTCATTTATTAAATATAATGAATTGTTTAAGTTTATATTTAAAATTATCTAAGTTTATAGAGTTTTTTAGATACATTGGGAGGCTATTCCAGATCCTAGGTCCAAATAATTTAATAGCAAATAGGCGAGTATTAGTTCGAGCAAAGGGGATAGAGAATTGGTTACAAGTTCTTACATGGTAGGTATTTCTATTGCTGACAGTGGAAAAAATTCACAATTACAAAAAATATGTGGTAGTAAATTATTTGCGTATTTATACATAAAAATGACTGTTTGTTGTTTGTGTATTTCAGACAAATTTAATATATCTAACATTTTATATAGATTAATAGTGTTAGAGTATTGACAAGAGTTGGAGGCTAATCTGATGGCTTTATTTTGTAAGATTTGACTTGAACCAATTCTATTTTTATAATTAAACTACTGAATGCATTTATACATTCTTTAAGTTAAATTTCCTCAATATTAAAATATGAACAGACCATGCAATCACCAGTTAGTAATTAATTCATAATTTAATTGGAAGACATTTTAATCCCGTTACGGCATTAACACAGTAATGCGTCATAGCCCGTCTTCACTTTACCGGCCATAATGCAATATCATTTTCTTCAGTAAAAGTAATCAATATATCGAGTAGTTTTGCTGATTATTCATCAAAAATGTAATTTGTTTCGTCCACCTCAATGCAAAGTTGATCGGCTATAGTGGCAGTGCCTTGGAGACCGGTGAATTGCTGCTATGGAACAATATTCCCCCCAAATAGTGGGGATAAATCGCCCAAAAACAAAATCAAAAGCAAATCCAAATATAATTAGTGCGAATTTGAGATTTCTGACTGTAGTATAATAGAATTCTACAAAGCTGAACTGAAGTTCTTTGAGTTATATTGTAAGCGGCCTTTCACATAGGGGCAATGCATTGGCGACTTGAGATTCGTTGCTATGGGGCGGTATTCCCCCAGAAAGTGGAAATAAATTGATCAAAATCAAAAGCAAAACCAAATCTAAGTAGAATTAGAGCAAATTTGAGGTCTGTGGCCATAGTGAATGGAATTTTATGATGTTGAACAGAAGTTCCCTTGGTTATTGTAAGCGGCCTTTCGTATAGCGTTCCCAATACACATTCTCTGTATCTCTGAGTTGAAATTCAGTGATTGAGGATGTAAAATGATAAAGGGATACTATATTTGACCTTTACATCAACTTTTTAATGTTTCCTTAGCTTCCACACTTCAAAATTGGAAGTATTTAAACTAGTTCATAATAATACATTGCCGTGTAAAAAAATTACCGTCATGGAAACGGGATTAAACAATTTTAATGGACAGTAAAGGGATTAAGAGGAGAGCAATACTTGGATATATATAAGATAATATTTGGCCAAATGCAAGCAATGTTTCTAAATCACTAATGGAGGCCCAAATTATTCTGTAAAATTCTATAATCAACAAGAAAACTACACAATGAAGTAAAGAATTGGAACAGAACTACTTACGTCACTGATGTCTTTGGCATTTGCTTCACCGCGTCCTTCTCGCTTCTGTCGACAAATTCGTGCCTGAAGAAATGAGCCTTTTCCAATAACAGGAAGTTCAGCTGGAGGTTCTATGGTTGCAAAGAGAATATCAGGAACTTTGGATTGTCTAAAAAATTAAAACCTAAGCATCCATTACCTTTCATTTTAAATTCTTAACTGATATCATTTAACAGACGATGCAAATGAACAGAAAAAATCAGAGAACTACAAAAGTTAAGTCTTTGAATTGGATGTCTCAGATTCAGCGAAAACCGACTCACTTCATATACTATGACCTAATGAAATCAAATGCAACTAGGATAAAAATGACTGAATCATGTAAAAGTAACGATCTTATGCCTAAGTTAAGGCAAGAGGAACAGAACTTAAAACAAACCCAACCCTTGAAGAAGAATCACAAGATTCATAATTTACAAAGTAACTATTAATACCATATTAAAATTTTCTTGAAGACAGCTCAATATAACACCAATGCACTAAAAAATTGTAGGCATCATTCTGCTCTATCTTAGAAAGCATGATGGCCACAAAATTATTTAGAATTAGACCACTTGACAACCAAATCTCTAACAAATGATTGGCAGACATACCACCGTTAAGCTGTGGCCAGTGGTGTAAACATTGGGGGAGGATAAAATCGTTCAAAACGTCAGGTCAGACCCCCTTTTCATCCCCAAAAAGTCTTGAAGAGCAAAAAAAGGTCATCCACAATGAGTGATTTTACCAGATTTAACCATAAGGCACAAAACATTGGGGGGAGGGTAATTGATACTCTGTCCCCCTCTTACTAATTATTGGGGGGACCGTCCTCCACTGTCCCCCGTGTTTTGCACCCATGGCTGTGGCCCACTGGATTATCACTTGTCCAGAAACCAGCTTCTGCTTTTCACAGAAATTCTGGAGATGGTTTTCAAAGTGGATTCAATTGGAACAGATATTTACCGACGACCATGGCCAGATCAAAATAGAACACTGTTCCATACCCGTGTGGCAATACAGAGGAAAGAAGCAATCTAATTGATTATTTGAAGCCACTCTTGCTATAGGGCCCTCCATTTTGTCAGCCCATTTTTCTAAATGCTTGTTCAGTAGTGCAACCATTTTAGGGTTCATACCATTTCAATAAGACAAGACAGCAAGTCTATATTCTAAAACTTCTGGAAAGTCACCTTCTGACTGTCCAGAACTTATGGAATCAGCCTCCAGCTAACCAGACAGGTCAGAAACAAGCCAGTGCACATGAGGTTTTAGAAAGCGAATATGGCCGAGTGCCTAACTGAACAATTTATGATGGTCTGTTGATCTTTCACTATTCCTCCATTCATCTAAAAGGTCCATCAAGACAGAGAATGGAAAAGCCCTAATACTATTGATCATTAGTAAAACCACAAAATCAATGAACATTTGATCTCTAACAGAACAAAAGCCACGATAACAAAATAATTTAATGAAACCGTGCATATATAAGTCATGTGTATAAAAAAGTATAATAGTATATTTAAACTCACAAACATACGGCACAGCTGGTGAGATGAACAGGAAGAGGAAAGGAACCTTCCGGGTACGGAATGTGACAAATGGAACATAAACGTGCAACGTCACTTGTACTAGAAAACAATTTGAAACTGGTGACTGAAGTGATGAAACCAGTTCCTTGAGCATCATCATAAAATGCAAAGTAAAAGACTTACGAGCACGATAGTCAAACAAAAATAAAGAGGCCAGCAAAACACTGCAAAACAGCTTACCATGGTTGGCAAGATCAGGAACAAAAACAAAACAAAAGAGAGCTAGTAGCATATAAAGCATATTAGGAATATCTGCAATATCCAGAATCAGAGAAAAATACAGAAGAAGAACCAGAAATGATGAACTCAAGGTTGCACAAGCATCTTACAAAACAATTACAATCAAAATTGCACATTTCTTACTTTCTAAGACAAAATATGTTCCAGATCTAAAAATTATCAACTCTCTGGGTAAATTAAAAGTTAAGAAAACAAGTTCAAATTATCTGAGCATAGAGAAATAAGTAACAACTAAGTACTCTGTGAATTTACATGAATTTCACAGTGAGTGAAAGTACAAATGTTTTCTTAAGTCACTGTCTCTTAAGTGTCAAATTTTAGAACTACCGTTAAACTAAAATCCTATCCCTTTGACCTGACTTATCCACCATTGACTGTCATCAGGTTATCTGGCCTGATATCCTATCGCAAGTCTACGGGAGCTCCCCCCCTGCGGCGATCCAGCAGCTTCAACAACGCGTCACGATGTGTTTAGCTGAGATGACCAGTTGGTTGAGGTCACATCGTCTGCAGCTCAATGCTGCTAAGACGGAAGTGCTCTGGATGGCTGCTGAGCGACAAAAACACTGGATACCGTCGTCTTGCATCTACATTGATGGAACGGAAGTGCAACCGGTGTCGATCGTGCGGAATTTAGGGATATATCTTGACAGTACATTATCAATGAAGTCACACGTGGCAAATGTAGTGGCAGGGTGCTTCAAAGCCCTGCGGCTGATCAGGAGTATCCGACGATCAGTGTCTGCCAATGGTCTTAAAACACTGGTCTCTGCACTGGTGCTGTCCAGATTAGACTACGGCAATGCAACTCTCGCTGGACTACAGAAATACCTACATAACCGTCTCCAGTCCGTCCTGAACGCTGCTGCGCGAGTGATATGCCAGGCCTCATTAGGCGATCACATTACTCCGCTGCTACACGATCTGCATTGGTTGTCTGTGCCAGAGCGGATCCATTTCAAGCTGGCAACATTGACCTTCCGTTGCCTGAATGGAGCCGGTCCAGAATACCTTGCGTCCGAACTATCACGAGTGGCTGACCACGCAGGCCGGCAAAGATTGAGGTCGGCCGGATCCGCCTTATTGGTGGTCCCGAGGACGCGCCTCCGAACCGTCGGAGATCGAGCATTTCCCGCGGCCGCGGCTCGGGCATGGAATTGTCTACCTTCATCAATACAGCTCTCTCCAACTTTAGATACTTTTAAGGAGAGACTTAAAACATGGCTATATCGCACGAGTTATCTGTAACTTTGTAATGTGTTCACGCAGTTCGTTCGGACGAGTTACCACATTAATCAGTACGTTGATAATAATAATAATAATAATATCCTCGATTTGATTTGGATTTTGTGTAATTAAGATTTAGATTTAAATTTAATTTAGATTTAAACTTAAGTGTCATACCAAGGTGAAACCACCATGACCAGACCTTATCTAGAATGGAACTGATTCTAGCGTCAACTAACCTTCCCCCATCAAATAGACATCGAACACCAGAAGAATTCAGCTGGTTAGCCAGTGTCACATCAACCATCAGTCGCCTACCATCAAGTTCCCTATCAACATTCAGCTCAGCAGTATTAAACAAGTGTCTTTCAAGTGCAGCATGTCGTTCACCCGGGTGTACTGGTTGCTGCAAAAGCAAATGCTGTGTCACTGAACCTTGAAGCTCAAAGTTCAGACAGATGATGACGGCTGTACCGATCGCCGAAAGAATTATCAGCTCATCGCGTATTGTCGTCTGCTCGCTGTATCCGACCACCGCATGGCAACTCATGGCCTTCATGTGAGAACGGATCTCTGTTCGAATCTCCGCCCACCAAACATCACGAGTTTCTGGTTCATCTGAGATAGAAAATATCAAGAAATAAATAAAAAACAATAATCCAAAACCCTCAGCCTATAACAAACACAAAAAGGAATATTTATTCTAATCTAATCACCAACTTCTATATCGCCACTTCATAATGCACATAAGCATCAGCCGATGGAACACCAAATCTTAATTGCACAAAATCCAAATCAAATCGAGGATATCAGGCCGGATAACCTGATGACAGTCAATGGTGGATAAGTCAGGTCAAAGGGATAGGATTTTAGTTTAACGGTAGTTCTAAAATTTGATATTGAATTTGCAGTGACAACTCTCAAGTCAGTGAATTTTGAACTCTTTGGAGTTTATCAAGGCTGGATTTGGAAAAGTAAAAAAAGAAAGTTGCAGTAATCAAGATGACTAGACACTAGGGCATTGGCCAAGAGCATTAGTTCAGGTTCACGAGAAATTTCCTAATCCAATTAAACTAAGTCAGCACTTTTTAGATATTTCTATTTTAGCATTCTTTAAATGGCAAGTACAGATTACGGGTCTATGGATTTCACCCAGATCGAGCGCTCGTGAATAAACTGGTGCACTGTGCCAAGCTTTTGGACAGCGCTATAAAAATTTAATCTTACTTACTACTATAAATGTACAATCTAAATGTATATCCCAATAAAGTGGGTGAGACATTTCTCACATATTTATATTAAGATCACAGAATTAATAGAAAGCATAATGAAAAAGTGCATCTAACATAGATTGTTCCCATGCTGATCTAGACTGATTCTTCCAGCTTGATCTGATTCTGATTTACCTTGGATTTTGAGTGCCACAGTCCAATAACCAAGCATTATGGTAATAGCATCATACAAGTTGATTGACTGATTGTGTTTAATGATTGTTTTCTTCATTTGAGCAAGCATGGCAAAATGATTATTAGAAAAACTGAATATCATAAAACTTAAAGTTCATCAATCAACAGTAATTTGAGTCTTTCTAAAAGTTCACTTTTAATTACAAACATGCATACACACAAACACACATACTAAAATGTACACTAAACTGATAACTACAGGGTACAGCTAGACTAGAATATCAAAGTCCTAAAATTGCCAAATAAAACACCTTACAAAATGCATTGAAAAGTGTTTTATTTATTTATTATTTATTTCAAGACAATTTCTATAGCGCCGTGCACTAGGTTAAGGCCTACGACAAGGGCGCTGCACACACATAGTCAACCATAACCTAAACTAAAAAGGTGCGTCTTTAGTTCTCTCAGGAACAGTCCAGCAGAGTTGGCCTCAGTCACTGCAGTCGGCAAGGCATTCCAAAGCAATGGGTTCCCGCGAGAGAAGGACCTGTCTCCGAACTTCGGAGTCTGTGACGGAGGCGGAACGAGCAGTAGGACACGATGGCGGAGCGGTGCCGACCTCCGTGCGTTCGACGTTGATCTTAGGACCAGCTCAGCCAGGTACTGTGGACAGTGCGGGTCATTTAACGCTCGGAAGGTGAGCCAGCAGCGCTTATGGATAATGCGCCCCGGGCTCGAAGCCAGTGCAGCTGATCACGCAGTAGGGGTCACATGGGCTCCCCAGGGGGCTGCTGAAGACGACCCGAGCAGCTGTATTGAGCACGGATTGCAGACGATTCAACTTTCCATCGGGGAGGCCCAGCAACACGCTGTTGCAATAGTCCAGCCTGGGCAGAACAAGGGCGCGCACAAGGTGCACTGCTCCGCTGATCGGAAGATGCCGGCGCACTGACCTAATCCTCCGTAGGTGGTAGTAGCAGCCGCAGACAACATTACCGATATGTTCCTCGAACGACAACGTCTCATCGAGTAATACTCCCAGGAGTCGTAGGCACTTTGAGGGGACGACGGTCACATCACCCAGCGTGAACGGTGAATGGCTCAGGAGATGCTTCCTCCTGGGGGTGCACATCCACAGGAACTCGGTCTTGGCCGGGTTAAGGGCCAAGCGATTCTCCTCCGTCCACATGATGATCGCCATGATGCAATCGAGGAAGCGAAGTTTAAGTCTTTCCATGTCGGCAGGCAGACAGGAAGAATACAGTTGCACGTCATCCGCGTAGCCGTGCATGGTCAGTCCGAACGCGATAGCGATTTTCATCAAACCCGCTATGAAGAGAATGAACAGCAGAGGGCGAGAACCGACCCTGTGGAACACCATGCTGAACAATTCGCTTTTCCGACGTTTGACCGCCGCACCGGACCGATTGCGTCCTATCACTGAGGTAGCTCTCGAACCAGCTGAGGACCTGACCCCCGAGGCCGTATGAATTCTCCAGCCGCTGGATAAGAATCCGGTGATCCACCGTATCAAACGCAACGGAGAGGTCAAGAAGGCAGAGGAGAGCCACCCTGCCATTCGCAACCGCATCCACAACGTCATTGAATATCCTCAGCACAGCGGTTTCAGTGGAATGCCCACGGCGATACGCTGATTGATCACGAGGCATCAGTCCGTTAGCGTCTAAAAATTCGATCAGCCGCTTGCTGACAATCCTCTCCAGAAGCTTGGAAAGGAATGGCAGGTTTGACACTGGTCGGTAGTTTGACGTTTCTTGAGGGTCAAGTCCTGGCTGTTTCAGTAGTGGCGTGACCGTTGCATGTTTCCACTTCGACGGAACCGCAAGTCTCTGGGAAGCGATCATGAGCGCTTTCAGAAATGGGGCTAGGACCACCGCCGAGTCCTTTAGCAACCACATCGGCAGAGGGTCTGCAGAGCACTGTTTATTCGGAGACGCGCGCACTATGCGGAGCACCTCCTCCTCCGTCGGTGCCCGAAACGCCATGAGATGCGGCCCATCGTAGGCCTCGAAGGTTGCCGGTCCCGCAGACGCCGTCCTCTCCCGTATTCCTTCAATCTTTCCATCAATGTACCGATGGTACTCTTCCGGGCTGAACGCAGGACAGGGAGCCATCGCAGGAGTGCACTTTCCCAGTAGGGCGTTCAGCGTTGACAGACAACATGCAAATACCACAGCAAGTATCTTCTATAATATAATCAACATATCATGTGAAAAAGAGAACTCTCCAAAAATACAGGAAGAGAAGACATTCTGGCAGATTTCATAGTACATACCCGGGTTGTGTATTTTGTCAAGTAATTTAACTGAACTTGCTGATACAACACCACCAAAATGAACGATAAAACCAGGAGGAAGACATCTGACAGTAAAAAATGGATATTCCTGAAAATCATTAACAATAAATAAAAGGCTGTGAAACAATGTACAAGCAATCTATGTTATTATAAACAGCTGCAAGGTTCACTTGTGTGTTGGAAGTGTTTTAAACAATTTTCTTCTTTTCCCAGTCAAGAACAGGTCAAAAGTCATCAATAACAGGAAAATAACTATAAATTTACATACCATTAAAATAGTGAAAAACTCAAGCTCAAAACTGAAAATGACTGATACATGACCATTGATCATTACAAAATTTCACAAGATGCTCTATTCTTGGTTTGGTTTAAGTGCTGAAATTTGAAACAGTAGTTTTAAGTAGTTATTTTTCTAACAAAATAACTGCTATGATAAAGTCAGGGCACAAGCAAGCTTCTGGCATAGTCCTTTTTATGCTGCTGCTTTTATTTTATAAAAACTCCCAATGTTTCAGATAATTTCATCAACATCTGGTTCTCTGTTCTGAGACTGGTTCAGGGCTCCATTGGTTCAATTCCTCTTTGTCCTGCCTCTTCGTTGATTTCTGCATAAGTTTTGTGAGGCTGCACATCTGTTGTTATCATCCAGTTCAATAGCATCTTCCTTGGTCTGCCTTTTGTCTTTATTCCTTGCATAGTTCTTTTCCATTACTGTTCTCAAAAATGATTCTTCTCTCAGCACATGTCCAATCCAGTTCCTCTGTCTTCTTTCCAGTGGCGGCTCTAGGATTTGGTAAGTGGGGGGCGTTGGGGTGGCAACTTCTAATCATGGGGGCCAACCATTTGTTGTTTAATGTATGTAGCTTTAAGTATAGGGTCCCAACAGGGGGGCCACTGGGGGGGGGGGCCAGGCACTCAATAGGGGGGCACGGGTCCCCTGACCCTCCCGGTGGAGCCGCCACTGCTTCTTTTGATGGAGTTAATCAGTGATCTCTATTTGACCACCATGTGTAGCACCTCCTTGTTTGATTTCTTGTCTGTCCACTTAAACATTTCCATAATCCTCCACAGATAATTTATATCTGCTAAAACTCCTACAAAACACAGTTTTTGCCTAAGAAACCATAGACAACTACTAAGAAGCTTGAATGCAATGCAATGATCACCATGAGTAGAGATGAACAATACAACCTGTACACTACAGAAGGCATTCAAGTCTTGTTCAAATCAATTGCACACTGTATCATTCAAAAGAAACCTCAGCAGCTCAATCAGCAGAGAGTTAGATGAGCCATTAACCATACACATGTCCACCAGTGCAGAGTTTACATTAGCATGGTCTGCATACCGGTAGTTCTTTAGTGCATTAATTATTATTTATCAAAATAAAACAAATAAACTTGATTTATTCTACTTAAATTAATGCAGCCTCATCAACATGGCTAGAAAAAAACCTAGGTTTCAGAAATAAAATTTAGGTTTTTAGGCTTATTTAGGTATGTATGTGTTTGGATGTAAAGTCCTTCTCTAAATTCTACCACACGTGTTCTGCTGTCTGCAGAGTAAAAAAATTTAAAACATTAAGGATGAGTTTTTCCATTTCTTGACATTAAAACAAAAAACCTAAAATTTCACTTTTTCAGGTTTAAAAAAACCTAAAAACTAGGTTTTTAAAACTACATTTTCCAACCCTGCTTATCATCCCTACTGCCTCTAAGGGTTTCCCACAGTGGCATTTCCAAGATAAAATTTAAAACAAATGGAAGACTTACAACTCCAGAACTTTGCACCGGTTTAACATTATCCTAAACTGCCTAACTTCTGGCTTAGGCACTTTAAAGCAATGATAAAAAAACTTTCCAAAAAGTCAACTTTTATGCACTCTACATGAAAGATATGCATCTTCATTGGTCCTTCCTAGGGTTTTCACTGCGACTGAGCATATAGAGTGTCGTCAGTGATGACAAAGTAGCTGATCCCAAAATCTACTCCAAAGCTAAAAGGAACATCAATTATGAAATTTTATGTAATTTGCACAATTTTTAACATGACAGGAATGGCTTTAAAAATATTTTCTCAATATTAATATTGAAATCAGGCACAAAGGAAACATTTTAGATAAATAAGATCTGTCCACAATTGAAAACTTTCTTTGAAACTAAAGCTGAACTTCTGCATATGAACTCACCAGCATGTCAATACTTTCTTGTTGCAAAACTGGACGATGAAAGGGCGTTCGAATATTACCTCCTGCACATTGAATCACTGCAGCAGTACCAGCACCACCACCAGCAGCAGCAGCACTCGTTACTAATTATCAAAGAACAGCAAACACTCATCTATATACATCTATATACGTACTGATTCGGACTGATTTTCTGGCTTGACCTGGCTCTAATGCTATTTGGATTTGGTGCACCATCAATAGCAAAAGCTTTGGCTAGTCACAGTTTTTCAGCGGTTTTACGGCTATGACTAAATATTTTCAGCTCGGCAGCTGGGTGACTGGGCTTAGGGGTCTACTTAAAATTACTTCACACATGTACATAAACTGAAACTAGGCACTCTTTGCAAATAACCTGCTAACTTTATGCTCTCTTCTCATGCATAACTGTATCAGAACACATTTTCACAACACATATGAAACACTCCACACGATTAACATTTGCACCATAAGCACAAACAGTTTCTACATTGTTGTGGAAAGAATCACCCATATTCAAACAAAAAAGTCTAAAAGTTTAGCAAAACATAATTTTGAGCTTTAACTTTACAAATAGGATGGCACATAAATAACTCCCAAAGCACTCAATTTGTAATAAAAAACTAATTACTGAACATATGCAGCCATCCATAAAGTACGCTATTTTTGACAGTTTTTACACTCTTCCCTCTTGTCCCAACCTGTCACAAATCTCGGACACTCTTCTTAAATGCTTTACTGGCCATTTATTTATAATGTAATGTAAAATGGATGCATATATGTGTTATGGCCAGTAAAGGGGTTAACATATGTCACAAATTTTGGACCACCCTAAAGCATAGTCCATAAATTACGTCACATAGGTTTTCCATTCAATAAATTCAAGTTTCTTGTTTAATTTTGAGCAAAAAAACATAGAGATATTCAACATCCAGTAATGATGGCGAATGTAAATTAAATTTAAGAAATAATGTACCTAGCATAATATAATTAGACTTACTACATGCCAGCAACATTTTCTGTTAGAATACTCCATAGAATACTCCATCAGAAGAGAAAGTAAAATATCACTGTATATTTCAGGTTTAATATGTACAGAAAGTGCAATATCACACTGAATCAGACATAACAGCAAAAATAGGAATGGTCAAAGCAGCCTTTGCAAATCTAAAACACATACTAACAAACAGACATTTTGCAATTTGCAATAATAACAAAGATTAGGGTTTTAGAATGCTATGTTTGGCCAGTCATGTTATATGGTGCAGAAACTTGGACTATCTCTAAAGTCATGAAGAAAAAGCTTGAAGCTGCAGAAATGTGGTTCTTAAGATAAATGATGAAAACTTCTTGGACTGAAAAGAAAACGAATGAATTAGTATTCGAAATGGCAGGCACACAAAGAAATTGCTATCTACAATACGTAAAAGACAACTTCAATTTGTTGGACATATAATGAGGAAGAAAGGTATGGAAAACCTGGTAACTACTGGAAAAGTCGAAGGCAAAAGATCAAGAGGAAGACAAAGAATGACGTATATCAGCAGTTTACTGACTGATGTAAAGAGTGTAACTACAGAATTAGAACTCATACAAGTAACGAACAACAGAGAGATATGGAAGTCCATAGTCGTCAACATAGATATATACGACACCTGAAGAAGACAAATTAACAGAAATGCTACTGCGACCAGAGAAACAACAATTATCATAATAACAAATATAACAAGAAAATGTATGGTTTGAGTATGGATATTGTAAGTAAGTAAATCTCGAGAATCTCTTATAGCGCTTTCAAAAGCAGGTACTACAGTATAATAGCTGTTTATTTCTAGGCACTTAAACTACAGTTGAAATATAGCAATAGCTGAAGTTTAGTGGTCAGTTGGGTAAGAACAATTCCAGAGATCAGTCAGATTGGGAATGTGTACATTAAAGGTGAAACAAAAGAAAATAATATGCATATATACATGCGTGCGTGTGTGTATATATAGATACACACACACACACCATAAACAGTATTAAACACAAGCACACAGACACACACAGAAGCGCAAGTGAGCAATATCACAGCTGATAAAAGAGAATTTACCTTTCTGTGGAGTTTCTACGTCTGATTCTGATGATCTTCTCATTTGTGGAATCAGCCTCGGCAAAGGGCTGATCACTGACAGCGATGAAAGAGTAGCTGAGGCATTAGCAACCGTGTATGTAGGAGAAGATGATATACCTGTTGTGGGTACATCATCACCTGTGACAGGAAAGCTGAAAACAATCAATGTAAGTGTCAAGAGATTCCAATGTGGCAATCATCAGATAAAGCATGCACACAACCATATATATCTTTAAACAAAAACATAATCAACATAATATATAATGGAAAGTGGTGGTCTCCCTCACAGATGTTTGCAAGAGCCCAAAGACCTGTAGCTGCCTTCAATTTGATATCCAATGCAGAGCGCGGCACTTGCTGGGATGTCTTCAGGCAGCCTTGCTATGTCACCGAAAAGTTTGAGTTGATGCGAACATTATTAGACTTTAAAAGAGTGCACATTATAGTACATAGTTTAGCAATATTTAATAGACACATTAAATGCCTTGAACGGTCCTTGAACCCTTTGCTTGGAAAACTAGAAGTACTTAAGTAAGTAAGCAAACACAATATTGTTGTATTCCAAGAAGCATATGGTTGGGCTTAAGTTGGTTTGACCGGTTCCTCTGTAGATTTCCTCATTTTGAATAAAGTTGTACCATTCTATCCATTCTATTCTATGACACAGGTTACAGGCATGGAAAGATTCCAATATCATCCAAATCAACCTATGTCTCACAGACATACAGCAGGACTGGTAGTATGCAACAAGAGTAGATGCGGAAACTCAGAGCGGATCGATTCAAGACATGGTTCATCCAATGTACATCACTTGATGCAATACCGATATGTCTGTGGAGTTCACCACATGTGGGAGTTGGAGTCAGAGGTGAGTATTTAGCCAAGATAGCAGAAGTCAGTTACTGTTGATATTTGCTGGTCATTTATAGCGAGATCATTGAAGTTGAGACTAGTACCAAGGTTCAGGATCTTCATTTTCTACGAGGAGATGTCGAGTACAAGCTTTAATGCTCCTTGTTCCATCCATAGAAGGTCATAGAGAGAGGTCATATAGGACTTTGTCCTTATTTTCCATAAGCAAGGCAGCATCGTCTGCATAGTTTGTATCAAAGAACTGGATGTCAGTGAGCTGGATGCCAATAGACTTTGAAACATTGGACAAAACGTAGTCCATGGCAGTGAAGAATAATGCAGGCGCTAATATGCAGCCCTGCCATACAACCGATAATATCTTAAAACAGCCAGAAAGGTCAGTGTCAAATCATACACGAGTGTGGTGCCACTGTGCAGTTCTCAAACATAGAGACAGGCATACAACTGATGAGTGAATAATACAAAATACACGTGTAGCACTTTCTAATAAATAATAAACTCACTCAGGATTAGGCGAGGAAGAGCTGTGCGGAGATGAAACATATGCATGTTGAGCCTGTTGTTTTCCAAGTGTCACTGAAGTGCCAATTGCACGAACTACAATGCCTGACTCCCCCTCCAGATCAAAACATTGTCGATACCTATAAAGACAATACCAAAACAATTAAAAAATCCTATACCTCAATACATTCAATATAGTCAAGATTCTCATACTGTAAGCTTCAAACTCAAGTCACAAAGACCAAAATGTAGCAATTCCAAATAACATCAACATGAATTATAATAAAATGGCCGAGGCCAAAGTCAAGGGCGATTTAAAAAATGTCATTTGTATGATTTGTCGATCAAGTAAGTTTTTTGATTCTTCCGAAACGATATAATACAGTTAGCTTTCATGGCGTTCACGGGTAACGAGTTCCATATTATCGGATTACCGCGTGAAGCTGATCTGTCTCCGAACTTAGCAGTCTTGGCTGGAGGTGGAACAATTAACTGCTCGTAGCTCCGTGAGCGAAGTTTAGAACAACGATTATTCATGGTGGTAATTATTATTATCATTATTATTATTATCATTATTACATGGTTGCTAATACACCTGAATGGGCTTACTTGGCATTGTGCGACCGGTTCCTGTCAGAACATTGAAGTTAAGCATTGTTGAGAGCAGTTAGTACTTTGATGGGTTACCATCCCAGGATCTATAGTCCTGGTGCTGGCGGCCAACCACACCATTCATTGCTTAGGCATCTATAAATTGGTAGCAGCGTTAAGCTGCAAAGGTAAAATGTGGTCTAGAGAAAGCAATGACAACGTACTCTAGATTAATGGCGTAAGTCACCTGCATCGCTGCTTGCCTAGTAACCGGAGATCAGCACCGAACCCTACGCTCATTCGAGTATGAGACTACCTTTACCTTAATAACCCCAGTTCGTAAGGGTCTTTCACTGGCTTCCAATTAAAGAAAGGATAGACCTTAAAATCTGCCTCCTGGTATACAAAATACTTTACTACAAGGAACCTAATTACCTTCTTTCAAAACTTTCTATGCAAACAAGCAAATACTCGACTAGATCCTCGTCTGAAATAGTTCTCTCCCTCTCCCATACTCGGACAGTTCTTGGTTCTCGTGCTTTCTCAGTGCCCCCCCCCAAACTGTGGAACTCACTGCCACAGCATGTGTGCATAGCAAATTCATTACAGATGTTTGGAACAAGATTAAAACTCCATCTTTTTGACCGGGCTTATCCACCATAGACTGTCACCTGTTTGTCTGGCTGGATACCCTGGATTTGACCTGGATCTTTAATGATTTGGATTTGGTGTGCCATCGGTAGATGCTCCTGTGCACTATGAAGTGGCGCTATAGAAGTTCAAGATTAGATTAGATTAATATACATAAGCCATTTGCTAAATGAAGAATTATAATTATAAATTATAAATTTAGTATATTTGAATATTATTCATAAAATTGTAAATTTTAAATAAATGATTTAATCAGCAAATTCCAATAAAGCTATTCTTTAAAATTGTACCATGATGGCAGATATAGATACAGGACTGGAAAGGGGTCAAATCTGTTGTGGTGTTGGCCACTGTAGAGATAGGACAAACAAGGGTCAAAATCTATATGGATACTGGCCATAGTAAAGAGAGAATTGCATGCATTGCATCCAATACATGAGAAGGAGAGAGAGAGAGAGAGAGAGAGAGAGAGAGAGAGAGAGAGAGAGAGAGAGAGAGAGAGAGAGAGAGAGAGAGAGAGAGAGAGAGAGAGAGAGAACACAATGGTTTGAACTTTGAATACAGGAGACCAGTTAATAGAATGAGCAGAGGTCTTGCCAAAGTGACTAATTCTTAACAATGACGTTGGCATCGACTTTTCTCATTGACTTTTCTCCTTGGCATTGTCTTCTCTATCAAAATTGGGAATTAGATCAGTGCATTTGCTTTGTTCGATAATATACCAAGTCCAGAGTAAAAGGGGCAGTCCACTATGTCCCGAAAAACAATATCTTTAGACCAACCACAAAATTCTTATAAAAGAGACCCTTTTGTCAGTAGGATCATCGAGAACTCAGAACTCAGTGTGATCGAACTGAAAAGGGAAGTTAGTTTAAATATTGTACATTGCACTTTTGTTGTATTTATCATTATAAAGCATTTTAAAACTAACTTTGTCTTTTATTTAAATTATAACTTTAGTTTTAATCCATCATCTAATTTACTATAGGACTTTAAGTTCCCCAAACCTTAGTATAAGCTTCACTCTTATAGAATCGTAATTGTGTAAATCAAACAGCAAAGTGCAGTTTTAAGTGAGCATTTGAATACAGTAGGTTAAACAGAAGTAACAGTTTTTGGTAAGTTTTTCCAAACAGACGATGGAGCAGCGCTGGCGATGGAGTGGTTGGTGATTGTTCGGTGAGTGTGCCGTGTAGAAGTTTGTTGGCACCATGTGATCTCCATGACTGAGGATGTTCATTGCAGTTGGATGACGTCTGTTTGGTTGACGCATTGTAAGTGCTGTGAAGTTGATGAGTGCAATCTTGTATTGAATGTGAAACTGAACTGGCAGCCAATGGAGACAAGCATAGATGAAGATGAAGACGGTGCATACTGTTCAGCACATATGATAAAATGCTTCCTATTCCTTGACAAAATGCCAGGTCAAAGGCTATCATGTTGTTACCTCACATAATATTATAAGGACAATCAAAAGAACGAAAGGTGAAGGGAAGACCAAGAGTCATGCTACCTAGATGGATGATAACTGTACATTAGAAGAAACTCGTGGAAATAGCAGAAAAAGAGTTCATAGCAAAGCAACCAAAACAGCTGACCAACTTAAAGAAGTAGATGCCTCACAGTGATCATAAAGCCACTATCCAAAAATTCATCTACAATAGCAAAGT
Organism: Metaphire vulgaris; assembly: GCA_018105865.1. Lineage (NCBI taxonomy): Eukaryota > Metazoa > Annelida > Clitellata > Crassiclitellata > Megascolecidae > Metaphire > Metaphire vulgaris. The sequence goes on from CM030841.1 coordinate 3,510,440, forward strand.
TGCCGTAACTAAATCCTGTAGTGTAGGGCATTGGGGCGGCTTCTTCGTTATCCATGGTGACACTCACATTACCCTGCCAAAGGTTTTCAGTTGACAGCCACTGAATTCATGACGTGTAATACAGTTGTTGATTGCTGATAATTTTCATAGCTAGGCATTATTGTTTCAATTACATTGAACATTTACTTCTTATAATGAAAATGTCCATGTGAGCTCTGATGATCAAACTGCAATGAATTTAACCAGAGATGTTTTATATAAATTTGCACTACATGAAAACATAATATAAAATATATGTGCCAGAAGTCTTACAATTTCCCATAACATTTCTGATTAGAATTTATTTATTTATAACTGACAACTTATATAGTGCAGTAAGCATGACAGAAGGTCAAAATCGAGAGCACTTTACAGCAAATTATATCTCATCTATATGAAAAATCAAATATTAAAGAATTACTAGAAAGATGCTCGCTTCGCTCGCAGTGCAGGATAATACTAATCCAATACCTATACCTAATACCCAATCATTGAATTCATGCTGAACAACATTTCAATGATCGCCACCTAGCCAAGCTCTGCGCCACGTAATAATTAGGCCCATGTACGTTAAAATCACGCAACTGTGGCCATTTGTGACGCTGTACACGTATTTTTTATGTACGTTAAAATGTACGTTGCAACTACCTCAGGCTGCGAACAATTGTTACCAATAGCAACGTCGTCGAACGCCCAGCCCTCTGACGCTGCAATGACTCGACTAAACCGTGTTAAACTACAATTCTACGAACAATTGTTACCAATAGCAACGTCGTCTTCGAACATCGTCCACCAACGCATCGCGCGACGTAAGGACTAAACCATCTACCAATAGTCAACGCTCGCCCACCAACGCATCGCGACGTAAGGACTAAATGGTCTAAACCGTCTACCAATAGTCAGCCAATCAGAACGCTTGAAGGTAACAGACAGACATACAGATAAGGATCTTAATATGATAGATGTCCAAATGTATAGATCTAATATGACTCTGACGACTAATCCATAATAAAAGTGTCGATAAACTAATGCTTTCAGTACATCAAATTGACAAAAAGATCAACTCGAATGCATTTTACATGTAAAGGAAATTCATCAGCTTCATAACATCAATAATGATAATTCACAGGCCTACATAGGAAAAGCTTTATCCATAATTTAGACCTTGCTTTGTTTTTGGCATGCTAAATCCGAAAATGAGCACGAAATAGCTCCATCACGTACAGTTATTTTTTCACGGACGTCAGATGGTGCGAGCTTAGAAAGTTGTCTTATTTGATAAGCTGGTCTTTCTTCTTGTTTCTGAGCCATCTTCGTGCTCATGGCATTTAGTATTTGTTTGTTTTTTATTTTAAAATGGCTTGTTGTCTTTGTGCCAATAGTCATAACAGTTTTTGTTATGTATGTGGTGACTTTATGGTCAAGAAACATCAAAGGAACATAACGGAGTTTGTGAAAAAGCTGTACTTGCTTACTTTGGTATAAAACTCAGAGACCAAGAAAACTCTTGGGCACTGCATAAGGTGTGTTATGTTTGCATAGAAGATTTAATAAAATAGTAATATGGGAAAAAGAGATCTTTAGAAAACCACACTGACGACTGTTATTTTTGCAGTGTTGATGTCAGTGGGTACAAAACTAAGAACAAATTTCATATCCCAATTTGCATTCCGCCCTGCGTCCTGTACCTCATGGTGAAGGTATCCCTGTTCCTATCCCACCAGATTCATTGCAGGCTCTTTGCACAACTAGTAGTGATTCTGAGTGTGAAAAGCGCTTAACACCGGATCTGACTGCGAATAAGAAAGCAGCAAACCTCAGTTTTTTCAGCAAAATGAATTGGATGACCTAGTAAGAGACTTATGTTTGACCAAAGAGAAAGCTGAACTTCTTGGTTCCAGGTTGAAAAAAAGAACTTGTTTGCTCCTGGAGCATCTTTTTGTTGCTATAGGACAAGTGAGAAAAATCTTGAACCAGGAAGCAAAAACATTGTGTGCATAAGCTTGGTAGACCTAAAAAAGGTACTGCTTCCACCACTACACATAACATTGGGCCCCATGAAGCAATTTGTCAAAGCACTCACAAAATCTGAAACTTGCTTTCAATATCTACCCAGTATACAAAAAATTCCCTCACTTATCAGAAGCAAAGTTAAGAGGTGTCTTTGTTGGTACTGACATACGAAAACTTCTGCAAGACCATAAGTTTGAAACAACGATGACATTGAAAGAATAGGATGCTGGGACTGCATTTAAGCAAGTAGTTTTGAAGTTTATGGAAATGAGAAAGACCCTGATTACAAAAATATAGTTGACAACATGTTAAACCATTTAAAAGATTTGGGTGTAATACTCTATGAGTCTGAAGCTACACTTTTTACATTCTCAGCTGAATTTTTCCCCAGAACATCTATGATCAGTAAGTGAAGAGCAAGGTGAGCGGTTTCACCGAGATACAGTATATAAGAAATGGAAAAATGATACCAAGGCTATTGGGATGTAAACATGATGGGAGCTTACTGCTGGTCTCTCCACTGAGAAACTCGGGATACATCGCATAAGAGAATGAGCCATTCACGAACATTTACTGAGAAAACATTGAGAAAATGCCAACCACTGTGTTCTTAGGAAGTACTGTACCTGCCTTAACTATCACTGTCACATTGTCAAAAGAAATAAAATTTGGTAACTCTATTTTCACTTTTTTTTATTATACACCTTTCACTTACCGTATATATTCGAGATAAAGTCGAGAAATTTAAGGCCAATTCACAGGTTATATATCCTGACCTCGACTTATACTCGAGGCACTAACTGTTGGGTAAAGTTTCCATACATAGCATGTCGAAAATAATTAATTTAGCTAACTGCGTAATTATTTTCAACATACGCTACGGCATCTAAATAAAAGTTCACATCAGCGATTTTAAGATTGGTAATTTATAGGCGCCACATAAATATTAATTATATATTGGCGCTACATAAATATAAAAAATTCAAGATTACCGGTAATTAAGACTTTTATATTGTCAAGAATGAGCGAATAGCAGGTTTAAAATTTTCCTAATCGTCAGGAATCAATCTGGGAATGTGAAAATCGTTCAGTTTCTCGATAGTTGAAAGCTAAAACGCAGTTTTTTAATCAAAACAATGGCGCCGCTGCCGCCACATGCCCACTTCGCGTCCGCCATTGTTCCGACTCTCACTATCACCTCAAGAGGGTTCGCCGCGATGACGTCACTTCGACTTATTCTCGGGTCAATGACTTTAGACACCTTCAAATACCCAAAATCTAGAGGTCGACTTATACTCGGATCGACTTTATCTCGAGTATATACGGTAATTGTCCAACATAGTAGCTGTATAATAGAATTTGATTTATCAACATTGCCAAAAAATGGTACGTGCTGGGAGAAATCTGATAACATATTTGGAATCAGCACCTCAAAAACTACAAGAATCACATAGTCTAATGAAAAAAGCTTTCAAAAAACTTTTATTGTAGGCCTGTGAATAAATCAGATACAAAGCAGTTGCTTTCAACTGCGTTGTCTACAGAAAATGCCAATTTACTCAGTACTCACCCTATTACAGCATTGCCACCGACTTCTAAAACCTTAAGCCCAATTTTTCTCTGAAGCTCACCTGAAAATATAACCACAATGAAAACTCAAGATTCAACAGATTACAACAGAGAATGCAGAAGGCAAGAAATAAAATCAAAAAGTTCATTCAAAAGCATACATTAGATTCAACAAACGAAGTCCTACGCCATCTGCTTAATAGTACCCACATTTAACAACATAAATCTGCATCAAAATCAGTCAGTAACAAACCGATCATGCCAAAACCAGCTGGAGCTGAAATATCATGCTTCACAATTGATTTATTTTCAGAACATTGCAGCTAGATCACACATGTGACTAGGTAAAAACACCTGCAATGCATAAGTCAACTATGAGGTTGAATCTACTGCATCAGAAGAAGTGTTTGCTAATGTAGAGTCAAAATAGAGACAGATTCAATCTGCATTTTAAAAGAACTAATAAGTCTGCTGGAGCAAAAGAATTCAACATAAACCAAAAACAGGCAAACAGCATGAAGCAATTAGTCTAACAAAGGTCAATTGCTCAAACAATAGTTGATATGAACAATAAAGCTAACATTCCATCTGCCAGTGCAAGTGCACATATTAAGCAAAGCACTTTCATAAATGACTTTAATTAAAGATAATATTCTATAAAATTTAAAATCAGAATTTAATCACAAAGCACCAGAAAGTTTTGAGAACTGCATTTGCCGAGCTTCATTTGATGCTCTCTGAGAACGAATTTTGTCAATCCATTGATATTCTGGATCATCATTTACAACCAACTCTTCGACAAATCCATGCAGAGCCTGGATTTCATAACCATCAGGAATTCCTGATGCTAGAAAATGAACAAGAAACTACACTGTGTCCAGATACAAACAGGATCCCGTGCAATAATGATGAAAAGCATTAGTATATATTCATCAATTTCAAAAATATAAAATCCATTTTAGTCCTGACAAAATGTTAAAACTTGTTGCCTGATATTCAGCAATCTTCAGATTATTACACATTTCAACAAGATGGTACATCCGCTACCGAGCTCGTGAAACTGCAGAACCGCTTACAAAGGAAACTCTGGATTTCATACCTCCTAATCTTTGGGTGCCAAACAGTCCTGACTTAAACCCAGTTGATTATAAGATTTGGGGAAAACCCAGTTGATTATAAGATATGGGAAATAATGCAGGAGAAGGTTTACAGAACAAAGATCAGAGCCATTGAAGAACTCCATGAGCGAATTGTGAATGTATGGGATGAACTTGATCGGCTGGTTATCGATGCAGCTATATTGGTCAATGGAAAGCACATCTTGAAGCTTGTGTTAGAGTCTTTAAAACAAATGCTACATTGGCTACTAAAAGTCCCAGTGTGAAGCTTTCTGTGAATTGACAATGGCAAAACATCTATATGGCAAAAATTTGAGCTCAATATTGAGCTATTAGTAAATATTAATAAATGAGGCTAATATATTTTGTCAAATATTTTTCTTCATATATAAATATATATATATATATAAACTATATATAGACAAAATTATAAAAAACAAAAGGATAAGGGACATAAGATTTGCTGATAACCAGGCAATTATGGCAAACACCAACCATGGATTGAAGAGGTTGATGGACTCTCTTAACGCAACATCAAAGGATTACGGAATGAAAATCAATTTAAAGAAGACAGAGGCAATGAAAATCAGCAGACACTGTGGAGAAATGAAAATAATCATTGATCGAGTGGAAATAGAACAGGTAGAAGAATTCTGCTATCTTGGAAGCCTGCTTGATACAAATGCCAATGTCATAAAGAGATAAGGAGAAGAATTGCCATGGGGAAAGAAGCCTTTACGAACAGAAGAGAACTACTGAGAAGGAATGTTAACCGAAATCTTAAAAAACGATTGGTCAAAACACTGATCTGGCCAGTGACACTCTATGGATCAGAAACTTGGATGCTCAGAAAAGAAGACATAAAGAGATTAGAGGCATTTGAAATGTGGATCTGGCGAAGAATGGAAAAAATCAGCTGGACGGAAAAAATAACAAACGAAGAAGTCTTGGAGAGGGTATAAGAGAATAAGGGCCTAATTAACACTATTCGTACAAGACAAAAGAAGTGGATAGGTCATGTTCTGAGAGAAGAATCAAACCTACTAAGAGAAGTACTAGAAGGAAAGATGAATGGGAAAGCACAGAAAGGGCGACCAAGAACATCGATGCTGGAGTGGATGTTCGACACTACGGGGAAAAACAAGTATTCAGCCCTAAAGATAAAAGCTCAAGATAGAGAGGAGTGGCGATGCTGGAGTATGGAACCTGTCTTTGGACAGAGCACCTGAAGAAGAAGATAGACAAAATTAGGAGGTGAGAAGGTAATACTTACAAACTTTAAAAATAAAGGCCACCCAAATAGCGCATGTTATAAGCACTAAAACACAATAAGTGAAACGTACTGCAGAAGAATTTCACACCACACGAGGACTGACGAAATTTATTCAGATCCGAAAAAAGATCAAGTTTCACAGTGACTTGAAGTTGACCTCGAATACCTAAAAATAAAACTACTGCTGGAACAAATACCCAGGGCATGGACTAATAAATATGCATACTTCTTTGACCTGAGCATACAAAGAATCAGATATATATTTCTATACAATATACATACACAAACATATTATGCATGCATATATTACTTTTAAATCTTTGCAGATTCTTCATTATAAGAGTTGAATAATTAGTGATTATCAGTGCTCGAATTGTGAGAAAATGAAAGGGGGGTCATGGCAAGCGTGGTGTTTTAAGAATTTACACTTTTGTCATTTTTGCATTTCTCTAGGGAGGGTCTGCCATTTTAAAGGGGGGCTGAACCCCCCCTCCAACCCCCCAGCAATTCGAGCTCTGGTGATTATGTGGCTAATGTAGCTGCCTAGTTACAATTTATCAATTTCTAAATGGCTGAATATGTGAACAAAACCAAAAATGTATTCAATCAATAAACTGCATCAACAACAATTATAGAAGAAAAGGATAATAATAAATAGCTCTTACATTTGTCATAAATGTTTACCTGTTCAAACAATGGTCACCACTGGACTCACTAATGATATGGGTCAGAGTGTTGTTAAACCCTGTGCAAGTTCTTCAGCACTTAAATAATTCAACCCAACAGACTGCTTACTGCAGGGGTGCTCAAACTTTTTTGAAGCCGGCCACATTCCACCTTCCATCGTTCATGAGGGTCCATTCATTACAATGGAAGTCCTATTATTCCTCTGCCCACAATGGTGTAATAGGTAACCATGAGTAACTACGGGTCCTCTTAATAGACTGCTGTGCACCAAGGCAACAGATAAAAGTAACAAAACCCAAATTGCAAATACAGTAATAAATTTTAGACTTTATCACAGGATATTACACCTCTACCTGAACACTGTTTTCAAGGTCATTAGTTCTCGTAGCGGGGTCTGGGGAAGAGCCCCAGTCACAGAACTTTTGTAATATTAGACATATAGACGGTGAGCTACAGTGCAAAGACTTTTATTATGATTTATTACCTAGTGACCAAACAACTGTAATAAAGCAGGAAAAGCATAAAGACGGAAACGGAAATACATCAGCATATGGTTGTAACAACAATAGCAAGTAAGCTAATATTCATAATAATAACTGGATTGTAAGTGGTTTAGTAGGGGGTTTCTGTGTTGAAAGCAACTGAAATTCAGGTTCAGAATTTTTCAGACACATTCAAAGAGCTGCGGTGGTCCACAAGAACCAGCCTTGCTGTCCAGACTGTGGACCGCGGTTTGAGTACCCCTGACATACTGCACATCAGTTTTGATAATCAAAACATTTATAAATTGTCCAGTGAAATCAAGCTTCACTGCCATCAAAATTCATGACAATCTTCTAAACAATTAATTTTCATTCATTTGTTCATAGCTGTAAGAATTTTGTCCTCATGACTCGCATTAGCAGATAAAATATTTACTAAGAAATTATCAGATCATACCATGCATTGTGTCGTAGATTGGATACCAGCCTTTTATAACCAATCCCTTTTCTCGGTTCAACAGTGGATTCAAATCAATGTAGACTTTGCCGATGGCATCATGAGCGGTATAAGTGTCATGGTCCAAAACCCTACAAAAATCATTAAAACATTCACAGTATTAACAAGCCCAAAAAAGACTGAACTATCGGTATGCCAAAAGAAAAATTGGAAATATCTCATGCACAGGGATGCAATGGAGCCGGCTCAGCCAAAACCAGGTCAAACCATTTATCACCAAACTGTCTGTTAACTTAAGGACTCCTCAATACATGTGGACAACGGTTTGGCCCACTTGCTTTTCCGGTGACCTTTAGTCTTGTAACCCACTCGCATTCAAATGTAAAAGCTACAGTAGAAGCTACCAGGGTTCCAACTACAGGGAATGTGGGCTATAATTTAAAAGCATCCACCGTATCAACGAACACATGTAAGAATTAAGGTTGTTAAAACCGCTTATTTTAAAGGACCGGTTAACCATTCAAAAAAAGACCGGTTAACCAATCGTTAGCAGCAGCCTGGTGTCCTCTGTGGCCTACATCAAAGTGCTTTGATGTTGCCGGCGACTACGCCAGTGTCCAGTGCGGCCTACATCAAAGCGCTCTGATGTTGCCGGCTCTAATTACGGTTAACCGGTAAAAGTTAAAAGGATCGGTCCTTTGCTCTTAGGACTGGTTAACCAGTTAGCCGTCAACAACCTTAGTAAGAATCATCTCCCACCTCACACCATCCTCACTGCCCTTTGATCCAGTGGACATACTAACCTAAAGACATCCAAAACCAGAAGATGAAGTCAAACAGTAAATTTGGCTTTAAAACACAGTGCAGCAGATGCCAACTGTTACGGGTATAGTTGTAGCACATGGGAGTTAGGGTAGTATTTAGGGCTGTAATCATAAGAAATTTTTCTGTCGCGACATTGTGGTTATTTCTATGACGATATCGCGATATCGTCATAGGCAAAGATCGTGTGTAATACTATGTACAATGCATATGATCTTTGGTCGTAGGGAGAAACAGAAAATGGTGCCATGTTCTTCTTTCCGGTACTATAATAATAATAACTGTTTATATAGTGCAAAATGATTTCAGTGATTTTATAGCGCCGCACTATAGAAGGTTCAACCGAATGAACCCATAACTTTCATAGCGCTATTACAATATCGCAACAGCGGAAACATATAGCGATATCGCGATACAATTGGCTTCACGATAAAATCACGATATCACGACGATTACAGCCCTAGTAGTATTACAGCTGGGGGAAAACCCGTGCAATCGCCATCACCTACCTTCCCCTAGTGACTAGTAGATTAATTTACCTATTAGTCATTAATTGTACGTGACTATTATTTTAAAGACAGTGATTACTCTTAATTCGCTAGAACTAATGAGTACCATCAAGTTACCTTAGTTCAGTGTTTCTCAAACTTTTTCGTCTTTAGTCCTTAAGAGTCCTTAAGTCCTTAAGCTTGCGGCACACTAGAAATACATGAAAACATTGGCGGCATACTTGAAAAGACGTCACAATTTTTTGCCGATGAAAGGCATCAAAACCTTACCTCGTGAAAGCCAGCGAACATCAGTATGGTATAATAGGCATGTATATTCGGAATCCATTGCCTCCCAGAGCTTTGAAAGAAGTCAAGATTTAAGTGGTCAGGATTTATGTAGTTCACAACTTGAATAGCTTGGTTCAGAACAGACTGCAAGCCTCTCTGCGGTACCTCTACCTACAGTAGGTGCCGCATAAAAACTGGAAACCTTGCGTATCTCCCGCTACCTAAGAGAAGCAAGCTCCCCAATCAAACCAGGCACAGGGCAGGTGTTGTATCTTAGTGGCGTAGGCGTACTTGGCCCCACATAGACTTAACTGCGAATTCACAACCCCTCCCCACACCAGCATCATCTCGTATACCAAAAGGCTTGGTATACGATGCTGCGCTTCCCGTCTTCCCAGGCCTCAGGGGGCAAATTATCAAGACTCTAGATTCATCAGACTCGTCGGTGACGCTACGGCCCTCACTGGCTATGCCTACAAAATAGAGTGTTGGAGCACAGTCATTGATCTGAGGCATTTAAAACATTGGTGTTTTAAATTTAATAAAATTTTCAACAAATCTCGCGCGGCACACTAGTGTGCACTAGTGTGCCGCGGCATACAGTTTGAGAAACACTGCCTTAGTTATTCTCGAATCGTTCGCAAGGAAACTTAAAACTCATTTCTTCGAGACTTGGTATTAGTGTAAAGCGCTCTAGCCTTTGACTTTTCGTTCATGTTTTTGCGCTATATAAATTGACTTTTTAACCTAACCTAACCTAACCTTAGTTCATTGGTTGTGTAGATGCTTGACTTCAATGTTATTGGTTATATGACTAAATTATGATTGACATGTGAGTTGTAATAAAATGGCTGGTCAAAGGCTGAGGGGCGGACTCTTTCAGGCCGTCGCCCGATAGAAGACTCTGCAATGTTAACATCTGCCGATGAGAAAGTTACCCCTAGTACTTAGAAAGCGAAAAAGTCAATGTGTATTGATCTAGTTTCCCCCATAGTATACTGCCCGTTTACTACATAATGTTGAAAACTGCAATGACGAAACTCTAATGACCTCACAATGGATTATTTTGAATGTGATATTATCAACTGGTAAATGCTATTTTACAATCCAAAACTTCTATAGGAACACAGTAAGTTTTAACCAGAGTAAATGCTTTGCCAACCTTATTTGCAAAGGTTCATCCTGTAAATCTTCATCATCAACCTGTTAATAAAGAATTCAACAAGAAATTACAATTACTAGGCTTCTGCCTTTTCTTAAATTTTGAGAGTAACACTCAACTTGCAAACATTTCTCAGACCAATGTCTGCATCTATATTATACAGTATATGCACACTTAAAGTCATGAGAATGTTACTTTTAAGTTCACAAGCAATATCAAGCAATAATACATTATTAGCCGACACCAGTGGCATGTTAACCATTAAGCACTGCAAGCAGACTTGTAAGCGCTTGCCTAGCACCAGGGTCAAAGGTGCACAACAAAGTTAAGGAAGACAGAAAACAAATGAAGATTTGTAAAAAAAAAATGATAACACTAGGGCAAATTGATCAAGACATTTTAACTCACATGGAAATTTACAACACAACTACAAAACTCTCTGTGCCTTTCTAAATGTTGAAATTGCATTATGAATGTTTATAACATTAATGGTCACCAACTGCATAGCAGAAAGGTCTTTCACACATTTGAAATGCATAAAAACCTAAAAATATCAGTTATGGTTCAAGAAAGACTCAACTCACTGTGCATTTTAACAATTGAAGCAGACATTCTGAGAAGTATTAATTTCTAGGAAGCTATCAGTGATTTTGCAAAAATGAAATGCAGAAAAATGCCTTTCAGGTTAAGACAATTAATTATAAGTTTGATACATTAAACTTGCAAAATATTAAAATACATGTTGCATTGCATTTTTGTAGAACTTTATGTAGCCCAAGCTTGGCTATGTTGGCTTAGACTGTACAGTTACTACAGTATATTGCGTTAGCATATGAATAAATTGTTGCATTGCCGCAACCTGCATTGTACAATGTGTATATTACACAGGTCAATGACCAAAATGGACTGGGTCATCGTGGAAAAGGTGGGAACACCAAGATTTATCAGTGCTTAAGGCACCAGTGAGCGTTAACCCGTCATCCGGGCGGCGTATGGGATACATCCAACGTTATCTGCCGTTATTTGGGCCCAAGGTCCGGGACATGTCCTGTAGGCTTCCTAGTGATTTATCAATAGTGGGTCAACATATCAGATACATTTTATGCCAGAAGTCGCTTTAGTATCTATCCATTCGATAGATGACACCTCTTTTATTGCCAGTATGGCTCTATGTCCTAAGTAATATGTACTCTTTGGGACCAGGATGCAGAAAATACCGCCGAGAAAACCAAGGTATGTTCGGTTTAGAAGTAATATATCTCTACCAAATGTGGCCCGATTTTCAAAGTTTTTGATATATTTTGTTCCAATGACATTTCCCTACAACTTTTCCGCTGACATAAGTGGGGTTACCGCTGAAAACATTTTTCTACAGAGCTTAGAAAACAAAAAATTTTTTTGTGGGGCTGGCCCTATTTTAGGTCGTATAGTGGACCACTGGACCCTACCCCCAATGTTTTTATTGTTGGCACGGATGGTTAGAAAGAGCAATAAAAAAGATAAATAATGGTGCTCTAGTAACCGAAGTTAGTTTCTATGAATATATTTCTATGCTGTTCTGGAAATAAAATCACCAGGAAAGGCAACATCCATGCAGTGTTGTGTCATTACTTTTCAAAGTAGTTAGTTACTGATTACTGATTACTTAGCATCAAAAGTAATCTATTACAGTAATTAATTACTCACATCACAAAAGTAATCTATTACTGATTACTATTACTTCATCAAAGTAATTAACTACTTTTAAGGATTACTTCAAATAAACACAGCACAGTTATGGCTGATGGCTTCATTGCATCTATAATGGATGGAAAAAACATCGTACCAACAAAATCTTACATAAAATGGATTTTAAAACCAAAGTACATTCATAACAGAAAATATTTAGATTTACTCAATATTCAGTCACTGTTCTGTTATTGATATAGACTGATCGTTTCACAGGAGTCTACAGAGTGTAAAAGCAAAAGGTGGACCGATGTTTAACATTTAATATCTCGGCCGCGTGTGTAGTGATTTCAATAAAATTTATAGGCCATATACCAGTGATGTTAACAAGGAGTGACAAGCCAAGGACGAGGATATAGAGAAGGACAGACCCCCAAAGGACAAGGACGAGGACTGACCCTCCAAGGACGACGACAAGGACGAGGCAGCCATTGTAAATTCTATGAATGACCTCTATGAATCTGAGCCATTCATAGACATAGTAGAGCTTATAAAAATAGCTAGATTGGCCAACCTTGGCCAAGTGCCAAAGTGACGGTAATTAATATCAAGCGATAGAGATACTGAGCGACTTCGGATGTCCTTCACGAATTGCATATCTGCAATCATCAGATGGACAGAAGAAAATCGTCTGGCATTGAATCCGGACAAGACGGAATTCCTCTGGATCAGCACTCCAGGAAGAAGGAAGTTGTTGAGTCGAGTCCCTTTCACTGTGGGTGATGCTACTATTGTTCCTGTGGCGAGTGTGCGTCTCTTAGGTGTGCTTTTGGACGAAACGCTATCGTTTGATGCACACACCAACAACGTTATCCGATGCTGTCACTACCAGATACGGAGGGTCAAGCTGGTTCGGCGCTACCTAACGGTGAGTGCGGCCGTTCAGCTTGTCCGGGCCTTCGTCTTGTCAAGAATGGACTACTGTAACAGTGTCTTGCTAGGCCTACGGAAAACAAGCTAAATCGACTTCAGTCCGTACTGAATCTGGCTGCACGAGTGGTCTTGGTTGTCGCTGGAATGACCACATCACGCCACTGCTGAGAGATCGCCTGCACTGGTTACGCGTTCAACAGCGTATTGTTTTCAAGCGTTGTTGGCTCACTTTTCCGAGCCCTTTATGATCCACACTGCCCAGAATATCTGAGTGCGCTGGTGCAGCGAACGACGTCAAATGAGTCGAGAATGAAGCTTCGGTCGAGTCGTCGAGTCCTGCTGCTTGTCCCTCCTCCGTCAAAGACCTCCAAGTTTGGAGAAAGGTCATTCTCCAAAGGGAATCCGTTACTTTGGAATTCGTTACCTGACGTTGTGTCGGAAGCTGTCTCTGCGGAATCCTTTCTTAGGAACTTAAAAACACACTTATTTAATATCGGATTTTATTGATAGAATTATGTCAAAGCGCTTTTGTCGTAGGCCTTAGCCTTGTTTACTGCGCTGGAGAAATTGTCTAGAAATAATAATAATAATAATATCAAATCTAGCTATATAATTTGTAGAATGACTATGAAAAATTGTATATGGTGTCTGCGTGCATTGTCCGTCGGTATTGGAGTAACGCTTTTATTAGCGTTACTTTGCGTTACCGCTACCCCTTGAAAGTAATCCGTTACTGTAACGCGTTACTTTTCCAAAAAAGTAATTAGTTACAGTAATTAACAACTTTTAAAAAGTAATTAATTACAGTAACGCGTTACAGTAACGCAGTAACGCACAACACTGCATCCATGAGTAGTAATATACATAGAGAAAAAGAAATTATCATTGAAGGAGGCTTCTTCTTCTTCAGGTGCTCTGTCCAAAGACAGGTTCCATACTCCAGTGTCGCCACTCCTCTCTATCTTGAGCTTTTATCTTCAGGGCTGAATACTTGTTTTTCCCCGTAGTGTCGAACATCCATTCCAGCATCGATGTTCTTGGTCGCCCTTTCTGTGCTTTCCCATTCATCTTTCCTTCTAGTACTTCTCTTAGTAGGTTTGAAGGAGGCTATAAAGGATAATAGCAGACAGGATGATAGTGAAAGCAAAGATGTTATTGCAAGTGATGATTCATTCACAGAAGATAGTAAACCAGATTTCTTCAGTCTCTTGTGTGGACTGATGATGCATAGAAAATTTTAGCAACAGAGACCAATAAAAATGCTGAGCATGTAAAGGTTACTAAACCAAACAATTATTGTGCAAAAGACTTTGTTCCATGTAAAATAATTGGGATGAAAGCATTGTCTGCTTGTTGAATGGCCATTGAAGTCTTTCTTAGTTCAGAAAGCCACAAACAGTACAAATTTGTCAAAATATGGACATTTTCTGAAAGTCAAAAATGTGCCCAGGAACCCTGGGTTGTGGCATTTTTTTAAACCAGTAAGCCAGGGTTCAAAAGGTTAAAATGGCCCTGTATATGGTGGACACCACTTGTGGTGGGTGACGCTGTACTACCTACCACACAAGCCTAACATTGATGTGGAAATAACCACCTGCATCTCCAAGGCCAGTATTGCGTTTGGCAGACTACACAGACGACCGTGGAATGAAAATGGCATCATCATCCATCCAAACAAAGCTGGCATACTTACCACCTTGTTGCATGGCTGCAAAATGTGGACACTATACAGGCAGTACATTTAGAGCAACTGGACCAATTCCACCTAAACTGCCTGAGGAAAGTGCCCTCATACAATGGCAGTGCCTCGTACCAAACACTGACATCCTGCAGAAATGTGGACAGATGGAAAATGATGCTCACTTGATCTGCGGTCAATTGTGCTGGACAGGTCATGTGGTCTGCATGCTGCACAGCTGCATCCCTAAACACGTCCTCCTTGGCCAACTTGCAAGCAGATGATAATGATGCCAAGGAGTCCCATTCAAACGATTCAAAGACAACATCAAGGCCACCACAAAGGAATGCCAAATCAGCCCATGCAAAATTGGCAACCTTCTGCAGAAAAGGGTATCGTGGTATGTGCATTGCCACCAGGGATGCCAACTTTTGAGGAAAACTGCATCACTTTTCTCTGAGACAAGCACCAAAGACACAAAGCCAAGATCACCCAGGAACCTCCAGATGGCACCCAGTACATCTCAACATCTGTGGCTTCTTGAGTTGGACTGTACTCTCGCTTGAGCTATTATATTCAGCATTTAGCAAAACTCAGCAAAAATATGCTTTGATGAAAAACCTGCAAGTGAAAGGTAATTTCTTCTGAAAGATTAAATTCAAAGTCAAAATATCTTGAGTTACAATTTGTTTCATAGCATAGTCTATGATTAAATGGTCATGGTCATGATTAAACAAGTTGCTTTTGTCTGACTCTCATCCCATATCTTCAGAAGACCCATCCATGAAACCATACTTCACTGCCATAAACTCTGGAAGTTTCCTTACATTACAAGAAAGTAATGTAAAGCTTTAAAAATATTGCTCTAGCAAAAGTTTTAAAAGAGGGCAAGTTTTATTTTAAATTATTGACTTTAGACATCAAATACTCAAACAAATACCAATAAAGGAAAGCAATGTTCTCTAAGCAGAATACAGTCCACTTGGAGACTGCTCTCCACGCAGAATACAGAAATTTGATGCACAAAACCAAATAATAAAGCAACTGATGAAAAACAAGTACAAAACAAACCTCAAACCTGTACCATTCAGAATTCCATTTAGGATTAAGCGATTTTCGAAACACTTCTGTTTTGAAAATAGTATTTCCAAATTTCACCTTAAGAAAAAAGTCACTTAAACAATTAAATGATTGCTCAAATGCGCCAATAAATACTGCAGTTGATCGTCTTGTCCAAGAACTTCAAATGCTAATGACAATCATCTGTGATCAGAGACAATCTTAAGAAACTTCTGAAGACCTGTTTTTATGTAAAATAATAAAACATTGAAACTTAATTTTAGCTAGGTTTTCTTCAGCCCTGTGTAACAGCAATACATACCTGTTACTGTATAAATAAACATCTTGCATTTACCGGTATATAATGTAGCTCCATAAATTGTACAAATCATGTCACAGTAATTGCATGAGCAGATCAGATCAATGTATATTTACACAAGATTCAGAAACTATATCATAGAATTCTTAGAATTAACTGATGCATTGCTATGTGATTATAAAAGGTAAAGGTTCATCCATACTCGATTTCAAGTGTCGGGCCCAGTGCGCAGATCTCCAGTGTCAGGCAAGCAGCGACGCAGGTGCCTAAAGGCATTAATCTAGAATAGTTTGCCACTGCTTTTTCCAGACCTGTGTTTTACCTTCACAGCCACAGCTGCTCAGGGCCTCCGAGAGGGGGGGAATGCACAGGGCCCGGCGGTCTGGAGGGGCCGGGCCGATGATGAATATGCATAATTAACAATAATACCAATAATAACACTAAAGAAAGGGGGCCCGGAGAGTAAAGGGGGGCCCGGAGAGTAAAAGGGGGGGCCCGGACCTGAGGACATCAAAAGCATCAAAATGAACAGTGTAAACAGGGGCGTCATTTGGGGAGGGGCAGGCGGGCCCCCAAGGAAAATGAAGAAATAATGTATTAAATAAATAAATGTGAAATGTGCAAAAAAGTGTCCAAAATGTGCCCCAATGTGTCAAAAATTTTAAAATTTGAAAAATTGGTCCAAAAATTGCCCAAAATTTGCCTATAATTGCCCAAAATTTGCCAAAATTTGGCCAAAAAATTATCTCGCCCCCAAGAAAAGTGTGAAATGACACTACTGAGTGTGAAAAAGAGCGACAAGAAAAAAGGTCATCACTAGTTTTCGAGAGTTGCAACATGACATCGTGTCGGTTAATTAGGCTTAAACCAATGACAAGCAAAAAAGGGTCGTCCGCAATTTTTTTAATTTTTTCGGGGCCCACCGGCCATTCTGCACAGGGGCCCGGAATTTCTCTCGGCGGGCCTGCAGCTGCTATTCGGTTACCACTGCCCTCTAGCAAATGAAGGCTGAGTAGACCTTAGGGGCTCCTGCAGGGTTGAACCAATTCTGTCAGCATACCTGTCTAGCATGTTACCAATCTGCCATCTTCTTGGTTTTTAAGTAACTTGGCGCAAAAACAACAAATACATCTCTGCAAATGAAGTTTTGCTATAACTTTGCATAATAATTATGGTCAGCCTACTTCAACAAAGGCATCAGTCAGCTCACTAGCTCGATCCATAACTGGAAGATCTCTAGCTGCAACTATCCGTACTTTCAGTTTCCCAGGCATGATCAAAGCTAGACAACAAGCAAATAAAAAGGATGAAGTAATGATAAATATAGATTTTTATAACAAAATCTAACCATTCAAGATCTCAAAGTTCATAACAATGTGACTTAGATGGAAAATAGCCGATTACAGCACTTAACATTTGTTAACTCTTTGGCGGCTATGTTGTTTTCACAGAATTTACCCCTCAACAGTTTCCCAAAATATTTTAAATCAAATATCACAGCAATATTGACAATGTATATCTCAATGGAAAGGGTTTTTGATTATCTACAAGAATATGAAAAGAAAAATGTAAAATTTACAATTACATTCTTCATATTTCATGGGAAGAAATAAATATTTAAAAAATTAAAAATTAATATTGGACTTTGAAGTTCATCAAAAATTTTGCCAGCAACAACACAGTGTAAGTAAGCTGTCAGAAACATGTACACATATGCTATAAACTAGGGCTGCACCGAATAGGGTTTTTAGCTATTCGGCCGAATACGAATAGTCCGTTTCACTATTCTGCGAATACCGAATACGAATAGTGTATACGATACCTCTCCTGCTGCAAGTTGCCATAATTAGGTCAACAATAGTGCTGTGTGCTATAATAATACTATTAGTAAGTATAAAGAATTAGTTTTTTAGCGCAAACTCGCAATATATATTTGTATAGCGCTGTTTGGCTAGGAAAATAGAACAAAATGTTATCTCCGGCACTTGAATTTAGTTCAATTTACTAAGCGGAAGTATTAAACTATATGAAATTTTTTTAATGTCATGTGACCACTATTCGTATTCGGTTTGACCACCACTATTCGTATTCGGCCGAATAGACTATTTGTCACACTATTCGGCGCTAAACCGAATACGAATAGTCTATTCGGTGCTGCCCTACTATAAACATTTAAAAATTATAAATAGATGTATAAGTGTCATATTATTTTTTATAGAGGATTTTGTGTGAATGGTCTCAAAGCAATTATAACACATGTATTTTTGGGACTTGTCACAAAAGTTCCTAAAAAGTTTTGTCAGCAACAAGACATTATTAGCAAACTATCTGAAACATGCACACGTATGTAAAATACATTAAAATTATATAGAACGTGATATTTTAGTCCAGAAATGATCTTAAGTGAAAGGTATCAAAGTAAATATGACATGCATATTTTTTACACATGTCACAAAAGTTCAAAGACTTGTTTTTTGTGTACTGCCGGGCAGAATTTTTTCGTTTTCATTGACATCGGGCCTCAAAATATCCATGTAATCAATTTTACCATTTTCAATCGCTTCCAAAACGACTTTAGTTGAATAAAACTTCTACCTCTATGTATGGACGGGTATTTAAAATTTAAATGCCAGAAGGACCGCAAGTCTCTCCAACAAATCGACATATTTTCACAGTCAAACTCACGAAAGAAACCATTTTTTTTGCATGTTTTAGAAGCGAAAGCATGTTGGCTATCGTTGAAATAACCCAAGATCATAAAAATAACAGTCTATATTTAGAAATGGGTGCGCTTTTCATATACGGTCGAAATCGACCACATTCTCCGCGGAAGAGTTAATGCATTTGTTTATTTATCCAACACAACTTACGTAGCACCTCAACATAACAAAGGTCAAAGGCCAAAGGTGCTGTGGTCAATGTTGACATGTCAGTGAGGAACCTAAGGTGTCAGTCATGAAAATCCGATAGGTAGTATGAAGGTTTCACTGCCTTGACAAAATCAAATCTATAGTGTATTCCTGAGAAAGTGGCATTAAACAAGAAAAAAACTTTCTCAACATTGACAAGTAAACACAGCGTGGAAGAAAAGGGTGTTGAGAGTTCATAAAGATAGTGAAAGGAAATTCTGTGGCAAAATCAGACAGCGAATTCCTGAGAGGCAGTGTTTCACAAGTGATGGAACTCCAAGCAGAGTCAATCAATGTAGCCTGAATAGACAATGTCAATGGAATAGTGAACGAGACAAGATGGCGGACCAGACATGTCAACAGTGAACAATTGAAAACATCCAGCTTGATGTGAAGATAGTACAGAAAATGGTTCAACTCTCCCAAAAATGATGCATAGATCAGCCTTCATTATTAGTACAAAAAACAAGTGCAAGACAAAACTGCCAAAAACCGATAATCCAAGGCATGCACAAGCATGTCTATGCAGCTGAAAAGGGTGCCTCCAGAATATGCTAAGAACATTAGTGTAGGCATGAAGGGGCAAGAAGGGGCTGGACCCAGTCATGGAATTTTCTGTTGAAGGGTCAAAGAAGCACCACTAAATAAGTGAAGTGGGAATGCTTTCTAATTCCTGCCCTTAGACAATGATATTGAGAACATCTGTAGCAGAACCCAAATTTTTTTAGTGTTGTCTTTGTCCACAAGATGTATAGTCATAAATGAGAGGTCTCCACCTCAAGCTGATCAAGAGATGATGCAAGATTCCTCCATTATAATAACGTCATCATCATGTTCTCTGTCCTGGGACAGGTTCAGGGCTCCATTGCTTCCATTCCTCTCTGCGTCTTGCTTCTTCTTTGATTTCTGCATAGGTCTTGTGGCGCTGTGTATCTGTTTTTATAATCAAGTCCAGTAGCATCCTCCTTGGTCTTCCTTTTGTCTTTCTTCCTGATATTCTTCCCTCAATTGCTGTTCTGAGTAATGTTCTGAGTAATAAGTAATAACATCATCATCATTATCGAGAGCAGTGAATCAGTGTTCTGGTAGCTGAATCCCTCACAGGTGTTAACCATTCCAAAATCCAGCCCATGGCTCTACAAAATAAAGCCAGTGAAAGAATATAGCCCTGTCTAACACCTGCGATTGTCACAAAGATTCTGGAGCATGCCAGTGACACAAACTCTTGCAAAAGTACCCAAGTGCACACGTGTCCTTTATTAGCAGGAATAAGAAAGTGGGTAGTCCAATGCCAAGGTTTCCACAGTGCTTGGCAAGCGACAGTCAAAAGCTGATTTCAGATCAACATATGTGTGCCAAAGTGGCCAGGGAAATTCACAATGAATCTTGGAAAGAAGTCTAAAGGTGAGTATGGGATCCATGGCAGATCTGTCTCTGGTGAATCTGGACTTCTGTGGTCAGCGACAGGATGTCAATAGAGAGTCAAGTCTTGCAAGTAACACATGGACAAAGAACATTCTAGGTACTGACAATAATATAATTGGTCTGAAATTTGAACAATTATTTCTTGACTCCTTGCCTTTGTAGATATCTAATATAATACCCTCTTTCCACTATGATGGGACATGACCCAACGATCAGACTCATGTATTGCCTTGCCGACAGGACCTATGGTGCATGCACTTTTAAAATAGAAGTAATTAGGGAGGCGACACTCTGCTCCACGTCTACTGTTAAAATTTTTCAAAACACCAGAGTACAATCCAGGGGAGCACACACGGGCACTTGTACAGAAGTTGAACACACTTCATATTTAACTATATGATACTATATACCACCAGTAACATTACACACCACATTTAAAATCCATCAAACATGGGAAAACAGGAGAAAATTGAATTTTTATTTCACAAATGTTAATAAGTCAATTTTTATAAATTGAACTGATAAAAATTTCAGAGAGAAATTAGGACACGATTATTTTTCTGACCAGGTTTGCGCCACTGCTACAATTTATTACAACACCCCATACAGCTGTCCAATAGCAATCAACTAGAGGAATTACCGAGCGGACGCATTTAGCAAATAGCCTAGCAAGACTTCTTCACCACTGTGCTTATTTTTAATTAAAATTCAATACTATAACTGTTTACACGACATATATTTATGCTGCCACCAGGGATCGCCGGCAGGATCGAACCTTGTGAACGGCTCTGGTGGGTCGGAGGCAGTCGGTTAGGTTACTACCGTATACATACGTACCGGCGAATGTTAGAACCAGAAATAAATCGCGTCAAATACACAGTGGCAAATAGAACGGCATAACATAACGCAGGCTGAGAAAGTTACGGAACAGAAGTCAAATCCTCGATCGAAGTAAGAATTCTTCGTAAGGTTTACAACAGATTGCAGAAATCAAATGATAAACTGATCGTCAACAAATCCATCCACGGTCTCCACGACGGTCTCCCACAACCCCTTTTGTATGTAGAATTGTAGATAGATCCGGTCATAACTCAAATGCCGCCGCTAGACTTCGCAAATCTATACATTAGTAAAGTAAAGTAAAATCTCGTGGATTTCTATAGCGCCTTGTCAAGTAGTACAACAGTAGCTGCTTATTCTTACTTCTTAGGCGCTCAGCCTCTCTTAAAATAGCTATAGGGAAGGTATGTTATCAGCCAGGCAATAGTCAACGTCCAAAGGGCAGTGAGGCTAGGTTGTTACAGCTATGGAGGATATGATTTTAGAAAAAGGAATGATTTAAGTTTAGACCTGAAGACTTGAGGAGATAATGCGGGAATTATAGGAAATGAGGAATCAGATTTTATTGTTTGAAAGTGTCCAAGTCTGCGGAGGGAAGCTGGGATCGAGTTCCAAAGTTCAGGTGAGGCGTATGAGAAGGCACGGTTGCAAATTTTCAGGGATGACGGATTGAGTGGGCGTGACAGAGTGAGGTAAGATGATGAACGTGTGGGTCGAGGAGGCTGAGGGGTTAATAGTGATCTAAGGTAGACAGGTTTTGATGACTGAAGTGAGCTATGTGTAAGTGTTATTATCTTATATTGGATACGTTCAGTTATTTTAAGCCAGTGTAATGATTTTAGTATGGGTGAAATATGGGAAAATTTAGGTGACTTAGTAACAGCACGAGCAAGTGCATTTTGTATTGATTGCAATTTGTTGATAGAGGCTTTGGGAAGGTTATAGTAGAGGGAAATGGAACTTCATGGAAATGAAACAAATATTAACGAACAAGAAAATATTAAAAGAAACAAGGCTCAGAGTGCTTAGATGCTATGTATGGTCAGTTTTGTTATATGGATCTGAGACGTGGAACATATCAAAAAAGATTAAAAAGAAACTGGAAGCGGCAGAAATGTGGTTTTATAGGAGGATGCTAAAGGTCCCATGGACAGACAAGAGAACTAACGAAGAAGTACTACAGATGATGGAAGAGAGACGAACACTGATGACTACCATCAAGTTAAGACAGATGAAATTTTTCGGGCACGTGATGAGAAAAGAAGGATTAGAAAACTTGGCAGTGACAGGCATGGTGGAGGGTAAAAGATCAAGAGGAAAACAAAGATCAAAATATACAGACAGAATGAGAGAGGAAATGGGGATAGGAAATAACATCGAACTCCTGAGGAACACTAGAGATCGAGAAAAGTGGAAGTCCATGGCCGCCGACGCAGCAATGCATGGCACCTGAAAGAAGAAGATAGTAGAGGGAGTTACAATAACCTAATTTGGAGTGGACTATTGAAGTGGCAATTGTATATAAGATTCCTGATTATATAAGCTATTTTTTCCCGTAGGAATTAATTTAGGTAGATTAGTTTAGGAATTAGAGGCCGTTCTGTTGTAGGCCTACGCGGTGCATGCGGAATTTTCAACGAATTTACCACATTAAAGCATTAACGATAAGTTAACACACTCCTGAGCTTAGCAAAATGGTGGAACTTTAGCCTCAGTTGCTGCAATTACAGGCTATAGGCCATGACCAGTCTAGGCTAGTAATAGACGTCAATAAGCAGGCTTTTGATAGGCTTTTATGTCTCATCATAGAAATCTATACGATTTCTATGGGTCTCATCAATGTGTCATCATTGACGACTATTAATAGCCTAGACTGGTCATGCCCAAATTTTTTATTTTCCAAAACTCGGTGGCGGGCCGGATAAAACTGTCCTGCGGACCGGGTTCGGCCCGTGGACTGCCAGTTGGACAACCCTGGCCTAAGCAATCTGCAAATCGAAAATGTAATTCAACTGAAACTGCTCTCTTGGCTGTTCATGTCGATCTTCATGATTATATTTTGTCTGCTATGGATAATGGCAAGGTAACTGCACTTATTTTTCTAGACTTGTCTGCAGCTTTTGATATAATATATCATGCAATTCTTCTCAATAGACTTGAGTATTGGTTTGGCATATCGGGTACTGCATTGGAGTGGTTCAAATCCTATCTTCAACATCGCAGTCATACCGTTTACTGCAATGCTGCTCAGTCAAATTCAGCTAAGATAGATTTGGTGTTCCCCATGGATCTGTTTTAGGCCCTCTCCTTTTCACATTATTTACAATCAGTGGCGGCTCCAGGATTTGGCAAGTGGGGGGCCGTTGGGGTGGCAATTTCTAATCATGGGGGGGCAACCATTTGTTGTTATGTGTGTAGCATTAAGTATAGGGTCCCAAGGGGGCCACTGGAGGCAGGCACTCAATAGGGGCACGGGCCCCCGGACCTCTGTGGAGCCGCCAGTGTTTAAAATTCATTTCTATGATCCAATTAATGTACGATGCTTGTGAACAAACAAATATCTGAGCCCACAACGCCATATTGGCTTGAATTTATTTGGGGGTAACAGGTAGAGCTGGGTCGATTACGATTATTTTTTCCGATTACGATTACGATTATTTTCGATTATTTTTCACGATTACGATTTCGATTACGATTACGGTTTTTTTTATATAATCGCGATTTCGATTTCGATTATTTCACAGTACCTTTAGAAACTGGCTTTCCCGCCATATTTTACAGTATTCGGCAATCCTCTGTGTATCGATGTTCAGTTGGTCTTCAACAGGGATATTTCTACACCCCTAACACCCCCCAACACCCCCCAATTTGAGGTCGACACCCCCCTAAAATTTGGTAATGTGACAATGGTATGCATACAGAATGCATATTGATTAGCTCTGAACACCCTCAAACAGGCCCATTCAGAGGGGGGCCAGGAGGGCCATTCGTCCCGGGCCTCCATCATTTGGGGGCCTCTCTTTGTTTCCTTGTCTAGAATTCTGGGAGAGCTAGAAAGCTAGATAGCTACTACTAGAAGGGGCCTCACAATTTGGTGATGACCTTTTTTGCTTGTCGACAATTTTGGGGTTTTGGGAAAGCTAGGAAGGTATTCTGCGGTCCTCAAAATTGGTGATGACCTTTTTTGCTTGTCGACAATTTTGGGATTTTGGGAAAGCTAGGAAGGTATTTTGCGGTCCTCAAAATTGGTGATTACCTTTTTTCGCTTGTCAAAATTTTAATTGTTGGGAAGGCTAGGAGAGGCCTCGAAATTCCAACTGGCCTGGGCCTCCTTCAGCCTCTGAAGGGGCCTGCCCCCAAATGGAGAAATACACCCACAACTTTTATCCTCGGATATGACTTTTTTGCTTGTCAGACTTTTTGTGAATCTCTATAAGGTTTTTTTGCTTGTCAGCCTTTTTCGGTAGAGACTTCCAAATTTCGACACCCCCAGATTTTCCCGACACCCCCAAAATTCACAATCCTACAATCCTAGAAATAAACACACTCCAGATTTTCCCGACACCCCACCCCAATTCACAATCCTAGAAATAACCCTGGTCTTCAATCTCCTTAAAGGATCGAGCCTGGGTGGCAAGACCGATATCGTCAGCGTATCCAAACTTCCTACCTATGGTATCCGGTAAGTCGTGTGTAGGCCTATAAGCCTACAAATTGAATAACATAGGTGCTAGAACTGAACACTGTGTTAGACCGTTTCGCTGACGTCTCCAGGAGCTGACATCTCCCAAGTGAACTAATTAAGAGCCGTCTGTCAGAGATGAGTAATTCCACAAGTTGACAGAACCAGGGTGGCAAATTGAGCGAGAGTTTGTACATTAAACCCGCATGCCGCAGGCTAGACTATTGTAATTCTGTTCTTGCCGGCCTCCCAAAGTCTACACTGGCCAACCTGCAGCGCGTACAAAATGCTGCTGCACGTCTGGTGCTGGACCTAAAACCTCGAGACCACGTTACTCCGGCGCTTCGCGAACTTCATTGGCTTCCAGTCCAGTCACGGATACAACACAAACTATGCACGCTGATGTTCTGTGCACAGAATGGTCTTTGTCCGACCTATCTGGCCGATCTGCTCCAGCCAACATCAACCGCCATTGGTAGACCAGGCCTACGATCAGCCTCTACCAGTCAATACCAGAAACCTCGTCTTCGGACAGTCATGGGGCAACGAGCCTTCTCGTACGCCGGACCCCATGCCTGGAACGCCCTTCCACCAGCGCTACGGAACATAAAGTCGCCCGTCGCTTTCCGTAAACATTTGAAAACACATCTGTTTAATTGTGCTTATAATAATTGACATAATTGACATTAATTGTAATGCGCTTGCTAACATTGATTGATTAGGCGCAATATAAATAGCTAATTACATTACATTACATTACATTTACATTACATTACATTACATCACATTACATGCCACACCGCATCGAAAGCTGCTGTCAAATCCAGAAAGATGGTGCCTGTCTTTATAAGCAGTTGAATCCATTTTCAATGAAAATCTGATAATCAACGGTAAATTGATCTTTCTTTGAATCGGAAATATTGTATAATATAACTTACGGGAATAATTGAAAATAATCGCGATTTCGATTATTTTTTCGACGATTATCGATTATTTCGATTTATTTAATAATCGTGTCGATTTCGATTTCGGTTTTTCAAAAAATCGCGATTTCAATTACGATTTCGATTAATCGACCCACCTCTAGTAACAGGTAGCTTCAGGTTTGGGCCTCCCAAGGGGCCAAGCCCATGCCTAACTACGCCCCTGCGTACAGTATATACAAAACGAAATGGAGAGCACTCATTCATGAACCAGTCTGCCCTCGTGCTGGGGAACGATGAACATAATGGATTGGTTTCGAAGTTCGAACCACATTTTACAGCTTCGATAAAAATAAGAATAGGTAAGTGTATTGGAATTAAATTAAAGCGCTATGTAAAATATCGTTTGCTTGATTATGACGTCATCATGGCGGCATCCGTAAAGTATTCTTGGATTCGTAATATTTGTTATGGCTATACGCAACGGATATCTTATGATCTAAGATACAAGGAATTATTTATTATGGTCTTAGGTAAGTTGAATTCATTGTTTTAGTAGTGTCGATTGCATTCAGTTGACGTTTGTTCCTATGCATCCAGGTTACTAGTTAATGTGTTCGTAGTATGTTAATGTTTGCAGAGCGCCGACTTTTTAGTACGGGTACCGGAGCAGTCTGGGCAGACTCTTGAACTTGGTTTTGCGCGCAGAGATTTAGTACCGAGGCAAATGGATACTTTTGCCCCAGTGTTTTATCCAGACTCCAGGCCTTGGGGGGGTGTGGAGGCTTTCGAGGAGGGGGAAATCGACTTGGTTGGAGGGGAAAAGGCACAGTTCATTGCAAAATTTGTGTAAGTGCTGGGATTTTTTTTTTGGGGGGGGATCTCCCTCCTAACAGGCCTGTATAAAACACTGCTTTTGCCCGGTACTACGACGAGTACCAGGGCAATTATCCCACCGCCCCGGTGAAGTCGGCGCCGATGAATGTTTGCTGTAGTTTTATGAACAGTTAGGCAAGTGGGTACCTGCTTTAAAGATACTACAAGCCTGTTCTTCTACTCGACTAGGACATCGAAAGTAGTTACGCTGTGGACTGCCAAATTTTAAATGGGATGTTTTGGTTAAAATGAAAGAGATAGGCCTATATGAAATTTTGTCAAGTCTTTTTGGATTGACAGAATATTAAGCCGACAACCTTTTCCATTTATCATATTGTAAAAGGAAATTGAGGGAATCATTAATTAAAGGTTGTGATGAACAGGCACATGGTACAGTCCACCCTCTATTAGGGACGGGATGCCAGATCAGTTGGAAAGAATTTAAGGACACACAAAACACATTGGCTTGTCCGACTTTTCAGGATGTTAGAGAAGCACAAAAAACTAGTGATGACCTTTTTAGTGATTGTTGGGCTTTTTAGAGCGTTAATGATACAAAATATCGCAAAAAACTGGTGGTGACCCCTTTTCAATCAATCAATATCAAGTCCTTTTAATGTAGTGTAATGTCTAAAATTGGTAATCACTATTTAAATGAAATTTAAGGACATTTAGTGTCTTTATTAAGGACAACAAAGCTCAATCATACGTATGATACGTATTATGTTTTTCATATCATGCGCACGCAGTGGCGGCTCTAGGATTTCGCAAGTGGGGGCCGTTGGGGGCAACTTCTAATCAGGGGCCAACCATTGGTTGTTTAATGTATGTAGCATTAAGTATAGGGTCCCAACTGGGGGGGCCACTGGGGGGCCAGGCTCTCAATAGGGGGGGCACGGGCCCCCCCTGGCCCCCCCGGTGGAGCCGCCACTGTGCGCACGTATTTTAACGTTTGACTCTTTATCATACGCGCTATCATATGTGAGCAAAAATACATTAGGTCTACATAGCCATGAAATTGCGTCAATTGCCGCAGTTTGTTAGCCACAGACTTAATTTTTTTGCTGATCTCACTGTTGTCCAGTCAACATTTGGCAAGTTATATTTGTTGGTCATCATCGTGCTTATCTAGAGCAGTGTTTTCCAAACTGTGGGTTGCGACTGTTTTCCAAACTGTGGGTTGCGACCCAAAAGTGGTTGCAGAGCTCAGTGTAAAGGGGCGCGGGGTATACAAAGGTATTTTAGAAAACCTAGCTCTTGGGTCAAAAAGGTCAAATCCCAAAGCAGCTGCAATTTTGCTTCAAATACGGGATTTCAGAGAACATTCCTAGCACACACACAGGTCAAAGATACTTCAGCTACCTATGATCCCTGCTATCAGTCACCAAGTCATAAATATTTAGCGTTTGTGACGCCCGTGCTTGTACGTTGTACGCCTCGCAGAACAGAAGGCATCCAAGGCATCTACCGCCAGGGTGCCAATTACCACCTTAGATAAAGTTTCAGATTTCATTCGTGTAGAAGAAGATGCAGAGGATGCAATTGTCCATATGAACAGGTGATTACCGCCATAACTGAAATTCGATATATCATGTAGATCAGCAGTTCTCAACCTGTGGTCAGAACCCCGACCGAGGTCAAATGAAGATTTGTCAGGGGTCGCCTGAGACCAATGGAAATATGGGTTTGTCTCTTTTCTGTGTGTAAAACCTGAGATTGTAGGCCTACAAAATTTCCTCATTGGTAGTTACTAGTTTTGTTTACTATCATTGTCATTCGGGGATAGACATTGCAGACAATTGAATAAGAATTATTTCAAACATTTTAATTGTCGTGGCATTAATATTTTTAACAGTTTACTTTATGAACGAAAATAATTTTACGGTTGGGTCATCACATCATGTTGAATTGAAATAAAAGAGTCACGGCACTATAAAAGTTGAAAACACCTGACGTAGATACACAGACCATCCAAAGTCCAAACACAATGACTGTAGTACGTAGGCCATATTGCCATTCTAGCAGATACCTGTGACACGTTTCCTAGAAAATTTTGAGTCTTGACAGTTGTTGACTATTAGAATAGTTTTGCAAGGACGTTCATGGCAGTGCAAAAGTAAGCAAAACCAAAAATTAAAGGCATAATTTAAATTTTTTAACCAGGACAGAAAGCAAAGTAACCTGGGCACTGCCCGTAATTGCCCAGACATGGACATGGGTTGGGTCCACCCATGGGTTGCATTGGTTGGGTCAGAAATTTCCATTTATTGGTAGGTTGGGTTGGGTTGTTTGAGTAACAAAATAAGTCAAGTGTTCTTCGGTTATAATGTAATGCAAAATCAGTGTTTATTCTAGTCTTTCTCTGGAGGGGAATCCCCCTGCCAAAGTTTGAATTTTTCCCCAACATTTTTTGACATTTTGACAAGTAGTATGACCTCTCCAATGTCTTTTACTCCTCCAAAATGTTAAACTTCCCCAATGTCTAGGTGGCTAGAAGAGCCACTGTGCAAAATTGTATCGTTATTCATTTAATAGTCGCCAGAGTTGTGCTATATTATATATTACATTCTTCTAAGTTAAAATTTTGTTTTCCGACATCTTCTTTTATATTATCTATCTATCTATAGAAATTTAGTGTTTACTTACTTACTTACTTACTCATAGCTTGTCTTCCTCTATTTCTGTTTCTCTCAATATGACAGTGCAGAGCTCTCAAGGGCAGTCTTTCTTCTCCCATTCTTCTCCCATTCTTGTCACATGTCCAAATCACTGTAGTCACTTCAGATTTTGTCTATTGCCATGTCTTTCATATTCGTTCTTTCTCTGATTTCTTCATTCCTGACCTTATTTCTTCTTGTGATTCCTAACATTCTTCTTAAACATGCCATTTCGAAGGTGAGACGCAACACACTTGACAAGAGACAGGAAGACCTGGAGTCATCTTGTATCAAACCTCCATCATCATAAATGATGGAAGAAAAAGAAGATATATTACATTATATATATATATATTATATTATTATTATTATATGTATTATATTATATATAATTTTTAATTGTTTTATATGGATTGGTTTGGGTCAAGTAACCCAATTCTTTTTGTGGGTTGGGTTTAAATAGTGATGGGTTGGGTTGTAAAAATTGGACCCATGTCCATGTCTCAGTTACGCCACTGCGTATCGCCTGGTTCTGTTGTCAACTTGTCATGCAGTTCTGCATCATCATGCAAGCAAGGAGCAACATAGTACTCTTTATGATTGCTACTAATTATATTTTAAAGTTATTTGACTCAACTTACCCTTTTAAAATGCGAACTGTTACTTTCACAGTAATAACATAAATATCTACTAAACATCAATATCCGGAAGTTACAGTGATGTGGCATGACATCGCAATTGATATTGCTTGCTAAGTAAGCAAATTATAAGTAACCGAGCAGACTTATAAAATACGCGTATCATACGCGTATTTTATATTTTTATTCATACACGCGTAGTTTTACGTATTTTTTTGTCATACGCGTATGATCGAGCTTTGAAGGACAAGCGTTCTTAAGGACGGGGCCATGAAATTTAAAGACTATCCTTATCATTTAAGGACGTCTGGTAACCCTACTCTCGATCAATGTTCCCTCTAAAGGTGCTGGGCCACCAGCGTTCACTGAATGCATGGTTGTGGACGATCAGAGCGCGCCCGAATTCACCGCCTGAATAATAAGCCGGTTTCAAATGATGACTGGGCCACTAGCATACAGTGAGTGCCAGCAGAGCGTGGAGGAGAGGAAATGAATGTGATCAGTGCTCAAGAGATTGCGTTTGCACATTCTTCCCTGCTTTGCACACACTTATATTTGACTTTTCAACCAATCAGGTGTGAGTTCAACTGTCAACCTGTCAAATGACAAAAATAACATTTATGCATTGGGAAGCCAAATGGCAAACTTCAAGAGCAATTATGACCTAACTGTTCTACACGAGGTGGCGGTCCATCCCACATTATGGGACAGTCGACTTGACAACTACAAAGAAAGTGAGAAGAAGCCATCAATATGGTCAATATGGCTCAAAACTGATAATGAAGACTTGTTATGGACTCTCCTGAATAACTGAATGAGAAATGAAAAATTGCATACAATTTCAAATGCAAACAATTCTGCAATACTGTAGTTAATTATGAAAATTAACAAAATAAAAAATTGGATGGAGACGAATTAGTGTGCATTAGTTAATTATGATAGTTAACAAAATAAAAATCAAATTGGATGGAGAAGAAGGCATATAAAAATGTTAAGCTGTGCAAGTAATTACTGTCTAAGACAGTGAAATTTGGGGAGAGGTCTTTCACCCGGGGGAATCCCCTCCTCTGGAATTCGCTGCCCGACATTGTGACCAACGCGACTAGTCTTGAAATGTTCGCTACCAGACTAAAGATGCACTTGTTTAATATCTCATTTAAGTGCAATGTGTAAATCGCTCTTGATATTGGCTTGCTATGACTATAGCGCTATATAAATTGACTAAAGACGCACTTGTTCAATATCTCATTCAAGTGCAATGTGTAAAGCGCTCTTGATCTTGGCCTGCTATGACTATAGCGCTATATAATTTGGCTTAATAACTAACTAACTGTTTCACCGATTGTTTTTAAACGCCGACTGAAAACTGCACTCTGCAGTTTGGCCTACACTGTTTAGGTCACGTGACTCACCCCGCACTTATGATTCTTCACTTAGTGAATGACTTAACACGTTGAGCGCTAGGGACGTCAACTGACGTCCTTATTTTGGTTTCTCAGGGCGCTAGGGACGTCATATGACGTCCTTAGTTCAATGCAAACTATTTTAGCTTATGCAGATCTTGGAATCATTCTTCTGCTTCCTTTAGCTACTAGAATGAGTGATCAATCAAAAAGGCGTATTCTATGGAAGATGTATGAATATTTGTCCTATAAACGTTTGTTCAAAAAACCACAATATACTCAACCACAGCCTCGTAATTATGATCCTCCCTGATGCGTCGTATAAACGTACACCCGGAGAATTCCTGCTATGATGTAATTACGTGGCTTGCATTGTCAAGTCTTCCATCCAGTGAAGCGGACAATTTTTGGCTCGGGGTGTGAGGGAGGCATTTGGACCAGATAATAAAGGCTGGAATTTAAATTGAAATTGTTTCCATTTTATGGCAGTAATTTCTCCACTCGCCATTGTTAAGCTAACTATTGTTCCGTCACCTTACAGGGCACCGGCATTTTTTCTATTGGTGCATACCTAAGTAAAGTGAACATGATACTAGTAACAGATGGCTTCTAAACACATCTGCTGCAAAATATTTTCCTTTATAGGCGTTTAACGTGATTGTGTCTTGAAAATAATCTAGCGGCATTCACGTTGGTCACGCATGAATGCATTCGACACCAGCCGCGTCTCAGTAATCAATCATATCGCAGTCAACGTGTTAATGTGTGTTAACAACCATGTAATAATAATACTGTAATTACCATTTTCAGCAATGACATAAATAAATTATAGTTTTAAAAGCAGTTGAACTTGAATAGTGTAAAATTATTTTTTCAGACAGCTCAAATTTCTAATCAGGATGCAGTCGGTAGGCTGTTGTTCATTTCTTTGGTAGATGTAGTGCTGTTAACACCCTTAATGGCGATCAACATTTTTTAAATTCGTTACCTTGGCCATATATTTTAGTATGGCAATGCATTACTTACTTTAAAATATTTTAAATGCTTATTGTTTTTCAAAAACAGAAGCTAAGGAAACATTTAAAGATTGTTATGAAGGTGAGATTTAGTATCCTTTTATTAGCTTACGTCCTGACTCATTGAATGTCTGCTTCTCTATGAATGCTATTGAAATGACTGGTAACTTGAACCACAGGCACTCCAGTTCAGCATCATAAAATTCCATTCTATTATGGCCATAAACCTCACATTTGATCTTTATTTAGAATTGCTTTTGCTTTTGATTTCGGGCAATTTATCCCCACTTTGTGGCGTAGTGAGGTAAAGTACCGCCTGGGGCGAAAATAGAAAGTGCTGCCCTTTTGAGAGTAAAAATTGGTAAAGATGGTCATCAGGTCAATTTTGCTACACCTAATTACTAACATAGAAACATATGACAAGCAAAAAAGAAGGTTGCATAGTCAATTTTGCTGCCCCTGGGGCAAGTGCTGCCTAGGGCAGTTTGGTGACCGGAAGATTCGGTACCGGAAGATTCGGGACGGAAGATTCGGGATGGAAGATTTGGTACCGGAAAATTCGGTACCAGTCATGGAAGATTCGGTACCGGAACATTGGGTACGGGGGGCCCGCTGGGGCTCATGCCACCTTATTGCCCTCCGTGGGGTGGGTGGATAAGACTGTTCTAACACGGGGGAGGGGAATAACCGAGAGCTGCGATAGTAATCACACGGCGGGTGGGGGGTGATCCGGGAGCCGTGGAATCGATTTCGGAGGCTGTGTGCGGATGTGTGTGTGTATGTTGCCGATGCTTTCGTGTTCCTCATGTCCGTTTTTCTCGCTCCTCGTGTTTCTCGAAACATCGGTACAGGGCATTCAACCCTCTTATTGAATGCCTGGACAGTGGACTCTCCATGGAAATAGAAACTGAGATTGAATTGTGCCAACTGATCGACGCTTTTGTGTTCCTCTTCTTTTACTATTAGAACAATAATTATTAACTTTGAATATAGGATTTTATGTATAAGTTGCAGAGGGCCAAAGAAGACTCCTGGACTCTAGGGGGAGGGGGACTAACAAAGCCGGGGGGAATCAGCTAGGGGCTGCTGTTAGTTAATGTAATGTGCCAACATTTCCGGGGTGAATTTGATATTTCCAGGGTGAAAAGGTCAAATTTTCCTCCGGAAACGCCCTAGATTAAACCTTGCCATGCTTTACATGTAAAACGTACTACCGTAGCATATCTATCTATTTTATGGCCTTTTCTATAAGGTCGCATTAAACAGCTCAAGTTCCTTGCGCATATTGCGAGTTTAAACATCTGTTTACATCCATTAAGTCTGTGGGAGGAACAAAAGCGCGCCTGAACACTGGGTGTCCTCTAATGACGCGCGACTGTTAAAGCGGACAAATACAGCAGCAGGTGAGGCGTCATCTTATGTGTATGTCGAACAGGTACCGAATTATCCGGTACCGAATCTTCCGGTACCGAATCTTCCACAAGTAAAGTTTTGGTACCGAATTCTCCGGTACCGAATCTTCCGGTACCGAATGTTCCAGGAACCGGGCAGTTTGCTCCCCTGCCAATTTGCTATGCCACTGTCCACATTTTCATTTTGTGGCGTAGCGAGGTAAAGTACTGCCTAAGGCGAAAACAGAAAGTGCTGCCCTTTTGAGAGTAAAAATTGGTTAAAAAAGGTTGTCAGGTCAATTTTGCCGCACCTAATTACTAACATAGAAACATATGACAAGCAAAAAAGAAGGTCGCATAATCAATTTTGCTGCCCCTGATCAGAGATGTTATCAGGTCATTGATATTATCACTGAAACATTTACAGGAAAAGGAAATACTTTTTAAGAACACGTTATATGAGTGTAAGCACTTTGTTCTCAAAAAGTTACATTATTAAGATTATAAAATATATTTCGATTTAATTAGAATTATTTCTAATTAATTAGAATTAACTTTAAAAAGTTATGTCAAGTTCAACATCAATGCAGTTCTTTAACATCCTTTCTTCTGCATTTCGCTGACTCATCAATGGACCATGTTCTTGAAGAAGACCACCTTCCTGAGGGTTAAACACCCAGTTTCACAAGGGCAGAAAACTCTTACGTACCATCTGAGCAGAATTTTTTCCAAGACCAACATTTTTGTTTCTCATTGTTGCTGACATTGCCTTTGACTTTGGTCTTCGCTATGCTATGGTGTTATAGAAGTTGTCCAGTTCAATACAATACAATGCCAACTTGACAGGATTGAGCAAGTTTAAGGATTTCAATAGCTTGGTTTATCTATTACAGATGATGCAGATTATGTCACCAGAACTGAAACCAGACTAGCAGAGGGTCTCATTGTTTCACTAGAAGAATATGGAATAGTTATATGTTAAGCATTAGCACTAAAATGAAACTGTGGAAAGCAATGATGATGACAATGACGATGACTATGATGATGTGTGGTTTAGGACAGTGGTTCTTAAAGTGTTGATCCATGAACCACCAGTGGTCCGCCAAGTACTGATTAGTGGTCCACGAAGGAATCAGAAATAAATTAAAATTTGTAACCAAATTAAGTGAAAATTGGCAAATTATTTGAATTAATTTAATGTTTTATAAATTTACGTGGTGTTTTCTTTACAATTCTAAAATTCTTAATGCATATTCTTAATAATGTATCATTACCTTCATTACCTAAAGACTCGATTGATGTGCTTGCACCATTCTTGAGGACACTTATGACTGCTTCTTTGAACAGTGGGGAGTTCCCGCTGTCATGGAAACGAGCCATCGTTATACCACATCTCAAACGGCCAGGACTCGAACAAAACGATATGGTTAACTACAGACCTGTCTCCAACCTACCCTTTCTCTCCAAGCTACTGGAGAAATTCGTCAACAAGCAGCTGGTCGCTCATCTGGTGAAGAATGATCTTATGCCAAAGAACCAGTCAGCATACCGAAAGGGGCACTCCACCGAGATGGCCATACTAAGAATCTACAATGACATCGTAGATGCCATTGCCAATGGTCGTGTAGCTATTCTTTGCCTCCTCGACCTTACCGCGGCCTTTGATACTGTCGATCATGCTACCCTCATTCAACGTCTTGAAATATCTTACGGCCTCAAGGGGCAGGTCTTATCCTGGCTCCGTGACTACGTAACGGGCAGAATGCAGTCGGTCCGCTGTAACGGCCGAATGTCATCATACAGCAATGTCCTGAGCGGTGTTCCCCAGGGGTCTGTGTTGGGCCCTCTTTTGTTCATATTGTATGTTGCTGATGTTGGCCGAATCATCAAAGCCTTTGGACTAGACTCACACAGTTATGCTGATGATAGCCAAATATATTCCTCCTGTCTACCGGCAGACTTGGACAGATTGCGGTCAAGGATCATTGAATGCATAGCTGAGGTCAAATCATGGATGGCATCTAACCGCCTGTCGCTTAACTCAGGGAAGACTTAGTTCCTTTGGCTAAGCTCCCCGAGAAGAAGATCCCAAATAAACAGGACACCATTTGAAATAGAGGACACTGTCATTGCTCCCTCTACCACCATACGACTGCTCGGCGTTATTTTTGATGAGACACTGTCGTTCACGGATCATATAAGTAATGTGACACGTGTCTGTTATTATCAGTTGCGGAGAATCAGAAGTATTGGGCGATATATACCAACGGATGCTGCGATACAACTGATTCGGGCGCTTGTTCTATCCAGGGTTGACCAATGCAATAGAGTCCTCCTCGGCCTTCCCGAGAGCCAGCTAAGCCGCCTCCAGTCAGTGCTCAACGCATCCTCTCGCTTGATCTTTGGAGCCCGCTGGAATGATCACGTGACACCCTTGCTTAGAGACAAGCTTCACTGCTTGGGGTTCGAGAACGCATCACCTACAAGCGATGCCTGATTACATATCGGGCCCTGAACGACACCACCTGTCCTGATTACATATCAACACTCGTATGCAGGGCAACGACGAACGACAGACGCGCGGAACTTCGATCCAGTAGTCGGACATTGTTGATCGTCCCTCCGCCTTCAAAGACTGCCGTGTTCGGTGACAGATCAGTCACGCGAGGAAACCCAGCCCTGTGGAACTCGTTGCCAAGCGATGTTATTAATGCGAAGTCCGTCGGCTGTTTTGAGAAGCTCCTAAAGACGCACTTATTTAACATCTCATATAAGTGACTCCTTTGTAAAGCGCTCTTGACTTTAGCTCCAGTTATGCTACTGCGCTATATATATTGTCGTAGATAATAATAATAATAATAATAATAATAATAATAATAATAATTACCTACATATTTTATGAACATATTACATGATTAGGATTTGAGTTCATATATATATATATATTTATTTATTTATTTATTTATTTTGCACACACCATTTAAGCTGATGGTCTGCCAGATTCAAGAAAAGGTTATTGCTGGTCGATGGCCTGAAAAAGTTTAAGAAGTTTCAGGAGGCTAAGTTAGCCTGTGCGATAATCAGTTTGGTTAGCCAGTTGTAAGCCAGTTGGGGCGGGAAGTTAGCAGAGTGGTAACAGCACTGGACGATGGAGTATAAGGTTGCAGGTTTGATCCCAGCAGGACCCCTAAGGTCAACTCAGCCTTACTCACTAGAGGGCGGTGGTAAAATGAGGAGCAGCATTAAGCTGTGAGGTAAAACATGGGTCTGGAGAAATTAATGGCAACTACCTCAGATTAATGGTTTATACCACCTACGTTGCTGATTGCCCAGGCCGGAGATAAGCGCCGGAACCCAACGCTCGGACTTGAGTACAGGACCTACCTTTACCCCTTCTTTAAGCCAGTTGTGACATGTGGGTTTGAAATATTAGCACGAAAGAGTTAAGATGAAATATAGATAAGGAATTTGAAATGAACGGGTGAAGACAGATACTAGGTATTAACTGAGCACAAAAGGAAGGAATTTAAGAAAACATTGGAGAAAGCTTGAACAGAATAACAGTTGTAGTATATGAAATGATTAAAAGAAGAAGGAAACTATCTTATGTTGGGCATATCATATGTGTAGATTGCCTTGAAAAGAAATTATACAGGGATGAATGTTTGGAATAAGAAGAAAAGCCAGACAGCAAATGAAATGGTAAGAGAACATCCAATTGTGGACTGGATTAAAATTGGAAACAGCAATAAGACTGACAAGTGAAAGGATGTCATGGGAAGAATGGTCCATAATGCAGCCATTTCCCAGAATGAGAATGGTTAAAGACAAGACGTTATTTTTGAACTTGTCTGTTTTTATGCATATTTTCATTTTGTACTGTTTATATAGTGCACACTGGATGGTCTGCAAGCGGAGGTGATTGGTTAGGAAGCTTGACTTATATATTTGGGTATCAGTTATAATAGAATATACGTTTTTAATAAATTGGTTAAAAATTGTTTCATGTTTGAGGAATTGAATGAAGATTCTATTATAATGCAAAATTTAGTCATTTAATAAAACTAGAACCTGATTAAGAAATTTGCTTTCAAATTATGACACTGTGGCTATAATTGGAGGTTCATATTCACAGCCAATTAGAAGTTCAGTGTATAAAGTGACCATATAGCATTTGACATTTTTGGCATTTGCAGAAATATTGTAATGGGCATTTCTTCAAGCTTTCACTCAATTATGAAGAAAAGGGCCTGGTCAGAAGAAAGTGAAATTGTGGTGACTGAAACTGCTCAGAACTTAACATCAGAAGACTCTAGAGATGGAAAATGTTTTCTTTCAAAGGTATCAGTTTTCTCAATATTGTCATTGCCAAAGCCTAATTCGATTCCAGATGCCCAGGTTTCTCTTTCTGTAATGCAAAATGCCAAATCAGATGCTAATGTTTTTCTAACTCATTAGAGAGATTTTAAAAGATCTTTCTATGTTTCATCAATTTCACCAAGGCCTTCGATATGGTGCAACATGAAAAATTCTGGCAGACATGATAGAAATGGGTTTCTCGTCTCATCTTATCAATTTAGTTCCAAACTTGTATAAACAACAGACTGCATATGTCAGGATTGAAAGTGGAATATCAGATTGGTTTTTGATAAAGAAAGGCGTTAGACAAGGATGTAACATCTCTCCATGTCTCTTTAATATCTTAGCAAAAGCTTTGATGAGCCAAAAATATTAGATGAATATAAAGGCAAATTCAAGAATGGAGGAAAATTGATCAACAACCTTTGCTATGCAGATGATACTGTACTAATATCAACATTAGTTGAAGACCTTCAAGACCTAGTGCAAAGAATAGAGCATACTTCTGTTATATTGCTTGCCTGTTTTGATGTTTCAAATGCCTTTGATAAGGTTGATCATGATATATTGTTGAAGCATCTCAAACTCTCATTTGGGATTTCTGTTTAAGCCTTTCTGTGGTTTACATCCTATTCTGTTAATAGTCTTCCTTCTGTGATTGAAATTCCTTTCATGTTCCATTGAAAGGCTTATTTTATCACAAATGCTACACTATCTGAACACTGAAAACCTTCTTCCATTAGACTCTTCTTAGAATTCTTTCTGATGTCTGCTCTGCCACTGACTTGTCTGAACTTACATTGCTTGCCTGTTTTAATGTTTCAAATGCCTTTGATACGGTTGATCATGATATATTGTTGAAGCGTCTCAAACTCTCATTTGGGATTTCTGTTTAAGCCTTTCTGTGGTTTACATCCTATCTCTCTAACCGATCTCAAATGGTTGTTATGGAGCATTCCTGCTAAAACTGGTTTCATGTTCCTTTTGGTGTTCTCCAAGGCTCTGTGCTTGGTCCTTTGCTGTACATACTCTATACTGCTGACCTTTGCTCTTTAATTAGCTCATTTGGCATCACTGTGCACCTCTATGCTGATGACATTCAAATTTACCGACATTGTCCTCACTCTCCTCAAACTGAGCTCACTCAATCACTAGAAAATGTAATTCCAACTCTTTGGGATTGAATGTTTTCCAATAGACTTCGTCTGAACCCTGACAAAACTCAACTTATCTGGTTTGGTACTAAACATCTGCACTCAAAAATTGATTATGATTTACTGAACTCTCTCTTTCCTAATCTATCCTTCTCGAATTGTATCAAAAACCTTGGTATTTACTTTGACAGTAGCTTGACCTTCAAAGAGCACTTTGCTCTATGAGACTCTATGGATCCTTCTTTTACCAACTTAGGCAAATTAGGGTTATTCGTTCTTCGCTTTCTATATCTGCAGCCAAATCTCTGGTTCATGCTTTTGTGGTTAGTAGGTTAGACTATTGCAATTCTCTTTATCTTGGTCTGCCCAAAAGTCTGCTCTCCACTCTGCA
Organism: Metaphire vulgaris; assembly: GCA_018105865.1. NCBI lineage: Eukaryota > Metazoa > Annelida > Clitellata > Crassiclitellata > Megascolecidae > Metaphire > Metaphire vulgaris. The sequence goes on from CM030841.1 coordinate 3,550,162, forward strand.
ATCTGTCCTAAATGCTGTGGCTCGTCTTGTGGCTAAAGCTCCTCGCTGCTCTAACATCTCAGACTTTATGCTTAACACCCTCCACTGGCTTCCTATTTCTGACCGCATTAAATTCAAACAAGTAATTATTGTTTTTGCAGCACTTCGAGGTCAGGCACCATCTTACATTACTGAGCTTTTAAAATCACCCTCTTCCACTGCTCATTGCCTGCTCCGCTCCACTGATCAGAAGAAGATCATGCACTGCTTTTACTCGGCGTCGTCGGGCTTTTGCAGTGACTGGACCCACCCTTTGGAATGCCTTAAACCCATCCATTCAGGAATCGCTTTATACTCCCTCGCTCTGCTCAATGCGAAAGCTATAGTCTCACTACTTTACCCTGCGACTCCAATGCCAGTTGTGCCTCTGAGTAGAAATAGAACAGGCGCTATACAAATGCCACATTACATTACATTACATTACATTACATTACATGTTCATATCTTCTCTTATGTTGTCATCTTCCTTTATTTTCTTCTATTGAGTGTAGAATGCCTTGTATGGTAGTCTCCTTTCATTCATTCTGTTAACATGCCCATACCAGTTGAGTCTTTTTCTACTAGTTTTGTTGATAATTGTATCCTTTAAGTTGAGACTTTGTCTAATATCTTTGTTTCTTACCTTTTGTAGCCGGTTTACTCCAAGGATTCTCCGTAAGCAGGTCATTTCGGCCACTGACTGACAGCCTGTGTTCATCTGTTTCTTTTATCTGTTTTGTTCATGCTCCATGTTTTTGCTCCATATTTTATTTGTGGGACTACTATGGTGTTGTATATTGTGACTTTTGTGCATATGTTTATGCCCTTGCTGCTTCAGATTTTTTGTAATCTCTCCATCCATCGTTTGCAGTCCTTTGGCAATTTTTTGTTTAATATTTTCTTGATAACTTCCATTGCTGACAATTTCTCAAACATAGATGAAACTTTCAACTTGTTCAATTGTTAATAAATAAAATCCAACCAAATTTACTGACCTAATCTAGGAGTCATTAAATTAACTATTTTGAGAAAATTTAGAAATTTAACAAGCACAACGTTGAAAATGGTACAGTTTAAAGGGAAGTAGACATATTATAAGCAAAATCTAGTTGCCTTACAATTTTCCTTACATTACTGTACATATTTTCATCAATGGTTCTGTTTTTGATGCTTCTTTCCATCAAACTAGTGCTTTTACTAAATCTTTAGAGATTTTAAATTTTTGCTAGCAGCAGTTAGAAAAATAATTAAATTGCCCTAGGATAGTCAAAAGAAGTCTAAGGTCTCATGAATGGCAGCTAGTGCTGCAGTCAGTGAAATGGCCAGAAAATAAGAGAGTTTAATGTATTCAACATATGGAACAGTTGTGACATATATAATCTGTTTAATGAAGCATCTTGCAGTTTGCAGTAAGCTGCTTTTCTCTAATTAATTTTAGGAAACTATGCTTGATAAATGCAGAAACGTAGAAGATATTCAGCGCTGCTTTAAGAGAACATTGTCGGTAAGCAGATGTCATTATGTATATTTAATTTTGAATAATAATATTGAATAATATGTTTCTTTGCCTCTTACTAAATGTCTCATTTCCTTGTTTCTTTATCGAATTACATGTTGCGGTGTTTTGTTACATGTTGCAGTGGTTGCTAAACAGCAACTGAAGTATTGAAGTATTTCATTTGCCTTAATGTCACAACAATATAAAAAAGTCAAAAATTTGAATTTTTTAAATTTAAATCGGATTTTTAAAAAATCCATATATTCCCTTTTGGTCAAAATCGTCATAACATGCATTTACATCCCAATTCTTTTGCCGGCTGTTATTTAAAAATAGGCAGTTTAGGTAAAAGTAGTTCATATAAATTCTTGTACTATATAAAAATGAATTAATCTAGCACAGTTTTATGTGATGCATAGTGTCAACAGAACACAACACACATTTAAACTTACTGCAACACACATTTAAACTTACTTAGCATGATTTAAAGTGGCTTAGAAGGCATTGAAGGCCACTAAGGGCACTAACGGGGCTTGAACCCGCTCCGTCAGCCTGACGCTCCAGCACGTAACCCACTCTGCCATCTTTCGCCCCCAAGCTATGATACATTCTGGCTGTGCTTTCATCATCTTCTTCTTCTTAGCATGCCCACTAGTGGAGCATTGTTGTTTCCAGAGTCCAGTGCCATAAATCTCTATCCTGCGCCCGCTTCCATGCCGTTATGAGGCCAAAGTTGTGTAGGGCTAGGTCTTTCTTGATTGTTCTTTACCAGGTTGTTCTGGGCAGTGGTGGCCGGTGGGTCTAAGAAGTGGGGGTTGCAATGTTGGTGAGAAAATTTTAACCCTTAAAATTAGGCTGTGATACTTCGGTTCCAATGTAGTCATATTATGTGGATATTTATTGTTTTCCGCAGGATATTGCCTCAGCACAAATTTAATTATCCCTAATAATATCTAGCTAGCTTAGGCTATATTAGGTAACAGTTCAAACTATACTGTATATGCCTAATTATTTTTAAAAAATCATGAATTATTTAAACAAAAATCAAGACTATATAATAAGCCTTGACGGACGTGGAAAGTAGGAACCTTATTTAAGAAGAAAATCCCTCTGTTCTGTCGCGTCAGCTTCGTACAGTCAGTGGCGTAGCGTGAACTCTTGCTGCCTATGGCTCCTGGCAAATCCGCCGCCCCAAATTCACTCTTATTACACCTGACAAGCAAAAAAGGTCGCCACTAAATTTGCCACCCCTTCTAAACTTTGCCGCCTTTGCCAAAAAACTCCCTGACAAGCAAAAAAAGGTTACCGCCATTTATTTGCTGCCCCTCCTAAACTTTGCCGCCTTTGCTAAAACCTTCCCCAACAAGCGAAAAAAGGTCGCTTCCAAAATTTGCCACCCCTGTCATGTGTGCTGCCCATGGCTAAAGCCATAGTAGCCATTGGGACGCTACACCTCTTATTATTATTATTATTATTATTATTATTACTAAGACAATTTTTATAGCGCTGTAACATGGTTAAGTACCAAAATCAAAAGCGCTTTGACAACGCTAACATGTCAATGGTGGACAGAAGATGGTGATGTTGAAGTCCGCTCGGATGAAGAAAAACAAAACTCGCGGCCAAGAAATCCGGTGCAGTCGTAAGAAGCGGTCTTTCACTGGAGAACTGCAACCACCACGATGTTGTCAGCGCAGAACGGAAGAAGATGCTGTGGGTCCTCGAGATTGGTAGAAGAATTTCCCGCAAGGAGACCGGCGGCGATGGAGCGGACCCGAAGACGGATGCCCCAGCCAGTCAGAAGTATTCCCCGGCGGCGAAATCCAAGAGCGGTCTTCCGAGAGAAATGTTTCGTCACCGATATCAGCGAATCTGATGAAGATGGATTCAACAAAGTCCGGAAAACATCCCTTCTCAGTCGCGCTGTACCACGCGGCAGCCATTAGTGGCTGACCTTGGCGAGCTTTATACGAATGACGACCGATTCGAAACGTTCAGAACGACGTTAAAAAGTGAAGAACTGCAGAAGACCCTCGAAAAACCAACGAGTCGATGCAAAAGTCCGCTCGTAGAACATTGGATAATACCAAAACGGCGACGAAATCTGAAGCGCACACAAACGTGCGCTGTCGGCCATGATGGCGCCCACCGGAAAAATGCATACAGTGAAGGACAGAGCCAGTTAAGGCATGTTGGCAACGCACCAACAACCTCCTCCACAGATATTATTATTATTGTCCTGGGCGATTTTTATAGTGCCGTAACATAGTTAATACTAAAATCAAAATCGCTTTGACAGAGCTAACCTGTCAATGAAGGCCAAAATGGCGATGTTAAAAATCTATTAGGATGACAAAATGAACTCGCTGCCATGAAAAAACTGGCGTGGAGTCCACGAGAAGCGGTCCTTTCGTAAAAAACACGTTAGCGAGGAGCGGAAAGATGGTGTTGTAGACACGCGAGATGGAAGAATTCATTCTGCGGACGGTAACATCCGATCCGACGGCGAATTCCGAAGAAGCGGTCTTCCGCTGGAGGATAGTTTGCCACCGTAATCGGCAAATCTGACGTTGATGAATGTTACAGCGAAGCCTGGAACGACAGTCAATTGCGCAGTCCCGTTGATTTGTCACGCGGCAGCCATTTCAATGGCAGCCATTGGCGGAGTCTCGACAGTGACGGCGACCGACTTGAAGCTGCCAGAACGACATGGAAAAAGTGGAGGACGGCGAGTAACTCTTTGGAAAAACCGACGAGTGGAACGCAGTCCTCGCGATTGGCGTAAAATCCAGTCGCAAAACATCGGAAAATACTGAGAACGATGACGAATCAGTGGCACGTACAAACGTGCGGTCAGCCGTATAGGCGCCGGAACCGGTATTCAGCCAGTAGTTGCCCGGTATTCAGCCAGACGATGTCTCAGTGTATCGGGAGCCCCGCTCAGTCTTGACCAATCGAAACGTGTGTGTCGCAACAGTCCTGCGACACAGCCACGCCCACTTTGGTGGGCAAAGTCTGTTCTGTAATATTCCATTACGGCCTATGTAGTATATACGCCACTTGGAAATTGTACTTGTGTCGCAGTTCTTCTGAGACACACATGTTTGACTGCACCACTTCAGCCCCGGGAGCACAGTCAAACACTCGAACCTATTCATTTACCTGATCGGGAATTGGCTTGCTGAGGAAGCAAAATTCCTTATGAACAAATTACACTGGTCAACAAGGTTTTTGTTTCCTGTGCAATTTCTGGTGTTCCAGGTAGATTTTGTCATGCTGATTACAGGAATAATTTTGAAATTTTCCTATCACGTAAGTTTTTTGAGAAAAAGCTGATTTTAAAATTTAAAATTATAAGAATTTTAAAATCGTGGTTTTCGAGAGTTATCTGAGTTATGGGTATTCAGGTTAGGCAAGAATCTTATGTGACCGCCATAACAGATGTAATATGAACTGCTGGCTCACTTAACTACATGGATCTTGAAAATTAGTATAATTAGGCATGCCCAGGCATGCCCAGACGCGCCCAAACCTGTCTTCAAGACTACATGCCTAGCATGAATTGTTGCTATGGTTACGCAGTCCTATATAAATACCAAGCAGCACTAGGAAGCAGCTGCAGTCTTTATATTTGATGAGATATAACTGTTTAGTTAAAGGCTGTGAATTGAATATATTAACTAATTTAATTAAAGTTTCTGAAATGTCGCGTCGATGTCGCAATAGCAGTACACGTTCTGCTACATCTGTGGAGAGTTTATGTTGAAATCACAGAAGCGGAGTATGACAGCAATCATAAAGAAAGGATATGAGTTATACTTTGGATGCAAAATTGGCGACCAGGACAAAGTATGGGCACCTCATATATGTTGTTCAGCTTGTGCTACCAGTCTGCGAGCTTGGCTTGCAGGTAAGCGTCCATCCATGCCATTCGCCATACCAATGATATGGAGGGAGCAGAATAACCATGTAACGGATTGCTATTTCTGCATGACGAATGTTACAGGATTTTCTTCAAAGAATAGGAAGTCTATTGAGTATCCTAACCTTGCCTCGGCAATGAGACCAGTTCCACACGACGAGAGTCTTCCTGTTCCAAACCCCCTCCCCCCACGAGTTTTGGACACTGGAGGACGAGGATGAGCATGCAGAGACAGATGAAATGCTGAAGATAGTTGATGATTCAGCTACGGAAGACCCAGAGTTTGAGCCATCGACATCCAGCAATCCTCATTTGATTTCTCAGGCAGAGCTCAATGATCTGGTCAGAGACTTAGATTTGTCAAAAAATCAAGCAGAATTGCTTGGATCTAGGTTGCAAGGATGGAATCTGCTCTCTCTCCAGGTACAAAAATTTCAGTATTTCGTAAATGGCATGAAGACTTGACTCGATTCTTCAAAAAAATCGACAGTCTTACTTTTGCATTGACATTGATGGATTGCTTTCTGCTTTCGGCTGTAAGCACAATCCATCCGAATGGCGACTTTTTGTTGACTCTTCGCTGTTAAGTTTAAAGGCTGTTTTGCTGCACAATGGCAATTCATACCCTTCAGTACCCATTGGATATGCTGCTTACATGAAGGAAACTTATGAGAACATGCAGCTGCTATTGAAACACATAGAATACTTGAGATACAACTGGAATATATGTGGAGATCTGAAAGTTGTTGCAATTCTACTCGGTCTGCAGCTAGGCTACACCAAGTACTGCTGCTTTCTTTGCGAGTGGGACAGCCGAGCTAGAGATTCACATTATGTGAGAAAGGTCTGGCCACCTCGCAGGGACTTGGTTCCAGGACAGAAGAACTTTAAACATGATCCTCTCGTTGATCCGAAGAACATTTATCTCCCACCTTTGCACATCAAACTTGGGTTAATGAAAAACTTTGTCAAAGCAATGAACAAAGAAAGTGAAGCCTTTACATACTTACGACAGAGGTTTCCACGCACCAGTGATGCTAAAATAAAAGAAGGCGTTTTTGTTGGCCCACAGATTCGAGAGATGCTCAAGGACAGTCACTTTGAGGGCCTTCTGCAGGGTGCCGAGCATGTTGCCTGGACAGCCTTCAGGGATGTTGTTGCTAACTTTCTGGGCAACTACAAGGCGCCAAACTATGTTGAACAAGTTGGAAATCTGCTACAAGCTTACAAGGCAATGAAATGCAACATGTCACTGAAGATACACTTCCTTCATTCTCACTTGGACTTCTTCCCGGACAATCTCGGCGCCGTCAGTGATGAACATGGTGAAAGATTTCACAAAGACATTGCCAGCATCGAGAAACGCTACCAGGGAAAGTGGAGTCCGTCTATGCTCGGAGACTACTGTTGGTCACTGATACGTGAAGCACAGGACAGTGACTACAAACGAAAATCTACAGCAAAACATTTCTAATTTTCTCATGTCTTGTCATTATTGCCTAGATCCTTCTGTAGGATTATGTTGCAAAAGACGTTACAATACCAAATGCTAAATTGTCGATTTCTTAAAAACCTTACGTGATACAGAACTTCTAATTACATATTTGTGTTCAGCAAGTCAAAATCTATTAGTTTCATCAAAATTTGTAGAGGAAACAAAAACTTGCATAAAATTTGTTGACCAGTGTTATTATTGTTATTGACATATTGTGCAGTGAAAAATTTGGGGTTGCACAGGGGGTTGCACAACCCAGCGACATGGTCACCGGCCGCCACTGGTTCTGGGCCTGCCTGCCGGCCTTTTCCAGGTCATTGGCAGACTGTGAATGATGGTATTGGGGGCTCGGGCATGATCCTGTCCTTGGTTGACTCTAGCAACATGTCCAAAGTACTGCAGTCTCGTGCTGCAGATTCTGTTCAAGATTGGGCTTTCTGCTGTTCTCCGGAATACCTCAGAGTTTGTTGTATGCGTTGTGTACAAGAGACCTAGTATTCAACTCAATTACCACTGATGGCACGCATCCACATCCAATTTCCTGCTAAGTGCTGATGTCAATGCCTACACCTCTGCCCCATGTAGTAGTACCGGCAGGATGCAAGAGGCCTAGATGCGTACCTTGGTCCGCAGTTTGATGCTAGAGTGTCATATATGCCGGTTCAGCTCTGCAAAGCAGCTGAGGACAATACCAATTCTCCTGGTGACTTTGGGAGCACAGCTTACTTCTTTGTCCATTAGCGAGCCCAGATAGGTGTAGGATTTGACGACCTCCACTCTTTCATGCATGCTACCAATCCTTGCATTTCACTACCACGTCTTCTCTGCTGCCAGTTTTACCAGTAACATGAGAGACTGTTCAATGTAATATCCCCAAATAGTATATTTGTCTGCCAGCAACTGACATTATTCACTATTATTCTTTGTTTTTATTACTGCAGCTTTCTAATGGCTTTTGACTACACACTGTTATCAGATCAGCTTTTCCTTTAGGCAGCTTCAGGGCCTGCCAGCCTGAGCTGGGACGTTGGGACTGCTGGGTGGAGGTACACAGGCAGAGAGGATTGCTGCATGCACAGCAAACAGCTTCAGTGCCTTATTTTCATGCACATTGTTCGCACCTGTGGATAGTTTGCACCGGTGGATAGCCTGCAAAAATATCATGTAAAATTTTAATAAGAAAGCCCACACGCTTACATTGCTTGCACCCTCTCACTGCCTGCACCCTCCCATTCATGGGGATGTGTGGGGGTTGGAGACAAAAGCATTTTGGTGGGATGAAATCGGCTGTCACAGGGCGGATGCGGGGTTCACTGGGGTGGGGAGGATTCTTGCTCCGATGCACACCTCTGCTACCAACCATGGTAGCTTCAAGTGTCTCTGTCATTTCCATACCCAGTACTTTCTTTGTATACTGCAGTGATGTTAACCTCTTCACCGGGCGCGACATACCCCATACGTCAACGGCAAACTTTCGTTAAACGGGCGTGGCGTACCCCATACATCAAGTCACTTTCATAGCGGTTCCACGGTCGGGCGCGTCGCTTCTGATACGTCTTATGCTATAAATCACTTTAGTATCTATCCATTCGCTAGATGACACCTGTTTTTACCTAATTCAGCTCTATTGTGCTAGGAAATCGATATTCTTTGGACCGAGAGGTCAAACCTTGGCCTGCGCTTGTAGGAAATCGCTTGCTGGGTTAGACTTGATGTATCTGGACCAAATGTTGGCCGATTTTCAAACTTATTGGTTTATTTTGTTCCACTGACATTCCCCTAAAACTTTGCCACTCACCTGATTGAGGTTACCACGGAAAAATTTTCGCTACGGAGCTCTGAAATTTTTTTGGGGGAGGGGTGCTATTTCAGCTTGTAGAGTGGACCCTACCCCCAAATATTTTTGTTTTGCATGGATGATTAGAAAGAGGAGTAAAAAGGCTAAACATCGGTGTAGACCTCATCTTCTTAGCTCTTATATAGCCTGAGATATTGCAAATTCAAAAAATTGACAGTTGACAATTGACAGTTTTTTTAGAACGCCTATCTAAAAAATTATTCCCCGGTACGGTGACGGCGTCTAAAAATGTAATCCTCGTTGAATGGGTTAACAAGGACGGACTCCCCAAGGATGAGGGTTAGGATGAGGATCAGCTCCCCAAGGACAAGGATAAGTATAAGGACCAACCCCCCCAAGCACAAGGCCCACAAAGACTGACCTCTAAGAACAAGGACCAAGGACAAGGACTGACCTCTGTAAGAAAGAAAAAAGGTAAAAAAAAACGATTTCAATTTGTATCACAAAATTAAAAAGGCAAAAACAGAGAATGTCACAATACACAATCTACAGTAGAACCCTGTTATATTGAAGCTCAGCGGACGGTGATAAATACTTTGATATATCCAAATTTTGATATATTCATAAATACTTTGTTATATCCAAATGTTGATATATCCGATTCCAGGTCATATAAAACTAAAATTTTGTTGTGGGCAAATGTGTGTGTCCCACTAGTATATCGTCTAAAATATTGATTATATGTCAAAATATTAAGATCTACATCAAATGTTAACAATAATAAGGTCTATCACCACATCAGTCAATCAGCCTATCATCAAATCAGCCTATCGTCACCGTTTCTCCGCTGAAGCAGCTATCCCGAAGATCTTTAGTGATCTGGTGGATGTGACTGCAAATTGTCGAGTAGCTCTCCTCAGTCTGCTCGATCTTTCGGCCGCCTTTGATACGGTTGACCATCAAGTTCTTATACGGCGGCTTGAGGCCTTGTTCAGTGTGGCAGGGAAGACTCGAGTAGATCTCAAGCTAACTGGCTGACAGGACCCCGTCAGTCTAGTGCAACGGAGAAATGTCACTGATGGGAAATGTTTATCACGGTGTCCCGCAAGGCCCGGTCCTGGGCCCCCTGCTTTTCATTCTTTATATGGTGGCCATTGGGACAATGGTGAAGTTGTTCAGGCTGTCATTTCATGCATAAGCAGATGACAGATTTGTTTTATGATGATTTATGCATCTTTCCCCCCCCCCCGTCAGAGTTGGAGCAGCTCCGTAATTCTTTTGATAGCTGCTTCTCTGCTGTTACCACTTGGACACGGGAAAACTGTCTTGCATTGAACTTAGACAAGATGGAATTTCTGTGGATCAGCACCCCGGCAGAAGGAGGCTGTTGAACTGGGATCCTTTCGTGGTGGAGATGTCTCCATTGCACCTTCAGGAAGTCTGCGTCTTCTAGGAGTGATATTGGACGAAACTGACACTGGAAGCCCATGTGAACAGTGTAGTTCAATGCTGCCACTATCAGATACCTAACATGCTGAAGCAACTATGGCAAGCACTGCCCACTAGTCTGCTGACTTTGCGGCAATCCATGAGTCCTGCTAGTCATAAAAATAAAATCCCAAAGCACACGAATGACACTGGAGCACAACGTGCTAATCCGACATACTATCACTAAGAGAGTTGCTCAGCCAAAGAAAAGACCGTTATTTCAAAGAAAAAGACTATCAGGCACATTGTCTGCAGGCAGCTGAAACAGCACTCTATCGAACCCTATTGAAAATTATAAAATAATAATTATAATTATTATTATTATTTCGTAGTTGCTAATGTAATAAAATGTAATGTAACAAAATATTTATATAGCGCCTCTTCTGAAGAATCACTCAGAAGCTCGCCAGCTGCAATTACTGCATATTCACAAAGAGATAAGTTTTATGTTGTTTCAAAAAGAGGGCCATAGAATTTTTTTCCACTTCTTTATTATTTCTCCATAATTATTCCACAATTAACATAACATGTAAACAAAAATAACAGGTACATAAGCCTATGTACTTGTCCAATAATAACATTGTAAGAAATCAAATTGAAAAAGAAATAAATAAATGGTTACTGAAGGGATCATGGATCCCGCAAGAAAGTAGCCAGTACATATAGTAGGGTCATTTGAATAGGATCCGTGACCATTTTGTTTCTACCTTTTTTTTATTGCTGATTCATGTACCTTGGACTATTTGAAGAAGATTTAGCTCCTATGTCCCTCCCAAATTTGGCGGCTAACTGCGCAAGAGTCCAAAATCCAAGATAGCCGCCAATGGACATATACCCAAAGATTAAAAACTAAATAACTGTTAAAATTTTTGACCAATCTTGATCAAATTTGCATGGTGGTTAGCAATAATACTTGTTATAAGATGGTTATGCAAAATTTGTGATAATTACATTTCAAAAAGCACAGACCTTTTGAGTGAAGGACTGGTGACGCGCGTCCTTGGGTCAGCGAACTTGGGTCCATTGAATTTTTGACACCACATCATCTATTACATGCCATAACTTAAGTTCGGGTACAGATACAGCTTTAAAATTTGACAGTCTAACTCAGAATTGAATTTCCTACAAATATCAAGCAACCGGAAGTTGATGACGTCATTACTTATTTAATGAGCAAATTAACGTGTATCCATTGAGTTGTTAACACCATTGCATCTATTATATGATGCAAATGGAGTTTGCACAATGATGCAACTATGACAGCCATTAAACCTGGTAGTCACACTCAGAAATGAACTATCTATGCATTTCAAGTAACCGGAAGTTGATGTCATTACTTATTTAATTAACAAATTAACTAATTAACGTGTATCCATTGAGTTGTTAACACCATAGCACCTATTATATGATGCAAATGGAGTCTGCACAATGATACAGCTATGACAGCCATGAAACCTGGTAGTCACACTCAGAAATGAACTATCTATACATTTCAAGTAACCGGAAGTTGATGATGTCATTACTTATTTATTTAACAAATTAACTAATTAACGTGTATCCATTGAGTTGTTAACACCATAGCACCTATTATATGATGCAAATGGAGTTTTCACAATGATACAGCTATGAAACTTGGTAAGTACACTCAGAAATGAACTCTCAACCCATCCTAGGTAACCGGAAGTTGATGACGTCATTACTTATTTAATTTAAAAAATAACAAATTACCGTGTATCTATTGAGTTGTTAACACCATGGCATCTATTATTAGCTGTATCATTGTGCAAACTTCATTTGCATCATATAATAGACATCGTACTACTTGCTACATCTCCGGAAGAACTGCAGGAATTGGTGGACCGTGTACAGGCAACCTCAGAAGAATACAACATGTCTGTAAATATTGCAAAAACAAAAATAATGACCAACACCAATAACCACAGAAATCAAGGTGGAAGGCATAACACTAGAACAGGTAGAATGCTTTACATACCTGGGATGTCAAATAACAAACAATGCAGAATGCAAAATGGAGGTGAAAAAGAGACTAGCCATGGGAACAACAGTAATGATTAAGCTAACCAAACTATGGAAAAGCAATTCAATAAACACTACCACAAAACTGCGATTGATGAAAACCTTGGTATGACCAGTGGCGACATATGGATACGAATCCTGGACGTTAAGAAAAGAAGAAGAAAAACGCATACAGGCCTTTGAGAACAAGTGCATAAGAAAACTGTTACGCATACCATGGACAAAACTACTAACTAACGAGGAAGTCTACAACATGGCCAACACAGAAAAAGAGCTACTGAATCGTGTAAAAACAATTAAACTGAGTTACTTTGGGCATGTGATAAAACAACCACAAGACACCATCGAGAGCAGTGTGATCACAGGACTTGTTGAAGGAAACAGAAGACGAGAGCGACCAAGGATATGCTGGATTGACAACATTACGACGTGGACTGGCCTTTATGGAGACTGTTTACTACGCACGCACAAGACAGATCGCGATGGAGAACACTGACCCATTATTGTAGCTAACCGTCACCAAGCGACGACGGCGCAATGACTTGACTTGACTATGGTGTTAACAACTCAATGGATACATGTTAATTAGTTAATTTGTTAATTAAATAAGTAATGACGTCATCAACTTCCGGTTACCTGCCATTGGTAGAGAGTTCATTTCTGAGTGTGCTTACCAAGTTTCATAGCTGCAAACTCCAGTTCCAACGTGTAATAGATGCTATTGCATTAGCAACTCAATGGTTACACGTTAATTTGTTATTTTTCTTAATTAAATAAGTCATGACGTCATCAACTTCCGGTTACCTGTGATGAGTAGAGTTCTTTTCTGAGTGTGACTACCAGGTTTCATGGCTGTCATAGTTGCACCATTGTGCAAACTCCAGTTACAGCATGTAATAGATGCTATTGTATTAGCAACACAATTGACACACATTAATTTGTTAATTTGCTCATTAAATAAGTAGTGACATCATCAACTTCCGGTTGCTTGATATTTGTAGGAAATTCAATTCTGAGTTAGACTGCCAAATTTTAAAGCTATATTTTTACCCGAACTTAAGTTATAACATGTATAAGTTATAACATGAGTCAGGTTTTCCGGTGGCGCCGTTTCTGACGGCCAAGCATGCTCCTGTGCATGCCTCGGAAAAGCGTCGTTCTGGGCGGTTCGACGATATGTTGCGCTCGTTTTAGCGCAAAATGTGCGAGTAGTGACCTTCCCGTCATTTTCGGAGGTCCTCTGCGCTTTTCTCGGTGGATTAGGGCGGTTTTAGTCGCTGATTAAATCGCCTGTCTGGTCCGCCATCTTGTTTTGCGATTTTTCTATCAACGCGGCCTGGCAGAACTGCAGACTAGATACCCGTGCGGGAATGCTGCGACATCCGTTCTAATTGTAACCTGGAATTCCATTCAAAGTCGGATTCGCCTAGATCGACGACGGTTTACTCACGGGAGTCCGCATCTCAGAAATTGTCCGTGTGGCTCGCCTCGCGGACAGTTCTCACAACATCTGCGGAATTTACAACATCTCATCCCGTGTTTTTGTTCCTTTGACGTGCCTGGTGCGGACGGTTCTACAGCGGAAGGCTCCTTTCTACGGGATTGCTGTCGTGGGCGTTTGGGCGGCGATTTCCGTCGTTTCCATCAGGGCTGACTTTACGCTGTCTCTGTTATCCGACGTTCCCCATCGGCATGACAAAGTATGTCAAAGCGCCTTTGACTTCGACCTTCGTCGTGCGTACGGCGCTATAGAAGTCGTCAAGAAGATAAAGATAAAGATAAAGATGTAATAGATGCTGCGGTGTCAAAAATTCAATGAACCCAAGTTCGCGTACCCGAGGACCATCGCCACCAGTCCTTCACTCAAGGGTTCTATGCTTTACGAAATGTAATTAGCAGAAATTTTGCATAACCATCTTATAGCAAGTATTATTGCTAACCACCATGCAAATGTGATCAAGATTGGTCAAAAATTTTAACAGTTATTTAGTTTTTAATCTTTGGGTATATGTCCATTGGCGGCCATCTTGGATTTTGGACTCTTGCGCAGTTAGCCGCCAAACTTGAGAGGGACATAGGAGCTAAATCTTCTTCTAATAGTCCAAGGTACATGAATCAGCAATAAAAAAAGGTACGAACAAAATGGTCACGGATACCATTGAAATGGCTTTCAGACGACCCTACTAATATGAAATTTAATAATGATAGCAGACATAAGTTAAGAATTAGTTTAATAATTTGAATTTAGGTAAAAAATACACATAGCATATAAATGTCTGTATCAAGGTAGATTAAAGATTAAAGCTAAAATATATGTCTAATCCTGTAGAATTATTTGTTTAAGTCTCTTTTTAAACAGTGTTAGTTTTGGTATATTTTTAATCTGAGTAGGGAGATTGTTCCATGTGTGTGGGCCATAAATTTTTATTGTGAAAAGTCTAGTATTAGTTCTTGCAAATGGAATAGATAATTTATCACTATTTCTTACATTGTACATGTTTCTTTTATTTACTGTTTTAAAATACTCCTCTAGATAAAAATTTTTGGGTAGCAGATTATTTATGTATTTGTAGGCCTACATAAATATTGCACTTTGCTGTTTATAAATATTAGTGACATTTAAAATATTTAATTTTTTATAAAGATGACTAGCATTTGAATATCTATTTGAAAATGTTATCAACCTAATTGCTTTATTTTGTAGAATTTGGATTTTTTCTGTTAAATATTTATAAGTATGATTCCATATTATATTGCAATAGGTTAAGTAGGGATGTATCAGAGTAAAATATAATTTCAATAAAGTTTTTTTATTTACAAATTTCATGATATGTCTAATGATATTTATGTTTTTAGATATTTTAGAGGCAATCTGATCAGTTTGATTTTTCCAACTAAGATTTTGGTCTACCATTACTCCAAGAAATTTAGTCACAGTTTTTTTGTATTTCAATATTATTTATTTTAGTTTTGGAATGTTTAATGGTATAATTTTTTTTGCTAGTATGGAAAATGCTAAAGTTAGTCTTTTCAATATATAATAAATTATTTTTATGAAACCAAGCTGATACTTTTATTAATTCATTATTTATTTGAGATATTAAATCATTTATGTTATTACTACTTGCTATTAAATTTGTATCATCTGCAAATAATAAAAAGTTAAATAAATTAGAGATATTTGGTAAGTCATTTATAAAAATAATGAATAGTAATGGGCCTAGAATAGAACCTTGAGGAACTCCATAATTTAATTTTAATCTTTTAGACATAGTGGAGTTTATTTGAGTAAATTGCATTCTATTGTCTAGATAACTAGAAAACCATTTAAGGGCTATTCCTTTTATTCCATAGTAACTTAACACGTTGACTGCGGCCTATTAAATAACTCAGACGCGGCTACTATTGAGGAGAGTCTACGACCTCCTGACCTCCGTGGCTTTCCAGTTCCTATACAAAATGCGTGCGATCATGCGTGAAGTGAGTGACAGCCGTTAGATTATTCTCAAGGCCCGATCACGTTAGACTAGACGCCTACAGAGGAAAATATCTTGAAACAGATGCGTGTTTAGAGCCATCTGTTTACTAGAATGACGTTCTCTTTCCTCAGGTATGCACCAATTCATACGAAAAAATGCAGGTGGTCTGTAGGCCTAATGTGCTCCATAGCCGCACTACATAGTAGACTTTGTCAGGGACTAGTAGTTATCTCAACAATGGCGATTGGATAAAACAATCCATGTCACAGGTCAAGAATGAAAAGCATGGCAATTACTGTGGCAAAATGGATGCTATAGCCGATATAAATTCCAGGACCTTAGTAAGGACCTCAATTATCTAGTGACTCTAGTCCAAAAACGCTGACGGCATTACGCCTATGGTGACACAAGTTATTTGGGGTATTTATATTGAAGCTGAGGCGTTGGGTTTAGAAGGTGGACCTTTTAGAAGGCCAATCGACGTTCTTCAGTAGAATGTGGCGCTTCCGATTGGTCATTTAGTCCACCTGCTGCAATAGACGGCGCACCTATCTCAAGTGAAACCAAGACTGTTATTATAATTAGTATGGAGCGAATTGAGCTTTGTTATTGAGGCGGAGCATGAGTATATTGTGGTTTTTTTGAACAGGTGTTTATAGGACAAATATTCATACATTTTCTATAAAATTTGCTTTTCTTGATCGGTCACTCATTCTAGTAGCTAGAGGAAGCAGAAGAATGATTCCAAAATCCGTATAAGCTAAAATATTTGGCACTGAACCAAGGACGTCACCTGATGTCCCTAGCGCCCTGAGAAACCAAAATAAGGATGTCAGTTGACGTCCCTAGCGTTCAACGTGTTAATTTATTTAGGAGAATTTTGTGGTCTATTACATCAAAAGCTTTAGCGAGATTTAAAAATAACCCAATTGTAAATTTATTTTCATCAAAATTTGAAGAAACTATGTCTACTAAATTTAATAGTGGCATGTATGTGGAGTGATTTGGCCTGAATCCAAATTGGGAATTAGAGAGCATTTCAAATTTATTCATATATTTGGGAGTTGCTAAGCCCAATGTCCCCTCTAAGTTGCGCAATTGCGTGGCCGCGCAGAGAAAATAATCCTGCCGCACAAAAGATTTTGACTGCTGCGCAAATTTTTTCAACATGCGACTAATTTTTAAACAGCTGTCTGCATTTAGAGGAAACAGCGTTACAAATGCAGAAGATTCCTGCAACCTCATGCACATGCTATACAAAGGTTTTGCACCACTGAAGAACATTTAAATTTAATGAAGAGATCTTGTATTTTGTTGTATTGCACGCAGGCTTGTCTCCGTGTAGAAACCGTGAGTTTTCACCGCGTGAATAATACACATTCTTCTGTGCTTATTCACAGCTGAGTCGACTGGGTGCGCTTGATGCAGAAGCAACCAAAAAGTTTCTCCCGCGGCCGGGACTTGAACCACAGACCTCAAAATTGGCAAACTAGTGCGCTAACCACTGCTCCACCACACACCCTAAATCAGGTGGGGCTTCAGTAAGGGACCATCTACCGTATATATTACGTATGCCAAAAGTCACATTTTCAGATCCTCTGTTGCACCTCGTACATTTTTATCCCTTATGAATACGTAAAAATTAGCTTATCACTTATCGCTTAACTTATCCCAACCCTGTTTAAACAAGTAATTTTTAGCCATAATCACAAAGAGTACAGTTGACTAAAGCTGTTACAGCTAAAAACAGCAATAAATGTAATTTATCGAGAGCAAGCATGTGAACAATTCTCGTGGCCAATTGTTTTCCCTTGAGAAAGTAATTGTGTTCAAATTATATGTGTGTAATTTCAACCAGTCTTCTGCCTGAGCTGTTGTTTAAAAAAATAAATTGTTACGTACTATCATACTGTCCAGGGCATATGGCGCATCAAATCGAAATCGAATTTAAGATCAGCGGCCAGATTTTGCATAATAATTCACATGGTGAGTTTTTTGGCACTAAAATTTTGAACTTTGCACAGAAACCAGCAAGAGGGAACGTTGGCTAAGCCACGCATACTGGCATCAAGAGCATTCCAAAGGATGGGGCCAACTGATTCAAGACCTCACTTCAGGAACAAGAAGGTTCGTGCTTGGGGCACACTGAGAAGACCATGGGTTGTGGACCGAAGATATGGGCGACCAAGGATAGAGCTAAGAGGATGGAGTAGCTCTGAAAGGTAAGATGGAGTGGCACCAAAAAGAGAGAGTGCAACTGCTCTCAATACACAAAACTCAACTCGAGCAGGATAAGGCAGCCAGTGTACAAACAGACATCATATATTCACTAAAGTGATCATGTGTTGTGACACCAGCAATCACCCTGACTGCCGAATGATTAACCATCTGGAGTTTATCAAGTCACACCAATGGAAGACCAGCAAAAAGTGAACCACAGTAGTCAAGCCTTAAGCAAATAAATGCATGAATCAAAGTAGAAGCAGATGGCATGTCTAATTTACATCGAATCACTCTAAGCTGTTGTAAATACTGCAAGCCTGGACTTCTGCAGTCTCTAGTTCAGCTCGGATACTTAACCTTTGACTGGCAGCATTATCTCATAAAAATGATCTTTTTCAGGTATTAATATACTTTACATTAATCCAAAACTAAGATTCAGACTACTGCCCCATCACAACCCTCATCTGTGCTTGTGGCTGGTAATAAAGTGGAAGTAGTCAAGGAGTTCGTCTATCTGGGCTCATTAACAGACAACACTGGAAGTAGTGAATCAGAGGTGCTGAGGCAAATTGGTATTGCAAGGGAAAGTTTTACCTCGCTGAAAAGAAATATTTGGTGCTCAAGCATCTACCTCAACACAAAGCTTCGCCCGTATGCCGTGTACATAATTCCGGTGTTGCTCTACCAGAGTAGAAACATGGACTCTGACCTCATCCATGATCAGGAAACTGTATGCATTTCATCAATGGTGCCTGAGAAGAATCCTTATAATATCATACATCTCGCATACAACAAATGAAGAAGTGTTCCAACATACAGGAGAGGAACCCATGTCCATAAAAATACGAAGCAGGCGTCTCCAGTACTCTCCACTACTTTGGGCATGTTGCGAGAGCAGCCCCAAACATGGACCATGCAAGAGCTCTACAGGAAGCAATTAAAGGTTCCCCAAAATTGTGGAAAAGACCAGTTGGTTGACCAAGAACTACCTGGACCAGAACAATTCGATCTGACTTGGCTCCATGTAACGTTGGCTTTCACTGCCTGGAAAACAGCTCAAAACAGAGATTCTTGGAAATGTTTAGTGGAAAAGCTAAAAGTGGAAAAGCTCTGTCAGTGAGCTTGCCGATGATGATGATGAATACACTTTATCCTGGTGGGAAGCCAAAACGATTGGAGCAATATGTAAAATCAAATACGGTATGTGGAAATCCGCGCATTTATAATATATGGCGGGATAGCCCACAGTTGTTCTTTTTTATGTTAATATTTATTTGAAAGATAAATGAACAAATGCTTGTGAAAACGTTGCATCAGTTTGTTCATAGGTTTCTACGACTCTATGTACCGTATTTTCACGCCAAATCGACACGGCTTATAGGTGATTTTACATGAAGAGGCCCTTTGATCGGCCTATTATAGTAAGCGCCTTATACAAAACATTTTTACAAATAGCCGGAGGCCCTCTAACATAAATAATTCTACCGGTAATTATAAATCCAGCAACACCATAACTGCTAAATTACTAAAATTAGTGCATCATGAGGCTTGTAAAAATAATTTAAATTAGAAATAGAGTCAAAAGAACAAGTTTGTTTTGCTTTGTTACTAGCATTTTACCCGTGTTTCGCAGTGTTGCCATATACTTTTCTCAAAACCCGCAACAGTTGATCGAGAATGTAGCCCATAGCCCACCCAAAGGTTGTTATCGGACTTTGGAGTCATTGAGTCATCCTGAGCCCAACAAACTTGTCCTAAAAGACTATCTGGGAAATGAGAGAGAGAGAGAGAGAGAGAGAGAGAGAGAGAGAGAGAGAGAGAGAGAGAGAGAGAGACAGACAGACAGACAGACAGACAGACAGACAGACAGACAGACAGACAGAGAGGGAGAGGGAGAGGGAGGGACAGAGGGAGGGAGAGGGGAAGGAGGAAGGGAGGAAAGGGAGGGGGAGGTAGGGAGGAAGAGACAGATGCGAGGCGGTTAGCCCAGTGCGTTCATGCTTTCACTATGGCGACCCTCTTCTCCTTCACCCACTTTGCTGGCCCTACTACAGGCCGTGGTCATTTGAGCCTTTGAAGGATGGTTGTGAAACGGCTTCTCTGACCGTTTAATTATTCCACACACCAGCTATTAAGCAAGATTAGATGGTCAATAATTCGAATCATTCCATTAGCGCATTTCTCACAGCCCTGGGCTATAAAAATACTTGATCTAAATTAAATTTCCTTTTTGCCTTATGAATGCTGATAAGATAGAAGATTTATTTATGTTTGAGAATTAAGTGGGAATAACTGCACGTAGATTTAGTGATACTGCAACATCAGAGCACGCAGCCTATATTCATGTGTGGTATATCTATGAAAATATTTACATGCTACTGGATTTCTGCGGCCTGGAGCGGCCTATAAGCATAAGTGGCGATTTGGCATGAAAATATGGTATTCTGTCGGCGAGAACATGATAAAGCTTTTTGACCGGTTGTTCCACACCAATGTTACCCTGAAGGAATGCTGTCTTCTACTTTGCATTGTCTTTCTTCAAGCCATCAAAAACTTCCACATATGGTCAGATGACAGCACTGGAATAAACTTTGTAGGCCATTGCACCACCTTTCAATTGCATTTGTTGTGCGTGTGCCAAAATGTCTTGTGACCACTTGCATTGTGACCTATTGTCCTATGAGCAATGTTCTTATGACCAATTGTCCATGTGAGCAGAGTGCAGTGACCAATTGTCCTATAAGCAATCTGCAAGATGTTGATGCAAGCTGGCATTCCATTGGTCAAGGAATTCGCTATCCATTGGAAAAAAGACCAGATGACATGACCATGATAACTCAGCATGCTGGCTGTTGCCTGGTTTGGGGTGTCACTGTGATGGATGCAGTTGCTGTCATGGACTGACCTGTCTGGCTTGACCTGGCTCTTATTCAGATTGGATTTGGTGTGTCATCAGTTAATGCCTGGGCATTATGATAGTGGCTCCATAGACGTTTTTTGATTGATTGATTGATTGACTCATAAGAGCCACTGCTGTGGTTGCAGCTGCCAGAAAATCAATGAAATGTGCTGATCTGTGGGCCAATTATTACTTCCTACCATTGGCATTCCAAACCTGGAATCCATCAGTCACTTTCATCCACGAGCTGGGACATTGTCTTTCCAACATTTCCAGATACACCCAGTGTTAGGAGTGATCTTAGATCAAAAGATCAAAGATCACGATCTAAGATCACAATTTATGATCTTTGATCTTTGATCTAGATCACTTTTTACTAGTGATCTTTGACTCTGATTTTAAATCACTTTTTCGGTGATTTTGATCTTTATTATCAACAGAAGATCAAAGATCAAATTATATGTATTCTCCCAACTAAGTCAATCAATCAACGAACTTCTATGTGTATTGAGTAAAATGGCGGACAAATCAAGCATTTGTACCTCAATGATCATGTTAGTGCAGCCGGTGCAGATGATGAAGATTATGGGTGTGGCCCTGACATTAGTACTGGCACTGTCACTGGGACTCAGGGGGGAGTTGCTCAGTTGCAACTGGTCGTGAAAATGCAGTCAAGATAGAGGTCATGCACTACCTGAATAACCCATAAGGAACTTTCTAGCTTGTTGGCATACCCACATGTCAAGGCAGCATTTGTGAAATATATAACACAACCCTGCCATCTTCTGCGCCTGTCGAAAGACTTTTTAGTATTGGAGGTTTGATAGCTACACCGCGAAGAAACAGGTTGTCTGACGCAACGTTTGAGCGTCTGCTCATGCTGAAAATGAACTGCCGTGTTCAACACTGACTGTGAACTGACAGTTAGTTGTTAAAATTGTTATGAACTGTTTTCAGTTGTGTTAGTAACTTAGTATTACAAAAGTTTACATGCGTCGTACAGTGGACATTTGTATCGTTATCATACGTGACACGTCATACATGATATAATAACTATATTTGTATGATCTTTGATCTTAGATCACTTTTAAAGTGATCTTGATCTTAGATCATTTATACTCTAGTGATCTTTGATCTTGATCTTAGATCAATTTCTCTCTAGTGATCTTGATCTTTGATCAAGATCATTTTACAAGTGATCTTTCCTAACACTGGATACACCAGTGGGAGAAGTTTCTTGCTTCAAAACCTATCCTTGACCTTGCAGCAGTTTAAAGGTATTGCATTCTGCTAAACCTTTCCTGCCTCTGATTCGGACCTATATGGGAGCTGAAATGTATATTATTTGTCCTTTGTCTCTAGACATTTTTTACATTTATAAGTACCTTCAAGGGACCTAAGTACTGAGGACAATAAGGCATATTTGATGCAATGCACAATTGCACACTCATGCATGCATCTGCATATATGTATATTTACATAATTATATAATTCTGTTTATGTATTCTTTTGTGCTAGGTTTTGCTAATTTTTCCAAAAATGGGAAATCAATATAAAGCATTTTGCAATGCAATTGAAAAAACTAATTTTAAGGAATCATATGCAAGGGACAGTAAGACTGCAGTTGAAATCTGCAGGGAGTACAACTATGATCTTATTATCATTGATGCAACAAATCGTAAAACACTTGATGCCAAGGATCTTTGCAAGTAATTTATTGATGCTATTTGATGCTGTTTTTGTATGTTCAGTTTTAATTTTGTTGACGTGACATGCTCTGTTGTATATTTAGAATGAGAATTGAGGGTTGGATTTAGATTTCGGAAGATAAATGACTGTATCTAGACCTGTGATAAGGGGCAATTCAGGTTTTAGTAGGCCTCTCATAGATAGGAATTAAATGCAAGTAACAGGCTACTAATCCACACATCATTTATTAGTTGTCACTGAAAATATTAGTGCTTGATATGTGTATCATTAATATTGGCATTAGAAATGTCAGCAGTCATGTTGATTAATTGGAACTGGATTCCATTCTTCATAAATATAGGTCTGAGGCTTCTAGACAATTTGCCTACATGGCGATTCACCTGCAGCCTTTTTGCCTACACGGTGATTTGCCAACACAGCATTTGCCTATGTGGCATTTTGCCTACACGGCGATTCACCTTCGAATATGGGCAGATCGCCTTGTAAGTAAAATGACTAGCTCTGCTCTAGCAATGTCTAGTACTGATAAAATGGCCATTTTCCTACATGACTGCAAACAATACTTATATTTGCCAGCTGTGAAATGCCTTCGTGCCAGTAGTGTGACAGACAGTAGAATGAAACCATTTATAATTTTATGGCAATAAATGCTATACATGGCTACTAAGCGATGCAACTGTGGGATTTGTAGGATTGATGCGATTAATTATATGACTGGTAGCAGTATAAAAAAGAAAATGATACTAAGAAAAATAATGGGAGTAAGCAAATATCAAAAATTGAGAAATGAAGACATCAGGCAACAGGCAGGAGCCACAGAAACAATTATCGATAAAGTACGCAAAAGGAGATTAAATTGGCTTGGACATGTTAAAGAATGGACAACAATAGATGGGCCTACAAAGCACTGCATACGCACAAAGTAGAAGGAGACAGAGGGAGAGGAAGACCGAGAAAAAGATGGATGGATAACATCTGGGAAGATCTGGAAGCAAAGAACATGTCGATTGTTGAAGGGTGCAGATCGAGCGAAGTGGAAATGTTTTGTATCTAATTATTGCCGCCATGCAGGCAGAAAGTGAAGATGATGATGATGATGTTGATGATGACAATGACGATGATGATGATATGAGCTATGTAGTTGACAAGTGGCGTACAATATTTCAGTGAATATCACAACTGGACTAATTGTGGTCTTTGTACTATTTCATATTAATGTATATTGAGTTCATAATAACTCTATTCATCTGGCCCTGTGATAAATATAATCGGGTCGTATGTCCATCTGTCTCGTGTTCTACTGTCTATGTGTTCTTCTAACATGTGTGCTACTGTCTGTGTTCAAGTGTCACATGTTTATCTGTCGTGTGCTCTTATGTTGTGTGACCGTAGAAATACATGGCACCTGAAGAAGAAGAATATAAGACAAAAAATTGCACTGACTTCAAACATAGGCCTAATGGGTTTTGAGACCATGCCATGTAAACAAAATTGGAATTGCAAAGTACAGAGATTTTAAATATTACTAGGGCTGGGCTCAATATTTGCTTCATATTTGCTTTGGTGCCAAATAAATGCTTAAGTGTTGGTTTGCAAACTTCTACTCTGATCAAAAATGTAAGATTTGATTTTAATGCTTAAATACAGTTTTGATTAAATTTTGTTATTTTAGTGTAGTTCAGTACTTGTATTCTTAAAAATATGTATCAGCGATCAGTAAATAAAACAATAATCATTATACAGTAGCAGTTTGAAAAGTTACCAGGCCACAGTAATTTTGCTAAATCATTCACTGATCTCCAGCATCAGAAAGTTTGAGAAGCACTGTGCTAGGTGGTCTGACAGTACTGGACATTCCATTCTTTATAGAGTAGCATTGTCTGCAATGCTATTAATGCACAGAGATTTAGACAGTAGTCTATCTCTTTGGTGATAGGTAGATAGATAGATAGATAATCTCCTTTACGAGGTGCATGTTACCAATGCGCTGCTGCTTTTAAATTAAAGTAAAATGTCTTAAGTTGGTAAGAAACGTTGAGCGTGGTTGGTGAGAATGTGGTCAGTTTTTTGTTCATTTGGCTGCCATGGTATAGACAGGTCCAACAATTGCAATGAATGTCAAGTCATCTGAACCAAGATCCAAGTTAGGTTAGGCCATTGATGGCACACAGAGTCAGGAACAGTCTGAGTTATCATTGTCTTCAACCCTGGTGCAAATAAGTTTTGTAGTCATGGTTGAGAATGAGATGGCCCTCTGAACTGTGTCCCTGTGGTACAGGGAAGATGGGAAGCACAATGGTGTGTACCTCCACAATGTACAGTGGTATGTTCAGCATTAATAATAATAATAATAATAATAATAATAATAATAATAATAATGTGATTTAAAGTGGTTTAGAAGGCTAAGTAAGCCTGTGTGAAAACCACTGTAATAACTCTCCCCATTCAATAACCTAGTTTTTATGAGATAGCCTTTGAATCCGTTTACTGGCAGCGACTACTTATCAGTTCATTGAGGAGTGATGGTAATCCAGTCCGCCTGGTTATCTCTGCATTGATAATGAAGTCGTACCAGTGAACTCCAAGGATCTGGTGTTGGCACCTCATATGGAAGGCTTCCAACTTCCTTAGTTCGAGGGGAGTAAAGTACAGGTCTCAGCCACGTAAAGTAGGATAGACAGGACGAGTGTCTGGTACAGACGGAGCTAGAGAGAGACGTCTGTCCTGCCAGATATTATGCAGGGAGAACATGGCTGTAGAGGCTAGGGTGATACATCTGGCCAGGTCTTGATGACAGTGTCCATTGGAGGACTGAACGCTACCAAGGTATATGAAACTACCGTATCTGCTGACTCAACACACTCCCCATCAATCAAGGTTGAGGGAGCTGTGATCCACATTGTAAGTTCTGTAACTTGGTTTTGGTCCAGGAAACCTTCGTGCAGAAGTGTGGCTGAACTAGAGAGGTATTCAGAGGCATTGGTGGCAGAGGATAGAAACAGGGTTGTATCATCTGCGTAGACCAGGTCTGTGAAGCAGTGTGGACCAATGCTGATGCCATGGTTCACAGACATGTGATCTAAGATCCAGTCGATGGCGATGCAGAAGAGGACTGGTGTGAGTATACAGCCCTGTCTCACACCTGATGTAGTTGAGAATCAAGCAGAGAGGTTTCGACTGACCCGGATTCTAGCTCTCGTATTCTGGTGTAAATCTTCTATCAGACAAAGCAAAATATCTGGAATTCCTTTGGTGCACAATACTTTCCATAAGGTGGTCCAATCCACTGAATCGAATGCAGCCTTAATAGCTTATATTCAGAGGGCAGTCGAACTCCTGGTGTAACTCGAAAGGAGTCTTAAAGCTAGGATGGCATCAATGGTGGATCTGCCGGGGGGTAAGTTCAGATTATTGTCAGTGGGATGTGGGATTATTGTCATGGGATTGTTTGGGGTTGTTCAAACAACCTCATTAAAAAATATGATCAACACAATTTATGTAAATCCGTTGTTTTTTGGTTCAAGGAGGGGTAGTGGGGGGGGGGGGGCGGCCGCGGCCCTCGCTGGTGTTCAGTTGCATAGTGCCTCCTGGCCTCCAGTTAACCCGTTGCAGGGGGGATTTAATTTTTTCAAGTCGTCTCCAATCGGGGTATTTAATTTGGGGGAAAGGCGTTCATGTGAAATTGTGAACATACAAGTTTTAAACTTACTATATTTCGGGCTATATAGAAGCTAGAAAGATGCGGTTTGCACCGTTGTTTAGAATTTTTATTGCTCTTTCGAACCATCCATGCCAAAGAAGATTTTGGGGGTAGGGTCCACCCTACAGCCCAAAATAGGACCCCTCCCCAACATTTTGGTCAAATTTTGTTCCAAGCCCCATAGCAAAACTTTTTCCGTGGTAACCCCCAAACTGTGAGCGAGAAAGTTGTCAAGAGATGTAATTGGAACAGAATAATGCTAAAATTTTGAAGATTGGACAAAATTTGGGGCAGTTATGATTTTTCAAACAATATTACTCATTGCTCGAAGAAATGACAATTTTGTGGAGATTTTCAATCTGAAAAACCGAACAACTTAGCATATTTCAGGCTATATAGAAGCTAGAAAGATGTGGGTTGCACCGTTGTTTAGCATTTTTATTGCTCTTTCGAATCATCCGTGCCAAAAAAGAAATTTGTGGGGGTAGGTCCACCCTACAGCCGAAAATCGGAACCTACAGCCGACAATCGGAACCCTCCCCTCAAAAAATTTCAAAGCGCAATAGCAAAAGATTTTCAGCGGTGACCTCCCAACTGTGAGCGAGAAGTTTTAGGGCGGTGTAATTGGAACATAATAGTGCAAAAAGTTTGAAGATTGGGCCAAAATTGGCAGAGTTATGATTTTTCAAACCTCAGACTTGAGTCTTTTTCGAGGCATTTCAATGCAAAATCTCAGTATTTGGACGATCAATGGCGTTTTCTTGCTTATATAGTCAACAACAGCGAAGAAAGTGCTGCCATCTATCGAATGGATAGTAAACTAAATCGAAAAGTTACTCCCGGAGTCCCGGGGCGGTTTAAAACTGCAATGTCCGATGCTTATGTGGCGCACCGTTTATAGACGGCGTTACACTTTGGGATATGATTTTCGGGCGCCGTTTTAAGATGGCATTGCCCGGGAACGGGTTAACAACTGCACTTTGCATAAGCTGGCTACGCCACTGATTATTGCAGTTTATGTGTCTTAAGGAGTAATGGCTGTATGTGGGCAAGCAGAATGTGGGCAAATACCTTCCCCGGTAAAGACAGGAGAGTAATTGGTCAGTAATTTCCACATTCCAGTTTTGAGCCCTTCCCTTTATATAATGTGACAAGAACACCTTATTTCCACTCTGCAGGTACATGGCCGGTTCTCCAGACCCGGATGAACAGTGAGTGGAGAGCAGAGCTCACTGGACCTAGAGCACATTTCAGTAGCTGAACCCTTGCACTAAAAATTTTTTTCTTTCTTGGACCCACCCTCTGCTTAAGCAATTTGCATTTGTGGCCTTTTTGCTGATGATGTCGATATCATTGAAGGAAATGAAGATGACCTGGAGGACACTGTACTGATGCTGAGTAATGAAGCAAAGCGCTATGGTTTATCGATGAACTTTGAAAAGACAAAAACAATGGTGTTTGGACAGAAAGATATTGGAAGAAAGATCAAAGTGAATGGATTCGAATTGGAAACTGTGGAAAACTTCACTTACCTTGGAAACAACATGACACATGATCTGGACTGCAAGAAAGAAGTAACAATAAGAGCAGCGAAATCCTTAGGAAATTTGAAGGCAATGGACAATGTCTGGAAGAGTAAAGCAATAAGTTTCAGAATAAAAAAGAAGATTCTTGAAACATGTATTTTCAGCAGCTTCTTGTATGGTTGCGAGACTTGGACCATCACAAAAGAATTGGAGAGAAGAATTTTAACATCTGATAGAAAAGGCTATAGAAAAATTCTCAGAATTGGATGGGTTGAAAAGATCAGCAACCAGGAACTATACAAGAAAATCCAGCCAAAAGAAACCTTGATGCAAAAAGTTATACAGAGGAAATTTTGTCTCTTTGGACATATTTGTCGTATGAAAGATGATAGAAAGATTAAGACTATAATTCTGGGGATAATGAACGATTCTGACAAGAAAGGAAGGCCACACAGGGAATGGTGTGATGACATTTGTGATTGGTGTGGAAAATGTCTGCAAGAACTATATCATGTTGCTGCTAACAGAAGAGATTGGGACAACACTGTAGATTGCATCAGACACCAACGGGCGCTGAGCCCACGGTTATTGATGATGATGATGATGATGATGATGATGATGATGATGATGATGATGATGATGATGATGATGATGATGATGATGATTTGTGACCTCTTGTGCTGCTATAAATTGCAGTGTGATTTGACTGTTGGACACATCCTAACATCTCTTCTGCAAAACAGGATTTCAGTTGATGTCAGTCATTAAACCGGGATTGGAAATCTTCCAGTAATTCTTATTATTCATCTCTGCTTCAAGCTTTTGATGTTGTATTCCACTACCTGAGTATTAACTAACAGTACCAACTCTATCCTGAGGACAAGGAAAGTGCTTAAACCTCCCTTGATATGGTGTCTTAAAAAGAAAAATCTGTATTGTTTTCTGGAAGTTAAGAACAGTCTGTGTGTTAGACCAGAAATAAGTTTGTCCTTTCCCTGTAGTGGCAGGTTCAGATTTTGTAGATGCTGCATAATGTCAGTTGAAAACATCAAATCTTCCATCCATTTGTCATGTCAGCTTTGGATGATGCTTGTTTTTTTCTGAAAGAAAAGCAACAATATGCTCAGGCAAGTCTACAAATTTGTTTAAAATAATTTAAAATATTTGCTTCAAGATTTTCTTTGTGAGTGATTCAGTGTACAGGAAGAAATACAAGATATTTTGTATCATTCTTCAAAAGCTTGACTAGAAACCGGCGAATTTCCATCGATGTGGAGGCATGCAATTGTAGTCCCTCAGAAGAGACCAGGACTGGATCCATCTGACCTCAATAACTACAGACCAGTATCCAATTTACCGTTTCTCTCCAGGCTATTGGAGAAGCTCGTAAACAAGTGGCTGATGGGACATCTGTGCGTGAATGGGCTAATGCCCAAGGAGCAATCTGCCTATCATCGAGGACACTCCACAAAGACTGCCATCTTAAAGATCCTTAATGACGTGGTGGATGCGACATCAAATGGATGAGTAGCACTTCTCTGCCTACTCGATCTTTCGGCAGCGTTTGATCACCAGATCCTCACCCGGCGACTGGAGATATCTTATGGTCTGGATGGCCTTTCACTTCTCTGGATCAAGAGCTGTCTAGCCAATAGAACACAGGCAGTATGGTGGAACAATCAAATGTCTTTGGAGTGTTGAGTCCAACACGGTGTGCAGCAAGGATCAGTTTTAGGTCCCTTGCTATTCATACTGTATATAGCAGATGTCAGTCACGTCACAAGGCTTTTGGTCTTACGCCGCACAGTTATGCAGACGATGGACAGATCTACTCGCCATGCTTACCCTTGGAAGTGGAGCGACTACGGATTCGTTTCACTGACTGTATAGCAGCTATTGCTACGTGGACAGAAGAGAATCGGCTCGCACTGAATCCGGCCAAGATGGAATTTCTTTGGATGAGTACCCCCAGGAGAAAGCATCTGCTAAGTCACACTCCATTCGTGGTGGAAGATGCAACCGTTGCTCCCTCCGAGAGCTTACGTCTCCTGAGAGTGCTTCTAGATGAGACCTTATCCTTTGAAGCGCACGTTAGCAATCTGATACGCTCCTGCCACTACCAACTGCAGAGAGTGAGGTCAATTCGATGGTACTTGCCAGTGAGCGCAGCTACCAAGCAAGTGCGGGCTCTGGTACTGACACGAATTGATTACTGTAGCGGGGTACTTCTTGGAATTTCGGATACTAGGCTGAACCGCCTACAATCAGTACTGAATCAGGCTGCACGAGGGATCTTCGATGACGAACATGGGATGATGATCTTGAAAGTCCGTTTTGATGGAATGACGGGATTCTCTGCCTTGACGAATATGATGGTGAATCCTATAGAAAGTGGTCTTTCATAAAAGAAATGTTCACAGCCGACGGCAGTCGTTCCATCTAGTCTTGGAGGCACCCGTCTCAGAGTCTACCGGTCTGTTGAACTCGAGAGCTTGGGAAGCACTAATCTAATGCAACCTGATAGATTGATCCATCGACATATGGCCTGGTTAAGTAAGCACCAGGACAATCTGAGGTCAAAGAGAAATTCACGTAGTTAGTTCAGTTCATTTCATAGGTGCAGTTTTCCACAAATGCACCGCCGCTGCTGATTTTAAGAAAAACATCTTCAACCGAGCTAGGAAAACTGACAATGAAATCGATTCGTCCTGTATTTCTGGTGGAAGTGCATTCCAAATCGCTGGCCCAAGAGCTTTGAATGAACGATCTCCAATTTGACTTTTTGTTCTCGGTATTGTTAGTGCTTGTGTATCATTCAATCTTAATCCACTATGTCTTGATTTATCTCTCACTAATCTGACGCTTGCCACAAGGTATTCAGGGGCTTCGCCTCTTAGACATTTATTTACGAGAGAGGCAATTTTGTAACTTATTCGCTCTTTTACTGACAGCCGATGTAGGTCCCAAAGTACTGGCATAATAAGTTCCCTCTTTGCCATTCCTGTTATCAGCGGAGCTGCATAATTTTGGGCAAGCTGTAACCGTTTAATTTGTTCTTCAATCACATTTGTAAGTAGACTGTTGGAGTAATCTAGTCTTGTACTTATGAGAGCGTGTATCCAACATTGAGGCCACTTTAGCTCTTTGCTCTTTTTTGTTTTGTCCTGTGAGTCAAAACTGTGGTAAAGCTGTATATCATCTGCATATGAATGGCAATTTTAGTTCATGCATGTCTACGACGTCCTCCAGCTCACTCATGTAAAGCACAAAAAGCAGCGGTCCCAGAATGGATCCTTGAGGCACTCCCCAGCACACATTTCTAGAGCTTGATAACATCTCACCTTTAAGTACTCTCGACTTTCTGCCGGTTAAGTATGATTTAATCCATTCTAGCGCCTTCTTTTGTATCCCAATCCTGCGTCCCAGCCTTTGTATTAATATTTCGTGATCAACACAGTCAAAAGCGGCAGATAAGTCCAGCTGCACCAGCACAGCCACTTTCCCTTTGTTGATGGCTTCCATGATTTCCGAAAAAATATGTAACAAATCCGTTTCCGTTGAATGGTTTCGGTGGTAAGCTGATTGGAACTTTGGGAATAAAATCAAACTCCTTCAGGTGAGCTATTATTCTGTTTGCTACTACTTGTTCAATAATTTTTGAAAGAATAGATATGTTGGAAATTGGCCGATAATTTGACATTTCAGTTCGATTTAGGTTCTGTTTCTTCAGCCTCAGCTTAATGATTGATTCTTTTTCCGAGCTGAGCAGGTGCCCTTGTTCTAGCGATGCATTCACCATTTTGGTTATGTAATCACTAGAGCGTCAACCACCTCTTTCAGTAAAAATATTGGTATCGGTTCCATATACGATGATTTAGACAGTGCTTGCATGATGATATTCCTTATTTTACTGTTTGTCACTGGCTCTAGGGACTGGCAGTCCTTCTCCCTTAAAACTCCATTCAATAGTCAGTCTGGGCTCATTCTCTAGAGATGCCTTGATCTTTTCCACTTTTTTCTGAAAAAAATCAGCGAAAGACTCCACTTCTAATGTCTCTTCAGATGACGCTGATTTTGTTTCTCTCTCGATTAGTTTGACCGCCACAGTCGTGTTGTGGAAGAACCGTCATTCGCTATTCTTTGTGACCAGTATGCATCTTTTTTCCTTTGAAAGAGCTTAAATTTTTTCTTTGTCTCTGTCACCCATTTGTTTCGAGCTGCAGGATCACGGTTTCTCTTGTACTTCCTCTCCAGCCTCCAGCTTGTTCTGCATGATCTCATGCACTCTTCATCCATCCATGGTGATGGCCACTTCCGGTGTTAGCTAATCCTATGTACATGTGTGAATCTATCTGCAAGTCCCTTTAATGTAGTATTATGTGTGTTGAACATTTTGTCTACGTTGCATTCTTCAGGCTCTCTTCCCAGTGGACTATCTCTAATTGCCTCACTAAAATGTATTTGATCTACCCTTCTTCAACTACGTACCAGCTTGTAATGCCTCATATGTACTGTTTTCGGAAGGTCATGAAAAGAGGTGATACAGGAGTGATCCGATACAATTTTTCGTGGGTTGACTTCTACTTTGATACTAGTACTGTCATGGTCGAAAGTCATCACTAAATCCAGCATGCCGTGTGCACATGATATCAAGTGAACCATTCTGACCTCCAGCCTTAATTATTAATTAATCTGTGTGAAAACGCATGGCTTGATGAGAAAAGGAATGAAAATGAAAGTTCACGATAATCTTGTGATTTCAATAATCCAGTTGAGAAACATGGCGATATGAATGCAATCAGGAGGCAGCCATCTTGATCAACAGTGATTTTCAAAATGTTAATGGCGTTGATGTTAAGATAGATCCGTTTCTGCTTAATTTCACTGAAGTCACTCGAACACTGATTAAACTGGTACTATTTACGGATGAACTGTCAAACATTACGAATTTTGGTGCATCATGAGAAGCCGGACGAGAAAATAGTCTCACAAAACAACATTAAATCACACGATCGAAATTCCTTGACAGCCACAGGTGGCGCCACCTTCCAAAATTTCTGTTATGGTCAGGCAAAAACCTTTTACTGTTATATTTTTGTTCGCAAACCACAACTTGAACACAGACGAGCTGCATGTGGCCCATGAGCCAAGGTTTGGTCACCTCGATATAGGTACACAAGATTTTCCTTTTGCTTTCTAAAGCTTCATTCATGATTGACCAACTGAATTTTTAGTCATATTGTCCTGCAATTCGTTTAGCAATGGTTGAGTTTTTTTGTGTGCTACTAGTACTAACATACGTTTTGCTACTAATGATGTTATAAATATGTTTCAGAAAGTTGCGTCCCAGAAATCCTAGAACAGTAATGGTGGCAGTTCGTCAAAGAACTTAGTAAGTAGGTGAATGGCATTGTTAATATTTTGTTTGTATAGATACTGTATGATGGTTGAAGGTAAGAAGATAAGAGAACCAAGATTGAAGATGTTGGGTTGTTTTTGTTGAAGTATTGACATTATTGACATTAATTTGCAGTACTTTAAAATGTTTTCTTGATAAAGATAAATCTTGTATTGGTATTGATATGGATTTAGTATTGTTAGCAATCTTGCAATTTGCAAAGTTAAAAGGCAAAGAACAGAAATGGAGGTATTGCCCATGTATTACTATTTATGAACATCCAGAATATTTCCAAGATTGTCAAGAGGATATTATTTGTAGAAGCTCCTTATGTTCAAATTATTTTATTTTTACCTTGCTCACTAAAAAATAAGGATAGAATTATAGACGAATGCTTGAAGCTGGTAATGTAGCACTTTGCAAGTCATCATTATCATCATAATTGCTCTCTGCCAACTCATTAGTGGCAATAGCTAGTCGGAAAACATTTCCAGGCTTTTTTGTGAAATGTTAGTTTTCTTCCTTCAGCAATTGTTAGTTGTCTTTCTTTGAAATCTTCTTTTATGTTGTCTATCAATTTTTTCTGGGCCTGCCTCTTCCTCTTTTTTTTACCTACCTTGTATGTGTAGAGTGCTTTTTTGGAAATTCTCAACCTTCCATCCTATTTACGTGTCATTACCATGTTAGCCTCCTTTTTCTGAGTTTGTCCATGATGATATTCTTTAGCCCCATCCGCTGCTGTATATCTTCATTTCTAAGCTTTTGAAGTCTGCTAACTCCAAGAATTCTTCTTAGGCAGCTCATTTCTGCAATGAGTAGTCTTTTTTCTTCTTGTCTTTTTGTAACTCAGATTTCAGAAGCCAATGCCATTCTTTCATATATATATATATATATATATATATATATACACTTATTTAATATCGGATTTTATTGATAGAATTATGTTAAAGCGCTTTTTGTCGTAGGCCTTAGCCTTGTTTACTGCGCTGGAAAAATTGTCTAGAAATAATAATAATAATAATAATAAATATATATATATATATATATATATATATATATATATATATATATGCATCATTATTTTGTTATACATTCAATCATCCAGTCATTACAGTAATCCTTGTCATTATTTGCTATGTCATGAGGTCAGCTTAAAGCATGCATTCAACAGTATGCATTCACGCCAGGTGGCGACATATATAACTATATAACCTAAGTAAACATTATCTATTATTACTCACAGCAAGAATTTGACCAGGCCGATATACGGATTGATGCAGGAGCAGATCGGCATTCAGCAGCAGACTTTGATTCCCTCATTTTCTTTATTGAATTTTATCTATATTATGTATGTTCCTATATTATGTATTGTTTGAATTTCTTTCATATTGATCTATCTTCTCTTCTTTCTCTTTCTTCCTCCGTCGCCGCCAATGTCTTCTTTCCATCTCACTTTCTTCAATCCTCTCGGCATTCTTCCCCGATGCCCGACCTCTCTCCGATTGAAAAGGCAGCCGGTCCGAGTCCTTGTTCTCTCTGCATCTGGCCTATATATACTGACGCTGCTCCTGGCCCTCTACTGACCGGCTCTTGCCCAAGGCTGATCTCCCTACTAAGGCTATGCTAAGAAAAGATAAATGCTATCACAGCGGTAACATCGATGTGGGGTTCTGGCGCCTATACGGCTGCCAGCACGTGTTTGTACGTGCCACTGATTCGTCATCGTTCTCAGTATTTTCCGATGTTTTGCGACTTGATTTTATGCCAATCGCGAGGACTGCGTTCCACTCATCAGTTTTACTGAAGAGTTACTCGCCGTCCTCCACTTTTTCCACGTCGTTCTGGCAGCTTCAAGTAAGTCGCCATTGCTGTCGAGGCTCAGCCAATGGCCGCCATTGAAATGGCTGCAGTGTGACAAATCAACGGGACTGCGCAATTGACTGTC
Source organism: Metaphire vulgaris (assembly GCA_018105865.1). NCBI lineage: Eukaryota > Metazoa > Annelida > Clitellata > Crassiclitellata > Megascolecidae > Metaphire > Metaphire vulgaris. The sequence goes on from CM030841.1 coordinate 3,585,298, forward strand.
GTTCCAGGCTTCGCTGGAACATTCATCAACGTCGGATTTGCCGATTACGGTGGCGAACTATCCTCCAGCGGAAGACCGCTTCTTCGGAATTCGCCGTCGGATCGGATGTTACTGTCCGCAGAATGAATTCTTCCATCTCTTGGGTCTACAACACCATCTCTCCGCTCCTTGCTAACGTGTTTTTTACAGAAGGACCGCTTCTCATGGACTCGATGCCAGTTTCTTAATGGCAGCGAGTTCATTCTGTCATCCTAATGGATTTTTAACATCGCCATTTTGACCTTCATTGACACGTTAACGCTGTCAAAGCGCTTTTGATTTTAGTATTAACTATGTTACGGCGCTCTAAAAATCATCCAGGATAATAATAATAATAGTATTAATAATAATAATGTTGTGACACAGAAGTAGAGCTGACCCCACTTCTGGTCTATCAAATATGTGGTAGTGATTGAACCTCTTTCTCTCACCCATGACGTCTAAGTTCAACCTCTACCGGGGTGTTAAACTCAAGGCACGTCTGTGACCCCTTAGCTTTTTGGCTAAGATTTGAATAACCTCCCTCGTGTACTCTCTTCCTAAATGTACTCAACCTTCATGCACTATCTTCCTAAATTATTATTGGGGCTGTCCATTAATTACGTCCACAATTTGGGGGGAGAGGGGGTTTGAAAAAGTTTGACAGTTGTTGACAGGGGGAGAGGGGGGTCAAGAGAAGTTGACGTCAACAATTTCACTTTAGACAAATAATCAAAAACTAGGAAATTTCATGGAATACTACTTATTATAATGGAAAAAAGCATGGCAAAAAGGTCATAACCATCACATTTTGACACTCAATGAGCAAAAAAGAGAAAAAATGGTCATCATCGCACAAAATATTAACCTTGTTATTGGGACCTGTCTTTCATCTTGGGGGGGGGTCAAACATTTTGACGTAATTATGGGGGGGGTACCGTAACTGAAAGTTGACAGTTGTTGACAAGGGGGAGGGGGTCAAAAATTGCCCAAAAATTGTTGACATAATTAATGGACAGCCCATTATTATTATTATTAGAGCGACAACTTATGTAGCGCTATCTTAAAGCTCAGGCAGTGGACGAGAGCACTTTATAAAAGAGTTCCATAAGAAATACTAAAAAGGTGCATTTTCAGTTTTTGGGCAAATCGGTCGGGGGAAATCTCCTACCTGATTTCTTCTGGAAGGGAATTCCACATTATTCCCTTGAGAAAGATCTGTCCCCGAACTTTGCAGTCTTAGCTGGGGGAGGCACCACAAGTCTTAATCCCTGATTAGGTCTAAGGTTCGGTTGACCTGACCCCGACCCCACCCTGTGCACCAGCTTAACTACCGGGTAAGTAGTCTGGGCAGGTCGAGTCGTGCAAAGCCCTAAATGTCAGCCAACAGCGTTTATATAATATCCTTTCTGGAATTTTTAGCCAGTGTAGACGATCACAAGGCAGTGGCGTAACATGATCTCTCCACTTTAGTCCAAAGATGAGCCTGGCTGACATGTTGAGGACCGATTGAAGTCTATGCAGCTGATTAGCCGGAAGGCCGTACAATACTCCATTGCAGTAGTCAGCTCGAGTCAGGACCGGTGCTCGGACTAGTTTGATGATATCCGAGGTCGGTTTAATCCTTCTTAGTTGGTAGAAACAGTTCCTGACCACTAGATCCAGGTGGCTGCTGAAGGAAAGATGCTCATCCAGAAGCACACCCAGGAGACGAACTTCAGGTTTCGGAACGATATCGATGCCTCCATTCTGGAGTGGCTCATGACTGATAAAGTGGCGGCGTCTCGGGGTAGTGAACCAGATGATTTCTGTCTTGTTCATATTGAGAGACAGCCGATTAGATTTGGTCCATCATTGAATCGCCTCGGCGCAATCCACCAGATCCGTGTGGACTAAATGTACTCAACCTTTATGTACTATCACTAAACGTACTCCAATCCTGAACTCATGTACTCGTGTACTTTTACAAAATGTACTCGTGTACTCTACCTAAATACCGCAATACCTCACAAATGCTATGGATCTGAAACCTGGGTCACAAAAAGAGAAGATGAAAAAAGACTACCGTATATACTCGAGATAAAGTCGATCCGAGTATAAGTCGACCCCTAGATTTTGGGTATTTGAAGGTGTCTAAAGTCATTGACCCGGGAATAAGTCGAAGTGACATCGCGGCGAACCCTCTTGAGGTGATAGTGAGAGTCGGAACAATGGCGGACGCGAAGTGGGCATGTGGCGGCAGCGGCGCCATTGTTTTGATTGAAAAACTGCGTTTTAGCTTTGAACTATCGAGAAACTGAACGATTTTCACATTCCCAGATTGATTCCTGACGATTAAGAAAATTTTAAACCTGCTATTCGCTCATTCTTGACAATATAAAAATCTTAATTACCGGTAATCTTGAATTTTTTTATATTTATGTAGCGCCAATATTTAATTAATATTTATGTGGCGCCTATAAATTACCAATCTTAAAAGTGCTGATGTGAACTTTTATTTAGATGCCGTAGCGTATGTTGAAAATAATTACGCAGTTAGCTAAATTAATTATTTTCGACATGCTATGTATGGAAACTTTACCCAACAGTTAGTGCCTCGAGTATAAGTCGAGGTCAGGATATATAACCTGTGAATTGGCCTTAAATTTCTCGACTTTATCACGAATATATACGGTACTCATTGCAGAAATGAGCTGCCTAAGAAGAATTCATGGAGTTAGCAGACTTCAAAAACTTAGAAATGAAGATTTCAGATGCAGATTGATCTGATCAGTGCTGGGTTGGAATTGCGGTGGGGGGTGTTTGAAGTGTTGAACCCCCATCCCCAGCTAACTTTGCAACACTCCCAGTGGATTGGATTAAAGAATACCATCATGGACAAATTCAGAAAAAGGAGGCTTACATGGTATAGACATGTACACAGGATGGAAGACTTGAGACTTCCCAAAGCACTCTACATATACAAGGAAGGTAAAAAAGGAAGAGGCAGGCCCAGAAAAAAAATGGATAGACAACATAAAAGAAGATTTCAAAGAAAGACAACTAACAATTGCTGAAGGAAGCAGTGTTATTTAAGTTAGGATTTTTCAGTTTCAGTTTCAGTTGTGTTTTTTCAGTTTAAGTTACAGTTACAGTTAAATTTTTTATAAGTTAAAGTTAATAGTTAATGATTATTCAGTTATAGTTACAGTTAAAGTTATCTCAGTCTCATAAGATATGAGTCATATCCCATTTCATATTACTTAATAAAAATAGAAAGCAATATACTGTTGGCATTTTGCCAAATAAGTCGGATATCATAAAATTTTTTCACTATACGGCTTAAATATTTTGCGCAAATATTAACTCATATTTAACCGTAAGCAAAAATCAAAGTTGATTAAGAATTACTACGTAAACAACCAGCAGATTGATCTGATCAGTGCTGGGTTGGATTGGGGGGTTGGGGGGTTGGGGGTGTTTGAAGTGTTGACCCCCAGCTAACTTTGCAACCCTTCCAAAAATCACATATCTGGTACATGCAGCTTCTGTCATGCATTTGATTTCGGGCCTCAACCCACAACCCCCCCAGCTCTAATTTCACAACTCCAACACTGGATCAGTGTGAAAACTGAACAATGAAATGTAGACCACTTGCCCATTGAGCAGTCTGGCATGGCCGTTACCTTGTCCTGTTGAACAGTTCACTGAGTGCAATGTAGCCCAATAACAAAGGTTAACAACTCTGTTTATATGAGGTCTGAACTATAGTCCTGAATTGTCATCCACAAATACAGCTGACAAAGAAGACCGTATTACTGGACCGTATTGCTGCTAAAGATCATACTCACTTATAAAATTATTTTTCAGTTTCAATAACTTTTTCGTTTCTTAAATTTTCAACTTTATTCTATTACAGTTATAACAAAAGTTATTAATCACTTTTCAGTTAGAGTTACAGTTAGAGTTAACTGACAGTTTTTTTCAAGATATTTGGTGTTTACAGTTAATATTATAGTTAACTTGAAGAACACTGGAAGGAAGAAAACTAACATTTGACAAAAAAGCCTGAAAATGTTTTCTGACTAGCTATTGCCACTAATGAGTTGGCAGAGAGCAATTATTATTATGATGATGACTCTACCCAAGTTGGCCTATTCGCTCGGTCCTGCTCATGACGGCTCTAACCCTCTTAACCTTTTAACCTCTTGACTGCGTCGTGACGACGAGCGTCGTCATAAATTTCTATTCGCCGTTGCGGCGTGACGACGAGCGTCGTCATATAGTAGTATGTATTTCCATTGTGCTGTAATGGTCTTATGTCCGCAGTATTGAATTGCCTAATGACCGCAGTAGTGAATAGATATTTTTGTTGCTGAGTAGCTGAGTAGCTGATGCCTGGATGGAAGTCACGTGACATCAGTGACACTATCAAGAGCGGGAAAAGGGGTGTGTCTGGATGTAAGCAGGATAATCAAGCAGCAGTCCGTCGGATAAGTTGACTGTTTCCAGTCCTATCATACACAAATTAAATATTGGCAGTGACTTTTTCTGCCATTTTCAGTAAGCCAGTTGGCGTGAAAAAAGAGCGTTATCTTTTTAAAAACTTTTTGATAACTGCATTTTGTTTCGATACTTATATTTGTTAGCAAATAGCAATATTATGTTATATATGTTATATATGTTATATAGGCTATATAACATATATATTGCACTCAACTATATATATATCACATATATGTTATATATAACATATATATAACATATATATAACATATATAACACACATATATAACATATATAACTATATATATGTTATATATGTTATATATATATAACACATACAACATATATATAACACATACAACATATATAACATATATATAACAAATATAACACATATATATATAACACATATAACATATATAACATATACATATAGGTTATATTATATATGTTATATGTGTTATATATATGTTATATATGTGCTATATATATGTTATATGTGTTATATATATGTTACATATGTTATATGTGTTATATATATGTTACATATGTTATATGTGTTATATATATGTTATATATGTTATATGTGTTATATATGTTATATTTGTTAGCAACTGTTTTGTTAGCAACAGTTTACGCGCATATTAAAAATTAACCGGCCGCAGCAGCGTATATATTGCCGCAACGCAGTCAAGGGGTTAAAGGGGGAATTACATTTTTAAAGTCATCTCCCGACGAGGGAATTAATTTTTGGAAAAGGCGTTCATATGAAAACGTGAATATATACGTTATAAACTGACTATATTTCAGGCTATATAGAAGCTAGAAAGATGCAGTTTGCATCGTTGTTGAGCATTTTTATTGCTCTTTCTATCCATCCGTGCCAAAAGAAAAAAAATTGGGGGTAGGGACCACTCTACACCCTAAAATCGGACCCCTCCTCAACATTTTGTCCAAATTTTGATAAAAGGTCAATATCAAAACGTCTTCAGCGGTAACCCCCCAAATGTGAGCGATAGAGTTCTAGAGGAGTGTAATTGGAACAGAATAGTGCAAACATTTTGAAGATCGGAGCCAATTTGGGGTAGTTATGAATTTTCACACCCAAGTGCCAATTGCTCGCTGAAATGACAATTACGCGAACGGATTTTTTCAATGTGAAAAACCGAACAACTCAGTATATTTCAGGCTATATAGAAGCTAGAAAGATGAGGTTTGCACCATTGTTGAGCATTTTTATTGGTCTTTCGAACCATCCGTGCAAAAAAAATTTTGGGGGGTAGGGTCCACTCTACACCCTAAAATCGGACCATCTCCGACAAAAAATTTTCAAAGCTCAATAAAAAAAATTTCAGCGGTGACTCCCCCAACTGTGAGCGAGAGAATTTTAGAGGAGTGTAATTGGAACAGAATAGTGCAAAAATTTTGAAGATCGGACCACATTTAGCGTAGTTGTGATTTTTCTAGCCTCTGGCTGAAGATTTTTCCTATACATTTTCCAGCCTTGGTTGTTACACAGCCAATATCTCTTGCATATATAGTCAATAATATTGAAAACGGTGCTGCCGCCTATTGAATGGATGGTAACTGTAACAAACGGCGCGTTGGATAAATGTAAAAATCGTATGTCCGTGGTTCACACTCGCTTATCAAGTGCACCGTTTATAAACGGCGAACGCCGTTTGGCTATGATTTTCCGCCGCCGTTTTTAAATGGCTAACCTGTGGAAGCGATTATGGCTCTGTCGGAGTCTGACGGTCCTCTCCCTGGTCCCTTGGTCATCATCTAAGCCCCTACTTACGATATCGGCTACTTGCTTTCCGGTGGTGTGCTAAGACTACGATCACTAGGTGGTTCGCTAGGTGGCGCCGTTACGGCTGCCAGCGCGTGATGTTCGCGCATGCGATTCGTTGTCGTTTTTCGGCAATTCTCCGGCGTTTTGCGCCTGAATTCACGTTCCGGTGCAAGGATTAGAGATTCGTCCGTCGGTTTTCCGAAGAGTTTCTAACAGTTCTCGCCTTTTTCTTGTCGTTTTGAACGTTCCAGTCGGTTGTCGCCGTTCGCCGTGTCTTCCGTCAATGGCGGCCATTCATGTAGCGCTATGCTGCTACTTAATTGGCGTGGATGCGACTGACTGCTGTTCTGACGCTGCTTCCATCTTCGCGAGAACTGCATGCCGCTCGCTGGATTTCTGAGGAGGATCTCGTCGTCCTGTACTTTCTTCACGTCGTTCTGGCGTTTATAGTCAATCGTTCGCCTGTTGAGAATCTGCCAAGGTCATCCGTTTAATCGGTTGCTGCATGAAAGTCAACGGAGCGGCGACTGACTGCTACTCTGGACATCGTCGAATCTCCATCTTCGTCAGTCTTGTCGACTTCGGGAACGAACTATTCTCTCGGGAGACCGCTTCTTAGGATTACACTGGCCGATGCTACGCACGGAGAATTCTTACTTTCAACTTGCGGATTCTCAACACCTACTCCCGTTACTCGTTGGCGTGTCAATGTTGCTGAACTATTTCTAGGAGGGACCGCTTCTTAAGGACTCAATACCGGATTTCTTTACGGCGGCGAAGTTCTTGTTACCATCTAAGTGGATTTTTAACATCGTCCCCTTCTTACCTTCATTGACATGTCAGCGTTGTCAAAGCGCTTTTGACTTTGGTATTTTCACTATGCTACAGCGCTATATAAATTGTCCAATTAATAATAATCTATCGGCTGTAACTTTTCAATATCTAATACCTTCTACTGGAAACTTTATGCACAACCTCTTTAGTCCTTTTACTTATTTATTGTACAGTTATTTTTACTAAAAGATCCTCAATATTATTACTATCGCTTTATTCCTTAATTATTTAATGGCTTAAATTACCATCAGCGCCACCTAGCGATTAACCTTAACTACTTAAGCTTAAACGGGTATACTTATATATTTACAATTTTGTCGCAACAACAACAATAATAATAATAATAATAATAATAATAATAATAATAATAATAATAATAATAATAATAATAATAATAATAATTGACAGATACATACTGACGACTTAGGGTCTTCACAGTAGCATGTATTGTTAGTCTCATTATATATTTCCAAGATTTGTCTAATAGTAATAGTTGATCAACTGTGCTTCTTCCCGGTTGAAATCCTGCTTGCTCCTCCCCAAGTACTTCTTCCACATAACTGACATAAGTTCTTATTCTCCTCTGGCGTACTTTAGATAAGACCTTCTCTGGGATGCTCAGGAGTATAATTCTTTGATAATTCATACTGGTCAACAAGGTTTTTGTTTCCTATGCAATTTCTGGTGTTCCATGTAGATTTTGTCATGCTGATTACAGGAATAATTTTGAAATTTTCCTATCACGTAAGTTTTTTGAGAAAAAGCTGATTTTAAAATTTAAAATTATAAGAATTTAAAAATCGTGGTTTTCGAAAGTTATCTGAGTTATGGATATTCACTTTTATTCAGGTTAGGCAAGAATCTTATGTGACCGCCATAACAGATGTAATATGCACTGCTGGCTCACTTAACTACATGGATTTTGAAAATTAGTATAATTAGGCATGTCCAAACATGCCCAGACGCGCCCAAACCTGTCTTCAAGACTACATGCCTAACATGTATTGTTGCTATGGTTATGCAGTCCTGTATAAATACCAAGCAGCACTAGGAAGCAGCTGCAGTCTTTCTATTTGATGAGATATAACTGTTTAGTTAAAGGCTGTGAATTGAATATATTAACTAATTTAATTAAAGTTTCTGAAATGTCGCGTCGATGTCGCAAAGCAGTGACATGTTCTGCTACATCTGTGGAGAGTTTACGTTGAAATCACAGAAGCGGAGTATGACAGCAATCATAAAGAAAGGATATGAGTTATACTTTGGATGCAAAATTGGCGACCAGGACAAAGTATGGGCACCTCATATATGCAATGCCGGGCAGTAGTTAACTACAAGTAGGTAACTACTTGTAGTTTAACTACACTTTAGTAGTTACAGAGTAGTTAGTAACTACGTGTGAAAAAGTAGTTAACTACAAGTAGTTTAACTACTTTCTGCAGTAGTTATCAAGTAAAGTAGTTAACTACTGTGGTCAACTACTTTTGTTAAAACATTATTTGCCGCTTAAACCCGCTTTTGCCAACAACGCTGACGCCAGGCTTCTCGGTGAGCTCTTCGATGAGACTCTGTCGTGTAGCGGGCACATCGTCGATGTAACCCATGCCTGCCCTTGTTGCCCTTGTGCATACAAGCTTACTTACTTACCTACCAGTAATATAATATTCTATTCCTGATTTCCGGTCTCATATTTACACAACTTTTAGTAGTACCAAAAATACAGGTTCGTGTTGTTTACTGAGGAGATATAATTAATAATAGTAATAAAAGTTAACAGAATTAACAGATTAATTCTTAATAACTCATAGATATCATTAAATATGAATAGCCAATTAGTCAAAAGCTGTTTCGTGAACCCACGTAAAAAGAGTGAACGCAGCAATGATAAAAACTTCATTGCCGACTGTGGTACATGTAAGAACTGAGTAATCATTCATTACATCAATTACATAAGCAGAACTGCTGCAGAAGCAGCTTATATTGATAGAATTGATGTTCGTGTTGACAGTGTTTGTGTGGTGTTTAAAAAATGAAGACATTGAACAATGGATATTTTTATTTGAGTGTTGCAGGGTCAAAAGTAGTTGCAAAGTAGTTAACTACTCAGGAAGTAGTTACCAATTAGTTAATAACTACTTTGTGGAAAAAGTAGTTAACTAGTAGTTACAACTATATTTTTATCAAGTAGTTCACTACAGTAGTTGAACTACTTTCACAGTAGTTGATGCCCAGCATTGCATCTATGTTGTTCATCTTGTGCTACCAGTCTGCGAGCTTGGCTTGCATGTACCGTAAGCATCCATCCATGCCATTCGCCATACCAATGATATGGAGGGAGCAGAATAATCATGTAACGGATTGCTATTTCTGCATGACGAATGTTACAGGATTTTCTTCAAAGAATAGGAAGTCTATTGAGTATCCTAACTTTGCCTCGGCAATGAGACCAGTTCCACACGACGAGAGTCTTCCTGTTCCAAACACACCCCCCGAGTTTTGGACTCTGGAGGACGAGGACGAGCATGCAGAGACAGATGAAATGCTGCAGATAGTTGATGATTCAGCTACGGAAGACCCAGAGTTTGAGCCATCGACATCCAGCAATCCTCATTTGATTTCTCAGGCAGAGCTCAATGATCTGGTCAGAGACTTAGATTTGTCAAAAAATCAAGCAGAATTGCTTGGATCTAGGTTGCAAGGATGGAATCTGCTCTCTCCAGGTACAAAAATTTCAGTTTTTCGTAAATGGCATGAAGACTTGACTCGATTCTTCAAAAAAATCGACAGTCTTACTTTTTGCATTGACATTGATGGATTGCTTTCTGCTTTCGGCTGTAAGCACAATCCATCCGAATTGCGACTTTTTGTTGACTCTTCGCTGTTAAGTTTAAAGGCTGTTTTGCTGCACAATGGCAATTCATACCCTTCAGTACCAATTGGATATGCTGCTTACATGAAGGAAACATATGAGAACATGAAGCTGCTATTGAAACACATAGAATACTCGAGATACAACTGGAATATATGTGGAGATCTGAAAGTGGTTGCAATTCTACTCGGTCTGCAGCTAGGCTACACCAAGTACTGCTGCTTTCTTTGCGAGTGGGACAGCCGAGCTAGAGATTCACATTATGTGAGAAAGGTCTGGCCACCTCGCAGGGACTTGGTTCCAGGACTTGGTTCCAGGACCAGAACGTTAAACATGATCCTCTCGTTGATCCGAAGAACATTTATCTTCCACCTTTGCACATCAAACTTGGGTTAATGAAACACTTTGTCAAAGCAATGAACAAAGAAAGTGAAGCCTTTACATACTTACGACAGAGGTTTCCACGCACCAGTGATGCTAAAATAAAAGAAGGCGTTTTTGTTGGCCCACAGATTTGAGAGATGCTCAAGGACAGTCACCTTGAGGGCCTTCTGCAGGGTGCCGAGCATGTTGCCCGGACAGCCTTCAGGGATGTTGTTGCTAACTTTCTGGGCAACTACAAGGCGCCAAACTATGTTGAACAAGTTGGAAATCTGCTACAAGCTTACAAGACAATGAAATGCAACATGTCACTGAAGATACACTTCCTTCATTCTCACTTGGACTTCTTCCCGGACAATCTCGGCGCCGTCAGTGATGAGCATGGTGAAAGATTTCACAAAGACATTGCCAGCATCGAGAAACGCTACCAGGGAAAGTGGAGTCTGTCTATGCTCGGAGACTACTGTTGGTCACTGATACGTGAAGCACAGGACAGTGACTACAAACGAAAATCTACAGCAAAACATTTCTAATTTTCTCATGTCTTGTCATTATTGCCTAGATCCTTCTGTAGGATTATATTGCAGAAGACGTTACAATACTAAATGCTAAATTGTCGATTTCTTAAAAACCTTACGTGATACAGAACTTCTAATTACATATTTGTGTTCAGCAAGTCAAAATCTATTAGTTTCACCAAAATTTGTAGAGGAAACAAAAACTTGCATAAAATTTGTTGACCAGTGTAATTGTTGCAGTCCATTTTATCTCCTTTTCTCTTGTATATAGGTATAATAATTCCTCTACTCCAGTCTTCTGGCACAGTGTCTGAGTAGTATATCCTATTTAGTAGAGCATGGAATTCATTCACTATTGTGTCTCCTGCAGCCTTTATTAGTTCTGCTGGGATATTGTCAATTCCTGGTGCTTTATTTCCCTTTAGTTCTTTTATTGTTTGTTCTATTTATGTTTTAACCCCTTAACGGGGGAATTAAATTTTAAAAGTCGTCACTATTCTGGGTAATTAATTTTGGGAAAAAGCGTTCATATGAACTGTGAAAATATATGTTTTAAATTTACTACATCTCAGGCTATATAGAAGCTAAAGAAATGAGTTTTGCACCATTGTTTAGCATTTTTATTGGTCTTTCAAACCACCCGTGCAAAAAATGGGGGTAGGGTCCACTCTACAGCCTAAAATCGGTTTTCTCTCCAAAATTTTGTTCAAAGCTCAATAGCAAAACTTTTCAGCGGTGACCAACCTTTTGTGATTGGCAAAGTTATAGAGGGGTGTAATTGAAATAGAATAGTTCAAAAATTTTGAAGATCGGACTCAAATTGAGGTAGTTATCACTTTTTGAACCCTAGAACTCATTGCTCGGAGAAAAAAAATTTTTTCACAAATTTTGCAAGCTGAAAAATTACATTTCAGTATATTTCAGGCTATATAGCGTTTTAAAAATGAGGTTTGCACCGTTGTTTAGCATTTTTATTCTTTCTAACCATCCATGCAAATTTTGGGGTAGGGTCCACTCTACAGCCTAAAATCGGACCCCCCCAAACAAAATTTCAAAGCTCAATAGCACAAAATTTTCAGCGGTGACCCCTTTATGTGAGCGGCAAATTTGTAGAGTGGTGTAATTGGAACAGAATAGTTAAAAAATTTTGAAGATCAGACCACATTTGGGGTAGTTAGGATTTTTCGAACCCTAGAAATGACACTTTTGCAAAGCCAAAATCCGACCTCTGTCGAATAAAACCTATTTTTCTAGCTTATAGTGGTCACAATCGCTAAAAAAGAGCTACCATCTACCGAACAGATAACAACTATATCGAATTATTACATAGAACGGTTATATATGGCGAACCCCGTTGCGGAACAGACGCTGAAGTGGCGCGCCATTTATAAACCGCTGCCCGTTAAGGGGTTAAGGAAGCTTTTGTAGATTTCTCTAGGTTCATGTTTCGTATTTCGACTAATATATTTGGATCTGTCTTGTTCTGGGTATTATATAACTCTTCAAAGTGTTCTTTCCATCTTAATTTAATTTAATTTGGATTGGTTATTGCTTTCCTTTGTTTATCTTTGATTGTCTTGATTGATTGATAAGTTCATTTATATGGTGCGCTTAACAGTCACAAATGCGCCGCAGCCGATCGTTCGAAAAAGTACGTCTTCAAACGTGTGAGGAAAGTGGTTCTCGAGGTGGTGTCGTCTTGTAAAGACGGTGGACGGGCATTCCAACCAGTCGGACCTGTTGCCCTGAAAGAACGATCACCCATTTTATTTTTGGTCTGCGGTGTCCACAGAATGCGGGTCGTATCAGACCACATATCAAAGGGTCTGCACAGTGATCGAATTGGTCTGCACTCGTTGAGATAGACCGGAGCTTCTCCTCGTATACACTTGTCCACAAGAGCAATGATCTTGAAATTAATTCGTTGTCAAATTGGCAGCCATTGAAGATTTCGCAGCACCGGTGAAATGTGCTGCAGTCTACCGGTACCAGTAATAAGACGGGCTGCAGCATTTTGGACTGACTGTAGGCGTCGTAGTTGCTCGTCAGTCACCTGGGCGAGCAGACTATTACAATAGTCTAGCTTACTGCTGATCAGAGCATGTACCAGAGTCGTGGCTGCCTTTGGAGTCAGGGAGACAACCATGGTACTCGGCTGCCATAGTTGATAAAAACTACTGCGTACCACCATACCGATGTGTTCTACCATGGAGAGCTTCTCATTGATGATAACGCCCAGGTCATGGACAGGGGTTGAGCGCGGAATATCCACTCTGCCGAGGTTGATGGTTGTCAATGATATCTTGGCAACCTGGTTCCTGTGCCCAAGACTTATCATCTCCGTCTTTGAGGGATTCAGCTTAAGCCAGTTCAGACACTGCCAACTGTCCACACTGGCGACACAGTCGGTGAGAATGTGTGTGGCCTCGGGTCCTCTGGGACACGACTGAGGTAGAGTTGAGTGTCGTCCGCATAGAAGTGGGCATTCAGTTGGTGCTCTGCGATGAACTTCTAGAGATCACTGATAAATATTGCAAAGAGCTGAGGGACTAAGATAGAGCCTTGTGGAACACCAAAGTGCATCTTCCTCTTGCTTGAGAAAGTGTCATCATAGAGGACACGTAGCGATTGATCTGTTAGGTAGGATGTGATCCAGTTCAGCACTCCACCACGAAGCCCCATCTTTAGCTCCAGTCTTCGTAGGAGAATCTCGTGGTCTACGCAGTCGAATGCTGCAGATAGATTGAGCAGCACAAGAATTGTCAGAATTGTCACCTTCCTGCTATCCGCGGCGTCGTAGACATCAGAGATAATGCGGAGTCGCGCTGTGTCGGTCGAATGGTACTGGCGGTATGCAGATTGTGCTTTTGGGAGTAAATTGAATTTCATTAGATGAGATTTCAATTGGTTAGCCACTACTCGCTCAACTGTCTTTAAAAGGAACGAGAGATTTGATATTGGGTGGTAATTTGCCATTTTGTTTGGATCCATCTTATGTTTCTTTAGCTTTGGTGAAATGATCGACTCTTTCTGCGATGCTGGAAGTTGCGCCTGGTCCATGGATGCATTTACCATCGCTGTGATATAGACGAGGAGAGTCTAATACTTCTTTAAGAAGGAAGGTAGGAATTGGATCAAGAGGCGACGATTTTCCCAGCGACGCTAGAATGATGCAGCGCAATTGATTCTCTGTGATGTTTGAGAACGACTCCAGACCATCACCCACAAAACTTCGTTTGATGGACGGAAAAGAAGCGTCCGCCACCGTGCCTCTGATCCTTTCAACTTTCTCCTGGAAGAAATCGGTGAATCCATCCGCTGTGAGCATCTTGTCAGTCAGCAATGGTGCTGTAGTTCGTGCTGCCATTTGGGATAATGACCGCCATAGACGTGCAGATGATTGACCGTCGTTCTTAATACGTTGAAGCCAATATTCATCTCTTTTCTTCTGAAAAAGATCAAATTTCTTCCTTGTTGCTTCAACCCACAGCAACCGATCCATTTGTTCTCGTGTTCTTTTGTATTTCCTCTCAAGGCGAAGACAGGTCCGGCGAGCCGTCCTACATTCATCATCAAACCATGGTGACAACTGGTGTCGCCGAACCTGCACGACATGAAGAGGGGCAAATCGATCCGCTAGTCTTCGTAGCGTGGTATTGTAAGTGTCGAACATGTCATCAATGCTACTGCTCTCCGGCGCTGTTCCCAGTTGGCTCTCTTTGATGGCCTTCAAGAACTGAGAGCGATCTACTTTGCGCCAGCTTCGTACCAGTCTTTGCTGCTTTGGTGACATGCTTTGTGGAAAAGCATGTAACGAGGTGATACAGGCATGATCAGATATGAGTAACGGTCGGTCAACCTCGACTTCGACCCCATGTCCGTCACTGAAGGTGATAACCATGTCCAGGGTTCCAAGTGCGCGATGAGTCGATGTGGTCACATGCTGCACCAGGACGAAAGTGTTCAGCAGCTCGTGTAGGCGTTTTGCTTCAGGATCTGTAGTTTTCTGGACGTAGATGTTGAAGTCCCCTCCAATGATTACGGGGCAGGACTGGAGGGCCAGTAATTCAAGGACCTCCGTCAGTTCTTCGTAGAACTGGTGTGTCGGCCTCCCAGAGCCTGGCCGATACACGGCTAGAACGACGAATGTGCTGGCCCCTGTTTTGAAACGATTGCAAACACGTTCGAATGATGCTGTCTTCGGGATGTTTTAATAGGAGTGGTTTTAAAGTACGAACGAAAGAAAATCGCCACTCTACCACCCCTGCCGGATTCTCGCCTGATCGCTGATACCGAGTAGTCAGAACCACAGACTCGTCTCAGGCTAACGTCATCACTCTCCTGATGCCATGTCTCTGTGGCAACGAAAACGTCATATTTCCGATCTTCAATAAGCTCACGAATTGCAAGTCTTATTCGATAGCGATTGAACGTTTAGTCATCCAATTGACATACCACTTGCAGTTAATTGTTCTTTGGCGCTGATCGCGGTAGGTGACGACGCTCCCTCTCTTTGCGTGACCAATTCCACCTGCTTTGCATTATGCTGAGGCTGTTGCCATTTGGACCTCCATAGGTAGTAACTGAAAAGCCTACGTCGGGTCAATCAGCTAGGGGGGTCGTTCATGGTTGAGCGAACATAACCCGTCCTGCGTGTAGGACAACCATTCAGTTTTAGCCATAAAAAAACTCGTCAAAAACTCTTCAGACGGTAGATTCCAAATAATCCAAAGAACTTTGAAAACTCCAGCGATCCACCTGTCACACAGCTTTCGCAACGTACTAAGATAACCACTTAAACTTGATGTAAACACTAAATGTTCAGCTGCGACCAACCACACGCTTACACGCGAACACTCCTTTTGATTGTCGTCAATTTCATTTCAAAATCATTGCTTATTTTCTTTATGTCTTTATAAGCTTCCCGTGTTCTGTTTGCGCTGAAATTATTTTGTATTTCTGTACATTTACTTTGCAACCATCCCTCTTTATCCCTCTTCATTGTTGAGATTGATTCATACTTCTATGGTTGATTACCCCAAGTCTCTTTCTTTTTCTGTGGTTCTCACACAGGGCAGTCCCTACTGAACCACTTTAAACCTTGTTATATTATATATTATATTATATTAGAACTTTCCCCCCTAAAGTATATTCATTACCATTATTAGGTTTCCCAACATGCATACAGAACATTTATCGATATTGAAAAGCATCTGCCAGTCCACAGACCTCTAAAACAATTTCCTTAGATCTTCCTGTAAAATTTTAGCATCATCCTTGGAGTCTATATTTCTGCACATCTTTGTATCATCGGCAAACTTTGAAATTTTGGATTGCAATCCTTCATCGATATCATTTATATATATTAGAAAAGCAATGGCTCAAGCACTGAGCCCTTAGGCACTCCACTAATAACTATTGCCCATTCTGAATTGCCACCCCTAATGCCAACCTTCTTTCTACCTTCTTCCTTTCAACCAATTTTGAATCCATCTGAGAATTTTCCCCCTTATTCCACAGAACTTCAATTTGGCAGCCAGTTTTATGTTGGGCACTTTTTCAAAAGCTTTGGCAAAATCTAAATATACTACCGGGGTATGTCTACTGCGTTGCCCTCATCTACCCGGTAGCTTATCAAAAACCTCCTCCAGAAAGTCCAACAGGTTGGTCAGGCATGAACGCCCCTTTGTAAATCTTGCAGCATGCCCCAGATCTTGTAGTTTACTGAGTTTATGT
The DNA here is from genome assembly GCA_018105865.1 of Metaphire vulgaris. NCBI lineage: Eukaryota > Metazoa > Annelida > Clitellata > Crassiclitellata > Megascolecidae > Metaphire > Metaphire vulgaris. The sequence goes on from CM030841.1 coordinate 3,601,934, forward strand.
TGGGACCATTGGGTGGCCACGAATTTGGTGGTATGAAGTCATGACATTTAAGAGTTTAACAGTATCATAAGCTTGATGTGCCAGGGCCTATCCTGCTGGAACATGAAGTAGTCCCAGTACTGCTTAATGTCAGGCAGAAAATCTCTTGTAAGCAATATGCCCAGATATTAGGTCTACTGGCCATTCATCTTAATGCTGGGATCAACAAAGTAAAGATTGTAAGATATGTGGCACGTGCTTCATTTTGTACCTGCATTTATATTGCACTGTATAAAAAGATACGTTGATACATTGCTCACTTCTTGCGAATGTCACCATCAAGACCTGCATCTCAAGCAGTGGACTGGCGACCAGAAGAAATAAGAAAATGCAGGGGAATACCAAGAAAAACATGGCAAGACATCATTGCAGAAGACATGAAAGAGATGAGAAGCAAGAGAAGTTGCCAATGATGATGCCGGCTGGAGAAGACTCATCGCCCAACGTTACAGAGTGGACGGGAGGATCTAAGTCTAAATAAGTAGGGAGGATCTAAGTCTAAATAAGTCTAAGTATGAAGAGTATTTATAAAATATGAAAATGAGAATCAACTTCTAGAAGCACATTTTCTAGGGAACACTGATATAATTTTCATTTAAAATTGACCTGCATCTGGAAAAGTTATGACAAAAATACACTGGAATCCATTTAATGAAACACTGTGTGTATATATGACTTAGTGATTTTTGCATCCCAAAAGTGAAAAATAACTGCTGTAGTTATTAAAGCCTCAGGTCAGGTCATTGCGCCGTCGTCGCTTGGTGACGGTTGGCTACAAGAATGGTTCAGTGTTCTCCATCATGATCTGTCTTGTGCTGTGCGTAGACAGTCTCCATAAAGGCCAGTCCACGTCGTAATGTTGTCAATCCAGCATATCCTTGGTCGCCTTGCTTGTCTTCTGTTTCCTTCAGCTAGTCCTGTGATCACACTGCTCTCGATGGTGTCTTGTGGTTGTCTTATCACATGCCCAAAGTAACTTAATTTCCTTGTTTTTACGTGATTCGGTAGTTCTTTTTCTGTGTTGGCCATGTTGTAAAATTTCTCGTTAGTTAGTAGTTTTGTCCATGGTATGTGCAGCAGTTTTCTTTTGCACTTGTTCTCAAAGGCCTGTATGCGTTTTTATTCTTCTTTTCTTAACATCCAGGATTCACTTCCATATGTCACCACTGGCCATACCAAGGTTTTCATCAATCTCAGTTTTGTGGTAGTACTTATTGATTTGTTTTTCCATAGTTTGGTTAATTTGATCATTACTGTAGTTCCCATGGCTAGTCTCTTTTTCACCTCCATTTTGCATTCTGCATTGTTTGTTATTTGACATCCCAGGTATATGAAGCATTCATAACTACCTGTTCTAATGCTATGCCTTCCACCTTGATTTCTGTGATGTTGTTGGTATTAGTCATTATTTTTGTTTTTGCAATATTTATTGACATGTTGTATTTTTCTGCAGCTGCCTGTACACGGTCCACCAATTCTTGCAGTTCTTCAGAAGATGTAGCAAGTAGTACGATAGTACGATGTCATCGGTGTACCGTACGTTACTTATCTTTTTCCCGCCAATCTTGAAGCCTCCATGAAATCCTTCCAGTGCTTTTCTCATTACTTGTTCAGCTAGGACATTAAATAGGATTAGTGATAGATTACAACCTTGATGTACTCCCTTTTTTCTCTGAACCAGGTCGATGTGATGTTTGCGATCATGATGGCAGCATGCTGATTTTTGTATAGGTTCCATAGCAGTTCGACCAGGTGTGGAGGGAAGCCCATCTCTAGCATAGTTAGCCATAGCTGACTATGTCTGATCATATCAAAAGCTTTTGTGAAATCTATGAAACAGAGATACAGTGGTTGGTTCCTTTCATTTGCCTTCTCCAATATGATCCGCAGGTTTGTGATGTGATCGCGTGTACATCTTTTTTGTCTAAATCCAGCTTGCTCTTGTGCGATTTCGCTTTCAAGTTTTTTCTTCATTTGTTCCAAGATAACTCGCAGTAGTATCTTACTGGAGTGTGAGACCAGTGCGATAGTCCTGTAGTTGCTGCAGAGGAGTGGATCTCCCTTCTTATGGAGGGGTATGAAAGTTGCCTGCGTCCATTCTTCTTGCCATGTTCCTGTTTTCCTAGTTTGTGCAGATCTCACGAAGTCTTTTCAGTGTCATTTCCCCGCCGTATCTTAGTAGTTCAATCATTATTTTGTCTGGTCCTGCTGCTTTTCGGTTTGACAATATCATTATAGCGTGCCTTATCTCTTCCTTCAATGGTGGTGGTTCCTTTTCCATGATCTTAATGTTGATGTCTTCTTCTTCCATGTTGTTGTACAAATCTTTACAGTATTCTTTCCATCTTTTACTTACTTTTTCTGGTTCGGTGATCTTCTTGCCATTACCATCATTAATGGCCATGGTGTAGGGTCTAAATGGTTTTGTGAGTTTCTTCACTGTCTGGTACACTGGTCTACTACTATTGCTTTTTCTCATATTTTTTCTAGCTCACAGCACAGTGATTCTAATTCTGTTTGTTTGTCTCTTTATAGCATTTTTTGTACCTTGCTTTTGAGTGTCTTGTATTCTTGTGGGGATTTCGTTTTTGCTTGGCATTTCTTTTCTATTACTTTAAATGTGTCATTTGAGATCCAGTTCTTGTCTTTGTTTTTGTTTTCTTGGTATGGCTTCTTTTGCTGCATTCAGTGTAGCCTCTTTCTTTCAGCTGTTGCCATAGTTCGTCTGGTGTGTTTGGCGTGCTGATACTTTCAAGCTCTTCAAACTAATTAGTGATTTTGAGTTGATATTGCTCTTGGAAATGCTTATGTTTGAGTTTTTCAAGGTCTAGTTGTAATGGTTTCACAACTCGTTTTTTCTTGAATCTAAGTTTCATAGATAGCATCACTAAATTGTGATCTGAGTCACAGTCTGCTGAAAGGCTTGTACGTGAGTTATTGATTGCTTGTTTCCATTGTTTACTGATCAGAATGTAATCAATCTGTGTTCTTGTATTTCCATCTGGGCTTCTCCATGTATATCTGTGCCTGTTGTGTAGTCGAAATAGTGTGTTGGCGATCACAAGATTGTGTTCCATACAGAAGTCTATTAGAGTTAGTCCTCTTTCGTTTCTTGTTCCATGTCTGAATTTCACCACAACGTCATTTTCTATTGCATTTTCTCCAACTCTGGTGTTATAGTCGCCTGTTTTCAGTATAAGGTTTTGTTTAGGGGTCTCCATAAGTATTTGTTCTACTTCTTTATAGAACTGTTTTAGTTCTTCATCTGATTTGTCTGCTGTTGGTGCATAGCATATTGGAATACAGTTACATTTCTTGGTTTTGAGGAGAATGTGGCGGAAATTACTCTGCTACTTGTTGGGTTATAGGATGTTAAAGATGAGGCTATGTTCTTGTGAACCAATATGGCGACTCCATGGTGTTCATGTTTTTGAGTTCCTGAGAACAACACTGTATGTCCATCCAGGGTTATGAAGTGACCGGTGCCTGTTCATTTGGTCTCTGAAATTTCGCATACCTTGATATCCAATCTCTCCATTTCCTTGCTTAGTATTGACATTTTACCGAGGGAGTTAAGACCTCTCACATTCCATTGACCTATCTTTATGCTTTCTCTGATGTTCCATTTCTGCATGGTTTCAGAGTCGGTAGTATACTTTTTGATGCCCACCCTGTATCTCGCAGTGTACGCCGTGGACCTTTTTACCCTGGGCGATGTCCGAGCCAGTATAGTACTTTTTATCGTTTCACTCATTCCTGTTCTTTGGGGATAGTAGAACCAGCTGACCAACCACACCAATCTCTTGCTGTCCCTGCAGTCGACTTGCCGTTGTACCAGGTTGTACCCAGTTTGCGCCGTGTCGTGTGTCTCGTCTTGTGCCATTTTGTACTTCTCGGTACTCCTTCTGCCACAGACGATAAGGACCGCACTGCTGCCCACGGTGCTTGCCGCTCACATTGGCCATCCATTTGGTGTCCGGCGAATTTGGTCCTGGCGATATCAGACTGGACAAAAGTGGCCGGCGAATTCCGACCGGCGAATGCGCATAGGTGCTGTGAGACGAATGTAATAATGGCCGGTGGTAGGTCAAATCAGAAACCGGAAACAGTTTGTAAGTAAATAAATGACCTATTGTAAAAGTTATAATAATTTTTTAAAAATATAAAATCACTTATGAAATCGTATAACTTTTAAAAATATAAAAGTACTTTTAAGACGTACACGTCGTACAGTGTAATAACTTTTTAAGAGATAAAAGCACTTTTCAAAATGCAGAATAACTATTTTAACATATAAAAGCACGAGAAAGTAACTGAGGACAACAATAAAAGCAAATCTGCGTTGTTGATATGAAGTTAAATCCATATAGGCGCAAGCTAAGTCAGGCCCGAATTCGCCGGCCCCTATTAACTGGTTTTTCGGTCCGAATTCGCCGGTCCCAATTTGCTTAATCCGAATTCGCCGACCCCTATTGTCCGGTCCGATATCGCCGGGTCCGAATTGACCTAGCACCCATCCATTTTCAGGGTTCCTGCTGAGCCTGTCCACCTCGCGTAACGCCTTAGGTGGTACTTCGGACAAGTCCTTCGCCGCTGATTGCATAGCCTCAGCAGGCTCACTTTGACAATGGCCATGTGATGGAGCTATGGAAGCATTATCTTATTTAACAGATTCTTCTTTCTTAGTTGCTCTGTCTAGAGACGGGTTCCATACTCCAGTGTTACCATTCAACTCTTATCTTGATCATTTTTCTTTAGAGAATACTTTTTTCTGTAGGGTCGAACAACCACTGCAGTATTGATGTACTTGGTCGCCCTTTTTGTGCTTACCTTCCATCTTCCCCTGTAGTACTTCTCATAGTAGACAAATTTCTTCTTTCAGAACATGACCTCTCCACTTCTTTTGTCAAGTAAGAATTGTGTTTATTGGGCTTTTCTTCTCTTCCAGACCTCTTCATTAATTATCTTTTCATCCAGCTGATTTGTTTCCATTCCTTGCCAGATCCACATCTCGAGTGCCTCTAGTCTCTTTATGCCCTCTTCCCTAAGCATCCAAGTTTCTGACCCTAAGAGTGCATTGATAAATTTACAGATAACGTTATAAATTATATAATGATAATGATGTTAATTTATAATTTATTTAGCTCTGTATTAACTCAAATCATATTGTAGCAATCACTATAATAATGGCAATAGAACTTGTCATATTAAAAACAATAACACCAGTGACTACAGTGACAATGATGATGATATTGATTATGATAATTCTTTTTTGTAGTTTCCCTTCTCTCTTGAAGACAGTCTCAAAGAAGAGTAGTAGCTACTTTGCTGCCGGATTCAGTAGAGTGAGTTAGTCCGTTTTTTAGGAATATTTTAGTGCTGATTATGCCACAGCAAAGTATTCTTTTTACTTCATATGTGGGCTTTAAGATACATTTCTTTGGCTCCTAGTTGACTTGTCAATGTTGTTAAAGTATTTTCTCAGGGAAGACTGCTTTCTCAGAGATTCACTGCCATATTATGCCATGGTAGCACACTTCTTTGTGCTACCTGAGCAGATCTTCAAGACTGATCTTCTCTGTTCCTTGTCGACAACTTAATATCATAGTGTGCATTCACATTGTTTACAGCACTATATTTAAACCTTGTAAATTATAGAAATGTTAATATATTAACTCTCTTTACAAATAGTAATTATTGGCAAAACCTGAAATAGTCACTCAAGCGGATTGCATATAAGGTGAAAAGGAGAGGACCAAGAGAGATTATTTGACAACCTCAAGGTTTATCTTAACTGGATTTGAGCAAATATTATTGCAGTAAACAATTAGCATCATTTTAAAGACATTATAGTATAACATTTTGTGGAAATGATGCCGTCTGCCTTTATTTGGAGTTGTCTATGGTAAAGTCTGCAAAGAACAGTCATTAAGTATTGCTAGGTTCTACCCACAAGCAATAATTATTGTTCCCATAAAAAATTTAGTAGACTAATAGAAGACTTCATAGTTAAGACATCACCAAAGAGACTTCATGGAAAAAGAAAATTGTACGTTTTTAAATTTTAGCTAAAACTTTTTAGTTGATGTCCCAAATTCTCAATAACAGTCCCTTTTCAATCTATTCTTTTCTGGATCATTTTTTCCAAACAAACTAGACAAACTTGTGTTCCTGCAGTCTAGACTAAGACTTAAATATTAAATAGATAATAATTAATGATTTCAATGGTTCATTGACTGATATGTACACGTTGCAAGCATCATCTATGTTTACACGAACGCATACCTGATACCTAGGAAATAGTTGTAAAATTAGTTTCAAGAAGTTTAACTATATTTTTTTAGTTTAGTTGACTATTTTAGAAAGTTAGTTTACAACTAAAAGTATAACTACTTATTTCTAGTTTCAATTTAGTTATAGTTTAACTAATGTTTCTTAGTTAGTTGCCCGTCACTGGTAATGAGGCTATTTTGAGCAGCAAGAAGGGCTTTTCTGTAGAGTGGAGCTTATGGTAGGACAATTGAAGGGGAAGATAGAGAGAGAATTTGAGAATAGATTATTCTCCATTCTGCAAGCAGCTATGCATTCAAGAATTTTTAAAATGAAATGGAGCTTGGAGATGATTGACATATGTTTATTTAAATTCTCCATATTGAGTGGCACTTTTTGAGAAGTTGTTGAACAACGCCAGTACAAAGGACAGTGAAAATATCTCTTATGGCAAAGAGAGATTGATTAAGACTGAAAGGAAGGTAAGTCCAAGCATGTTGAATCACTCTTTCAAAAGAGAGGTGGTGATGGTATAGAGAGGACATTGCTTGTTTGAAGAAGCAAATGCAAAAAAAAGAACTTCATCTATGGTTGTAGATATAAATGTATCAATGGTAGGAACATGGTGGTCCGGGCAGAGGCGTAGCGAGGGTATCTGGTGCTCAGGGGCAAGGTGTACTGTTGGCGCCATCCCCCGACAACACAGCATCCGTCAAACTGCTGGTAAGCCAAAAAAAGTCAACACCTGCGTTCTCTCGGCGCCCCCTCAACTCTCTACGGTGCCCCTCTCCCTGTGCTCCTGACTAGCAAAAAAAGGTCATCGCAATTGCTTCTTTATTTATTTAACTAACCCCAAAACCCGATTTTGGCACCCCCTTACCTCGGTGTCCTGGGGCATATGCCTCTCTGCCCCCTCGCTTAGCCTCTGGTTCCGGGTTGGATAGATCATCTGAGCAAGAGTCAGAAAAAGTCTTCCTCGCTCTGGGCACCTTGTCACCAAAGAAATTCAAGAATGCAGCAACAAGAGATATAAGTTCTGTATAGGTTGAGGTCAAAACTTCAAAACTGGCAAACAGCTGGAAGAGTACCAGGACCAGTGTAGGACTAAGCTCAGATTATAGGCAGTCGTCCTCTCCACACTCCTATGCCAAGTGGAATTGTGGCCTCTGACCAAAGAAAACCTAAAGCGGCTTGAGGGTGCCCACAACATATGGCAGCGAAAGATCCTGAACAATACACTGGGAAGATATGATAAACAATGCTAAAATAAGAAGAATAACAGGACAACAAATGATGGAGGAGATTCTAAGAAAGCGAAAAAATGTGCTAACTTGGACATATACACCATATGGAAAAAACCAGATTCCAAAAAAGGCAATGAACTGGTTGCCAGTAAACAGCAAAAGAAAGAGAGGCAGACCAAGGATAACATGGAAGGAAACAGTAGAACAGGATCTGATGCACATGGGTCTGCCATGAAGCGAGGCTCAAGATTTGGCCAATGACCAATGTAGATGGAGAACATTCTGTGCTGCCCGATGTGCTTCCAGCACGAGGCAGACTACCGTATATATTCGTGATAAAGTCGAGAAATTTAAGGCCAATTCACAGGTTATATATATCCTGACCTCGACTTATGCTCGAGGCACTAACTGTTGGGTAAAGTTTCCATACATAGCATGTCGAAAATAATTAATTTAGCTAACTCTGCGTAATTATTTTCAACATACGCTACGGCATCTAACTAAAAGTTGACATCAGCGCTTTTAAGATTGGTAATTTATAGGCGCCACATAAATATTTATTAAATATTGGCGCTACATAAATATAAAAAATTCAAGATTACCGGTAATTAAGATTTTTATATTGTCAAGAATGAGCGAATAGCAGGTTTAAAATTTTCTTAATCGTCAGGAATCAATCTGGGAATGTGAAAATCGTTCAGTTTCTCGATAGTTCAAAGCTAAAACGCAGTTTTTCAATCAAAACAATGGCGCCGCTGCCGCCACATGCCCACTTCGCGTCCGCCATTGTTCCGACTCTCACTATCACCTCAAGAGGGTTCGCCGCGGTGACGTCACTTCGACTTATAGCAGGGTCAATGACTTTTGACACCTTCAAATACCCAAAATCTAGGGGTCGACTTATACTCGGATCGACTTTATCTCGAGTATATACGGTAAGTACTAAGTAGGTTGGTAGGCCTGCTGAAGAGTTTCAATTTTGAATCTGATTTACTGGTAGTGATTTCTGCATTGTCCTTCGATTCATTTAATTATCAGCTGAGAAAAGACTGAAAAGTTTATGTTCATCCAAAATAACATGATGTCACTGCAACGCTTATGATTTTAGGTTTTTACAGGCTAATAACTGAATATAATCTTGAGTTAAATGTAATACATGTGCAACTTTTGCTTTTGCTTCTTTCTGTTGGTTTTATAAATAATTTCTATATTCCACTATAATTATTATCTCATGAATATTTGTGCATTAATCATCTGGCCGATTGTATATCAGCAAATTATCAGCCAATTATCAGCCATTGCCAATTGTTCAGTTGAGCTGATACGGTAGTCGGTTGATACTGCAGAGTTTTTCCAATGCTCTGTGATCAAGGAGTGCCACACATGTAAAGTTCTAGAAATTGTTTGTCTATGTCAGAGGTGCACAACCTGCAGCCGTATGGCCGCATGCGGCCGTGGGTAACAATTTGTGCGGCCGTGCACATGCATTTTAAAATGTATGTGATGGCGGCCATTGGCATAGGCAGGAAATAGTGGAATTTTATTCTATGAAAAACAAGGACTGCCCCTTGCTAAACCCTTCCTCACATCCCTGGCTTTTCTGGCAGAATTGCGGATCCATCTCAGCTACATGTATCTTATCAAGGTCTGCAAGGCAAAGCAACAACAGTTTGCCTCATGCATAGAAAAGTTAAAGACTTTCTTGACAAATGTCGTCTCCTTAAAAGTCATCTGCAGCAGCATAATTCGTGCCATTTTCCACAATTTATGGCTCTGATTGACAGCAGACATACAAGGACATGAAATTCCAACCATCCACTATTCTAGAGTTTTTGATGGGCTGTTGCAGGAATTCGCCGCCCGTTCCCAAGATTCTGAGAAGATTTCAACAACATTAAGTAGGCCCTAGTCTTAAGCTTATCCACATCTGATGGAGACAGAGAGTGCACCGTTTCATCTTCAAATGGAACTGGTTGAGTTGAAGAGTAATGAGCAGCTTGTGAAGAAGGTTGCTAATGAGAACAATCCGCTGCACATGAAAAACAGCAATGGAATACCCAAGACTACGAGAACTGGCCAGAAACATTCTTGTTCTTTTCGGAAGCAATTGCGCAAAACAGCGTTTTCTAGAATGAAATATTTGAAGAGCGAGTACCGAACCAGATTGACAGGCCACAATCTGGAGTCGGGAATAAGGCTTATGGTCTTCAGCGAGTCTCCTGATTTCGCAAGTCTGCCTGGAAGCACATGTGTTCATGTGTTTCCATACAGTTTTATTTTCAGACATGATTTTGGAGGTCAAACCCCTCTTGGCTGGCTGCCGACCGAAAAATTTATAAGTGCTATAGAAAGAATGTAAGGTGTAAGGAAGGTGACGACCTTTTTTGGTTTGTCAAGATTTTTTTAAAGCTCGTTACGATCGAAACCAAACCCCCTTCCGGAAATCTTGCCTACGCCACTGGTCATTCGTACAAAAATTACTTGGACTCGCTGGTGGCCGTTATCACGTAAAAAAGTCTGTAATGCGGCCGGCAACACCGAAAAGGTTGCGCACCCCGGGTCTATGTGGTACTTCAGTAAGTGATTATTTAGTTATAATTGCTTTGTTTAAGGTCTAATTAGCCTTGGTTTGATGTTTTGTATAATTATTTTAGTAAATGAACCTTTGATTATGAGATGTTTTGGCACTTGATTGTTAACTATGTCAGTGCATCCTAGTCAATCGGACTCCTGTTATTGTGATTGGTCCAATAGTTGACTGGATCTTTTAGAATGCTCTAGAATATCACGTGAAATTGATGCAGCTGGAAATCTGGGAAAATGTATCAAATTGCTGTCTCTTTGGAAGAAAAGAGTAAAGGATGCGAGATGGCAGTGTTTCGATTTAGGATATATGGCTCTAGGAAAATATTAAGAACCCCTGCTATACGAAGGAATACGGTACTGTCTAAATCTTACCATTGCATCAATGTGCACCACAGTGGTTCTCACACAGGGCAGTCCCTACTGAACCACTTTAAACCTTGTTATATTATATTATATTATATTATAATGCAAGTATTGCATCCTTTTGAAGAGGACATTGGCTGAGGGTGAGGGCAAGAGTTTACCTTTTCTGCAGAATGTCAGATTATGCTGTATAATTTTGACATTACTGCTGATATGCAGCTGCTATTTCTTTACTATACCTTGATGAGGCTCTTGGCAAGCATTTAAAACTAAAAATAAAATCATAATGGTAAATGGAAACAATTTTTCACAAGTTATTTTATCTGTTGCTGTATTTTTGCTTATTTTTTGTTATCTGTCTATTTTTTTCAAAAAGACAATTTCTTATGATTGTTATGTTTTGTAACTTAAAACTAATTTAGGTTTAATGGTGTGTTCCTAGGATTTCTTGCAGAATGATAGTGTTGTCGCATGCTATGATGCACTGCTGTGCTTTGAAAAGGAAGTTAAGGCAATGGATCAGCTTGGTTTCCTTAATGCTCTATTCTCTGCAGTTGAAAATTGTCAAGAAACAGTTGAAATCTCGAATGTAAACCACGAACTCCAGGTTTGTTGAAACCTTTAGACAGGAATTTGTTTGTTATATTAATTAAGATCAGACGAATGAAACAAGGCATTACTAAATGCCTCAATGGCACGACTGCCGACTAGGGATGTGTGGGTATACCGCGGGTATACCCTACCCGTACCCGTGGGTACAAGTAGGGTAGGGTATACATTTTTTCGGGTACGGGTCGGGTACAGTATAGTGCTACGGGTACGGGTATAGCGCTCGGGTATGGGTATACCCGTTTTTACCCGAAAAAAATATTTTTTCATTTCTCACTACTATAGCAAATTAGCAATGCAGTAATAGAAAAAATATTATTGAGTAAAGTGTATTAGTGTAACTTGTATATTGCGTTCAGTTTGTCAGACAGCATGCATTTTACTTACTGAAAGCATAAAGGAAATACAGATGACGTCATCCGACATCATCAATAAAGTAATGTATAATAATAAATCTATGATTGTAATGGCATCCTCTGACTCCTCCAGCGAGGAAGTTTCTTTGGCAAATCGTTTTGTTGTTTAACTTCAGCTCTATGCCTGCTCATAGCTAAACTATATCTACTAAATATTTTAAACAAGCCCATCGAGTCTTCTAGAAGTTCTATTCCATGTCCGACATTCATGTAGGCTTAAGCTAGCTGTACATGGCATTCATAGACTACAAAAAGCGTTTGATTCAGTACAGCACACAAAGCTATGGAAAATACTAAAGGGAATGGGATTATGCCATGTCACAGTTGACATAATTCAAAAATTGTACAAGGAACAACAAGTTACTGTAAGAGTGGACAAAGAAACGACAGGTTGGTTTATGTTTGGAAAAGGCCTACGGCAGGGTTGCCTTATCTCCCCTATGTCATTCAACTGCTACTCAGAGCACATAATGAGATGTTCAGCAGATGAACTCCCAGATACAGGAATTAACATCAGTGGACAAGTGATTAACAACCTGAGATACACTGATGACATTGTTTTGATGGCAACTTCGCCAAATTCATTGCAGGTACTGATAGACTACCGGTAAGTGGATTTTGCATCGAGAGAACTTGGGCTTGAAATTAGCATTAAAAAAACAAAGGTAATATTAGCTGCAGACAAAAGGATCAAAATCAATATCATGTGTCATGGGCAACCTATTGAACAAGTGGAAACCTTCCGTTATCTTGGTTCATTATTTACAGAAGATAATGACTGCAGCTCTGAAATAAGATCAAGGCTTGCAATGGGGCATTCAACCATAAAGACACTCACTCGGTCGCTCAGTCTGCACATAAAGAAACGCCTGATGGAAGCATTGGTCTGCCCATTGCAACATATGGAGCTGAAGCTTGGACAGTGAAAAAGGCAGACCAGAAAAGAATCACTGCTTTCAAGATGACAGCTTTCAGAATAATGATGTCCATCAGCTGGAAAGAGCATAGAACAAATTCCTCAATCATAGAAGAACTTGGGGAAAATAGGCGTCTATACTGAGTTATCAAATTTAGGAAACTTAAATACTTTGGTCACATAGTACGAGCAGACAACCTATGTACAATGATAGTTGTATAGCAGAATTAATGGCAAGAGGAAGAGAGGCTGACCTCGTAGACGATGGATGGATGATATTGTGGAATGAACAAAACAACCAATTATCAATTGCATCAGATCTGCAAAAGGCAGAGTCACGTGGAGATCCCTGTTATCAGCCTGCATAGCTGATGACAGGGATGGTCTGGGTCTAGGTACATGGTCTGGTCCAGCGTGGAGTCCAGCTCTTAGTCTTTCCAGTTTTCTTATGTCCATTCAGTCGCTACTTAATGCTACAAAAGTTCTATTGTGACGCCACTCATCAAGAAACAGGGCCTGGATAGATCAGAGTTCTGCAACTAGAGGCCGATCGCAATCCTGAACACCATTTCAAAAATAGTCGAAAGGCTCTTTCTGACCTGACTCATTCGCCACACACAACAATTGCCAAGCTTCAGCAAATTCCAGCCAGCCTACCAAATCCATAATTCGACGGAAATGGCATTGCTGAAAATGCTGAATGATTTGTACGGTGCAGCCGATGCTGGCCATCGAACTGCCCTACTGCAACTGGACCTGTCAGCTGCCTTCGACACAGTTGATATTAATACTTTGCTGTGCAGGCTTCACTACATGTTTGGCATCTCTGAACGGCCTCTCAACTGGATTGCATTGTACCCAACTTGCCACACTCAGACAGTACGTGTTGGTAGCAAACAGTCATCGACAGAGCACTGTGAGTTTGGAGTCCCACAAGGCTCAGTACTCGGACCGCTGCTATTCACATTGTATGTTGCGCCAGTGACAAATTGCTGCTTCATCCGGAGTGAACATAGCACAGTATGCCCATAACACACAATTATACATTGCGCTCACTAACAACAAAGCAATGTCGACTCTGGACAACTGTTTTCACGCTGTTCACCTCCGGCTTGATGTCAATGGATTGTCACCGAATCCAGACAAGACGGAAGCCATTGTCGTTGGAACTAGCTTGTGGCAATGCACGGAGGGCAGGATATCATCTGTTGTGATAGGCACCCATTGCATTCAAGCGAAAAACAACATTCGCAATCTGGGTGTAACCTCGACGACACATTATCATTTGATGACCATGTTGACACAATCTGCAAGTCAGCATATTTTCACATGCGGGCTCTAAGGCACATCCGTAACAGCATCGATTTGGACACAGCCGCCTCAATAGCCTGTTCCATGGTCAGCAGTAGACTAGACTACTGCAACTCTGTACTTTACAGCACCTCGGGGAAAAACTTACAGAAACTGCAATGGGTACAGAACTCATTGGCCAGGACTGTTTGTAAAGTGCGCCGAACAGAACACATCACACCGATCCTTGCTCATCTCCATTGGCTACCAATACGGTACTGTACAAGATTGCGCTAATTACCTTCAAGACAATAACAACACAACAGCCCAGTTACCTGGCAGACGTCATCCAGTTGCAGGAACAGTCTCGACTATTGAGATCACAAGGTGCTAATAAATTGATACAGCAGCGCACTTGCCTTTCTCTCACCGATTATTATTATTATTATTACAACGTACTGATTAATGTGGTAACTCGTCCTAAACGAACTGTGTGAACACTTACAAAAACACAAGAAATCACAAGTACCTCCTGCAGAATAGCCAGGTTTAAAGCTTCTCTTTGAAGGTGTTGAGAGAAGGAGAAAGCTGCACAAATGGAGGCAGACAGTTCCACGCTCTCGACACGGCCACAGGGAACGCACGGTCACCGACAGTTCGAAGCGCATCCTTGGGACGACCAGTGAGGTGGAACGGGCAGATCTCAGGCGTTGCTGACCTTCCAAGTTAGCTACTCGTACAAGTTCAGTCGCCAGGTATGCAGGGCCGACACCGTTCAGGCATCTGTAGGCTAATAACGTGAGCTTGAAGTGGATTCTTTCTGGCGCTGATAGCCAGTGCAAATCACGAAGCGATGGATTTACATGTTCACCTGAAGGAATATGGCAGATCATATGAGCAGCAGCGTTCAGAACGGACTGAAGACGGTTGAGAAGGTATTTCCGTATTCCGGCGAGAGTAGCATTGCCATAATCTAATTTCGTCAACACCAGAGTGGAGACCAGTGTTCTGAGTGCAGTGGCTGACACTGAGTGACGAATACTTCTAATCAGCCTGAGGGCATTGAAGCATCCAGCCACAGTCTTCGAAACGTATGTCTTCATTGATACGGTGCTATCCAGGAATATCCCGAGGTTCCGTACCGACGACACCGGCTGCACTTCAATTCTGTCGATACGTATGCAGGTAGATGGTATCAAATGTTTCTGCCTTTCAGCAGCCAACCAAAGGACTTCGGTCTTAGCAGCATTGAGCTGTAACCGATGCGACTTCAGCCACTTGGACAACTCTGTCAAGCACAGCGTGATTCTCTGCTGGAGCAGTTCGGTTGTCGCAGGGGAACAGCTCCTGTATACCTTATATATATACCTTATACATTATATATATATATATATATATATATATATATACCTTATATATTCTTTCTGTCTGCCTGCCGACAGGGAAAGACTTAAACTTCGCTTCCTCGATTGCATCATGGCGATCATCATGTGGACGGGGGAGAACCGCTTTACCCTTAACCCGGCCAAGACCGAGTTCCTGTGGATGTGCACCCCCAGGAGGAAGCATCTCCTGAGCCATTCACCGTTCACGCTGGGTGATGTGACCGTCGTCCCCTCAAAGTGCCTACGACTCCTGGGAGTACTACTCGATGAGACATTGTCGTTCGAGGAACATATCGGTAATGTTGTCCGCGGCTGCTACTACCACCTACGGAGTATTAGGTCAGTGCGCCGGCATCTTCCGATCAGCGGGGCAGTGCACCTTGTGCGCGCCCTTGTTCTGCCCAGGCTGGACTATTTCAACAGCGTGTTGCTGGGCCTTCCCGATGGAAAGTTGAATCGTCTGCAATCTGTGCTCAATACAGCTGCTCGGGTCGTCTTCAACACCCTTTGGGGAGCCCATGTGACCCCCCTACTGCGTGATCAACTGCACTGGCTTCGAGCCCGGGAGCGCATTATCCATAAGCGCTGCTGGCTCACCTTCCGAGCGTTAAATGACCCGCACTGTCCACAGTACCTGGCTGAGCTGGTCCTAAGATCAACGTCGAACGCACGGAGGTCGGCACTTCGTTCCGGCCATCATGTCCTACTGCTCGTTCCGCCTCCATCACAGACTTCGAAGTTCGGAGACAGGTCCTTCTCTTGCGGGAACCCATTGCCTTGGAATGCCTTACCGACTGCAGTGACTGAGGCCAACTCTGCTGGACTGTTCCTGAGAGAACTAAAGACGCACCTTTTTAGTTTAGGTTATGGTTGACTATGTGTGTGCAGCGCCCTTGTCGTAGGCCTTAACCTAGTGCACGGCGCTATAGAAATTGTCTTGAAATAAATAAATAAATAAATACCTGTGTATCGTCTGCATAGAGGTGAGCATGCAATCCAAACCGCTGAACGATGCTCACCTTGTCAGCGATGTAGAGCACGAAAAGAATAGGTCCCAGGATGAACCCCTGTGGAACCCCGCGCAATACCTGGCTCAGCGGCGTAGCAGAGTTGGCACAGCGTACGTGCTGCATGCGATTCGATAGGTAGGAAGCGAACCACTGGAGCACTGAGCCGGCCACTCCGAACGAAGCTTCCATCTTACGCAGCAGCGTGCCATGGTCCACTGTGTCAAAGGCGGCAGTAAGATCCAGCAGCATGATGACCGCCACATCCCCCCTAACGAGCGCGCGGAGAATGTCAGATGTAACTTTCAACACAGCAGTTTCAGTAGAGTGGTAGGCGCAGTATGCAGACTGTAGATCGGGAAGCAGATTGGATGTTGTCAGGTAGCGGATGAGTTGATGAGAAACGAGCCGCTCGAGAAGCTTTGATAAAACTGTCAGGTTGAAGATCGGCCTGTACGACTTCACATCGGTGGGGTCTGAGTTGGATTTCTTAAGTCTCGGGGTTTTGTAGGCTGACTTGAATGTTGTCGGCACGATTCCGGCGGACATGGAGTGATTGAAGAGTGCAGTGATGAATGGTGCGAGTAGATCGGAGAATTCCTTTAGAAGAACAGTCGGCAGAGGGTCGTTGGCGCATTGTTTATCCGGCAGTGCTCGTATGTGCAAGACCACCTCGTCGGTGGAAAGAGGCTGGAATGATCCGAAGTAGCACTGTGTGAGTGGTACACTAGGCACAGGAGCAATATGATCATCTGTCGCTGCACACAACCCTGCCTCCTTATCACGCAGGTATTCAGCAAAGGCGTCAGCTGTGGGAGTTCTGTGAGCTTGTATTTGGCCTCAGCCAAGTAGAGTGCTCAAGGACCGCCAGAGACATCGAGGATCAACACGCTCTGAGTCGACTTTGCCGTTCCAGAAGGCTTCGCGCTTACGGCGAAGTAGTTGCCTATAGGTTCTTCGTTGTTCCATCCAGTAGGCTGCTGCTGCGGCAGTAACAGCAGGGTCCAGGTGAGCTATCCGAGTTTTCCTTTCAGCAAACCGCAACTCTCGTTTGGCTCTCTGGCACTCCTCATCAAATCAAGGGTCGGAGGGGCGACGGCGACAGCTCACTGTCGTCACTGGCACCAGTCTCTCCACAATGTCAGCGATCTCCCAGTCATAGATAAGGGCAAGCTCTTCAATATCCAATGTAGACCATAGAGCTGGTTGGCAGGAGGTTGGTTAGCTGGAGGTCGAGAGCTCCTGCCGAAACGCGAGGGTGTCTAGCTTTCGCCAGACACGCCGTGTGACGTAGGCTTAGACAGGGCACGGTTTAGTCAGCGGCACTGTCCATCGGACAAGATGGACAGTCTTGGACATCTACAACGCTCATCTGGGGCGGCACTATGTCATTGTGATACGCCACGACATCCAACAGACCACCCCTGACATGGTGACCTCAGTTTTTTTAAACGCGAAGTTGTAGGTTGTGAAAAGCTTACAGAGTTGACGACTGGCGGCATCATCTTCACGGTCGAGCCGCACATTAAGATCTCCTGCTACATAGACAGGTCCAGTGAGAGACTCAAGGTCTTCAAGCAATTCGGACATCTCGGTGAAGAGTTGCGTGATCGCGCTAGAACCAGGTCTATAGACCATGGCCAGCACGCACGACTCCACGGATGAAACATGAGCACTCCAGCTCGAAGGTTTGGAACTGTCGTGAGGACTTCAGTGTAGTCAGTCGAATGCCAGGGACAGCACAGATGGCTACGCCGCCGTGGTTCGTGGTAAGGCAGTCGCTGTTATCATGGGTACGAGGGTGTGCCCTCTCAACCACTTGATAGCCGATGGTTCCTTCTCAGACGCTGCTCCGTCTGTTTGGAACAGTCTACCGAAATCTGTCACTTCGGACTTAACTGTTTTGCTGGTTGTTTTTAAACGCCGACTGAAAACTGTACCCTGCAGTTTGGCCTACACTGTTTAGGTTACGTGACTCACTCCGCAATTATGATTCTTCACTTAGTGAATGACTTAATGTGCTTTAACAACCATGTAATAATAATAATAATAATAATAATAATAATAATAATAATTTGAAGAATTTCATTGATTGTCTGCAACAAGAGGCGAACTTGTAAGGACCACTTGAGCCATTGCTGTAATTGATCTTACAGCCCGACTGCATGCAAGCCACATTCTTTCCTCTTTGAGATGGTACATGGAGAGAGCAGACTGTATTCTTTTTGGCCATCTTTTAACAACCAGCCATTTCATCGAAGACTGATCTTTTGATGGTCAGATATTTTATCTGAGAAGGGCTTTTTGGTTGACACTAGTCAGTAGTTTTATCAGTGTGTATTTGTTTGTTTGTTTGCAACCAGTCACATTGTATCAGAGTCTGTGACTATCTACTTTATGTTAGATGAATCTATATTTGATAACGGTTTGCTATGCACATTTCACCATTACATGTAACATT
Source organism: Metaphire vulgaris (assembly GCA_018105865.1). Lineage (NCBI taxonomy): Eukaryota > Metazoa > Annelida > Clitellata > Crassiclitellata > Megascolecidae > Metaphire > Metaphire vulgaris. Next base: position 3,620,520 of record CM030841.1, read on the forward strand.
TAGTAATTATGAAGAAAATGATGTTACGAGCCTGCGAGTTGGTAGTAGGAGTACTCCGCATGGTAAGATGCTGCGGTGAATTTAAAGTAGCGGTCTTCCGTGAGAGTATAGTTCATCACCGAAATCGGCAAATCCGATGAAGATGGAGGCTCCAACGAAGTCTGGAACGACCATCAGCCATATGGTCCCATTGAGTTGCAAGCCGGCAGCCATATTAATGGCGGACATTGACGGTCCACTCAGCGGCGGCGGCGGCCGACTTAGAACATTCCAGAACGACATGGAAAAGTGGAGGACAGCAAGAGACTCATAGAAAAGCCGATGAGTGGAACGCAGTCCTCGCGATTGGCGTAAAATCCAAGTGCATAATGTTGGAAAATGCTGCGAATGGCGACAAATCCGTGGCACGTACAAACACGTGCTGGCAGCCGTGAAGGCGCCAAAACTGGAAAAAAGTTCCCTGTCTTAATTATTTATGTATTATAGCTATTGATGTATCTGTATTGTATCGCATAATTTGTATAGAATGAGCTCTACAGTTCCATGTCATTGACTGATTAACTCATATAACTGTGTCTCTCCATTTCTCTGTCTGTCTGACTCTCACTCTGTTTATCTCTCTTCCGGCAGCCACATTCAACTCGTGGCTCTCTCTCTCCTTCTCTCTGGTAGGTTTAAAGGAAACAAGAGGAGTTGATGGGGATTTAGGAAAAGAGACACCCGTTGAAGAAATGTTCTGAAATTTTTGGCGGATGGTAGATATTTTATTGGAGAAAAATTCGCAGAAGACATCTGGGAGTGATGATAAAGAGAAGGAACCAGGTCGCACCTAGTAGGCTCTTGCCCAATAACCAGGCTAGAGGACGGTGGGCTACAAATTCTACGTACACTTGGTAATGTTGCAATCAAATGGCTGATATCATTTAGCACATTCAGCATTCAATAATGTAATACTTCTGGTAGGATTCTTTGGTATAGTTCCTCATTTGTGGTCATTTCCACCTATCTAATCTTCATTATTTTTCTGTGGCAATTTCTTTTAAAAAACGAGAATTTTCCTTTCCAAATCTGTTGTAATGGTCCATGTCTCACATCCATAAAGAAAACTGCTAAAAATACACAATTCTACTCTATGTGTGAATAATAATAGCAATAATAATAACATCATCACCACCGCCACAACCACTACCACCGCTGCCGCCACTGCCATCGCTGCCGCCACCACCACCGTCAATAGTTCATCATCCTTTATTTTGTTAATTTATTTATAAGAGGTATAATTTATCAAAATCATTAGAGTCATTATAGTGATTTAGTTTGCTATATGCTTGACAGTATGTGAACATGGCTTATGAGCGACTGCTTGGATACAATAGCGATGATGTAATTGGGAAGATGTGGTTTGAATTCATTTCTTGTGACAGGAATCCACCTGATATGTCTATGAAAATTAAGCAGCAGCTTGATTCTGCAATTGTGAGTATGTTTGGAAATATCTTAGCCCAACTGAGCTGCTTTTCTCTTTTTTAATTACTGAATTTTACTATAGTTTTCTTTGGCATCATTGTAGAAATTTATTGTTTATATGTATGTATATTTTATTTTCTTAAAAACAATTTTTGGGAGTAGCTTCTATATGATTTATGGATAAACATTTTGAAGTTTTGATATAGAACAAAGATATTCTGTAAAATTGAGTGTGAATGGTTTGTAGGCTTTTGTATCATTTAGATGACTGCTAATTTAAGTGACAAGCTGCACATTAGTACCATTTGAGTGACAATAAATTTGCTTGTCATTTTAGTGACATTTCATTTGTATGACAGTTAGAGTTTTTTATGGATATGTAAGATGTAAGGTGGAATGAAAAGAAAAAGTTGGACCATTAGTAGATGATTCTGGAGAAACAGTGATAGAAGATTTGGAAACAGCAAAAATACTGAATGATTACTTTGGATTGGTGTTCACAAAGGAAAATACAACCAACATACCAAATCTATTAAACTATTTTTGGAAAAGGAGGAGGAAGCATTATCAGACATAAATTGCAATAAGGACTGTGTTTTGGAAATACTGAGTCAAATGAAAACTGGCAAAAGCACTGCCTCGAATAAACAATGTACATCCAAAATTTCTGTATGGTGTAAAGCATGATGTGCTTGTGCAGAAGTGGAGGCCTGCGTGCGAGCGGCTCCCAACAAGCAGTGCCATTCGGACCCGCTCCCCACCTGGCTGCTGAAGGAGTCCATCGGGACCCTGGCGCCGTATCTGACAAGCCTAATGACAGCCTCGCTGACTAGCGTCTTACCGTTGTCTTGGAAGTCGGCTATCGTCTCACCATGGCTGAAGCGGACCAGACTGGATCCTGCGACTGTCGCAAGTTATCGACCCGTATCCAATCTTCCCTTTCTCTCCAAGATATTGGAGAAGTTAGCAAACAAGCAACTGGTCACGTTCCTGACAGTGAACGGCCTGATGCCTAAGGACCAGTCTGCCAACCGGCGGGGTCACTCGACTGAAACGGCGGTTCTGAAAATCTACAGTGACCTCGTAGACGGAATCTCCAATGACCGAGTCGGACTTCTCTGTCTGCTAGACCTCTCGGCGGCTTTTGAGTCGGTCAACCTGGATATTCTGGCGCAGCATCTCAACTCAACCTTTGGCATAAAGGGAATTGCTCATTCCTGGCTGAGCGACTACCTTACGAACAGAACACAGACAGTGCATTGCAATGGTTCCTTCTCGAAGATGCGACTAGTACTTTGCGGAGTGTCGCAGGGCTCGGTACTGGGCTCTCTACTGTTCGTTCTGTACCTGGCAGGTGTGCACAAACTGATCAGTTCATTTGGCTTGCACGCGCACGGCTATGCTGACGACGTCCAGGTCTACGTGACCTGTAGGCCATCTGAATCTGACGAACTATGGAAGCAGGTCATCGAGTGCCTGCAGGCGGTCGAATTGTGGATGGCTACAAACCGGCACACGCTCAATCCCGCCAAAACGGAGTTTCTTTGGCTCTCAACACCGGGACGGATCCGCCTGATCAATCGCGCTGCGTTCACTCTTGGGAACTCCGATATTGATCCGGTCAGAGACGTCAGGCTGCTTGGGGTAACTCTTGATGAGACTCTGTCGTTCGGTGAGCACATCGCCAATGTCACCAGCTCATGCTACCACCAGTTACGGGTGATTAAAGCGATGCGCCGATATCTCACGGTGTCGGCGACGATACTACTGGTCCGGGCATTAGTCCTGAGCTGGATTGACTATTGTAACAGTGTGCTGTTGGGCCTTCCCGCCAACCTGCTCGACAAACTGCAATCCGTGCTCAACGTCTCGGCGCGACTGATCTTTGGAACATGATGGAACACTCACGTCACACCGCTGCTTCATGATAAGCTCCATTGGCTACCAATACGGGAGCGGGTCATCTTTAAGCGATGCCTGCTAACCTACCGAGCGCTACACGACCCTACTTGCCCGGACTACATCGCCTCCCTCCTACAGCGGACCACGACGCTGGAACGACGTCGGCTGCTAAGATCTGGCAGTCGAGTCAAATTGCTTGTGCCTCTCCCATCTAAAACGGCTAAGTTCGGGGACAGGTCGGTTACACGGGACAATCCAGAACTGTGGAACTCATTACTGGACTATGTCACAAACTCTGACTCTTTTGGAATTTTTCTATGTAATCTTAAGACTTACTTACCATCGGATATTCGTAGTTTTGTAAAGCGCTCTTGTCATTGGCCACTTTTGCCATGCTTATTGCGCTATAGAAATTGTCTAGCTAATAATAATAATAATGATGTTAGTGACGAAATAACCACAATATTCAACTTTTCACTTAGATCGGGAGTAATCCCTAGGGACTGGAGGGATGCAGTAGTCACTCCTATATTAAAAAAGGGTAACCGAGGGTAGCCAGGAAATTATAGGCCAGTGAATTTGACCTGTATATATGTAAAGTTCTGGAAAATACTAAAATCAAAGTTATTGGATCATCTTATGAGACACAAGTTTTTAAAGGACAGCCAGCATTTGTTTCTTAGAGGAAAATCTTGCTCAGCAAACATACTAAAATACTAGACTTTTTGGAGGAGATCTATGACAAGCTAGATGATGGAAGGCAGTTGATGTAATATACCTGGACTTTTCAAAGGCATTTGACAAAGTAGCTCATTCTAGACTGGCAGCCAAGCTTCAGTCCAGCAGAATTGGTGATAGAGTTCTTTGTTGGATACAAAATTGGCTTATGAACAGAAGGCAGAAGATAGGCTTAAGAGGCAAGAATTCAGATTGGGCTGAGGTTATAAGTGGGGGCCACAAGGTTCAGTGTTGGGACCTCTATTGTTCCTAATATTTATCAATGACATAACTAACAATGTAATGTGTTCATGCAGTCCGCTATCGGATAAGTTACCACATTAATCTTAACTTTTAATAATATAGGAGAATTTTATAAGTTCTGTGGACAGATAAAAGAACCAACAAAGAAATTTTACAGATGATGGAAGAGGAACTAATACTGATGGCTACCATCAAGCTAAGACAGATGAAATTTTTTGGGTCTTGATGAGGAAATTATTATTACTAAAATTTAAGATTTATGTGGTAACTTATCCGATAGTGGACAGCGTGAACACATTACATTGTTAGTTATTAACTTGAGACATGTAGCTGGTCTGGAAAACCATGTATTCAGGTGCTTCTTGAACGTGTCGAGTGATGACGAGTTTTGTATAGTAGAAGGCAGACTATTCCAGGTCTTCGCAGCAGTAACTGGGAAGGTACGATCACTTACCGAGGTGAGGCATGTACGTGGGACGCGTGGCGTCTTAGTAGTAGAGGCTGACCTCAACACTGTCGGCCCTCAAGATCTGCTGTCGGCTGCAGTTCAGCCTTAAGATAATAAGATATGCCGGGCCTATACCATGTAGGCATCGAAAAACCAGCAGCACTAGTTTGTATTTAATGCGCTCAGGGACTGGGAACCAATGTAGGTTCATCAGTAATGATGTAATGTGCTCGTGCTGTCTAGTTTGATGGAGAAGGCATGTGGCGGATACATTTGTAGGCGAAATGTCCAGCAATGTCTAGTGTTGATAAAACGGTCATTCACATACATGACCCTAAACTGAATCTTAATTACCGGTCTTTACATTACATTTTGCAAAAATTGTGGTCTTGTTTGTCATTACACAATTTGAAGACATTTAGCATAAACCGTACTTGTTTGTTTTTTAAAGTTAGGTATTCATGCCAATAAATGCATTGCCACCTATTTATTTAACTGACATCAACAGATAAGTGCATTGGCATAAAAGGTCATCCAATCTAGGAATAATTGCTTAAATTTCATTCACTTTCTGAACTTGACACTGATTTCAGTTTTAACAGTTAGAGCATGACTTAGTATCACTTTTTGATGCTCTCTTTTGAACCATATAATCACATCAATCATACACGTGTAGCACTTAGTAACCATGCACCGAGTTGAGTGTGCCAAATGAATTCTCTTGTCTCTGTCATACTGACGGAATTAAGATATTTCGTGAATGGAACAGATATGTACTTTCTGTGGGGTCATGTAGTCAGCAGAGCGGTAATAATGTTGGACGATAGAGCGGGAGGTCGCGGGTTCAAGAAACTCTGGAGCCCTAAGGTCGACTCAGCCTTACTTGCTAGTAGGTATTGGTAAAATTAGGAGCAGTGGTAAATTACTGCAATAAGTCAAACAGGTACGCTACGAGATGCACTATCCCCGTATCCATGGTATTGCACGCCTGGCTGAGGGCTATGGCAATGGAGATCAGTGCCGCCCTATGAGCCCGTGATGCTCTGGAAGGACTTTGACTTTTGACTGACATGTAGGCAAATGGTTGTTTTACCAAGACATTGCTGGAATGATGATAAATTGTTAAATGATAAATTGAAGATGAAGATGATAAATGATAAAAATGAAGGTAATAAATTGTTAGTTATACGAAGTGATATTGGTAATGAATTCCAAAGCTTAGGGCCACACGCTGAGAAACAACTAATGCCAATACCTGTGCGAGAATAAGGAACAACAAATGAAAGTCCTGCCGAGTACCTAGTGGAGTGAGTAGTAGGTCAAGTATATATGGTATTTCTTTTCAGTGTAGTTGAATAAATTGTGTAGACAAAGCAAGCAAGTTTACTGAGATTACAGACCTGTCCTTTGTATTGGATGAATATGAAAAGCAGGGGCTTAGCGAGAAATTTGACTTGGGGGAGTATAATGATTGGGGGGTGTAAATCTTAAAAAACTTTGAAAATCTTTAAAAGTACATTGAAAATTTTAAGGTAGTCTGATTTTTGGGATATATATATATAATTATATATATATATACTAGAACTCGAAGGCTCGCTTTGCTCGCGCGAGCTTCGCTCGCATGAGGCGAGCTTTGCTCGCTGAAGCGAGCTTAAGCTTCGCGCGTCGCGTCGCTTTCGCCGCTCGAGGCAACGACCAATCCAATTCCAATTCCAGAACGACCAATCAGAACGCTCACTCAGCCAACCAATCAGAACGCTTGAAGGTAACCAATCAGAACGCTCACACAGCCAACCAATCAGAACGCTCACACAGCCAAACAATCAGAACGCTCGAACGCAACCAATCAGAACGCTCACACAGCCAACCAATCAGAACGCTCGAAGGCAACAGACATACAGATAACGATTTTAATGTTATATATATATATATATATATATATATATATATATATATATATACCCCCGTCGCTACGCCCTGATGAAAAGTGCTATTTGAGCAGCATTGTTTATGCAACATTTCTTCAGGGAATTATCTTTTGGGCCAAGCAAAAGACCTTTGCATTAGAAATCTGGCCCAAGAGCCTGTTTGAGGACACTGCCTTATACTATAGTCTATGTGGGACAGAATGTGAGAAATTAAGTCAATTTTTACTTTTTACTTGACCAAAATTCACTAAATTATATGACTTGATAAAAAGTCACATACTGTGTTTTGATGATATTGCATTAAGGTGACATAATTTTAGTTACTTAACAAGATCTGGATCTTGATTGTTGGTTTTAGCAATGGGAAGGATTCAGTTACATAAAAAGAAAGTCTGGAGAACAAGTTGGCAATGTATTTCGCATATTTCCCATTTTGGAATCAGGGTAAATTAGATAATTTGCACATATGTAATTATTTTTGTGTAATTTTTTTTTTGCTAAAGTTAAACAAGATTTCAGATGTTTTAGTGACTGTATTTTACTCAATTTGGCTTTTATTCTCAGAAACATGTCATAGTAATGACTTCTACATGGTTTATTATTTCAATACCTGGGAACAGTGTTGTGCATTACTGCGTTACTTGTAACACGTTACTGTAATTTATTATTTTTTAGTAGTTAATTACTGTAACTAATTACTTTTTTGGAAAAGTAACGTGTTACAGTAACGGATTACTTTCAAGGGGTAACGGTAGCACAAAATAACGCTACTAAAAGCGTAACTCCACTACCGACAGCCAACACACGCAGACACTACTGTATATCTATATATATAATTCTAGATGTCCGGCGGTCTGTCCGTCCGATGGCAACACGGCAGATATTGCAAGACGCTGTTGTCATTGACAACCAAATATTGTTTAATCAAAACTGTATTATCAACGGAGCGTTTAACGAAGCGTCTTAATTCCAGCTTAAACCCCTGTCCCCCTTCCCTCACCCCATCCCTCTCCCAATCGCCCAGGCCCCAACCCATTCCCGCCCCGGCCTCAAACCCCCTTTCCTCTTCCCTTTCCATCCCTTCCCTCTACCATCCCCTCCCAATCGCCCCGGCCCCAACCCATTCCGGCCCTGGCCCCAAGCCCCCATTCTCCTTCCCTCTCCCCATCCCTTTTCCCTCTCCCCCTCCCCTCCCAATCTCCCCGGCCCCAACCCATTCCGGCCCTGGCCCCAACCCATTCCCGCTCTGGCCCCAAACCCTGTTCCCCTTCCCTCTCCCCATCCCCTTCCCTCTCCCCATCCCTTTCCTAATCCAGGCCCTAACCCATACCACCCCGCCCTGCCCGACAGGCCCCAAACTCCCTCCCTTCTCTCTCTTCACCCCTCTCCCAACCCCGTACCTCTCTCCATCCCTCTCCCAATCGCCCCGGCCCCAACCCATCACCGCTCCGCCCTACCCCACCGGCCCCAAACCCCGTTCCCAAACCTACACAATGCTGCTCCGAAAACCTGTACAACCCACTTCCCTTCTCCCAAACCTCCCTTCCCTCTCCCAATGCCCTGCCCCCCGTTATTATATATATATTTATTCCTTACTAGCCTCAATACCTATTTTTTTAAATTTTACCCCTCAAGTGGGGATTACATTTTCAGACGCCGTCACCGTACTGGGGATTTAATTTTTGGAAAAGCGTTCTTCAGAAATGATTGATGTAACATTTTAAATTTGCTATATCTCAGGCTATATAGGAGCTAAAAAGATGAGGTTTGCACCATTGTTTAGATTGTTTATTCCTCTTTCTAAACGTCCATGCAAAAAATGTGGGGGTAGAGTCCACTTTACGGCCTAAAATATCACCCTCTCCCCCCAAAAACTTTTAAAGCCCCCTAGCAAAATTTTTCAGCGGTAACCCCAGTTTGGTCAGCAGCAAAGTTGTAAATGGATGTCAGAGGAACAAAATAAACCAAAAGTTTGAAAATCGGTTGACATTTGGCAAAGATCTATCAATTCTAACCCAATGACCCCAATGTTTGAACATAAGTATTATCGGTGAATTTCGCGAAAGTTTTGAATTCTGAGAAAGTTTCCAAAATTTTGAATTTGCTATATCTCAGGCTATATAAGAGCTAAGAAGATGATGTTTGCACCATTGTTTAGGTTTTTTATTCCTCTTTCTAACCCTCCATGCAAAACAAAAAAAGTCCAGCGTTCACGAGGTTTGCGACAATCAAGTGAGAATGAGTATCAGGCTGTTGCTCGGCGTGCAAAAGCAGCACAGCAAACAAGAGAATCAAGCACTGCATGTCGTTCGACACTGCCAAATCAGTACACTTATCTTGACTATCAAGTTTCAGAAAATTCATGCGAATGGGCGTTAACTTGGTTGAAGGAAAAGGCGGCGAGTTAAGGACAATTAGTTGCGCAAAATGCTATTGCATTTGCACAAAATTGGGTGGTAAAACAGCCAATCTCCCTGTCATTTTTGACGGGTAAACACCTAGTATATATATAGTATTTGAAGCGTCATATCAATCAGAAGATTTACCAGGATTCAGTTACAAAACTATGATTTGAGAAATCTGGAGGGCTGTTTCAGTCACAAAAATTTTGATTTTGTATGTGATATTCCACTGTCTAATGCAGCAATTTATAAGACCCCTATGACTTCCCTTCCCTATGGTGGCCTCTCAGAAATGGGGTAAGAATAATAGTGTAAATATCCGAGCGCATTAAATGCAAGTATGTTAATATTGCAGCTTTGCGGTATAATAAGGGATATATATATATATAACACTTTTAATTAACCCCTTAACAGGGGAATTAAATTTTTACAAGATGTCACCATTCTGGGTAATTAATTTTGGGAAAAAGCGTTCATATGAACTGTGAACGTATCCGTTTTAAATTTACTATATTTCAGGCTATATAGAAGCTAAAAAATGAGGTTTGCACCGTTGTTTAGCATTTTTATTGTTCTTTCTAGCCATCTATGCCAAAAAATTTGTTGGGGGTATAGTCCACTCTACAGCCTAAAATAGGACCCCTCCCAAAAATTTTGTTCAAAGCTCAATAGCAAAACTTTTCAGCGGTGATCCCACTTGTATGAGCGGCAAAGTTGTAGGGGGTGTCATTGGAACAGAATAGTTTGAAAATTTTGAAGATCGGACTCAATTTAGGGTAGTTACCAATTTTTTAAACCCTAGAACTCATTGATCGGAGAAATGACAATTTTGCAGGTTATATAGGGCTATATAGAAGATAAAAAAATGAGGTTTGCACCGTTGTTTAGCCTTTTTATTGCTCTTTCTAGCCATCCATGTCAAAAAAAATTTGGGGGTAGGGTCCACTATACAGCATAAAATAGGACCCCCTCCCAACATTTTTTTTCAAAGCTAAATAGCAAACTTTTTTAGCGGTGACCCCACTTGTGTGATCAGAAAAGTTGTAGGGGGTGTCATTGGAACAGAATAGTTCAAAAATTTTGAAGATCGGACCCAATTTGGGGTAGTTATCATATTTAAAACCCGCGAAATGACTCTTTTGCAAAGCCAAAATCCGACCCTCGGTCGAATAAAACCTATTTTCCTTGCTTATAGTGGGCACAATAGCTTAACCTGTCAACCGAGGATTTAAATTTTAGACGTCGTTAATTTTCTTTAAAAAGTGATGGAAAATTAGTCAAAACTAAATAGCGTATTTTTTTAAAACTTACTATATCTCCGGCTATGCGAAAGCTAAGAAGACATGGTATACACCATTCTTTAGCTTTTTTATTGCTCTTTCTCACCATCCATGCCAACAATAAAATATTTGGGAGCTAGGGTCCACTATACTGCCTAAAATAGGGCCACCCCACAAATTTTTTCTTCTAAGCTCCGTAGAAAACTTTTTTCAGCAGTAACCTCACTTATGTCAGCGGCAAAGTTGTAGGGAAATGTCATTGGAACAAAATATATCTAAAACTTTGAAAATCGGACCACATTTGGTAGAGATATATTACTTCTAAACCGGACATACCTTGGTTTTCTCGGTGGTATTTTCTACACCCCTGTCCAAAATAGTACATATTACTTAGGACATAGAGCCATACTGGCAATAAAAGAGGTGTCATCTATCGAATGGATAGATACTAAAGCGACTTCTGGCATAAAATGTATTTGATATGTTGACCCACTATTGATGAATCACTAGGAAACCTACAGGACATGTCCCAGACTTTGGGCCCAAATAATGGCAGATAACGTTGGACGTATCCCATAAGTTGCGCCCGGTTGATGGGTTAAAAATGCTACCATCTAGCGAATGGATAATAGCTAAATTGAATTATTACATTGGAACGTTTATAAACAGCGAACCCATTTGAAGAAAAGACGCTGAAGTTGAGCTCCATTTATAAACAGCGATCCCATTTGACAAATGATCGGCACACCCAGTTAAGGGGTTAAGCAGATTAATTGAACGAACATAGATTTGAGTTTCAAATAACTCTGATTTCATTGTTGTTTATGGTGACATCTGTGAAAAAAATTCAGGTGCTCAGGCATGAAAACATGCCGCTCAGGTACTATACTTTTCCGCACACACTGAAAAATATTAGAGGGAACATTGATTGCTTTTTGCTCTTTGTCCTGTTTTCTCATCACCATTGTATACAGTACAATCATATTGTCTTTGCTGCTGTAGAAATGACCATCTTTACTCCACCTTGTTTTTGCCAGTCCTACTATGTCTAGTTTTATTCTTTTGAATTCTTTCTCAATCAAAGCTAGTTTACCCAGTCGTAGCAAACTTCTTATATTCCATGTTCATATCCATATTGATTCCTTTCTAAGCTTCATTTTTTCTGATTGTCGTAGTCCTTCTTGAGCTGGGTGTCATCTGCCGCTTGGCTTCCCTTATTGAGCTTTGACCAAAAAGCTTCATTTGCACCCTCTTTGGCCATCCACTCAGTTGAACCCTCAGATCATTTCCCAGTAGCTTGTCTGTTCGGTCGTTGTCCTTTGGCTCAGATCCGACCGAACATTTCTGATTTCTGAAGTTGTAATTCATGTTGTATTCCGTAGAGTTGTGGGTTATATACACACACACGCGCGCACACACACAGTGTTCCAATTGAAGTGGCACCATTTTAAAAATCAATATAACTTCAATAAACGTTTTTCAGAATTTATAAAACTTTATCTTCATTAAATTTCATCTACTGGTACTCTACAAAAAATTTGCAAATTTCAACAAAATCAGTTGTGCAGTTTAATAGATATTAATGTGACGAAAAACTCCTCTTTTGATCCCTTAATGGCAACGGCCAATCTCCGCGGATATGTTTCCGAAATGATCGAGGGAAGATTTTCAGGCAGGAAGAGAAATTTGAGTCCGAAACATATATAGGTCCCCACCCTGGTATCTGGATGGACTTGCTTGTGAATATACAACACGTATCGCTTGATTATAATACAGTTTTATTCAACATAAAGAGCAATTTAATTAATAGTTCTGCGGATATTTTCCATGAAATGAAATAGTTCCATATGCAAGAGTTAATACAGTATCCGCGTGAATACTCGCGGATCAAAACAGTCTTCAATCAATCGTGCAGTTATGCTGGCAAGGATATATCTCAATAGTCAATCAATCGTCAAGCAAACATAAAACTTTATTGGCAGACATATCTGCGTGAATATCTGCAGAGCAAATAGTTTCTGTTAACAGTGATATACGGCTATCAACGTTCCCTCTAAGCTGCGCGCGTGCGCACGCGCGCAGCTGATCCAGCATCCGCGCGCAGCTACTTTCTTCCCAGCGCAGCAGGTGAAGAACAGCTAAATAATCAGTCTAGCATAACGCAGTTTGAAACTCTGTGGCATAATCCGTTAAAGTTCAAACTACTGTAAATCGTGATCAAAAATGGAACTTGAATAGAGATGTTTCATTGCATTCATCGCCTTGGTCTAGAAGCGATGAATGAAGCGATGAACCTTTCTCGACCTTACTCCCGACCAAAGATCGAGAAAGGTTAAAATCAAAGTGGCTCGAATCAGATTATTAGAGATGTGCGCTTTATCCTTTACCATACAGTATGCGAATTGTCCCAACAACTAGCACTCTGATTGATCCACTCTAGCGGTACCTCTCTTTGAAGCCAAGAAGGCTTTGATGAGTCAACTAGACTTTCTACATCAGACCCCAGGGCTCAGCTAAGGCCACACTTAACTGATTAATGATCATTTTCTATGGAAAACTCAGTTACAAACATACATCTTACGGGCTAAGAACTTAAGAATTAAGACGGTTAAAGTTTCCGACGGCGGTGCTGTTACAGTATATGTAAATTTGGTGCTGGGCAAAAGCAAGTGGCGAGTTCTCGACTGGTAAAGCCTGGGATAGGTGGAAATTGGATAAATCTTCTGCTAACGGAGTCAAAGGATATGCGACAAAAATGATTCGAAGTGAATGATCGCCAAATGAGTAAAGGCGAGCATGTGAAAATTCTCATAGACAGTGTTTTCTTGGCCATATCAATCACTACTGCCAGTTGTCGATATGAGTAGCTTTTGACACACGGCGGTGATTCGGAATCAAGCAAACTTTGATTATGGAAAAATTTGCTGCCTCCAGGAATGTCCCATGCCAAACGGCTAGTAATGCCACATAGGCACCATATAAGACAACTTTCACAGTGCTACCGTGCTGGTATCTATTATATTAAAATTATTAAAATTATTAAAAGTATCTAGCTGATTGATCGTCATATTTAATTTTGATTGGTAATAATAGGAATATTTGAATTATCCATGATTTATATATATATATATATATATATATATATATATATATATAAGCATGGGCTATGCAAAACGCCTTTGCATTTCTACGTTTTTTATATAGGCCTAATGTTGTAAAAATGTTGCACAACGCACAGTGACCCTTGCACAATGCCGCTAGAGCAGCGCGCATTGCTACCTCTCGCTTAGAGGGAACGTTGATGGCGGCATTGTGCAAGGGTCACTGTGCGTTGTGCAACATTTTTACAACATTAGGCCTATATAACAGTGGTTCTCACACAGGGCAGTCCCTACTGAACCACTTTAAACCTTGTTATATTATATTATATTATTATTAATGCTCAATAATAAGGCGTATCTATCTGCGCAAATGCTCGCGGAATAATCAGTTCCTACAGGCAATAAAACAGTCAAATAAGTCTGCAAACAAATATATGAACTTCACTCAATCCGCAGAGATAACTGCAGAGAATTAGATCTCAATTAAGTTCTATAAGGCAATCTAAGCGTAGTTTATAGCAAAGATATGTCTGCAAGTCTTTTAGGACTTAGCTGCAGATATATATATATATATATATATATATATATATATGTTGAAGGACAAATCTTCCTACGAATAGCTATTTTTATCTTTTGTTTCAAAACCTGAAGTGAAACACTTTGAGGTGGCTACCAGCCATCGGTAACATTTAAGTCAATGATTGTAATGTTGAGTTGAGACTACGCGTCTCTTCGAGCGGGCACAGTGGCTGTGTTGAGTTGTGACTACACGTCACTTCGAGCTAGGGTATGCGACTCCTGTAGTAGATGTCGTGAATGCCGGCCAAACCAGAGCACTTTGATGGCAAAGTGGCAGACGGTCTGGAGGCGTCTTGGCGGCAAAACGGCCAACCATCTCCGAGTCAAAACTCAGACGGTCAGAACGAGGTTCTAACCTGATTCAGTTATTCTTAGAGGCTTGCTGAAAAGCCCACACAACCAAACTGCATTGGCTCTCATGGGCCTGGAGGCCTGGATATAAGACATCAGGTCCTCGCGATAAAAAGTTTTGCTATTGCACCACTTAAAAATCATTTGGCATTTTGAAACAAAAAGCGCCATCTACTGAATACTTTACAGGTAAGTACTGTTGAATTATTGCCAATTATTGGTATACGAATTATGGCTAAAGAATTGCTAACTTAATTATTATTAATTATTAACTAATATCAATCTTGAAAACGATCAACTCTATAGTAAAATGCTATGGCGCAACACTCTAGCGACTAAACTGTGAAGCGTCGCTATATAGAAATCATTAATCAATATCAACATGTATAAGAGGAACACGCGGCAATATATGCTGAAAAATGAAACACACAGGTAAAATTAAAATTCCTCCACATTAATTTTTTAAAATTTGACCTGAAAATGCAAGTTTTTTAGACTCTGTGCACTGAGGTCTGCTCGATACCCGTTTCTCTCACAATCTTATTCTTATGCACATTTCAAATAGCTCCAAGTGCATTCTCTTGGCTAGGAATGAGCTGTGCAATGGTTTCAATGTTTTCAGTCGTGCAGGTCATCCATTGTCCACCACCGCCATGCCTCTTGTCCGCAAATCCTGTTTCATCAATTTGCCATGGAAGTTGATTGAACAATAGAAGTGACCCCTGCCTATCAAGGAATTTTACATAAAATTTCCTATACTGTAATTCTTGGTTTGTCTCAAAATTTTTATTAAGATTTGATCCTCTGCATGCTTGCATTCATGCAAGTGGTGGTCACTTTGAGTGGTGGTCACTTTGAGCACAAACTGTAAGCGATGTAATGACGCGATTGCAGTGGTGATTTTCCTATTGAAACTTGCATTTTTTGGTTCAAATTTTTAAAAATTAATATCTCGTTAACAGTATGACCAATTTTGTTGAAATTTACAAATTTTGTGTACTGGCAGATTAGATTTTAAAAAATTAAAGATTAAATAGATTACTACAATAGTGTAATGACGCGATTGTAGTGGTGATTTTCCTATTGAAACTTGCATTTTTTGGTTCAAATTTTTTAAAAATAAAGATTAAATAGATTACTACAATAGTGTCCTTTTCGGTCTTCCAGAAAATCAGCTACATTGTTTACAGTCTATAGTGAATATCTCTGTTCAAACGATCCTTGGCGTTAAATGTTGTGATCATGTCACCCCTTTCCTAAGAGACAGACTGCACTGGTTACGAGTCTTTGAATGCATCGTCTGTAAGAGATGTCTGATCACGTATAAAGCACTAAATGATCACTCCTGTCTTGAATTCTATTCTATCCTGGACAATTTATGCAGCGCAGTAGCATGGCTAACAGTCAAAAACAAGAGCGCTTTACATCAACACGCATACGAAAAACTAAATAAGTGCGTCTTGAGGTTCTTAGAGAAAACTTCGTAGGAGGTGGCCTTGGTGACATATTCAGGGAGAGAGTTTCAGAGGTGCGGGTTCCCTCTACTGATGGATCTTTCGCCTAGCTTTGCAGTCTTGAGCGGAGGAGGGACATACAACAGTAATCGAGTACTGGAGCGAAGTTGTCGGCGCTCATCCGTCATCTGCGGGGTCCGTAGTAGAGCGGAAATATATTCCGGACATGTGGGATCATGGAGAGCCCGGTAGGTCACGCAACATCGCTTAAAAGCAATGCGTTCCGGCACCCTGAGCCAGTGGAGTTTGTCCCGGAGATATGGTGTTACATGATCATGCCATTTACATCCGAAGATCGTCCTTGCTGTAGTGTTGAGGACGGCCTGCATCCGTTTGAGTTGGCTGTCCGGTAGACCCAACAGGAGACCATTACAATAGTCCAGTCTGGTGACAATGAGTGCATGTGCGAGGAGAATCGCCGTTGCCTTTGGGATGTAGCATTGAATTTCTCAGATTTTCCGTAGCTCCGAGTAGCACGCCCGTGTCATGTTACTCAGGTGGCCCACGAATGAAAGTGATTCGTCCAGGAGGACTCCGAGCAGACGCACCTCCTTGGAAGGGACGATTTCGACATCCCCTATCAAGAGCGGTTTCCGATCAATGAGATGATTCCTCCTCGGAGAGCTAACCCATAGGATCTCAGTCTTGCCTGGATTGAGTGCTAGTTGGTTCACGGCAGTCCATTTCATGATCTCCTTTATACAGTCCTGGACCCGTATCCGCATTGCTTCCACCTCCGATGGTAAGCAGGAGGAGCTTATCTGCCCATCATCTGCATAGGCATGGAAGGTTAGCCCTCTCTGGCCTACAAGTCGTCCCAAGTCTCCGACATAGAGGATGAAAAGTAAAGGACCGAGGGCAGAGCCCTGTGGGACCCCGAAGGGAGCCCTCCGAGGCGCAGAGATAGATCCGTTCCAGCTGACTGCCTGTGACCTCCCGGTGAGGTAGTCGCTCCGCCAATTTAAGGCTCTCCCCGTTATCCCGTAGGAGAGTTCAAGGCGACGGATAAGTATTTGGTGGTCCACGGTGTCGAATGCCGCGGAGAGCTCCAGGAGACAGAGTAGGGCAAGACGACTGCTTGAAATCACTTCCACCAGTTCGTTAAAAATCCGTAGGAGAACAGTCTCCGTAGAGTGACCGGCGCGATACGCCGATTGATGCTTCGGCAGTAGACCGTTTCGGACCAAATAGTCGACGAGTTGCTTGTTAGCCACCCTTTCGAGCAGCTTAGACGCAAACGGAAGGTTGGCGACTGGTCGGTAGTTGGACGCTTCCGTCGGGTCCAGGCCAGGTCTCTTAAGGTGCGGTCGAATAAGCGCGTGTTTCAACGGTTGCGGGAACTCCCCGCTTCCAAACGAGGCAGCCAAAAGCTTTGTCAGGAAGGGGGCGAGGGTGTCGATAGCGTCTTTCAGAAGCCACATTGGCAACGGATCCGATAAGCACTGTTTGTTCGGTAGTGACTTAACGGTCGCTATGACCTCAGCAATCGTCGGCACCGAAAACGTCGTGAAGGAGGAAGGGCTTTCCAAGATGTGGTATTCCGCCGGACCTTCAGCGGCCGTTCGGTTCCGAATGTCATTGACTTTCTCGTCGATAACAGTGTGAAACTCCTCCGCAGTGAAATCCATGGGTCAGATGGCTGGTGCCTTCTTCGCACCCAACAGTATGGTATGGTATGGTTCTGGACAACTTCTATAGCGCCGTAGCATGGCAAAGGCCAAAGTCAAAGGCGCTGTCAACAACGCTGACAAATCGACATGGAACGGAAGATTGTTTGTCTTGAGGGAAAGTCCGCTCAGATGGCACAAAAGAGTTCGCTGCCGTGTTGAAATCGGGCAGTGAACCCTTCAGAAGGCGGTCTTCCGCAAGAAGACGTTCCGTCGAAGAGTCAGCGAAAACGCAGAAAGGATGTTGAAGGACCGCATAGATGCTGGGAAAAATTCTCCGGTGGCGAAAATCAGGCGGCGAATCCTTGAGGGCGGTCATCTGCGAGACGGTAATCCATCGCCGAACTTGACGGGAACCGACTGAAGATGGAATTCCGCGCACGAAACCGGAACAGTCTTTGCCCTTTATGGCCTGTAGGCTCCGCCCGAGTGACTGGTGGCTCAAAATGGCGGTCCAACCACGCCGACACGGGCGACGTGAATCCGGCGTCGGCGCAGAGAGAAGACGCAAAGACCATCGCCGACCGCTTCAAAACGACGGCTAGCGGCGATCCGCGCGATTAGCGCAAAGAAATAAGCGCAAGACGTCGGTAAATCCGCCAAGAACGGCGACATTCCGAAGCACGGACAGACCCGTGCAAGCAGCCAAAATGGCACTACCGGAAGTCAGACCTCCTAGATCAGGGGTGCACAAACTTTTAAGGATGAAGGGCCACATTTTTCGGTTCCAAGACTCCGCGGGCCACATGCGCTTTTGCTTATGCAGAAGTGATAGGCCTACGTTGACAGTAACCGTTAATAGCAATATTTAATATGGTTATGGATAAAATTTAATTTGACAGGGCTAATGGAATTAATAGAATTTCTGATGAATACAATAGATCCAGTAGAAAAAAAATTAAATTGAAATGATTAGTAATTTAAATGTAGAATTAAAGGTTAAGGTCTTGTTAATCAAAATATACTATGACCATGTTCGATTATTAATTCATAACATTTAAAAACCAAAAGCCAATCTCCTTTTTTATAGCCAATGTAGTTGTTGAGACTGAACGTCTTTAACAATCTTATTCATATTTTGTGGCAGTTCAGTGAGTTCACTTGTTGCAACTTTCAAAACTGAGCACTCAATCTGAACCTTAGAACATGTTTGTTCAATTTCATTACAGAAAATGTTTGTTCACACAAGTATGTGCTTCCAAATAGTCGCAAAGGCTTTAAAGTGGCCCCAAATGTTTTCTTACTGTCATGTTTAATAGCGCTACAGAAGAAGTCATTCGTTCCAAGGGTCTAAGTCACCATCAATTCAAGTTATTTATGACGTACCATATTGCACAGATGTGAGGGAGCACAGGACGCATTCTAGAATGCTTTGTTGAACTGATAGCAGAAATTTGTGAATTTCTTAGCAGCAAGGGCACAGTAATAAATAATAACAACAAGGTTTAAAGTGTAGTGATAATATGAAAGCAAGAAAACCTTCGGGGCCACTTTAAAGCCTTTGGGGCCACTTTCCATTGAAATCCTGGAAACGTCCGCAGGCCACAAAAAATCGCCGGCGGGCCACGGGTTGTGCACCCCTGCCCTAGATGTTTCCAGATCTGCTTGAAATCTGTTGCCGACGACTTGATCTTATCCCGCCAATACCTTCGGCCCTTCACCCGAACCAGTCTACGGCTTGCCTTGAGAGCACCTCTCCAGGAAGTATAGGCTTCTTGCTCGGCACCGGTTCCCCTGGTTTTTTTGTAGCGACGCTCCAACCGACGAGCTTGCCGTCGGGCCTCTCTGCAGTCTGCGTCATAGAAGGGCTGGGAGTGTCGCGATCGCATGCGGAATTCAGTGACCGGGGCGAGGTCATCTAGAATGCTAGTTATTTCTGCGTGGTAGCAACTCGCAAGATCCGTAGCGGACGTGTCGGTGTCAGTGAAGGTGCAAATTGGTGAAGCCTGGAGTTGCGCGATGAACTGGTCGAGCTTGAAGTGTCGCCAGCTCCTCCGATGTGTCGTTGTATATACCGGCTCAGGGCTGGCCATGGGTAGCGACCAGTGACCACATATGGTCGGACAGCCCGATCTCCGCCACTCCGACATCGTCAGGGGCTTCCTCCTCAGGCACGATGACCACATCAAGCAGCCCTCCAAGTTCATGAGTGGGATTACCCACGATCTGCGTCAGATGGTGGGCCCGAATGATCTGCTGAAATTTGACGTTATCTGGATCCGCAGTACGTTCCAGATGGATGTTAAGGTCGCCCGCGATTAAAATCTGACCGTTGTAGGTGACAAGAGATTCGAGTAGTTCCGCGAATTCAACGTAGAACCCGTCCCGGATGCCCTGCGAGCCTGGTCTGTAGATGGCTACTATGATTATTTGCGAAGGGCCGCTTCCAACCCGGCAGCAAAGATGCTCAAATGCTTCGAACTTCGTCTTAGTGTCGATTTTAGCGATTGTAGTACCCGGCTTGGATACAATCGCAAGTCCACCGTGGTTGGTGGTCAGGGCTCCACTACGTAGCTCGACCGATGGCAAGGGACGTGCTTCTTCAATCACGTTAAATCCAGAGCCCCGAAGGCGCTTAATCGCTATACTGTTAGAGTCTGAATGCCACGTCTCGGTCAAGATAAGAAGGTTGAGCGAAAATTCGCTAAATATGCTCGGAATGTTTTCAAGCTTGTTGTTGACCGATCTGATATTCAGTAGACCGGCGCGTGTCCGACATATTGGTGGGATGACATGTCGCTCGATTCTCGGATAGATAAGCGCTGCTCCGGAGCACTTCCTCTTCCCTGAACTGCGATGGGTCTGTGTGGGAGCCGTTAACACTGTGATAGGTCTCAGCAGTTGTTTCCCCGCCCGACATCCGCGTCCGCCCATCCTGCAGGTATGACGCCGGAAGAGCGAACGCAACTTTCGCCGTGCCGCCGTTGACAGACGGTTGTCTGACCTGGAGCGATAACAGAGGAGCTCCTCTCTGGTGTACGCTAGGGTTGGCGTCATACGAGACGACAAGTCCTTCCTCGCCTTGGTTTTAGTACAGAATGAGTCTGAGTGGGCCATCTGACGAATAATGTGCTACAGTAATTCCCGAGCTCACCTGTCACTCTCGGTCAGCAGTTCGATAGCTCAACGCTGGAAAAGAACCGTCTTTACCGAACCTCCACAAGTCCTGTCGAGTAATCCAGAGAGAATTTAGTCAGACGCTTCGACTAGACACGGAACTCGACACGACACTCGACACTTGAATATCTGGCATCACTGGTTTGGCACCACACCACACCTGCTAGCATTCAGCAGCTTCGCTCTAGTGGCCGGGTCTCTCTGATTATTCAACCTCTGTCACAAATAGGGCTGCGCCGAGTAACTCGAGTAACGCAAGTACTCGACTCCAAATTGGAGTCGAGTAATTTTTTTGGAGTCTAGTACTCGCATAGAATAACTAAATAAAGAACAAAATAGATAAATAAAGAATAACCAAAGAATTTCATTAAAATTTGGCCTACCGTTATTTGTTACAAATTATTAATCAGTCTTATTTAGGTTATTCTTAATCGTTATGCCCCAGTTAGTTAAGATGCTTCCCACAGTGTGACAGTTGTCAGCATAGGCAGATTTTATTAAAGGCTAGGGTAGGCTTAAGCCTACCCAACTAATCCCACCAAAACAAAAACAAAAGTTTTTTTCCATCAACACCAGGTCTGTCGCGTGCTGGACGGCACCCGTGCTGGATGGCACGCGTGCTAGATGGCACCCCCAGACCCCTATACTAGCCTACCCAAATATTGAACTCTAAATCCGCCTATGGTTGTCAGTGGGACAAGTCTAGCGTGGACCTCACATTTTTGCCAGTAGCAGTAAAATAGTTTCTGTTCTGTAACTTCTGTTATACTAAATTTGAAAACGCTTGAATATCCGAAAAATTGATATGTAACTGTATCTAATGTTCTGCTTTGATTAAATGAGGGCCATGAGGCAAATAATAAGCATTACGTGACGTGTAACGTTTGCAAATCATGTATTTCCGGTTTTACGCAAGTACTCGAGTACTCGATAAGCTACTCGGCTCCTACTCGACTCCTAAACTACTCAGTTAGCGCAGCCCTAGTCACAAACAAAGATGCTAGGAGAAAGATCGGTTACCCAAGGCAATCCAATCTTATGGAACACCCTTCCGGACTTTGTCACTAACTCGAAAGCTGATGAACAGTTCGTGAAGAATCTAAAGACACATTTGTTCAATGCATCGTTTGACTGCTAACCTTATGCCGTGGAGCACTTTTGATTTAGGCTTAGGCCTTGTTGTAGGGCTATTAAAATTAGGGCTGTACCGGATGCACATTTTTGAAATCCGGCCGGAGCCGGATTTGGCCGGATTTATGAAGTGAAATCCGGCTGGAACCAGAGCCGGAGCCGGATTTACAATTAAAAAAGAAAAAGAAAATAACTTAAATAAGTAATAACTAATAACGTACTACATCACTTGACTTAGGTGAGTGGAGTCACTCGACTGTTCATTACTAATTTACTGCAGTTCATTACTAATTTACTATAGAGTATAGACATGACAATGATGACAATCATGACATATAGGCATACTCATAATTTATTAATTTAAATCTTGGCCTCATAAAAACATGTACAGAAAATTCACTTGACTGGGCAACACAAATCCGGCTTAAATGCGGCAAAATTGGGCCGGAGCCGAAGCCGGATTTGTAAAATTGGCCGAATTCCGGATTTGCCGGAGCCGTAGCCGAAATCCGGTACAGCCCTAATATAAATTGTCAGATAATAAATAAATAAATAAAATTAGATTATATTTAATGTGGCTAAAATTTCATAAATTAATGATTAAATTTATTGAGGTTATTTTGATGTATAAAATGATGCCACTTCAATTGGAACTTGGTTTATATATAAACACTGTGGTCCAATAGATCCCATGCCCTTTTATTTTTGCTATAATTTTGACCAATCTTGATAAAACTTGGTCATCAGTGTTTCTGTCTCTCAACAGGTCCAGGTATCCAGTTTCCCCACTCCGATCGATTGCTTGCTTCTTCTTTGAGTTCCTGATATCCTTTATTCATCATCCACTCCAACATCATCTTTCTCGGTCTACCTCTCACTCTCTTTCCTTCCATTTTTCCTTCGATTATTGTTCTTAGGAGAGAGTCATGCCAGAGGACATGTCCCATCCAATTTCTCTGCCTTTTCCGGATTGTATCTATCAGGCTTCTTTCTTCCTCTATCTCCTTCATGACTTCCTCGTTTGTCTTATGCTCTGTGTATTTTACTTTTAGCATTTTCCTCAAAATCCACATTTCAAAAGCCTCTAATCGTTTTATATCTTCTTTTCTCATTGTCCACGTCTCCGCCCCATACAACGCCACACTCCATATCAATGTTTTTACCAATCTTTTTTTTAGGTTTAGTTTTAGTTTACTTTGCATCAGCTCCTTTCTCTTGTAAAAAGCTTCCTTTGCTATTGCTATACGTCTTCTTATCTCTTTATTGCATCTGGCATCGGTTGTTATCAGACTTCCTAGATAGCTAAATTCCTTCACTTGCTCTATGATCTGTCCATAAACCTTTATTTCCACTCTCATTCCTTCTTTTTTACTTATTACCATAACTTTAGTCTTTTTTTGCATTAATTCTCATTCCATACTTTTCTGACACTTGTATCAGTTTATCCATTACTTCCTGAAGCCTTTTTGATTGCTTGCTAGCATGGCCTGACAAGCAACTTGGTAGGAATGCAGATAAAGGAATCCCCAACACATTTATGTTCAGATTGTTTGCAACATGTTTAATTTGCTTCACTTGTATGTCACGAATCAAAGCACTTCATAGTTATTCTTTTATATGGTGTACTTTTGGCAGCAGTGACCATAGTGTTAGTGACAAATGTGCACAGGCTGAAAAAGCATAGTTAGAGGAAAAAGCATAGTGAGAGGATTATTATTATTATTACATCAGACTCTGCTTAACCTCTTCCACTGGTTCGCCGTTTAAAAACGGCGGCGGAAAATTATAACCAAATGGCGTTTGCCGTTTATAAACGGTGCGCTAGATAAGCGAGTATGTACCACGGACATAAGATTTTTACATCAATCCAAGGCGGGAATCGATTTAGTTACCATCCATTCGATAGATGGCAGCACCGTTTTCGATAATGCTGACTATATATGCGAGGGATATTGACTGTAGACTGACCAAGGCTGGGAAATGTATAGGAAAAATCTTCAGCCGGAGGCTAGAAAAATCATAACTAAGCCAAATATGGTCCGATCTTCAAAGTTTTTGGACTATTCTGTTTCAATTACACTCCTCTAAAACTCTCTCGCTCACAGTTGGGGGGTCACCGCTGAAAATTTTTTTTTATTGAGCTTTGAAAATTTTTTGTCGGAGGTGGTCCGATTTTGGGGTGTAGAGTGGACCCTACCCCCACCTCAAATTTTTTGCACGGATGGTTCGAAAGACCAATAAAAATGCTCAACAATGGTGCAAACCGCATCTTTCTAGCTTCTATATAGCCTGAAATATACGGAGTTCGGTTTTTCACATTGAAAATCTGTTCGTGTAATTGCAATTTCAGCGAGCAATGGCTACTTGGGTATGAAAATTCATAACTACCCCAAATATGGTCCGATCTTCAAAATTTTTGCACTATTCTGTTCCAATTACACTCCTCTAAAACTCTATTGCTCACATTTGGGGGGTTACCGCTGAAGACGTTTTGCTATTGACCTTTTATCAAAATTTGAACAAAATGTTGGGGAGGGGTTTGATTTTAGGGTGAAGAGTGGTCCCTACCCCCAATTTTTTTCTTTTGGCACGGATGGATAGAAAGAGCAATAAAAATGCTCAACAACGATGCAAATCGCATCTTTCTAGCTTCTATATAGCCTGAAATATAGTAAGTTTATAACGTATATGTTCACGTTTTCATACGAACGCCTTTTCCAAAAATTAATTCCCCCATAGGGGGATGACTTTAAAAATTTAATTCCCTCTTTAAAGGGTTAACTGGATAGCCCTGGGACTGTCACGACAATATCCAGTTAAGCGGCATATCCACTTGCACGAAGTTGGCCATAGGTTTATGTGTAATCATTATCATCATCATCAACAACCATAGGCTCAACGCCCGTAGGTGCCCAATGCCTTTTCCAGTATTGTCTCCCACACCTCTCTGTTTTGCGCGGCATGGCTTAGCCTTTGTAGGCTGTCTCTGCCCCACTGCGCAATGTCGTCCGCCCATTCTCTGTGTGGTCTGCCCCTTCTGTTCGTTCCCTCCATTATTCCAAACACTAAGGTCTTGATTTTTCTGTCCTCCTTCATTCTACAGATGTGCCCAAACAGCCTTAGTTTTCTTTTTATACTCATCTGCATTAAATTTTCTTTCATTTGTACTTTCTGGTGTATCTCCTCATTATGTATCTTGTCTATTAATCGGATTCGTAGTAATTTCCGGTAGCACTTTCTCTCAAACGTTAATATTTTTCTTTCTATCTCCTTCGTGTACACCCAAGCTTCACATCCATATAACATGCTGCTGAACACACATGTCTGCAATACTCGCATCTTTGTTTTCATTTGTATATCTTTACTTTCCAAATCTTGTCCATGGCTTTCTATACTGATGTCGCTTTGGCTATCCTCACTTAGACCTTTTTTCCACATGACAGGTCCTGTGTCATCAGTGATCCTAGATAAGTGAACATCTCCACATTTTCTATTTGAACTCCATCCAATTTCAGGTTCATTTTAATATTTCTATCTCCAAACACCATTGTTTTTGTTTTGGCTAAGTTCATTTGTAATCCGTATCTCCTTCCCTGTCTGTTTATCTCTGTTACTAGTTCTTCCAATCGCTGTGCGTCCGTGTCAAGCAGATCCACATCATCTGCGAAACACAGATTGTTTACCCATATTCCGTGTACTTGTACCCCAGTGTTTTCTCTTTTTGCTGTGTCCATTATTCTTTCTAATACTACTATGAATGTATTTGGGGATATTGGGTCCTCTTGTCTGGTGCCTCTGTCCGTTTTAAAATAACTCCCTACTACTCCGCCCACTCTGACTGCAGCTTCTGCCCTTGCATTAATGTCCTTGAATATCCTTATTAATTTGTGATCTACCCCATATGACTCCATGGATGCCCAGGTGACATTTTGGTCAATGCTGTCAAATGCTTTTTGAAAATCTATAAAGCAAATAAAAATCCGGTTTATTTTTTCTCCGTGCTTTTTTTCCTATCAACCTCAGGGCCAGTATCTGTTGTGTTGTGCTCCTGTCTCTTCGAAATCCCGCCTGTTCGTCTGCCAGGTGTTCTTCTATTTGATTTCTTAACCTTTCTGCTAGTATCATCATGAGAGCTTTTCCTAGGTGACTGATCAATGCAATCGTCTAGTAGTTGTTACGGTCCATTGCACTCCCTTTTTTATGTATGGGGATCAAGATTGATTTATTCCATTCTTCTGGGCTTTTTCCTTCCTTCCATATGTAGTTATATATTTTGTGTAGTTCCTGTATCACTATTTCACCTCCTTTCTTTATCATTTCTCCTGTAATGCCATCTCTGCCCGGACTTTTGTGTAATATAATCATTAAAATTTAAAAGACTAAGACATTCTTATAGGGTAATACTGTATACAGTATACACGTTGCTATTTAGTCCTCTTTTCAATCAAAATAATTAGTAGTTTATCACTGAGTAACAGTTTTACGACCGATGTCAGCAATCTGGCTTTCAAGTGCATATACAGTAAGTTCCGCCATTTAGCCTCCATAAATCATCAAAGGACGTCCAATGCTTAGAGAGTGGCCGTCAACGTCCGTGAGAGGTTGTCATGCTTCGACACCTCTTCCTCTGTGTCTTCATTGCTGCTGACCGCCTTTGAAGATGCCCAAGTCCTATTGAACGCGTCACTTTTGGTTGCAACCCCATTGTCAATTGACGTTACTGTTCAAAGCCCTCCATACCCTTACTGTCGGGTAATAACAACCTAAATTGGCACTCAACCAGCTGTTTATCTGTCTTTTCTATACTCTATGCAGCTGTTCAAGTGTTCATATCAGCCAATCACGTGCAGGAAGCTATAAAAATGGCGTGCTGGCTTGTTGCTCCGCCTTTTCAAAGGCTGTGGGCAACGGTTCAGCCAATCACGGCGACAGTTGGCAATGAGTTTGGCCGTGTTGATAGTTAGCTATCCACTTATCCGTAACCATTTACACAGAATGAACCGCCATGGGACTAAAAAATGTTATCCAGTTAGGCGAATTATCTACTTACAGTGTATCCACTTAAATGAAGCTCTGTCCCATTGAAATACATGGAGCTCAAAATGGCTCTTCAGAATATTATCCACATAACCGAATTATCCACTTATCAGGTATCAACTTAAGTGGAGTCGACGAGTGTGTCAGACGAGTGTGTCAGAATTCATTTACCTGGGTAGTGTCCAGAGTTCTGATGGCAGGTGTCAGCGGGACATTACTCGCAGAATCGGCATAGCTGCATCTGCCATGAGATCTCTTCAAAATTTATGGCGCCAAAGACAGATACAGCTCGGTACTAAGATCCGAATTTATCAGTCCTGCGTCCTGCCAATTCTCCTATATGGTTCTGAGACTTGGACTCTGCTTACACGAGACTCTGAAAGACTACAGGCATTCCATATGCGCTGCCAGAGACAGCTTCTCTGCATTCGCTGGTTTGACTTCGTGACCAACGAAGCAGTCTCCAAACAGACTGCCCTCCTGCCAGTGACAGAAATTATCACGCGACGCCGTCTGTCTCTCTTCGGTCATGTGGCTCGCCAGGACAAGAACATTCCGGCCCATCGTGCTCTTGCCTGCGCCATTGCTCGACGCACCAAGACGCGTCCTCCTCCGAGCTGGAGAAGACCTCCTGGCAGACCACGCCGTACATGGCCCTAGCAGATCGGCGATGGTCTTCCTTCCACAATTCTTCATGAATGGCACTCAGCCATCGGTCGCTGTCACAACTCGCGCAACACGAGATTGGCACAACGGACCTCTGTCGTCCATGTGAACAAATGACTGAATGAATGGAGTCGACCGTATTTTTATTATTATTATTTCAAGACAATTTCTTAAGCACAGTAAACATGGCAGTCAAAGCAAAGTCAAGAGAGCTTTACAAAAACAAGCTGTTAAACAAATGCGTCTTCAACTGTTTCCGGAACTGATCAGGAGTGTCTCAGTTGTCATTGTCTTTGGGAGCAAGTTCCACAAAGCAGGGTTTCCACGCCGGAAGGATCTATCGCTGAAACCCGCTGTCTTGAGAGGAGGGATGACTAGTTGATTACTGTGACCCGACTGAAGTATAGAACGTCCTTCGATCACCGTGGTTTTGCGATCAGCTCGGAGAGGTATGTCGGGCAGTGAGGGTCGTTTAGAACGCAGAACATAAGCCAATGCCACTTGAACGCTACCCGTTCTGGGATCCTTAACCAATGTAGTCGGTCCCTCAGGAGTGGAGTGATGTGTGCTCCCCATAGCTATGGAGTGCCGAGACGTTTAGTACCGCCTGTAGTCGACTTAATTGACTCTGTAGGATGCCGTACAGAACACTATTGCGGTAGTCGACACAGTGACCACTAGTGTTTGGACGAGGTCCGTCGCAGCCGAGGTACGAGGTAGGCAGATAGTGATGAACTTGTCTAATCCGACGCAGGTAATAGTAGCTTGATCGGATGATGTTATTCAAGTGTCCGTCAAGCATGAGTGATTAATCTAGGAGTACATCCAGTAGACACAACTGTCTACAGGGTGCTATAACAACTCCCTCCACAGTGAAGTCGGAGCGATCGGTGAGGTGACGTTTCCGTGGAGTGGCCAGCCAGAAGAAATCAGTTTTTGCCAGGTTCAACGATAGTTGATTTTGGCTGGTCCATACCTGAACTGCTGCGATGCAGGCCTCAGCTCATGTGCAAAGAACTCCGGCTTCCGATGGTAGACTTGATGAGTATGCCTGCACATCTTGTTGGCTGACGTTATTAACCGTGATATTTGGCTCAACAAATATGAGACTGGTGCACTTCAAGCTGGAATCAACAATGCATTACTGATTCTCTGAATATTAGGTGTGTGAAGCGGTCTCTCATCTGTAATGTCACCTTTCTTTACTGCAGTTGGAGCGTAAATCCGGTCATTTTGTAGGTTAACTGGTGATGTCGCTGTGAAGAATTCTATCCGGCACATTATTCACGATCTGCATTTGAAGTGCCTGATGAAGCGTCATGCACAGGAGTTGACTGCAGCCAATTGCCTAGATCATTTCATGTGATCAAAAGAGTTGTTGCACAACTTATTATCAGCAGAAGTTGACTATCTTCTTCATTGACGAGAGGATCAGGTCTTCAAGTGATGTGCTGCTGCAGGAGATGCTTCCTGCCTTCTGCACACTGCTGACAAATTTATATTATGTAAATGAATATATTGTTGTTGTTGTTGTTGTTATTATTATTATTATTATTATTATTATTATTATTATTATTATTATTATTATTATTGTTATCTTTGACAATTTATATAGCGATATGCCCAAGGCAAAGCCTAAGTCAAGAGCGCTTCACACCTAATGATCAATGTTCTAACAGATATGTTTTAAGGTTCTTCGTGAACTGGGCACTAGTGTTCGAGCTAGTAACATAGTCAGGGAGACCATTCCAGAGGATTGGATTCCTCCGCATAACTGATCTTTCACTGAGTTTAGCTGTCTTTGATGGAGGCAGGATAACCAGTAGAACATGATGGCTAGATTATGTTGGAAGGTTGTTGTCAACCCGACCCACCGTCTCATGGATACACTGACTTTTTCCCGGCCGACAAGCCACCCTGTCTATAGCTATTTTCATGAAAGATTAAGTGCATAAGAATGCAAGTGGATCACATAAGTCTGGAGCAAGAGCCCTGAGAAAGACATTAGAAAGCCATTGGGTCCAGAGGAATGTTTAGGCCTCAAGCTGAACAGTATTTGGAAGACCTTTAGGAGTAAAATGTATGCCTGTCAGCTGAGATAGATTGCTTGGGATCGGAAGTGCCTGAGGGGAATTATTGTTATTGTTATTGTTATTGTTCAATGTTCATGACAATTTATATAGCGCTGTAACATAGCAAAGGCCAAAGTCAAGGGTGCTTTACAATAAACGTGGAAACGAGATGTTGAATAGGTGCGTCTTTAACTTGTTCGCAAACAATTATCGTCATCTTTCGTAAAAACACTTCCAAAGTGGTCGTTGAAATTATTTGCTTGAATATCTGGATATGGGAATATAAGGCCTTGTTCATTTTTTATATAGGTAGGAACTGGTGGCCTTCTGAGTATTTTGTTAGCATGCTTGTAAAAACTTCCCAAGTTATTTTCAATAAGTTTAGTTTCTATGGCGGCATTGTAAGCAAATATGGCGTTGTGTATATGTTTATACATTACATCAATGTTACAGAGTTTTTTTAATGTTGTGGTTGACATTGAGTTATAGGTTTAGATTTTATACTTGTGTTTATGGAGGTATGTTTTTGATTATATTTCTTAAGGAAAGTCATGAATTTCATTGGGATTCGAAGATTTTTTGACCAGAGACAGGGTGAACAGAAATTTGCAATAGAGTCTCTGTCAAGTAGCAATCGAAATGAGTTCTCATCGCCGACTTCAGATGTTTCTAACCAAGGTAAAGTCAAAATGGATAGAGTAATTCTCACTGAGGAAATGGTGGTGTATGGACATTTAATCACGCATCAGTTAATCACGCAACAGTTAATCACGCAACAGTTAATTCCCTATGTTTGGACAAACAAAAGTTTAAACAAATATTAATTTTGGGTTATGGTTAGGATTATGGTAAGGATTAGGGTTATGGCTAAGGTAAGGGTAAGGATTAGGGTTAGGGTTGTCAACAAATCCTATGTAACTTGGCCGACCACAGAGGCTGTTGGCCATAGAGGGGTCAGTGCTCGGTTAGCTGAAAATTTGACTGATTGATCCTGTAAATAAAGTCCATGTGAATAACTGCCATGTGATTAACTGCTGCATGATTAACTGTCACATGCTTAAATGTCACCAAACCAGAAATGGTATTGTAAAGAGCATGGCTCTTAGATAAGACTTGTAATCATTGTCATTACCGCAATAACTATGATGATGATGACTATAACCAGCCCTATTTAAAGTAAAGTAAAATCTCGTGGATTTATATAGCGCCTTGGAAAGCAGCACAACAGTAGCTGCTTATTCTTAGGCGCTCAGCCTCTTTTAAAATAGCTATGGGGAAGGTATTTTATCAGCCAGGCAATAGTCAATATCTGAAGGGCAGTGATGCTAGGTTGTTACAGCTATGGAGGAAATGATTTAAGAAATAGGAAAGATTTAAGCTTAGACCTGAAGACTTGAGGAGATAACAATTATAGGAAATGAGGACTCAAGATTTTATTGTTTGAAAGTGTCTAATTCTGCGGAGGGAAGTTGGGATCGAGTTCCAAAGTTCAGGTGCGGTGTATGAGAAGGCATAGTTGCAAGTTTTCAGGGATGACTGATTCACAGGGCGTGAAAGAGTGAGATGAGATGATGAACGTGTGGGTCGAGGAGGCTGAGGGGTTAATAGTGATCTAAGGTAAACAGGTTTTGATGACTGAAGTGAGCATAGTTCCCTCTAAGCTGCACTATCGTGCGCTGGCACACAGATTTTTGGCTCGTAGCGCACAGATTTTCTGCCCAGCGCACGGAAAATTAAAAAGAATTTAAGCACTCAAATTGTGCCGCTGCGCTAACTTTAAAACTATAGCGCTGCAACAACGCGCGACTATTCACGTGGAAGCCTGCAAAAGCTTTCCGTTATTTACTAATCTGGGTTAATTTCCATAAACCGGCAGAAGGCGTATGAATGTTTATGAATCGCGTGACTGCGCCTCTATCACACGTAACCTGACTACATTAATGAATATTTGTATTCACGTCACTTATGCGCGGTACTTGAGCACAAATAACCAAGTGTGAAGTTAGAATATTTTGTTCAAATCTACGCAACCCTTTGATAAATTGAGATGGACACATCGCATTTATGCTGTTTTGTCTATAAGAAGACAAACACATTTTGCATTATATAATGCCAAAACAGCTTACATATCTTGAGCTTATGTTATTGGTCAGTTTTAGAATATAGGCTGATCAAACAGCCTATCAAGTATCAATAGACTGATAAATCAATCTAGGAGACTCGGGGCTTTTTTGTGCCAGAACGAGGCGGAACGGCGTTCCGGAAAATATGAACGGCGTTCCGGAAAATCGGAAGACTGGTATTTTAAAAAAATAGCCGTGGAAACTAAAAAAGGTCATCACCGAAATTTAGGGGCACAAAATAGAAATCTTGCCCCGTTCCAGACAATATTTTTTTGCAAAAAAAGTCCTGAGAAGACTTATCTATAACTGCTGAGTATAATGTTTCAGTTAACTTGAGCACCGAACTCTTAAATGCACTATCATACAATCTGAGCTTTGAGCAGTGAAAGAAAAGAAATTGTATCAAACTGGAAAGAAATCACCTTGAGAACTTGATGAGAAGCAAACTTTACATGTCTACTGAAAACATTAATTTTGATAATGTTTATCAATTTTGGAAAAAAGAAAAAGAAAGGAGAGAAAAGTAATGTAGAATATTTCTGCATCTAAATGCAACTTGATTTTGTTTTGGTTATCATACCATTCTTAAAACATAGCTGTAGGCCTAATTGACCTATTGTGGCCTGTGTGTTTATGATTATTAACTATAGTTTCTTTATTTAAGTTTGTAAAAATTTTAAATTTAAATAATGTAATTACCGTGTGTATGTCGACTCTTAATATTTTGCACAAAAAAAATTGTTGATGTAAAAACTTGCACACAAGTTTTTGATTTTGCACTCGAACCAGGAAACCGTAGAGGAACATTGGAAGTGAGCTCTATGTTAGTGTTATTATCTTATATTGCAGAGGTGCACAAACTTTTAAGGACGAAGGGCCACATTTTTCGGTTGCTAGACTCCGCGGGCCACACGCACTTGTTCTAATGCAGAAGTGCCATGTTGACACTTGACAGTAGGCCCTAACCGTTAATAGCAATATGTAATATGGTTATGGGTAAAATTTAATTCGACAGGACTAATGGAATTAGTAGAATTTCTGATGAATACAATCAATCCAGTAGCAATAATGAACTTGAAATGATTAGTACTGTTATTTAAATGTAGAATTAAAGGTTAAGGCATTGTTAATCACAAATACTATGACCGTGTTCAATTATTAATTCATAAATTTCAAAAGCAAAGGTCAATCGCCTTTTTTAAACCCAATGGAGTTGTTGAGACTGAACGTCTTTAACAATCTTATTCATATTTTTTGGCAGTTCGCTTGTTGCAACTTTCAAAACCGAGCACTCAACCTCAACCTTAACCTTAGAACATTTTCCTTCAATTTCATTACAGAAAATGTTTGTTCACACAAGTAAGTGCTTCCAAATAGTCGCGAAGGCTTTAAAGTGGCCCCGACGGCTTTCTTGCTTTCATATTAGCGCTAGAGAAGAAGCCGTTCGTTCCAATGGTCTAAGTTGCCATCAATTCAGGTTATTTATAGAAGAGACTGGAGCCTCTTACCATGACATACCATATTACACAGATGTGAGAGAGCAGAGGACGAATATTATTTTAGAATGCTTTGTTGAACTGATAGCAGAAAATTGTGAATTTCTTAACAGCAAGGGCAAAATAATAATAAATAATAATAACAAGGTTTACCGGTAAAGTGTAGCGCTAATATGAAAGCAAGAAAACCTTCGGGGCCACTTTAAAGCCTTTGGGGCCACTTTCCATTGAAATCCTGGAAACGTCCGCGGGCCACAAAAAATCGCCGGCGGGCCACTAGTGGCCCGCGGGCCACGGGTTGTGCTCCCCTGTTATATTGGATATGTTCAGTTATTTTAAGCCAATGTAATGATTTTAGTATGGGTGAAATATGGGAGAACTTAGGTGACTTAGTAACAGCGCGAGCTAGTGCATTTTGTATTTATTGCAATTTGTTGATGGAGGCTTTGGGAAGGTTATAGTAGAGGGAGTTAAAGTAATCTAATTTGGAGGGGACTATTGAGGTGGCTATTGTGAAGGCAGTTTTGGTATCGAGGCAGGGATGTAGGCGACAAAGGACACGAATATGAACAAAGTAGGCGTTTGAAAGTTGGGAGATTTGTGATTCGAAGTTTAGAAAAGAATCAAATTTGAATCCGAGATTTATTTAGGGTTGTTAGGTCAAAGACAGCTGACACCGGCATTTCAGAGAGCATATTTCTTGTTTAGTTATTATGCTGATGTCCTTGTGTGCTTTGTAATTGTCATCATTTTAGACTTCTATGTTTTTATTATGAGCTCTTGTGCGACTGATTATAGTTCATCCATCAGCTGCTTTAGTTGTATTTATCTTATGGAAACAAGGCAATATATTCAACATGATTCTGAGCCCTTCACCGTTCACGCTGGGTGATGTGACCGTTGTCCCCTCAAAGAGCCTACAACTCCTGGGGGTACTACTTGATGAGACATTGTCGTTCGAGGAACATATCAGTAATGTCCTGCGGCTGCTACTACCACCTATGGAGGATTTGGGATTTGGTCAGTCCGCCGGCATCTTCCGATCAGTGGGGCAGTGCACCTTGTGTGCGCCCTTGTCCTACCCAGACTGGATTATTGCAACAGCTTGTTGCTGGGCCTCCCTGATGGAAAGTTGAATCGTCTGCAATCTGTGCTCAATCGCTCGAGTCGTCTTCAGCAGCCCCTTGGGAGCCCATGTTAACCCCTTACTGCGTGACTAGCTGCACTGGCTTCGAGCCCAGGAGCGCATTATCCAAAAGCACTGCTGGCTCACCTTCTGAACGTTAAATGACCCGCACTGTCCACATTACCTGGCTGAGCCAGTCTTAAGATCAACTTCGAACACACGGAGGTTGGCACTTCGCTCCGGCCATCATGTCCTACTGCTCGTCCTGCCTCCGTCACAGACCCCGAAGTTCAGAGACAGGTCCTTCTCATGCGGGAACCCATTGCTCTGGACTGCCTTGCTGACCGCAGTGACTGAGGCCAACTCAGTTGGGCTGTTCCTGAGAGAACTAAAGATGCACCTTTTTAGTTTAGGATATGGTTGACTATGTGTGTGCAGCGCCCTTGTCGTAGGCATTAGCCTAGTGCACAACGCTATAGACATTGTCTTGAAATAAATAAATAAATGATTCAGATTGTTGCCAAGCATTCCTGTGGATTTTATTCAAATTTTGGGAAAAGGGATTCTCCATAAAACAAACAGGTAATATAACTGGCAGTCTTACCTTTAGTCTCTTTAAGATTGTGATTTCCAGAATAGTTTTGTTCTAGGTCTTCTCATAATTAAAGTTTTTTGTTGTAAGCTAATATTAAGCCTTCATTTGATTTGTTTATGTAACTTCCATGACCAGTGCTATTTATTCTTATTACCACGGGATTGCCTGACAATTTCTGAGAATATCTGCCTGACAATATCACATACACAGAAGACTTTACCCTCATTTTTCAACGCCATGATCTTATATTTGCTGATGATAAACAGATCTATGACCATGTGAACAATAAAGATGTCGGTCTTGCTCTTGGTCGTCTCCAAAAATGCATCACAGAGGTCCAAATTTTTAGATGCTGTCACCATACTGGGGTGTTATTTTTTGAAAAATTTCTTCCAAAATGAAAACTGTAATTTTTTGAATTTGCGATATCTCAGGCTATATAAGAGCTAAGAAGATGAGGTATATGCCATTGTTTAGCCTTTTTACTCCTTTTTCTAACCAGCTGTGCAAAACAAAGAAATTCGGGGATAGGGTCCACTCTATTGCCTAAAATAGAACCTCTTCCAAAAAACCTTTTCGAAGCTCCGTAGCAAAAATGTTTCAGGTTTAACCCAAATCGGGTGAGCGGCAAAGTTGTAGGGGGATGTAGGAGGAACTAAATAAATAAAAAAATTTGAAAATCGGACCACAAACGCCGAAGACCTTCAGCCGAAACTCGTAGTTTTCTACAAAACTTGTCCCAATTTCTAACCCCTCGGTCCAAAGAATATATACCGTAGGTACTCGCGGTTAAAGTCGACCTCACAGATAGGTTGAACTCATTTTTTGGTCAAAAATTATGTAATTTGCTATGACCCGCCTATAAGTCGACAAGGAATTTAAGGAACTTACAGATTTGTTGAACTGCCTAATAATAGCCGATCTGCACTGAAATTGAGTAAACAGACGGTCGGACAGGTCAAAAGTAGGCCTATTTACCGTACACAGAAGTCGCCTGCACGATCAAACAGACAGCCGCTCTCCTCACCTCCCCCTCCCAACGTCTCCATGCTGTTTACAGGTCAAAGTATTTGTGGTAAACAGAGGCTAAGGTCGCACGCGTGGTCAAACAAACCGCTGTTCCCCTCCCCTCCCCTCCTCAATGTCTCCAATCTGTTTACAGGCCAACAGTCATTGGCTTGAGGTATCTGTTATCCACAATGTCTGTTATACTCTGAACGGAATCTGATTGGTCCAATCTATCACTGCTTAACGGTGCTCAGTTGAGAAAGGAATATGCAGTAATTGCAGCGGGTGCACTTCTGAGTGATTCTTCAGAAGAGGCACTATACAAATATTTTTGTTACATTACATATATGAAATTATTGGTAAATCATACTTTCTTTGCAGTTGCTTTCAAAATCTAATTGATGTCTTTGTTTTTACTGCCAATGCACACTATTGTTATCAATAGCTGGAACTCGAAGAATGTCTAGTGGCTTCAAGGAGCGACTTCAATCTATAACTGCTCAATCTCAACACTCGATGTATTCAATGCATAATATATTTAATGAAGTAAGTGTGATTCAAAATAGTCTAGGCATAATTATTGAATCTCATATGGAAGATAGGAAATTTATGCTGTATTCTAAAAATTGCCTTTTTCTTTAATTTCTGCGCTACAGTACTGGGCCAATCTCTTGCAGCACTTTGGAGCCATGGCACAATTTTTTAGTAGTCTCCACAATAACAACACTGGTAGAGATGGCTCTGTGGAGGCTGCACATTTTAAAGTTTTAATTGGCGTTGTGTGATCAACGACTGTTCTGGGATCTGTCGTGGTGCCATTGGCCATCCCAGCCGTTCATTGCCTGTCATAGATAAATGGACTGCCGCTTAAATGTGTGAAGGTAAATGTGACTTATCGAAGACAATAATGGTAGGAAGTAGGAAGCTCACAGGCGCAAAGGATGTATTTGATGGAAAGATCGCTTGGAGAAGCTCTTTAACAAGAGAGATAATGGTATAGATAGATGAGCTTAATGTGTCCAAAAAGTTAACCACCACCTCTTAAAAATGAGATAGAAAGTTCTGTTTTAAAGTTTTAAAAGTTGGTAATTGCTAAGCACCTGACCAGATACCACTGCAATCAAATTGTTGAAGCTGAGGGTGAGATGACGTACCTGACTACACAAGATCTGTGTTGCGGTTTGGGAATGCGGAAATTGGTCTGAAAAATAGAGACTAAATTGATCATTCTGATTTCAAAATAGGGCAACTCACCAGACTGAAATGATTGCAGATCCATTGCAGTGATATCATGTGCAAGAAAAATATTAGTGCAAGTGATCCTTGAGTGGTTGCAGAATAATCGGGGGTGCATGGTGGAGCAGTGGTTAGCATACTGGCCTGGTCTGCCAAACTTGAGACCAATGGCACTCTATGTTTAACCTTGAAACATAAGTTTACCACAAGCAAGCTGCATTTGTGAAAAGGGCAAGAAAAGTTAATCAACCACTTTACCAATGTTTCATAGATTTTTCAAATCCGTGCCGTGGCAGAAACTTTTAGGTGCAGAAATTGTAGAGTGGGTTACACACTGCAGCGGTAGGCTGATTGAGTGGGTTCAAGCCCTGCTGAAGCCCTTAGTGGCTTTCACACAGGCAGTATTACCTCGTAAGCCACTTTAAGTCACTCTATGTTTAACCTTGAAACATAAGTTTACCACAAGCATGCTGCTTTTGTGAAAAGGGCAAGAAAAGTTAATCAACCACCAGTCCAACCCTGCATAGTGTACACGACAAGAAGAAGCAAACTGAAGAACCCAGGACAAATGGCATTAAAATCGGATGGTTAAATGTACGGTCGATACACAACAAGACAATGACGGTGCGTGAATTGATTGAAGGTCGTGATTATGATCTGTTTGTAGCCACGGAAACGTGGCATCGAGATGAAGATGACATAGGCCTAAAGCAGGCCAGTGGACCAGGCTACTCAATATCCGAATGTAGTCAAGAAACGGGCAGAGGTGGAGGTGTAGCAATCTTCTATCGGTCAAATTTTAATCGCACACAAATAACGCTACCTAAGGTCACTACATTTGAATAATGAATATGTATGCGATCGCTTTAGAAAGCGAAGCAATGCATTTGCTATTCTAGCGGTCTATCGACCGGGGTCTGAGTGCCCTACCAGTCTGTTTTATGATGAGCTGGCTGAGATTCTTTAAGTTATCGTTCTGCAAGGATGTCCAGTTATTATTGGCGATGATTTTAATATACATGTTCAAAAAGCAGATGATCATGATGCAAAGCGTTTACATGACCTACTAAACACCTTTAACTTAGTACAACATGTGCAAAGTGCGACTCATCAAGCTCAAGCACTCTTGATCTAGTTATGACTTTTGCCGATGATCATGAGACAGTTGCTGTGGAAGTTGACCCGTCATCCATAATATCTGACCATGGGTGTGTCACGTCGACTCATGGTCTTCCGGTGATGTCATCTTCAACCTGCTACAAGGAGGTTCGAAGCTGGAGGAAGGTGGATCGGCAACAACTCACGGCTGCTATCTTAGATAGCCCGCTCGGGACCACACCACTAAATGGCAGTGCCGAACAAATGTTCAATACATATAATTTGATGTTAATTGAACTTGTGGATCGGTTTGCTCATAAGCACACCATTAAAACAAACCGGCAAATGCTATTGCCCTGGGTTGATGATGAATGCAGATTAGCTTGTTGGAACTGCCGGCGCCTAGAGAGGAGATATAAAAGAACTAGAAATCATGATGATCGAAACAGATGGGTGAAAGAGACGAGAAAGAAGTTTGAACTCCTCCACAAGAAGAAAGATCAATACTGGTTAAAAAGAATCAAAAGTGATGGTCACTCTAGTGCACGTCTCTGGCAATCTATGAAACATCTTCTTGGAGAAAATATAAGCATGGAGCAACCAGACGGGAGTCTGAGTGCAGAAGCCTTTGCAGACTTTTTCCAGGGAAAAGTCGAGAAAATTAAGAGTCAATTTGGCGACCTCCCACCACTGATGATCAAGGAGACCTTCTTAGGAGATGCGCTTTGCTGCTTTGAACCAGTAACCGAAAGTGAAATCAGAAGAATTATTCTTGAATCTCTGGGGAAAACATCCCAAAGTGACCCAATCCCAACTTTTCTGCTTAAAGAGTTGGTGGATGTCCTTCTAGTGTATATAACCACAATGATAAATACATCTCTGTGGCAAGCGCACTTAACCAACTGCAGAAAAGGAGTCCATAATTCTGCCGCAATTGAAAAAGCAGTCTTGACCCTGGAGTCGCCTCCAACTACAGACCAATTTCTAACCTTACGTTTATCTCGAGGACCATTGAGCATGTAGTGGTGGGTCAAATTAAGTCGCATCTGGTGGCGCCTGTCATGGCTGCCTAGCAGGTGTTGTACCTGCGAAACAATTAGTCGTATCTTCCGACAAGCACGACGACAATGCTTGTTCTGGCAATGGTGTTGCAGAGAATCGATTATTGCAACAGTGTCCTCCTTGGTCTACCTGAAACACGGCTTGGGCGCGTTGGTCAAGCTGATATACAGGCTCAGAATGAGGGAACATGTCACTCTGCTACTGAAAAACGAACTACACTGGCTGAAAGTACCCGAGAGGATTACATACAAGCAGTGCATGCTGTCGTTCCGCGCGCTTCACGACCCAACTTATCCTGAATACCTTTCCACACTTCTTCACAGACAGTTGCTGACTGAAAGACGTCGTCAATTACATTCGAGCAGCCATGTTCTTCTCGCGGTTCCACCTCCTGCGAAGACGTCAGAGTTTGGCGATCATTCGGTTGTAAGGGGAAATCCGCGGCTGTGGAATGCTCTACCGGACAACGTAACCTCATCGAACTCCTACGATCAATTCACGAAGAACTTGAAGACACATTTATTTGCGACTTCTTATGAATGTTAAATATGTACAGCGCCTTTGACTTTGGTAGATGCCATGTGTACCGCGCTATATAAATTGTCTGAATAATAATAATAATAATAATCTGATGAGATATGATCTTCTTCCAAGAACTCAATCGGCATATCGTCAATATCACTCAACTGAAACGGCCCTATTGTGTATTCTCTCTGATGTATTCAATGCGGCGGACAAAGGGAAAGTGACTGCCAGGTACACTGGTATTACTCAACTTGTCGGCCGCTTTCGATACAGTGGACCATGGAATACTTCTGCAAAGATTAGAACAAAGGGTCGGAGTGCGGGGAGTTGTACTTGTATGGTTAAAATCCTACCTAGCATATAGGACTATGCGTGTGCACTATGGTGGATCAGTATCTGGTCTCAGGAAAGTTGCCTATGGAGTTCCACAAGGATCGATTCTTGGACCTCTCGTTGTTCGCTATCTTCATTAGTGAGCTCGATGACATAATGATGCTACACAAGCTCAATACGCACTACTATTCAGATGACATCCAACTGTATCAGCCACCACCCCACTGAAGTAAGTGATGCAGCAGAAGCACTGCAAGCCTGCATATGGGACGTAGAAGGGTGGTTAAACAGGAATAGGCTCAAACTCAATCCCAAAAAACTGAACTAATCTGCCTAGAGCATAGGAAACATAGATAAAGTAATACTGGATAAAATCAGCATTGGTTCGATTGAAATCTTGCGTTCTAAAGTTGTAGAAAATCTAGGTGTTATGTTGGACGAAAATCTGACAATGGTTCAGTATGTCAACAAGGTTGCTGCAAACAGTTTCGGCGAGCTATGGAAATTGAGATCGATAATACCTGCTTTGACACAAGAAGCAGCAAAGGTGTTTGCTATCTTCATTAGTGAGCTTGATGACATAATGATGCTACACAAGCTCAATACGCACTACTATGCACTTGTAAGTACAAGACTGGACTACTGTAATACCGTATATATTCGTGATAAAGTCGAGAAATTTAAGGCCAATTCACAGGTTATATATCCTGACCTCGACTTATACTCGAGGCACTAACTGTTGGGTAAAGTTTCCATACATAGCATGTCGAAAATAATTAATTTAGCTAACTGCGTAATTATTTTCAACATACGCTACGGCATCTAAATAAAAGTTCACATCAGCGCTTTTAAGATTGGTAATTTATAGGCGCCACATAAATATTAATTAAATATTGGCGCTACATAAATATAAAAAATTCAAGATTACCGGTAATTAAGATTTTTATATTGTCAAGAATGAGCGAATAGCAGGTTTAAAATTTTCTTAATCGTCAGGAATCAATCTGGGAATGTGAAAATCGTTCAGTTTCTCGATAGTTCAAAGCTAAAACGCAGTTTTTCAATCAAAACAATGGCGCCGCTGCCGCCATATGCCCACTTCGCATCCGCCATTGTTCCGACTCTCACTATCACCTCAAGAGGGTTCGCCGCGATGACGTCACTTCGACTTATTCTCGGGTCAATGACTTTAGACACCTTCAAATACCCAAAATCTAGGGGTCGACTTATACTCGGATCGACTTTATCTCGAGTATATACGGTAGCTTGTTAGAACAAATCAGCAACACACAAATTCAGCGCCTTCACACAGTGCAGAATGCTGCAGCCTGCCTTTTAACAGACACAAAGAGGAACCAGCACATCACACCGGTTCTACATGAATTGGATTGGATTCCAATCAAGCAGAGACTGATTTTCAAGATCATTTCCCTCGTGGATAAGTGTCTCCGAGGAGAGGCACCGGAA
The DNA here is from genome assembly GCA_018105865.1 of Metaphire vulgaris. NCBI lineage: Eukaryota > Metazoa > Annelida > Clitellata > Crassiclitellata > Megascolecidae > Metaphire > Metaphire vulgaris. The sequence continues at coordinate 3,662,232 of CM030841.1, forward strand.
TACCTTTCCTGTGAATGTAAGCAGTTGAGGTCGATGCACAGACCGTTCGGGCTCAGATCAGATAACACAAGAACTTTGATCACTACTCGAACCAGCACAAAGATTGGCGATCATTCATTTAGGATGCTAGGACCTTACTACTGGAATGCTCTCGCAGCAGAGCTATGGGACAATACCACCTCTTGAGACATTTTCCTTTGTAGACTTAAAACATTATTCTTTGACCAATCAGAAGCGGTGAATTTGTGCGAAGTGCACCTATTAATGAACTATCTAATCTAATCTAATCTAATCTAATCTAATCTAATCTGAGGAATGGTATAATGCACCTCACTTGAAGTGGAAGTAGAGGTTGTACAATGGACGATTTGTGTGCATCTGGTCAAGTATGCGTGAAAGCAGCTGAGAACTAAAATGCCTTCAAGCAATGCAAAACACTTTGGCTGGAGACATTACATGAATGCTAAAAGCCCATCACATCACTCTGGTTTTGAAGTAATTTCAATGGCTCAAAGTTCAAATGGATGCACTTCAAAATTCTATGCTCGACCTGCAAAACCTTCCAGATCTCATCACCCATATACTTGTGTGATCTCCAGACTTGGAGTCAAGGCCACAGCTTTTGAGGCCAAGGTGAGACCAAGGACTTGTGACTCAAGGCCTTGGACAGCAGGCCCAAGGCCAAGGCTTGGCCTCGAACCTCACAATTAGGCCTTTACACACCAAAGTTTAATTGTTGACAGTTGCACAGTTGCTGAAGACAAACAACAGACTGAGACACCCAAGTTGATATGTTGTGGTGAACTGGCAAAGGACAGACCTGGCACTTCAACATATACCAGTAAGCAAAATCTAAATCTTTGAAAGTGACAAATTTATTTCCAAAGTATATTGACGAAAATGCTACAAAGCCATATATTATCAACATCAGCAGTACACAAAATGCCATTTTCAGTTTTGCTATTACTAGCATAAATTCAATAAGTTTTTCAAGCAGAAGTTAAATGTTATGGCCATTCACCTAAATGTTCTTGTTGCAGTTCAGAAATACTAAACAACAGGGGTTAAACGGAAGTCAGGATTAATAAATAAATAAGGAGACTAGACTATGTATTCAGGTATTATTCGTCTCCTTGATAATGACAAGAGGGCTGAGGCACACTTCAAGCTGCTAGTCCAACAGTGTGAATGCGCAATATTCTTGTTTAATTCTATGGTGAGAGGGCTTGGCCCTGAGTACAAGGCCAAGGACTTGTATCCCAAGGCCAAGGCCAGCTATGAGCAGTTACTCGTTCCTCCTTTAGCCAAAACTGCCAAGTTTGGAGATAGTTCGGCTTCACGTGGTAATCCGATTCTATGGAACTCGTTAGTTGTTACATGTAAATGTCATGAAAACCGACTCTATCATATCATTTCGAAAGAATCTAAAGACTCACTTGTTCAAAAACTCTTTCAAGTGACAGTTGTTAAATTACCCTAGATTTCGGCATTCGTCTTTCTCACAGTGCTATCATTCATCTCACTCTGGAAAAGCTGAAGTCTCACTTGTTCAACACCTCATTCAAGTGACATGTTAAAGCGCTCTTGACTTCTGCCACAGCACTACAGACAACGTCTTGCTATAAATAATAATAAAAATGCTAAATAATGTCCAGTTTTAATTTTCTGATTAATGTTATTATTTTTTAGGTGGTCATACTGCTGTCTTCTATTAAAGCATTTCAGTGCCCACAACAGGTTTACCAGATCATTGACAAGGCATGTGACATGTTGAAAAATAGTGACAAAACACCGCGTGGTATATCCACATTTAAAGAGGACGATGAACTAATAGGTGAATTAATGGATGGCTTAATGACAAATTCCATTCCGGTAATATATTTTGTTTATTGTTAACATTATTTGTCTGTCACTAGTGTTGTACAGGTAAATTTGATAATTAGACAAGCTTAACCTTAATGCATGTAAGATCACAAGCCTCAGCCAGTGCTGTATAATGAGTTTCTATAATACCGGTAATGGCAACTCAGCTTCACACATTGGCACGCGGTCCTTAAATTACTATGTGGCCGTGCCAGCCACTGACTCAGTCTAGGAGATGCATGCAGCATTGGAAATATAGAAAAATACCGTACTCATGCTACTAAATGACAAAGAAATATTTCTTTTTATTTTAGAATAAATAAAATCCAGTTGATATATCATAAATGGGCTTGCATTATATGTGGGGAAAGTAATCCAATGTGTATTGTTGATTGTATTACAATGTCGGGAAAACCCATAGGCATTGTATGTTGAAATAAATAAGTCTAGCCTTGATTGAAAAAGGTAATCTACTCAACTTTTGCAATTTTGCCATTAGATTTAGGAATATATTGTCCTAAAAACACTGTAGAACTTTGACTACAGAACTTCTATTGCAATGAAATAGCTACCCAAACTGGCTTTGAACAAAGACAGTCACATTATTATATTTTAATCCAAGATTCATGGGTTATTGCAACAAAAATTTACTTTTCATGCATTCAGTAGATGTCAGTACATTTCTCAATTATTCTGTGGCCAAATACATTTAATCTGAAGCACTGACAAGCCCATAGAACTCAGTAAACAACATGATGAGAACATGTCATCATGACCAGTGCAAGATCCTCCATCTTGACGAAACCTTTGTGCCATGGCAGCCAACAAGTTTTAATATCTTGCAGTTGAATGTGACAGATGAATAGCAGGAGTAAGGAGAAGACAAAGAATAATAAGAATCAAAATGAGAAGAGAAAAGACAGAGCAAAAAGAAATGATGTTTGAATCAATACAGAAACGAAGACTGAAATGGCTTGGCCATGTAGAACGAAAGAAGGAAGAATGACTACCAAAGAAAGCACTGTACAATTATGTTGAGGGGAAAAGGAGAAAGGAAAGACCAAGGAAAACACGGATAGAAAACATAAAAGAGGACGCTTAAGAAGTTAGTTAGTTAGTTCAGTTAATTTCATAAGCGCTATTTTCCACAAATGTGCCACCACTGCTGATTTGAAGAAAAACATCTTAAACCGAGCTAGGAAAACTGTCTGCGAAATCGGTTCATCTCATATTTCTGGTGACAGTGCATTCCAAATCGCTGGTCCAAGTGCTTTGAACGAACAGTCTTCAATTTTGCATTTTGTTCTCGGTATTGTTAACCCGTTACAGGGGTTCGACGTCTTAAAACGTCGCCCGGAAATCATATGCGAACGGGGTCCGACGTTTTAAAACGTCGCGCAACTGTTTTGCTCTTCCACCACGGGGTTTGCCGTTTAAAAACGTTTTCTTGATTTGATTTGATTCCCTTTTTGGCACGGATGGATGGTAAGTACAATAAAAATGCTAAACAATTATGCAAATCACATCTGTGTAGCTTCTATATAGCTTGCAGATTTCAAGATTCTCGCACATATTTTTTGGGAGTATATTTTGGCCTGTAGGGTGGGCCCAACCCCCGAAATTTCTTTTTTGGCACGGATGGATGGTAAGTACAATAAAAATGCTAAACAATGATGCAAACCACATCTTTGTAGCTTCTATATAGCCTGCAAGGTAAGGTGTTTCATATTTCAAGATTCTCGCAAAAAAATTTCACTTCTCGAGCAACGGGTGCCTAGTGTAGAAACACCATAACTCCCCCAAATTGGGTCCCATCTTCAAAATGTTTGAACTAATCTGTTCCAAAGACACCCACCTACAACTTTGCCGCTGAACCTAGGGGGTCACCACAGAAAAAAATTTTTTATTGACCTTTGAACGTATTTTTGGGAGGGGGTCATATTTTGGCCTGTAGGGTGGGCACAACCCCCGAAATTTCTTTTTGGGCACGGATGGATGGTAAGTACAATAAAAATGCTAAACAATGATGCAAACCACGTCTTTGTAGCTTCTATATAGCCTGCAAGGTAAGGTGTTTCAGATTTCAAGATTCTCGCAAAAAAATTTCACTTCGAGCAACGGGTGCCTGGTGTAGAAACACCATAACTCCCCCAAATTGGGTCCCATCTTCAAAAGTTTTGAGCCAATCTGTTCCAAAGACACCCACCTACAACTTTGCTGCTGAACGTAGGGGGTCACCACTGAAAAAAATTTTTTTATTGACCTTTGAACTTATTTTTTGGGAGAGGGTCATATTTTGGTCTGTAGGGTGGGTCCAACCCCCGAAATTTCTTTTTTGGCACAGATGGATGGCAAGTACAATAAAAATGCTAAACAATGATGCAAACCACATCTTTGTAGCTTCTATATAGCCTGAAATATAGTAAGTTTAAAAAGTACATGTTCACAGTTCAAACAAACGCTTTCCCCCAAAATTAGTAACCCAAATTGGTAACGTCTTGTAAAAATTAATTCCCCCTTCAACGGGTTAATACTTGCTTGTCATTTGATCTTAATCCACTAGGTCTTGATTTATCTCTTACTAATCTAACGCTTGCAGCAAAGTATTCAGAGGCTTCACCTCTTAGACTTTTATCAACGAGAAAGGCAATTTTGTAACTTATTCGCTCTTTTACTGGCAGCCAATGTAGGTCCCGAAGTATGTTCCCTTTTTTCTGTCCATGAAAGAAATGCAAATGACTAAATGACTTCATCCAAATGACCAATGCAGCAAGAAACAGACTGATGTGAAAGGAACTCATTCAGACCCTTCATCCAACCAAATAGGAAACAATCGAAGGAAAGAAAAAAGAAGAGAAAGTGACAGTGGCTAGATTTACTGAACTGCAATTGTAAAAGGAGGCATTACTTTCTGTATCTTGAAATTGTTAAGACATTTTTACATATTTGTTAAAATACACATTTTATTAACTTGGCTGCTTCATTTCTTATGCTTATTGGAAAGAATTTATGGAGTTTATATTCAATTCAATGACAGTTGAAGAAGACACTGCAAACATTATGAGAGAAGAGGTGGAAGCGGCAGTTCAACGGATGAAGGAAGGGAAAGCACCCGGGATAGACAGCATTACATCAGAAGAGATTAAAGCAGCAACTACGGGGAAAAACATGGAACTATTATGGAAATTGCTAAACAGAATATGGGAAAGAGAAGAGATCCCAACAGACTGGAAAAAGCAATTATTGTACCAATTCATAAGAAGAAAGAAAGACTTGACTGCAACAACTACTGTGGCATAAGTCTTCTGTGTCACTTCGGAAAAATTCTGACCTCAATCATTTTGCAGAGGATAAGAAAAAGAACAGATGAAATTCTAACTGAATCACAAGCTGGATTCTGAGCACAGCGAAGCACAATCGACCAAATATTTGTGCTCCGACAGCTAGCTGAAAAACACATAGAATTCAACAAAAACCTATTTATTTGCTATGTGGACTTCAGGAAGGCATTTGATAGTGTCTGGAGGAGAGGATTGTGGACAGTCATGAGACATCTAGGCTACCCAGACAAAATTGTCAGACTACTGGAACAATTGTATGAAGGAACTTTCAGCGCAGTGAGTGTCAATGGGAATTTCACTGACTGGTTTGAAACTGTTGCAGGCGTCCTGCAAGGGTGTGTGCTTTCACCGGCTCTGTTCACGATATTTCTAGAGGTTGTGCTAGCATGAGCATTCGATGAACTGGACCTGGGGACAGCAATAAACACGTACATGATCAACAATCTTAAGTTTGCTGATGACGTGGCAGCAATGACAGGAAGTGAACTAGATTTGCAGACAACCATGGAACGTATAACAGAGTCAAGTAACAAAATGGGTCTGCGAATAAACTTGGAAAAAACGGAAGTTCAGCTAATATCTCGAGAATCAAGAGAACTGAATGTAACACTGGATGGGTTCAAATTAAAGCAGGCAGAGAAAAAAATTTGTATATCTGGGATGACTAATAACAGAACATGGTGGATCAGAAGATGACATAAAAAGAACAAATTGTCTTGCTTGCGATGCCATGCGCAGACTTTTATCAGTATGGAAATCCAAGGCTATTAGCGTAACCGCAAAAGTAAGAGCATACAATTGCCTGGTACTTGGAGTACTGATGTATAATTCGGAGACCTGGACTGTGATGGCTGAAACACAATGGAAACTGCGATCATTCGAAATGAGCTGTCTTCGAAAAATTGCAGGCGTATCCAAAAGAGATCGGAAAAGAAATGACGACATAAAAGAGAATCTTGGAATTAAAGAAGATATCATAGATAAAATCCAGACGAAACAGCTGCGATACTTCGGACATGTCTGTCGGATGGAACAACGAAGATTGCCATATGTGTGCCTACATGGCAGAATACAGGGACACAGAGAAAGAGGCAGACCTTGAAAAAGATGGCTGGACGTCATAGAGAATGACTGCCAAGACTTATATCTAAATCTAGTTCAAGCAATAAGAGCAGCAGAACAAAGACAGGATTGAAAAAAATTGCTGGAGCTGTCACAGCGTGCGAAAGCATCGTTACGACACTAAAGAAGAAGAAGAAGATATTCAATTCAATTATCAAATTCTATAGCGCAGCTTCATAATGTACAGGACCTTCATCCAATGATTCGTTCATTAGTTTGCGTGGATGATGGAAGTCCGTTGCGCCAATCTCGTGTTGTTACTTTGCGGGAAATGTGGACAGAACAAATTTATACTGTACATACTTGCGGACAAGTCGACCTCACAGATAGGTCGACCCCGTTTTTTGGTAAAAAATTATGTAATTTGCTATGACCCACGTATTAGTAGTTGACAAGGAAATTTAGGCGCTTACAGATTTCTTGATGAGCCTAATAATAGCCGATCACACTGAAATTGAGTCAACAGAGGCCAAGGTCGGCTGCACAGTCAAACAGACAGCCTCTCTCCTCCTCCAATCCGATGTCTCCAGGCTGTTTACAGGTCAAAGGTATTTGCGGTACACAGTGTTTCTGCCTCTCTGCAGCCATCCAGAGCACCTCCGTCTTGGCAGTGTTGAGCTGCAGCCGGTGTGACTTCAACCACCTACTTATCTTGGCTAAACACATCGTAATACGTTGCTGGAGCAACTGGATCGTCGCAGGAGGAGTGCTCCCATAGACTTGCGTGTCGTCCGCATAAAGGTGAGCTTGCAGCTCGAACCGCTGAGCGATGCGCACAATCACCAATATAGAGTACAAAGAGGATGGGTCCTAGGACATAGCCCTGAGGAACACCTCGCAATACTTGTGTCGGTGACGTGGTAGAACCAGCACTGCGCACATACTGCATCCAGTTCTCAAGGTATGAGGAGAAACACTGAAGCACAGAGCCACTCACCGCGTACGACACTTCCATCTTCCTCAGTAACGTAGCATGGTCCACGGAGCCGAAGGCGGCAGTAAGGTCCAGCAGCACCAAGACCGCTTCATCCTCAGCTTCCAAGGCTCGAAGAAGTCAGTTGGTTGCTGCCGCAGTTGAAATCATCACAGCACAGGAATCTGTCACAGTCTATGGTGTCACCCAGACTGTCAAACAGATCTGACATTTTGACATAAAATACTGATAAATTGATAGACGATGGCAGAAAATATGTGACAGCGATGGTGATGGCTTCGGTGTTGTTGTTCAACCTGAGTCATGAACTGCATCATCAAGGTCGACGAATTGTGATCACCGATGGGTTTTTCTGTGCGAGTGAAGCCTGATTCTTGAATGGCAGGTTTTTGGGCATTTGTCACATAGCCATTCTCCTGGATTGTTGTGGGTAGCTGCCATTCGCAGGGATCTTTTGTTCTCCATGATTGCAACGCGCTGTTCTTCAAATTTTGCAACTGCTTTGTGACGGCAACTTTTTCAGGCTGTCCTGTTTAGTGACACACTGACCAGATCTTTCAGGTCGATGGCGCATTGCTTTAGATTGTGATTAGAAGAGTCTGTACCATTTCATGGGGGCACCCTACAGACGCTTACCAGAAGCCAGCTGGCCGTAAAAGATCTGTTTTGGTATGCGGTTGTCGAGCATACACGCCATGTGTCCTACTCATCGCAACTGCGCATGCAGGAGGATAGCCTCAATGCCTGCTATCTTGCAAGATCGAAGTACTTCAGTATTGGAGATTCTGTCTTGCCATTTTATACCTGCTATTTTGCATAGGCGTCTAAGGTGGAATTGGTCTAGTTGACGAACCGTGTCTTTAGAAGGCGTCCAGATCTTGCTTCCATAGAGCAGTGTAGTCAGCATGACAGCGCGGTAAATGTCAATTTTTGTAGCCAGTGAGATTCCATGTTCATTCCACAGCTTTCTTTGCAGTTTACCAAATGCACTGCTAGCTTTGGCTAGCCAATACGATATGTCACCATCATCTTTGAGAGTGTTGTAGAACTGCCCTCCTAGATAGCAGAACTGGTTTGTTGCCCTAAGACACACATCTTCTGCCATGATCTTGGTGGTTGCTGCCTGTTGTATTGGGTAAGCTTGACACATGACTTCTGTTTTCTTTAGGCTGACTGTCAGCCCGAATCATTTGGGTGTGTTGAAGAAGCAGTTGAACAGGTGCTGTGCATCTGCTTGTGCATGGGGGATGAAGGCGCAGCCATCAGCGAAGAGGAGCTCTTCAAGTGTTGCCATCTGCACCTTTGTTTTGGCCTGCAGTCGTCGCAGGTCAAACAGATCTCCATCCATGCAATAGTGCATGGGGACGCCAGTCTTGCAGTCCTTGCAGGATACTTGCAGTATCATGGAAAAGGATATTATGAACAGCATGGGAGCCAGAATGCAACCTTGCTTTGTGCCTTTTGTAATATCGAAATCTGGAGAGATTTCACCATTTTCGATAACGGAGGCTCACATGCCGTCATGAAAAGATTGTATAATGCTCACAGGATCATAAGGGCAGCCAATTTTCCTTAGTATTGCCCATAGGGCAGGTCTGTTGACAGTAACAAATGTCTTTGTCAAGTCTATGAAAGCGACATAAAGTTCCCTCTGCTGTTCTCATCATTTTCTTGGAGTTGGTGAGCTGTGAAGATCAATTGTGCTGTGGCCTGAACGAAAGCCACATTGTCCTTCTGGTAGTATGTCATTTTTGCTAATGTGATCTGTGAGACGGTTTAGGATGACACACAATAGTATCTTTCCTGGCACTGATAGCAGTGATATTCCTCTGTGATCATCACACTGTGAATGGTCTCCTTTCCGTTTGATGATATGCACAATCAGCGCGTCCCTGAAATCTTGTGGGACGGATAGCTTACTCCAGTCGGCCAAGTGAATTTCGTAACCCGCAATTGTTTCTTTCAGCTCCGAAAGATTAGGGAGATTCGTCGTTACATCTCAACATCAGCTGCGATACATCTAGTCCGTGCCCTAGTGTTATCTAGATTGGATTATTGTAATAGCCTCCTCCTCGGCCTTCCCGACTATCAGCTGGGCCGACTGCAATCGGTCCTGAACGCCGCCGCCCGGATGATTTTCGGTGCCAGATGGCATGACCACGTTACCCCGTTATTGAGGGATAAGCTCCATTGGCTCAAGATCCCGGAGCGTATCATTTTTAAACGCTGCTCGCTGACCTTCCGAGCCTTGTATGACCCTTTCTGCCCGGAATATCTTTCGGCGTTGATACGCAGGCCGGTGATGACAGACTGTCGCAAACAGCTTCGTTCTAGCAAACGATCTCACCTCTACGTTCCCCCTCCGTCCAAGACCGTGAAGCTTGGAGAAAGATCCGTGACTCGGGGCAATCCTCTCCTTTGGAACGCACTTTCAGTTTCAGTGACCATGGCAACCAACTTCGAGTCATTCTTATCGAACCTTAAAACGCATTTATTTTGTATATCGTATGACGGCCTTTTGTAAAACGCTCTTGCCTTTGGCCTTGGCCATGTTATAGCGCTACATAAATTATCAAGTAGAATAGAATAGAATAGAATAGATGTCACCAAACAATGCAACAAGTTTGCTAACGGTGCTTGGACCACCGTCTTTAAACAGTTCTATCGGGAGGCCGTGAGCAGCTGGCGCTTTGTCTGGTCATTTGCTCTAGTCTATGGCATGACGTATCTTCTTTTTGTTTGGAAATATGATCAGGTTGTCATCTGTATCCCACTCTGGCAATTTGTCCATCACTGTATAGTCAAATGTAGAGGTCTGATTGAGCATGCTGTGGAAGAGTTCTGCCCAACGAGCCAGTATGCCTGCATGATCTGTGATTGTGGTCACTCCATCATGGGAGTGGATTGGGTTGCAGCCAGTGTCATGCGGGCCATATACTGCCTTGAGTCCGTCGTAGAATGACTTCATATCATGCCGATCAGCTGCCTCCTGCAGTTCCTTTGCTTTGTTTTGCCACCATTCCTCCTTCATTTGCCTGAGTCTCTTTTGCAAGCTGGCGCATGCAGTGTGGTAAGCGGCCTTCTTGGTACTATCACTCTTATTGTTTATCCAGACCAAATGTTTGTGATGCATGTCCTCTAGCATATCTTGTCCTCTAACCTTCACATGTCAGAAAGTTGGAGCAATTTCACATGCACTGCCTAAGGTCTATTGCCCACACACCAAAACAAGAACTTGTTCCCAACACCGCATTCCTGCAGATCTGTGGGATCTCGGGCATCGAGGCTTTCCTCCTGATGGCCCAACTCAGGTGGATTGGTCACGTCATCTGCATGGATGATAGTCATATCCCAAAGATGACTCTTTATTGCTAGCTAGAAGATGGTGCATGCTCACATGGAGGACAGATGAAGCGGTACAAAGACATGTTGAAACTCATTCTCAAAGCTTGTTCAATACCCCCTGAACAACTTGAGTCCCTTGTACAAGATAGATCAAACCGGCACGCTCGCTGCATGGACAGTATTTCTATCATCGAAGCCCAATGTGTGAAATCACTCAAGGAAAAACGCCAGATTCGCAAAGAAAGACAGCACACTGTGACTGGCTGCTTCCCTTGTGACACCTGTCAGCATCTCAGTGCTTCATGATTATGACTTTTGCACACCAAAAATCACATAAACCATCATAGACCCAGGATCCGTCATGTTGATGGCCTAGTCCACCATCATCATCATCTTGTGCTACAGCGTCCTGCTTGTCAAACCAGTCTTTATCCAGTCTTTATGCTGTGACCTTCTGACTCCGAGCATTTTCTTTACAGTATTGAGCAATGTGGACTTGAATTTATCCCAGTTACTGGTGTCTTCGGTGGCAAAGGCGCTGTCAAGTTCGTTTTGCAGCTGTGTGTGGATGTCTTTGCCCTTCAACCTTCCCACATGCAACTTTTTTACCATTGTTGCCTGGTGTTTTCGTGCACCAGGCTTAACAGACAGGAACGCTGTGGTACGTACCATCCTGTGGTCAGGCTGAATGAATGAATGCACTGCCTTAAGGAGTGTAGATCGAATAACAAAGCTGGGCTGCCCTTCTGGTTGTCCGCTGCAGTAGGTTACATCCGGCTCCAACTTTCTCAAACTGCTTGAGTCCAGATATGCGTGTTTCGCTGAGGGCAGCGATATCTATGCTGCAACGGGCCAGTTCCCGCGCTATGATCACCGTTCGTCTCTCATGACCTGCTCGAGGAGTGTGTGCACATTCCATGTTGCCAGTGTTATTTCTTTCCTTTTAGGTGGGTTTTGTACTCTTTATGTCCCTTTTTGATTTTGACTGCATATTGGATACCCAGCAGGTGGCGGCCTGCCAGCAGAGGTTTTTGGAGCTAGCAATTTTTAGGGCACCTTTTATAGCCCCTCACCCTTTGGGGAAAGCAGCACTGATGACTTTGTCATCCTGGCAGGATACGAACTCTGCTGTAGCTCCGATTTCAGCAGGGAGTGACTATCATGACTGGACCTCGTGTATGCTGAGTTGCAGCTAGGCACTTCCAGTGGTTTCCTCTGCCTGTGCCCATCACCACTTCGTCAATCGCCACAGGTACTTGCTGTCATCAGTGACATACCTTCACTGCTGTAGTATTTAAGTAAGTAAGTAAAATCTCGTGGATTTCTATTTTGTTCTATAGCGCCTTGGAAAGCAGCACAACAGTAGCTGCTTATTTTAGGCACCCAGCCTTTCTTAAATTAGCTATGGAAAAGATATATGATCAGCCAGGCAATAGTCAACATCCAAAAGACAGTGAGGCTAGGTTGTTACAGCTATGGAGGGAATTATTTTAGAAAAAGGAAGGATTTAAGCTTAGACCTGAAGACTTGAGGAGATAATGCAGGGATTATGGGAAATGATGATTAAGATTTTATTGCATGAAAGTGTCCAAGTCTGCAGAGGAGAGCTGGGATAGAGTTCCAAAGTGAGGAAAGGTTGTGGGGCAAACTCCACTTTCTCTTCCTGCAGAGGTCTTTGTTCAGCAGGCACAGAAAACTGAGATGTGCTGTCTGACCACAGCAGACGCAGCAGACTGGCCAGGACTGAAACCTCCATTGGTCACCATAACTGCCCTTTCAGGATGTGAACCTGCAGCTGTCTGCTTATGAGTTGGTTGTGCTTTAGGAAGTCCATGGACCGATGTAACGAGGGCATGATCTGAGATAATTGAAGGCGGATCGACTTTAACAGCCACGGTGGCTCGATCGTCTTTGAACGTTAGAATAAGATCGAGAGTTGAGTGCGCACTGTGAGTCTCTCCAATGACATGTTGTGTCATGGAGAAAGTATCAAGAAGATCCATGAACTTTCGCATGTCTGCATCTTCTAGGTTCTGAACATGTATATTAAAGTCACCTCCTGCGATGACTGTGCATGATTCAAGTACAAGAATTTCTAGTACCGCCGAGAACTCCTTATAAAACGAGCTCGTTGGTCTGTCAGTACCCGGTCTGTATACTGCTAGGATAACAACAGAATTCAAACCTATCGTAAATCGATTGCATACATACTCGAAAGTTGTTATCTGCGGTAATGTAATCGGTTTCTTTTTATAGCAGTAACGATAAAAGACCACAACACTGCCACCTTTGCGGTGTTCACGACTAATTTCATCTACTAGAAAGTCAGCTAATGACATTCAGATCCTTTTGTTGTGTTCACCAACAGATAAAGAGCAGTTGGAGTTCAGAATAATGCACTGTACCACTGAGGCCATCCACTGATCAATCAGTGGATGGCCTCAAACAGGTTGGCTTTGAATCCAGGGAAAACTGAAATACTCTGGTTCAGCTCACCAAGAAGGACTCATCTAATAAGCCAAACCCCACTCTCCATTGCAAGAGTGATTGTAGCACTGACAACTCAATTGCGGCTACTTGGAGTCCTCCTGGATCAGAAACTTACCCTGGAGAGCCATGTGCATAATGTAACAAGAGTATGCTATTTTCACCTATGGAAAATCAAACAGATTAGATGCTATCTGCCGACAGACGTAGTGATCCTACTGGTGCTTACAATAACTCTGACACGAATCGATTATTGTAATAGCGTTCTTTATGGACTGCCTGAAAATCGACTGCGATGTCTACAGTCAATTGTGAATACATCTGTGAGACTGATTTTTGGTGCGAGATGGTGCGATCATGTCACTCCTTACCTAAGAGATAAATTGCACTTGTTACGAGTTCCTGAACATATAATATACAAGAGATGTCTGATAATGTTCAGAGCTATAAATGATCAAATCTGTCCTGATTATATGGCTACACTGATTTGAAGACACACTACGCCTGCCAGTAGCCGACAGCTTTGCTCTAGTAACAAGGTCTCCCTAATTATCCCACCACCTTCGCAAACAACGATTTTAGGTGAAAGATCGGTCACCAGAGGGAACTCACTTCTGTGGAATTCCCCTCCCCGGACTTCGTCACTAATTCGAATTCTATTGAACAGTTCAAGAAGAATCTTAAGACACACTTGTTTAATACGTCGTATGATTGCTAACTCGTTATTGTAAAGCACTCTTGATTTAGGCTTATGCCTTGTTATAGGGCTCTATAAATTATCAGATAATAATAATAATAATAATAATGATAATAATAAGTAAGTCTTTAGATTCTTCCGAAGCGATATAATACAGTTAGCTTTCGTGACGTTCACAGGTAACGAGTTCCATATTATCGGATTCTACCACGTAAAGCCGATCTGTCTCCGAACTTAGCGGTCTTGGCTGGAGGTGGGACAATTAACTGCTCGTAGCTCCGTGAGCGAAGTTTAGAGCGACGATCATTCATGGTGATTCTCGTGACAAGTGAAGCGATGTAATCCGGACAGAGAGGATCGTTCAAGGCTCGGTAAGTGAACAAACATGGCTTGAAGATGATGCGTTCGGGAATATTAAGCCAATGAAGTTTGTCACTGAGGAGAGGCATCACATCGTCGTTCCAACGACAGTCGAAGATCAGGCAAGCTGAAACATTCAGGATGGATTGTAAGCGATTAAACTGGTTATCTGGCAGGCCGAGAAGGACACTATTGCAGTAGTCTTTCCGAGACAGAACAAATGCGCGTACAAGTTGAATGGCAACGGATATTTGGATGTAGTGACGAATTGCTTTGATCCTACGAAGTTGATAGTAGCAATTTCTGGTAAGATGGCTAATGTGAGCATTTATCTACCATATATGCTCGCAGATAAGTTGAGAAATTTATGCCTCAAAATTCGCTTAGAAACGCAGAGTCGACTTTTTTGCGAGTCAATGCAATTTTCCAAAGAATTTTTGTAAAGAAACACATTTCTAATTTATTACAAAGTTAAGCCATGTTGTGTCTATCGATATTTAAAGATGCTTCCATCAAAAAACGCTGGATATCTGGCTCCTTTCTTAAGTAGGCAGCGTTGCTCTACAGCAGTTACCTTTGGTCTATCAATTAAATTAGGGACCAACCAGGTAAACAATTTTCACCGAGTACCGAATCTGAGATGTGCCATTTGCGGAACTGGGTATGCACCAAGCAGTACTAGTAATGGCAACTCTCTGTCCAGAGAGAAATTAAACATTTCCAAATCTTACTACTTAACTTTGGATTAGACATTCTAGGATGAGTATTAATTTTTATTAACTTTATTTTCCACAAATTCGAATGGTGGCCGCATTTGCAAATGGAAACGGCGAAGGTTGGTGGACACCATAGACCATAATATTTAGATGAAATGGAATTACGTAGACCTATTCAAAGTTTGATTTAATTATTCCATTTGTAACTACTGGTAATTGTGTGCGTATTATTTGCCGAGACATTCTATGTTGAGTATTAATATTTATTAACTTTATTTTCCACAAATTCGAATGGTGGCAGCATTTGAAAATGGAAACAGTGGAGGTTGGCAGATACCATAGACCATAATATTTAGATGAAATGGAATTATGTAGACCTATTAAAAGTTTGATTTAATTATTCCATTTGAAAATAATGGTGTGCGTATTATTTGCCGAGGCAAATACTTCCCCCAAAAAACTAATATTTGGTCGTGGCGAATGTCTGAGGCAATTCCAAGTGGTCCCTACAATTGGACCATCCAAGTTGTTTTTGAAAAGTCTCGCTTCAACCCAGTTTTACAGTCGGCGACCCAGCTCTAGGCAACAATCACGACGCGCAATGCTTTCTTGTCTAGTAAACAATGTGCCGGCGGTCCAGATGAATCATGACACCCACTGTCCTTGCAATGAATTATGGGATATAGCATTGTTGACGATCTTATTGGGATTGGAAATGGCACTTGACACTTGATCGCAGTGGCTTCGCTAGGGTTGGTGTCACCCAGTGCGGAGAAATCGTGGCGTCACCCAGGTTATCTTCCTTCTGCCTTATGAACTGTGGTGACAAGCAAAAAAATTCCAATTTCTCAGTTTGGTGTCACCCCTCTGGGTGGTGTCACCCAGTGCAGCTCGCACCCCCTCACGATGCCACTGCTTGATCGTCATATATGACGTTCCTCAATCTATTTGCCAAAATTTGCTTATGCAAAGGATACATTTTGCCACTGCTTATCTGTGGATGCAAGACGTGGACTACTAAGAAACAGGCATGGTTTATCATCAGTGTGAAACGATTGTTTGAAATCATGTGATCCATATAATTCTTGAGTGCTAATTTTAAATTGTTTTGTCAGCATTCAGAGACTTTTAGATTGATGCATGTTGTTTGAGGTGGCATTTTGATCATGGGATGGTCCATGATGTGATTTTTCGTTTCTGAATCAAATTTTGAAATCTAGTAGGTCATGCAATTGTAATTCACATTATGCTGTTTTGTTGAAATATGGATGACAATGGACTATCATGTTAATGGTTTATATTTGGAGAATGTCTTTTGCTTATTTCTTTAGACAAGTATTGAGGATGACGCTCGAGGACGCCGGAGGGTAAGGCTAACTTGAATTTTGGCTAGTCTTGTTATTATCTAGTCTTTAACAGAAAAAGTGCACTGAGCCATTCTAAATTGCCATTTATATAACATTAACCTCTTTCAGGGGTTCGTCGTTTTAAAACATCGGCGGAAAATCATAGCCAAACGGCGTTCGCCATTTATAAACGGTGCGCTAGATAAGCGAGTGTGTACCGCGGACATACAATTTTTAAATTTATCCAACGCGCCGTTTGTTACAGTTACCATCCATTCGATCTTCAAAATTCTTGCACTATTCTGTTCCAATTACACTCCTCTAAAACTCTATCACTCACATTTGGGTTAGTTACAGTTACCATCCATTCGATAGGCGGCAGCACCGTTTTCGATATTGTTGACTATATATGCAAGAGATATTGGCTGTGTAACAACCAAGGCTGGAAAATGTATAGGATAAATCTTCAGCCGGAAGCTAGAAAAATCATAACTACGCCAAATATGGTCCGATCTTCAAACTTTTTGCACTATTCTGTTCCAACTACACTCCTCTAAAATTCTCTCACTCACAGTTGGGGGGTCACCGCTGAAATTTTTTGTATTGAGCCTAGAAATTTTTTTGTCAGAGATGGTCCGATTTTGGGGTGTAGGGTGGACCCTACCCCCTCCAAATTTTTTTGCACTGATGGTTCGAAAGACCAATACAAATGCTCAACAATGGTGCAAACCGCATCTTTCTAGCTTCTATATAGCCTGAAATATACTGAGTTGTTCGGTTTTTCACATTGAAAATCCGTTCGCGTAATTGTCATTTCAGCGAGCAATTGGCAGTTGGGTATGATAATTCATAACTACCCCAAATTGGCTCCGATCTTCAAAATTTTTGCACTATTCTGTTCCAATTACACTCCTCTAAAACTCTATCACTCACATTTGGGGGGTTACCGCTGAAGACGTTTTGATATTGACCTTTTATCAAAATTATAACAAAATGTTGAGGAGGGGTCCGATTTTAGGGTGTAGAGTGGTCCCTACCCAATTTTTTTCTTTTGGCACAGGTGGATAGAAAGAGCAATAAAAATGCTCAACAACGATGCAAACCGCATCTTTCTAGCTTCTATATAGCCTGAAATATAGTCAGTTTATAACGTATATGTTCACGTTTTCATATAAACGCCTTTTCCAAAAATTAATTCCCCCGTTGGGGATGACTTTAAAAATTTAATTCCCCCTTTAAAAGGTTAAATGACGAAGAGTGGCGAGCCATAGTGCATTGTCGCTTTGTGAGTTGGTGGTCTTCCATTGTCTTCACTGGGTGTCTCTTTTGGCTACATGATTGCTCCAATCAGGGAAGCATTCTTTCTTTTGAGCAGACTGTTTCCCTTCTACTTCTGGCCATTAGCTCACCCTGACTTCTTGAGGCATAGATTTGGTATTTGAATTGGACACTATATCTGAAGTGGCCAAAATGGATGATACCTTGGTGGTCAGTGAAGGTTGAGGGATACCTTGATCTCTACCATTGTCCAATTCATCAATACTTTATGTGGCTGCCTTCCCTCCACTCTCAGGGGATGGTACTCTTGGCAGTATTTCCTTCTGACTGTTTCCTCAGGATTAAGGGATTGGATTCTTGTCTTCTCCTTGGCATAGAAAGTTTTTTAGTTGTCTTTCACCTATGACTTAGTGTAACCTGAGGTTGCTTGCATGAGAGAATTTGTTGGTAGGTCAATGGCACAAGTGCTTGGTCATCCAGTATTGAATAAAGTGCTGTTGTGTGTATTTTAAGTCAGTAGAATTCCATTTTAGTTAATTAAGACAGAATCAAATTAAGATAAGTAGTAGTGTATGAATTTGCATTGATTTTAAAGGACAGTCAACAAAGAATTGTTAAACAAGATCTTTCCTTAACTCCTTAACCCCTTAACCCCTTAACAGGGGATTAAATTTTCAGATGCCATCACCATACTGGGGATTTAATTTTTGAAAAAAAGTTCTTCAGAAATGAAAACTGTAACTTTTTAAATTTGCTTTATCTCAGGCTATATAAGAGCTAAGAACATGAGGTAAACGCCATTGTTCAGCTTTTTTATTCCTCTTTCTAACCATCTGTGAAAAACAAAACATTTAGGGGCAGGGTCCACTCTACGGTTTAAAATAAAACCCCCTCCAAAAAAATTTGTAAGCTCCATAGCTAAAATTTTTCAGTGATAACCCCACTTTGGTCAGCAGCAAAGTTGTAGATGTCAGAGGAACAAAATAAATCAAAAGTTTGAAAATCGGTCAACATTTGGTAAAGATAGATCAATTCTAACCCGAAAAAGTCGAATTCTGGAAGTTATTTGTCTGACCCTTCGCTCCAAAGAATATATATTCTCTCTTTCAAGGATGCGATTTAGCTGAAAAATAGGTGCTATCTAGCGAATGGATGGATACTAAAGCGATTTGCGGCATAAAACGTCTGTGATACATCACGTGCGTTTCACGAAACGCCTCTAAACTTACATGACGAGCCTAGCTCGGGGATCCCAAATACGGAAAATTGACGTTGGACGAGCTAGGCTCGGGGTACCCAGTTAAGGGGTTAATGTGATTGAGGCTGCTCGGGCCATTCCTGAATCAAATTAGAAAGAGGGCCTTAGCTATAACAACCACGGCGGACTTGCGGTAATATCTCAGTCAGGAATTACTGTAGCCAAGTTCAGATCGCCAATGAAGCTCCAAACATTTGAGTTCTTATGCCGTTGGATTGGCGATGGTCATACGCCATTTATTGTTGCAGCGATTTATCGCCCTGGCTCCTCCTGCGCCACCAGACAATTCTTTGAAGAACTGTCGACTCTATTCGAATTACTGATGAATTACAATGTCAAGTTTCTGGTCACGGGAGACCTGAACTTCCATCTGGAGAGATCTGATGACGGAGACAGCCAGCGGCTAGAACAGATCCTGACCTCCTTCAACTTGTGGCAGCATGTGAGTGGGTCTACTCATGAACTGGGGGGGGGGTCTACTTGATGTTGCCATCATCCCCAAGGAATGGCCTCTCAAGCGAGTTGAGGTTACTATGACTGCACTGTCGGATCATAGTTTGATATTCTGGCAGTCACCTGGCAGTCTTCTGCCCATGTCCGGTATTCAAGAATATCACCAGATGAAACTGGACTGGCTTCAACTGCGAAAACGTCATCACCAGGTTGAAGGAATCACCGCTGGGCTCTGAACCGGAGAGCGGCGCTTCAGCTGCCTATTTAGCAGATCTCTTCCAGTCTAAGATCACTCGAGTCCTTGATGACCTGGCTCCAATGAAAGCGGTGACTGTCTCTACCAGAGTACAGAGACCGTTTTATGATGCAGACTGTAGGGGCTGCGCGGCGACTTGCTCGCTGACGTGAAAGGGCCTATCGGAGAAAGATCGGGACTCCAAGCGAGACTGAATCTCGAGAATTTTGGCGTGCTGCGCTCAAATTCAGCAGGAAGTTGGTCAGACAGAAAGGGCGGCAGTATTGGCAGCGAATCTTGGACTCGTGTACCCACGGCTCTCCGCAAGTCTGACGCCAGATTGACAACTTAATGGGTCGAAGATTAACCAGGATTAATCTGGTTGAGGGCTTTACCACAGACGAGTTCCACTCACACATTGACAAGAAGAGCCAGGACATTCGATCTAAGACAGCTGGACAGCAGTCAGCAATACAGGCTCTATTCAGGCCCTGTCATGACTTCGTTTTCATCCCCTACTGTAGAAGAAGTGAAAGGGATTATCAGATCTTCACCTATGAAGCAATGTCAGAACGACCCCCTTCCTACATGGCTGTTGGTGGAAACGATTGATACGCTCGCACCCTTCATTATATCCATAATAGCTTTATCGCTGCAGGCAGGAAGGGTCGGTTCCTCCAAAGTGGAGGCATGTGGTGGTTCACCCACATCTGAAGAAATCAGGTTTGGATCATTTAGAAAAAGGTTAAAAACCCATCTTTTTGACCTGGCCTATCCACCATAGACTCACCCGTTTGCCTGGCCGGATACCCTGGATTTGACCTGGACCTTTAATTATTTGGATTTGGTGTGCCATTGGTTGATGCTCCTGTGCATTATGAAGTGGTGCTATAGAATTTTAAGATTAGATTAGATTAGATTAGAAAGTGAAATGGTGAACTATCGGCCGGTTTCCAATTTACCGTTCATTTCGAAACTACTTGAGCGGGTAGTCAATAAGCAACTACCCTAGTCGCACACCTTCTGATGAACGACTTAATGCCCAGACATCAATCATCCTACCGAAGAGGTCACTCAACCGAGACAGAGGTGCTTCGCGTCTTCAATTACCTGGTTGAGATGACAGCCGATGGACGGCTGACGCTGCTAGACCTTCTGGACCTGTCGTCCGCATTTGATACGGTCAACCATGAAATCCTGATACGATGACTCCAGTGTTCTTATGGATTAGGCAGTTCTTCTCTGGCTTGGTTAGCTGACTATCTGAATGGAAGGACACAATCGGTCTCTTGGAAAGGACAACAGGCCATCTCCCCGCCCTTTACACAGTGGGGGTGCCGCAAGGCTCAGTGCTTAGGCCTTTGTTGTTCATATTGTTTGTGGCCGATGTGGTTGAGGTCATTTGAGAGGTGGGGTTGATGCCCATGCTTATGCCGATGACATTCAGATCTACGCCGCTTGTCTGCCGAGGGAGATGGAACGTCTTCGAGCCAAGATGGTTGATGCTAATCTCAAGGTCGACAAGTGGACTTCCGGAAGTAAATCGGTTGATGTTGAATCTGAGTAAGACTGAGTTTCTATGGGTGTCGACCCCTAGTCTAATCTAATCTAATCTTAAACTTCTATAGCGCCACTTTCATAATGCACAAGAGCATCAACCGATGGCACTCCAAATCCAAACCACTAAAGATCCAGGTCAAATCCAGGGTATCCGGCCGGACAAACCCCAAGGAGGAGGCATTACTTCACGCGGGATCCGATCTGAGTGGCCGGTACTGCGGTTCACCCGGCGGTCGAGCTTCGCCTCCTCGGAGTCCGGCTTGACGAGACACTCATTTGCAGGACATAATGGCCAGCTGACAGCGTCGTGTTATTACCAACTGCGATGAATCAAGGAGGTACGGAGATATCTTCTGACAAGCACGACAACAATACTTGTTCGGGCAATGGTGTTGCAGAGAGTCGATTATTGCAACAGTGTGCTCCTTGGTCTACCTGAAACACAGCTCGGGCGGTTGCAGAGGGTGATGAACTCGTCGGTCAGGCTGATATACAGACTCAGAATGAGGGATCATGTCACTCTGCTCCTGAAAAACGAACTACACTTGCTGAAAGTACCTGAGAGGATTACATACAAGCGGTGCATGCTGTCATTCCGCACGCTTCACGACCCAATGTGTCCTGAATACCTTACCACACTTCTTCACAGAAAATCGCTGACTGAAAGACGTCATCAATTACATTCGAGCAGTCATGTTCTTCTCGCGGTTCCACCTCCTGCGAAGACGTCAGTTTGGCGATCATTCGGTTGTAAGGGGAAATCCGCGGCTGTGGAATGCTCTACCGGACAACGTAACCTCGTCGAACTCCTGCGATCAATTCACGAAGAACTTGAAGACACATTTATTTGTGACTTCTTATGAATGTTAAATATGTACAGCGCCCTTGACTTTGGCAGACGCCATGCATAGGGCACTATATAAAAGTTAAATAATAATAATAATAATAATAATAATAATAATTATTATTATTATTATTATTATTATTATTATAGTAATAATAATAAAATATTGATTATCATGCTCACAGGAGTATAATGCACATGGCTTTCCAGTGTGCAGATCAAAATTTAAAATAAATTTTGATAAATATAATGCGAATCCTAAAATATCCACATTCAGTAACATTATACTTGACCACCGATAAGCCTAATTATTGTTTACAGAACTGTGTATGTCGCAAATGTCGAGGTTTACTGGTAGAAGTTCCTAAGCTTGTGTTTACCATAATGAATAGGAGAATGTGTACCCAGGTATCATATTAACCTTTTGCTCGGGTTAGCCGTTTTAAGACGTCGGTGGAAAACTTTGACCAAACGGGTTTAGCCGTCTATAAACGGCGCGCTATATAAGCGACTGCGTACTGCGGACCTGCACGATTTTCAAAAATCCAACGCGGGGACCGAGTTAGCTCACATCCATTCGATAGGCGGCAGCACCGTTTTCGATAATACTGTCTATATATGCAAGGGATATTGACTGTAGACTGACCAAGGCTGGAAAATGTATAGGAAAAATCTTCAGCTGGAGGCTAGATTGGCCATAACCACGCCGAATATGGTCCGATCTTCAAAATTTTTGCACTATTCTGTTCCAATTACACCTCCCAACAACTTTCTCACTCACAGTTGGGGGTCACCGCTGAAAATATTTTTTTATTGAGCTTTGAAAATTTTTTGTCGGAGATGGTCCGATTTTGGGGTGTAGAGTGGACCCTACCCCCCAAAAGTTTTTTTGCACGGATGGTTCGAAAGCCCAATAAAAATGCTCAACAATGGTGCAAACCGCATCTTTCTAGCTTCTATATAGCCTGAAATATACCGAGTTGTTCGGTTTTTCACATTGAAAATCCGTTCGCGTAATTATCATTTCAGCAAGCAATTGGTACTTGGGTATGAAACTCCATAATTACCCCAAATATGGTCCGATCTTCAAAATTTTTGCACCATTCTGTTCCAATTACACTCCTCTAGAACTCTATCGCTCAAATTTGGGGGTTTACCGCTGAAGACGTTTTGCTATTGACCTTTGATCAAAATTTGAACAAAATGTTGGGGAGGGGTCCGATTTTGGGGTGTAGAGTGGTCCCTACCCCCAACTTTTTTTCTTTTGGCACGGATGGATAGAAAGAGCAATAAAAATGCTCAGCAACGTTGCAAACCGCATCTTTCTAGCTTCTATATAGCCTGAAATTTAGTAAGTTTATAACGTATATGCTCACGTTTTCATACGAACGCCTTTTCCAAAAATTAATTCCCCCGACGCGGGATGACTTTAAAAATTTAATTCCCCCTTTAAAAGGTTAAGCAGAGATTCCAATGTTAGACTGTCATTAATCATAGACAAATGAGGAAAATGTACAGTCTTCCCATGATATCTCACTCCTTGTTTTCTCACCAAACTCACCTCTCACCAGCAAAATTTCTAAGATGAACAATTGCGATATTATGTCAGATATAATACAAATTTTTACTGAAAAAAATCGGTGCAAAATCTGGTATGTTATGCAGATGAATAATTTTTTCTATGCTTTGCAGCCCAAAACTACTCACTTGTATGGACCACTGTGTAATGCTTTAGGCTGGAGCACTAAACATTACTATCAAGGTGCAATACACATTCATGAATTTAAAAAATTACTGGTACTTTCACCTAATTTACTTAATTGTTGGGTTATAATAAAAAAAATTGATTTTGAGATAAAATGAGAAAATGGAATATGGTGGGATTTTGCCCAGTAGCTAGCAACCAGACTTATTATAAATTAAAAGGTTATGAATATGCAGACCCTAAATAAATTCAATGCAGTTGAATATAAATACCTTTAAAAGTAAAAGATTTGCTGACTTCAAAATCGTCATGGCGACGTCTACTGCCCTCAAGATGTGTGACTTCAAGTGGCAAAGTCTGCTTCTGGCTGTTTTATGCAGAGTAAAATTCAAAAAGGCACCAAAAGAAACTTAACAGTTCACTTTCACTGACTTTGTGGAACTAGGACGTTCTAAGCATTTTGATGCAGTGCAAAGGTTTTATTCTCAGGCAAAATTTCAAGTTCGTATTGTATGTAGGTTTTAAGATGTTTGCACTATGATGACTCTCGAAACTCAGCATGTGTGTTATACCAAAAATAATATGGTATATAACAGTGGTTCTCCATAGGGGACTGCCAAGCGGTTTCAGGAGGACCATAAAGGGATTACTTTATCAGGATATCTCAGCAAAACCTCAGCTTCAGAACACAAAACACGGTGGTGGCTCTAAGAGCACTGATTCCATTTGAATTTAAATTTGATAAATAAGAGTTGCAATTTTCTGATTAAATAATATAATCGATTGACAAAACAAGTGGCCTATGTGTTAATTACAGGTAATCTATAATATTAAGATCCTTATCTGTATGTCTGTCTGTTACCTTCAAGCGTTCTGATTGGTTGACTATTGGTAGACGGTTTAGACCGTTTAGTCCTTACGTCGCGATGCGTTGGTGGGCGAGCGTTGACTATTGGTAGACGGTTTAGTCCTTACGTCGCGATGCATTGGTGGACGATGTTCGAAGACGACGTTGTTATTGGTAACAATTGTTCGTAGAATCGTAGTTTAACACGGTTTAGTTGAGTCATTGCAGCGTCAGAGGGGTGGGCATGTGACGACGTTGCTATTGGTAACAATTGTTCGTAGCTTGAGGATCTTAACGTACATTTTAACGTACACAAAAAATACGTGTACAGCATCACAAATGGCCACAGTTGCGTGATTTTAACGTACATAGGCCTAATTATTACGTGGTGCAGAGCTTGGCTAGGTGGCGTATGTACAGTACATCATGGAAATGTTGTTCAGCATGAATTCAATGATTGGCTATTAGGTATAGGTATTGGATTAGTATTATCCTGAACTGCGAGCGAAGCGAGCGTGAGCGAAGCGAGCATCTTTCTAGTTTAAAATCAAATTTTATAAGGTCTTTTAGTCATCAAAAACATTTCTAAGGGACCACCATCCAAGAAATCCTAAAAAGTTTGAGAACTGCTGGTTTATAACAACCAACAAGTTCATTGCTTTGGTTGATTTTGTGGCAAGTCAATTCTGTGAGTAGGCTTGAAATATCTGTGTGCTGCTGAAAATGATGGTTTTGCTGATTGACCACTTGAATAGTTATTACATTACAATAATTGTGATAAAATGCTGTAAACTATTGCTTGATTGCTTGCAATGTATGTGAGTCTTAAGAAAGGCACTGTCTTTGCAGAGTACATACTATACCACCTCCAGAAGTTTTTTACGATCAAGTAAGTATATCTTAGTTATATGAGGGGCACGGTGGAGTAGCGATAGTACTCTTGCCATGCATGCATAGGGTCACAGGTTTGAATATGTCCCTAGCCACTAAGTAGCAACCTTGGGCAACTTGTTCACTGATGACTTAGTGAGTAAGTAAGTAAGTAAAGTAAAGTCAAGATTAATGTGGTGACTAGTCGATAGACTGTGTGAACACATTACATCTTATCTTCTTGACGACTTCTATAGCGCCGTACGCACGACGAAGGTCGAAGTCAAAGGCGCTTTGACATACTTTGGCATGCCGATGGCAAACGTCGGATAACAGAGACAGCGTAAAGTCAGCCCTGATGGAAGCGACGGAAATCGCCGCCCAAACGCCCCACGGTAGCGAATCCCGTGAGAAAGGAGCCTTCCGCTGTAGAACCGTCCGCACCAGGCACGTCAAAGGAACAAAAACACGGGATGAGATGTTGAAAATTCCGCAGATGTTGTAAGAACTGTCCGCGAGGTGAGCCACACGGAGAATTTCTGAGATGCGGACTCCCGTGAGTAAACCGTCGTCGAGCTAGGTGAATCCGACTTTGGATGGAATTCCAGGTTACAATTAGAACGGATGTCGCAGCATTCCCGCACGGGTATCTAGTCTGCAGTTCTGCCAAGCCGCGTTGATAGAAAAATCGCAAAACAAGATGGCGGACCAGACAGGCGACGAATCAGCGACTAAAACCGTCCTAATCCACCCGAGAAAAGCGCAGAGGACCTCCCGTAAATGACGGGAAGGTCACTACTCGCACATTTTGCGCTAAAACGAGCGCAAAATATCGTCG
This sequence comes from Metaphire vulgaris, assembly GCA_018105865.1. Taxonomy (NCBI): domain Eukaryota; kingdom Metazoa; phylum Annelida; class Clitellata; order Crassiclitellata; family Megascolecidae; genus Metaphire; species Metaphire vulgaris. The sequence goes on from CM030841.1 coordinate 3,688,331, forward strand.
AACCGCCCAGAACGACGCTTTTCCGAGGCATGCACAGGAGCATGCTTGGCGGCCGGAAACGGCGCCACCGGAACTTACATGACTAAATAACTAGTTCTGAATAAAGTCTGACTGAAATAAAATCTGAATAAAATCTGACTTGCTCCACGCTTATGATTCTTAACTTTGTGGATGACGTAATGTGCGTTAACTACCACAAAATAATAGAATGTGAATTATATTTCAAGAAGATCATTGTTTTAGACTATTTAACTGTTGTATTTGGTGCAAGAATCAAGCAGAGATTATCATGTTTTCTAGACTGTCTAACCATTGCATTTTGTCTTTTGGATGCCCCTTTAATTTTCTAATTCCTATCCTTCTAAGTGTTGTGTGATGGTATCACTCACTCTTGCGGGGGTAAGTAAGCAAGTAAATAAATTGTCATGAATTTATATAGCACTTTGAAAGTGGTATTATAGTAGCTGCTTAGGCACGTAATTTGTGTTTGAAATACTGTGCGTGTATGTATGTATGTATGTATGTATATATATATATATATATATATATATATATATATATATATATATATATATATATACTCACCTGTAAGTCTATCTTACAGATAATTCAACCCCCTTTAGGCCCAAAATTAAGAAATTTGCTATGTCTCACATATAAATCAACAATAAATATTTAAGAGCTTACAAATTTTTTGAATCTCATAATTATGTGGGATCTACATCGATATTGGGTCAACAGGCGGCCACTCTTTCCTCTAAACATTGATTAATTATCAAAGGTATGTGACCCATAATGCTTTGCACCACATGGGCAGCAGGCTGAGACTGTGTTGTGCATCATGATTCATCAGGCCAATTGTTGATTTGACCAGAATTCTTTGCATGACTTGATTGTTGCCTGGAGCATGGTCTGGGCCACCGGCCATGAATCTGGGTTGAAGCTGGACTTTCAAAAAGCAATCTTGGTAGTCCTTGTCAAATCCTTGCTTCCCATAATGTTTTATGAGCAAAGGCACTAGTTAGCAATAGTTTTCCTGGCATATCATTATTTCATAGACAAAAGGAAACTGCCAATGTATGACAGTGCCCAGTTGAGGAAGGAATAGCCAAAAGCTAGTTGTCTTCTGACAGATGTGCCTTTAAATAGACAGCTTAAAATTGTAATGCATTAAGCAATGTGTTTCTTTATAAACTCTCTATGGAAAATTGCATTGGCTCACATATAAGTGCTTTTAAGTTAATTTTATGGCATAAATTTTTCAACCTGTATGCAAGTTTATACAACTCATGGTAGCTATAGGCAAAATTATATGGTCTGACAAGAAAGGGGTGGTAAATCCATAGGACAGTGTGACTTGGATGCTATAAATATTGATGAAATTTTTGGGACAGGAAAGTTTTAAGATTTGATTTAAAGAGTTGGACAAATAATGCAGGAATTTAAGAGAGTAAATATTCAGAATTTGTTGACCATTTAATAGTCAATGGAGGGATGTTGGAATTGAGTTCCAAAGCTCTAATATGGGTTAAGAACCTGTAGGCACGGTTGCAGATTTTGAACAACAACTGATTTAACAGATGAGATGATGAGCATATGGGTTGAGGAGATTGACAGGTTTTGAGGAATGAAGTGAGATGTACACTGTGCAGTATTGTGATGCCCTTGGGCTGGGCAGTGGGCAACCAGGATGGATGTTCAATTTTCTCCATCCAATGCTTTTTGATTTTGACTTGTCTGCTAGATAAGACTTTGCCAATTAAGCCAAGGAGTTTGACCCGGCCTACTGGTATTTGGCATTGTGCGACCAGTTCTCGTCAGAACACCGAAGTTAAGCAGTGTCGAGCGCGGTTAGTACTTGGATGGGTGACCCTCCCAGGATCTAATCGTGGTGCCGGCGGCCAACCAAGCCGTTCATCGCTTAGGCATCAATAAATTGGTAGCAGCCTAAGCTGCGAAGGTAAAACACAGGTCTAGAGAAAGTGATGGCAACCTACTCTAGATTAATGGTGTAAGCCACCTGCGTCACTGCTTGCCTGGTACCGGAGAGATCAGCGCCGGAAAACCTACGCTCGTTCGAGTATGGGACTACCTTTACCTTTATCCCTGATGTTGGGATGATAATCTTAAATAATTCCTAACTACATAAACAAAGACCAAAGATTTTCAGTAGCATATTGTAAAATAAAAGATGGATATACAGAGTATTCAGCCGGCCAACACCTGTCATAGTGACAGATATATCAATATAGTGAGCCATGTTCTCGTAGTGTAAAAATAGTCATAGACAATTTCTACTATTTGGCTAATCATTGCTAGCTAACAGCTCAAAGAATCAGCATGTTAGTGACCATCATTCTAAATTCTAATGCTTAGAATGTGTCATGCATGCTTCATGCTCTGAACCAGCAGTTTCCAACCGGTTGTTTGCTTACTCCTAGAGGCACGTGAGCTGTTGCAAAGGGGTACACAGATGAAATAAGAATTTTTTAAATTGTAAAGTAAAATATAAAGATTGGTGGGGTGGTAACAGTCAATGAGTGTCAAGACGGAATTTGAGTGAAAACAGGGTTATATATTGGGCAGACAGTGTAATTGTATCAAAGGGTCTGTGGAAGGAGTTCAAAATTACTGAGAAGCAAAAGAAGTCATCGCACTTCTTTAGAGCAAATGTGAAGTGATCTCCACATGTTAAAAAATGCCAATATAAAGAAAAGACATAACTAAAAGAAATTATTTCAAGTGTTGTATGTTATGTGCCTAGGGGTATGTGCAAAGGTCACTTGTTTGGGGGTACATTATTTAAAAGGTTGGGAACCACTGCTCTAAACTTTAGCAGAACTGGGTTTTTGTATTGCAGATTTAGGATTTATTTCACACATACCGCAGATATAACATTTACACATTTCATATTATTAACGCTATGCTGCAAATTTTTATTTTTTGTCTGATATTTTAAAAGTTTTATGTGATTTTATAGTATTTTTATGTTCTAATTCCGAATAAAACAACAGCTTTTCTGTATGACATAAGCCTCATAAGGTTTTTAAAAATCACATTGAACATTGAACTTTTATTGAAATTAGGCTAAAACTAAAATGTCCATACAGACAAGGCAATTGGTGCTTGTAACAAAGAAAAAGTTATAATAAATTCTCATTTTGTCAATTAATTACCATTCTTCATAAAAAACTAAAATTGATTTGTTGAGGAAAACTCATGTAGGTAAATGGGCACGTTTTCTGGATTTTCTTCCTTTCAGGCTTACATCACACTCGTTTTAGATTATAACAATAGTCTGCCATCATTGTGACATTCCAGTATCCCTGATATCTATGCTCCATGTCCTTGATATCCTGATGGAATCATTTTCTTTGTTCCTCACTAGCATCATCAAGGTTTTGAGGAAAATAATCCCAAGTGAGAATGGAGGAAAGTGTGGCGTAGCCAAGGGGGGGTTGGGGGGTTAAAACTCCCTCTTGGCTGCCGAAAACAAAATAATTTTAATGAGTCTCCATGCATTTTTAATTTTTTGACGTGACTTTGGGGATCAGAACCCCCTTGGTTATAGACTGTAAAGTAAGAGGCAAGGACTTTTTTGCTTGTCAGCTAAAAAAAACTAGAGGTGATAACGTTCTTTTTGCTTGTCATGTAAAAAAAGTAGAGGCGATAATGTTTTTTTGCTTGTCAGGATTTTTCCAAAGTTGGTCACAGTCAAAACCAAAAACCAAAACCCCCCTTCCGGAAATCATGGCTATGCCACTGGGAGGAAATGAAGCTTAAGACTCATGTTGCATTCTAGGGCATCATGGTATTGTTTCAGCATGGTGTCGACATACATCCTGTAATCTCTGTGTCTGTAAATCCCTAGGAAGTTGTCTATAATTGATGTCTTTAATAGAAACCCAAGCTTTATGTTCAAGAGATGTCATTGGTTTTTTAAAAAATGATTGTCGAAAAGCAACTTTTGAATTTGTGGGCCAATAAATACTCCATTCACTTTTTCATAGCTTACTGGTGGAAATTTGTTGCAACTGTATTTAAAGCACTCTCCTTCTTTGTCTACGGCCTATACAAACTGCTTAAACAGACCTCTATTGATGTGCAGTGGTGGCAGTCTGACTAGTGATGGGTCTGTTAAACTCGTAGCAACAATGTTTTTTAGTTCCATGTTTCAAATTTAGTCAAGGTGGCCAATTTTGCTTTTGCCAGTGTTGACTTCTGGCTCTGCTCTCCCACTCACACAAGAAGCATGGCATTTTTGTATAGCCTTTCTGCTGACCAAGCAGCATACATATAACTTTAAGGTCTCCATTACAACAATGTACTGATTATTGTTGTAACTCATCCTATAAGAACTGCATGAACAAATTACAAATACACAAGAAATCTTGAGTAGCTCCTGCGGAATAGCCAGGTTTTAAGTTTCTCTTTGAAGGTGTTGAGAGATGGAGAAAGTTGCACAGATGGAAGTAGACAGTTCCATGCTTTCGACGTGGCCACGGAGAACGTGCGATCACCAACAGTTCGAAGGCATGTCCTCGGGACAACCAGTGAGGTGGATCGGGCAGATCTCAGGCGTTGCTGTCCTATGAAGACAGCCACTCGTACCAGTTCAGGCAAATACATTGTGACTAACGCAACTAATTTTGAAATGTTTACTACCAGACTAAAGATGCACTTGTTTAGTATCTCATTTAAGTGCAATGTGTAAAGCACCAGGTATGCAGGGCCAACACCATTCAGGCATCGATAGGCTAATAAAGCAAGGTTGAAGTGGTTTCTTTCTGGCGCTGATAGCCAGTGCAAATCACGAAGCGATGGAGTTACGTGTTCATCTGGTGAAATATGGCAGATCATACGAGCAACAGCATTCAGAATGGATGGAAGATGGTTGAGAAGGTTTTTCCGTATTCTGGCAAGGGTAGCATTGCCATAATCTAATTTTGTCAACACCAGAGTGGAGACCAGTGTTTTTGAGTTCAGTGGCTGACACTGAGCGATGAATACTTCTACTTGGCCTGAGGGCATTGAAACATCCAGCCACAGTCTTCGCCATATGTGTCTTCATTGATACGGTACTATCCAGGAATATCCTGAGGTTCCACACCGACGACACTGGCTGCATGATCTACGGTGCCAGACGGTGCGAGCACGTCACCCCTTTCTCAAGGACAAACTGAACTGGCTGCGCATCCCCGAATGCATCATCTACAAAAGATGCTGCCTGACATTCTGGGCCCTCGATGATCCTGCCTGCCCAGTCTACCTAGCTGAACTTGTCAATAGGCTTCCACTTACTGATACTCGGAGGCAGCTCCACTCCTGTAATCAGGTCCAATTTCTTGTACCCCTTCATCTAAGACAGTGAAATCTGGGGAGAGGTCTGTCACCCGGGGAATCCCCTCCTCTGGAATTCGCTGCCCAACATTGTGACCAACGCAACTAATTTTGAAATGTTTGCTACCAGACTAAAGATGCACTTGTTTAGTATCTCATTTAAGTGCAATGTGTAAAGCGCTCTTGATCTTGGCCTGCTATGACTATTGCGCTATATAAATTGGCTTATTAACTAACTAACTAACATAAATAAGGTCAATACGTATGCAGGTTGATGGTATTAAATGTTTCTGCCTTGCTGTAGCCAACCAAAGGACCTCGGTCTTAGCAGCATTGAGCTGTAACCGATGCGACTTCAGCCACTTGGACAACTCTGTGAAGCACAGCGTGATTCTCTGCTGGTGCAGTTCGGTTGTCGCAGAGGAACAGCTCCCATAGACCTGTGTATTGTCTGCATAAAGATGGGCATGCAATCCAAACCGCTGAACTATGCTCACCATGTTCGCGATGTAGAGCACGAAGAGAATAGGTCCCAGTACAGACCCCTGTGAAACCCCGCGCAATACCTGGATCAGCGGCGTAGCGGAGTTGGTGCAGCATACTTGTGTGCGATTCGATAGGTAGGAAGAGAATCACTGGAGCACTGAGCCGCCCACTCCGAACGAAGCTTCCATTTTACGCAGCAGCGTGCCATGGTCCACTGTGTCAAAGGCAGCAGTAAGAACCAGCAGCACGATGACAGCTACATCCCCCCTGTCGAGTGCACGGAGAATGTCAGATGTAACTTTCAACACTGCGGTTTCAGTAGAGTGGTAGTGCTGTGTGCAGACTGTAGATCGGGAAGCAGATTGGATGTTGTCAGGTAGCGCATGAGTTGATGAGAAACGAGCCGCTCGAGAAGCTTTAATAATACTGTCAGGTTAGAGATCAGTCTGTGCGACCAGTGATATTTCAGTTCTAAAAATAATTGTTAACCTTAGTTTTCGTTCTTGTTTCAGGTTTTATTTCCATTTCTATTTCAGTTATACTTCAAGAAATAATTTATATTTCAGTTCTAATTTCAGTTCTAAAATAATTTCAGTTCTGGTTTAAATATTTTCAGTTCAATTTCTAATTTTACTTTGATTCATTGACTTCAGGTTTTGTATTGGGAGTTTGATATTATATACACATGTATTCTAAAACTGCACTGTCTGACCCCAGCACAGTAGGCCTAATTAAAAACGTAAAGCTAAACATCATGAATGTTCAACTTGTTCTCGTCATGTGTAAAATAATCCCAAACAAAGCTATCTCGCTTTCGTCCAGCCAACAGCTTAGCTTAGCTCAACTAATCTTGTAATAATTGTAGTAATTGTGGGAGACACAAACAGCACTTTTTAGTGCAAGAGTTGTGGACAGATGGGATGAATTGGATGAGAAGATAGTAGTGGCTACGAGTGTGAATGATTTCAAAATAAACCTCAGTACTATAGGATACTAGATTGGAAGGGTACGACAGTGGTTTTCACAGAAGGCAAACCCTCCTGAACCACTTTAAACCTTGTTATTTATTTTAATTAAATTAACACCGATGTTAAATTAACGAACCAGAACCAGCAGCTTACACTTGCTGATTGGCAGCAAAATAGAATTTACCGTGGTAGAGACCCGTGTGCCGCCTCGTGACCAGCACTGCCGAGAGATGGGCAAGGTGGCAAATGCCCAGGGGCCTGGTAATTTGTAGGGGGTAGAATGGGTGGATCCATAGTTAGGGTTAGGGCTGAAGATGTTGAAGGCGGTTGTGAAGCCCGTCCATGGTTTTAACCTTTAACTCCCTCTTGAAAAGGTTGACAAGCAAGAAAGGTCATTGCCACTTACAATATAAACTTTATAGGGGCCCGTGGTTGCTCTGCCCGGGGGCCCGGAATTTCTCTAGGCAAGCCTGCTCGTGGCTAGCAGGCTAACAGCTCCTTGACTAGCAGCAGCATGTGATAGATCAGCAGTGACCCAAGTCACCCCTCTCAGATAGGTGCATATTTGACTGTATGTGTGGGGTAGGAATGAGTCACAAAGCGACGATGAAGCCGGCTAGAATATCACCCACGGTCACCTCACACCGAACTTTGCATACAGCCACACACACAGGCACACTCATACACAAACAGCAATATATGGCGCCCAAAATATAACACAACATAAGCAAATTGACGTCATTGATAAATGACGGGTACTGGTAGTTAAATTCAGTTCATAAAATATTTCTATTTCTGTTCCAATTTTTATTTTTAATGGGCAATTTCATTTCTTTTTCAGTTATTGTTCTTTAAAAAAATTCCTAATTTTAATTCTCATTTTTTTTAACAGATTCCTTTCATTTCAGTTCTAATTTTTGTTACCGTCAGGGTTTACCAGACGTCCTTTAATGATAAGGACAGTCCTTAAATTCTGTGGCCCCGTTCTTAAGGGTGTTTGTCCTCAATAAGGACACAAAATGTCCTTAAATTTCATTTAAAGCAGTGATTAGTGATTTCAGACATTACTCCAGATTAAAAGGACTTTGAAATTGATTTTCATTGCTAAAAAGGTCATCATTAGTTCTTTGTGCTTTTTTGCATCTTTAACGTCCTAAAAAGTCCGACAAAGGAAATAATGGTCATCACTAGTTTTGTGATTTTTGAGCATTTTGCATCTTTAACGTCCTAAAAAGTCTGACATGCCAATGTGTTTTGTGTGTCCTTAAATTCTTTCCAACTGATCTGGTACCCTTAGTTACCGTTCAGTAAAATATCACTGTGTACGACTTAACATCGGCAGAGTCTCCATATACTGTCCAGTTATATTCTGTGTACCGGTATGTGATCTTTGACGAAACACATTGAAGATTTTCATAGGCTTCCTTTAGCCATGTTGAGTATGCTACTGGGATGGACCCATGTTCATTTCCATTGTGGCATCTTCATTAAACCAGGGACTCAATGCTTTCTACCAATGGTGTCTCCGATGATTGCTTCATGTACCTTACACCGTGCACATGACCAATGCAGAAGCCTTCCAGTGCATGGGCGAGGGTCCAGTCTCAGTCAAAATTTATGCCAGTAGATTACACCTTTTTGGGCATATTGCAAGGTCCAAACCATGCCAGAGCCCTGCACGCTACAATCTTCAGCCCACATAAACACTGGAAGCGTCCAGTTGGAAGACCACGTACCGCCTGGACAATGAAAGCCGACTTGGCTTCCCAAAACCTTGGACTTTTCACTGCCTTGGGATGAGCACAGGACATAATGAACTGGCTACGTATTGTGGAGACAGCTACGCTCCAGAGGGGCATGCCATAAATGCAGATGAAGATTGTGAAGTAAGACAGCTTTCAAACTAGTTTTAGATGAATCAATAAACAATCTCCAATCGCCGACTAGCAAGGTAAGTTTAGACAGGTCACTGGCACAATAGATGCCAGACAGAATTCTTAAGGGAGTAGTTTAAGTTCAATGAAACGTTTGAATCTAAATTGAGTAGGTGGAAGAAGGTTTTCAGTGATTACGTAGTATAGCATTTGAAATAAAATAAGCCTTTCAATGGTTTTTGAGAGCAAAGAAAGGTTGAAATTAGGGTTGCCAGGTGTCCGGTATTTGACCGGACTGTCCGGTATTTAGGTAATTTGTCCAGTGAAAAAATGGAGGCAATACCGGACATGCATGTGTCCGGTATTTTCTTCCAAACTGCAAAACTACAGGAAAGTGTCACTATCAGTCTAGTAGAATCTGATTTCTGGATTTGGCTTTGCCCGGCTGACCATTAAACTTCGGATATAGCTATTTCAACTGTAGGTTGTACTCTGTAGAACTTGGACACATTCAAACAATAAATTCTGAATTCTCATTTCCTATAATTACTTCATTATCTCCTCAAGTCTTCAGGTCTAAACTTAAATCCTTCCTTTTTCTGAAATCATTTCCTCCATAGCTGTAGCAACCTAGCCTCACTGCCCTTCGGATATTGACTATTGCCTGGCTGATCTTTCACCTTTCTCATAGCTATTTTAAGAGAGGCCGAGCGCCTAAGAATAATCAGCTACTGTTGTGCTGCTTTTCAAAGTGCTATATAAATATACGAGATTTTACTTTACTTACTTAGAATATATAATATAGAAATTCAAGATATTTTACTTACTTACTTACAATGGTTTGAGGAAGCAATGAACCAGCGACGCAGACTAGAACTCATGGAGGTAGAACTATTCAAATTTTGAATCATTGGATTAGTGTTAGGGTTAGGGTTATTTTTTGCCACCTGCACTGGTGTCCGGTATTTTGGACTCAGGGACCTGGCAACCCTAGTTGAAATGCGTCAGAAGTTAAGAGTCGTTAGCATCAAGGCCATGCTTCCTAATAATGTGATTATAAGAGGTTTAGGAGGCTAAGTAAGCCTGTGTGAAAACCACTGCTGTAACTCGCCGCATTCAATAAGCCTTGTTTTCTGAGATAGCCTTTGAATCCATTTACTGTTTCAACTGTCACTACCACCTCGTCCAAATTGTTCCATTTGTCCACAACCCTTTCACTAAAACAATTTTTCTTTCTTGGGCCCACCATCTGCTTAAACAATTTACATTTGTGGCTTCTTGTGCTGCTATAGTGTGCCAATGTAAAGAATCGACCGTATGGCACATCTACTTTTCCAGTCATTATTTTGTATGTTTCAATCAAATCCCCCCCTCTCTCTCTCTCTCTCTCTCTCTCTCTCTCTCTTCTCCTTTCTAATGTTGTCAACCCACAATATATTGAAGTCTTTTTTCGTAGCTTAAATTATGGCATCTATTGACCATCTTTGTTGCTCGTCTTTGCGCTTTATCTAAAAGCTCTATATCTTTTTTCAAGAATGGATTCCATGTCTGAACACAGTTTCCTAGATGTGGCCTTGCCAATAACTTATATAGTTTTACGATTATCTCTTTGTCTCGACTCCCTATTGTCCTTTTCATCATTCCCAGCATTCAGTTTCTCTTTTTTGTTGCCTTCATACATTGTTGAGATGTATTCATACTTCTATGGATGATTGCCCCCAAATCTCTTTCTTTCTCTGTTGTGGTTAGAACTTTCCCCCTAAAACATATTCATTACCATTATTAGATTTCCCAGCATGCATTACAGAACATTTATCGATATTGAAAAGCATCTGCCAGTCCACAGACCACTGAAATAATTTCCTTAGATCTTCCTGTAAAATTTTAGCATCCTCCTCTGAGTCTATATTTCTGCACATCTTTGTATCATCGGCAAACTTTGAAATTTTGGATAGTAATGTTTCATCAATATAATTTATATATATTATAAAAAGCAATGGCTCAAGCACTGAACCCTGAGGCACTCCACTAATAACTCTTGCCCATTCCGAATGGCCACCCCTTATGCCAACCTTCTGTCTTCTTCCCTTCAACCAATTTTGAATCCATCTGAGAATATCCCCTCTTATTCCACAGGACGTCAGTTTGGCAGCCAGTCTTATGTGGGGCACTTTATCAGAAGCTTTGGAAAAATATAAATATATTATGTCTACTGCCTTGCCCTCATCTAGCTTATCATATACCTCCTCCAGAAAGTCCAACAGGTTGGTCAGGCATGAACGTCCCTTTGTAAATCCGTGCTGACTGTCTTTACCAATTTTATACCTAGTCTAATGTTCCAAAATGTTCTCTTTCAGTATTTTTTTCCATAACTTTACAGATTACAGAAGTTAGGCTCACTGGTCTATAATTGCTTGGTTCACTTTGTTTTCCCTTCTTGAGCAGCTGGCTAATTAATGCATCTCTCTTGTCTTGTGGTACTTCTCCAGTTCTGAGTGATTCATTGATTATCAATGCAATTGCATGTATAATTTCATTTTGAACTTCGTAAAGAAACTTCGGATGTAAACCATCCTAGACTCCTGACAACAGGCAGCACAATAGATAATTTTGTAAATCAAGGAGAGACTGCCTACTTTCAAAGAGCAGTTAAACAGCAGTAAGAGGAATGGAATTAAGTAATCTGGAACCTTCACAAGAATGAATGGGGGGGGGGTAGGGATCCAATTCACATGATTTTAGTTTATCGTTTTAATGATTGTTCTAAGTTCTGTCACTTTGTTGAATTTTCAAACTTTGAATTGTTCTCAAGCAGCTTGGTTGTGGGCTTCCAACAATGTTCCCTCTAATTTGTTGTGGTTTGTGTGCACATAAAATTTCTTGTTTGCAAAATTTTGCATGAAAAGTCAACTTGTGTACATGCCCAGAATTTGTTCAAAGTCAGCATTACTTATTTTCTAACAAGTTAATATGTCTCAGAATTCTGTTATTGGTCAATGATCCACTTTTCCCCACCAGTTTAGAATATAAACACATGCATTGGCATAAACTTGGATGAAAAAGTGGAGACCAAACCTTATATCTTCCCCTTTCCTATGGTAGCCTCTCAAAAAGTCGGGGCTCGAGTCAAAATGCCTAAATAGAAGTTTACGACTATGATTACACACTCGTTTTAACAATATAAGACATTCATTAGTTAAAAAAACAAGCATTGCAAATCAAGCGTTACAAATTTGCAAAGGGGTTATGATTTTCATGCCATTAGAGTTTCTCTTCGATTCCTTACTACGTCACCGTGCCCATTCGATCCAGGTCGGTTACGCTTCCTCCAAGAAAATGACTCTTAACCCCTTAACTGAGTATTTAACTGTAACTCGATGTAAAATGGACAGATATATCCGGGGTCCCCAGTTAAGGGGTTAATGCGCATCATCATGTCTGGATGGTATTCCTCTAATTGATTCCTTCTTTTGTTCTTCAATATATTGACTAAGTTAAATTGCAGTTCACAGTTGGTACTGAATGTCGGGCAAGTTTCTCCTATATGCATTCAGTTTGCTAGATCTTGAAACAGTTCACAATCAGGCACAACCATGAACTCTTAAATGAAGTTGTTACGCATTTTCATTTCAAACATGGACGTAAACATCTATTAGGCCTCTAGGCTCAAGTCTCCCATTTTTGAGAGCCTGACATAGGGAATGGAGTCAGTACATGGGTTCGTCTCCCACACCTTTTCTTCCACATTTATGTCAATGATTTCAAATCTCTATTTTATGACATTTCTATCACTGGCTTTCTGTTCTTTTAATTTTATCGATATTTGGAACTGTGTGCCCAAATCATTAGATAAAAGACCTTTTGGCTATAGTCTAGACCAGAAGTTAGTAATTTTGTGGAGCCGTTACAAGTTTGCAAGAAAGTGAATCTTTATCAATAAGTACATGTATGAAAGAAATAAAAAAAATTGGGGGGGGGGATTTTTCCAAAATTTGTGCACTCCATTATTTCCTTTGTGCGCTTGCCTTGTGACCTCTGTGTGAGCGTGCACATGCACAGCTTAGAGAAAACATTGGTCAGCACACACTTTAATCCATTTTCACTGATAATGCATCTTGATAATTGACTGTCGCATGGTTTGGTGACTCGTAGTCATTTTGGCTGCCTGCCAAAGACGGAGGACATCATTTTCCCTCAAGACCAACATTTTTTGTTCCATGTTGATTTGTCAGCGTTGTCGACAGCGCCTTTGACTTTGACATTTGCCATGCTACGGCGCTATAGCGGTTGTCCAGTACCATGACCGTGAAAATGTTGACCATGGATGTCATGGACGGCCAGTGTGCTGATTTACGAGATTTTTCTAGGTCTATGATTCTTTGTGATGGTAGCTTTTGTGAGGATTTTTGATGAATGCAATCTATTCTTTGTGATCATCTACATTCAGCATTCACTGGTATCATCTTTCAAGTCGAGTAGCCTCCCACTTAGAACAATGACATTCGTTGGCAAACCAGGGTGAAAGTGGCCAATGTTTGGCTCTCTGTCTTTTTTGGTAGTAATTGATCCACAATCTTTTAGAATGAGGCTTTATACAGATTAAAGAGTTTTGTTACCAATTTATTGGCATAAGTCACAGGATCTTGACAAAGAGGACTATTGACGAGAGGTGTCTGCAGGCGATCTAAGTTTATTGAGCACCAGCCATGCAGTTGACAAATGGCATAATCTGGCTTGAAAGAAGATGTGGTAAACTGGAGGTTGCAAGACCATGATTGGATTTTGTTGGCAGATAAACGCAGATGTTTTTAATGTCGCAGTCATCATGCTCTATCACAATGTCAAGAATGTGATCTTTTATGTGCATGGGCTCATTTATGTGTTGTAATAATCTAAATGGTGCAAAGTTTTTTGGAACCTTATTGCATTTTGATCAACACGAGAGCCCATGTGACTAGTGAAATTGCCTAATATTTGGAGCTGTCTGTTTTTAGTGGCAATTTATTTGAGAGTGGCTTGAAGTTTATAGAAGAATTGTGGTGTGATGGCTTGCGATTGTGAATGATGGATGGCTAATACACAGGATGGTCCATGGGAATTGGACATCTTCAGAGCAAAGGCCTTGAAATTTTTAGGCTGAAACCCTAATTCATCAAAAGCTGCAGGCTGATGCCCCAATTCAAGTCAAAGCTTTCAGACCTTTCTGAAGGTACATCAAGATGCCTTTGTCAGCTGCTGAACTATTTTTCTTGTTAGGCTTCTGAGTCTGGCCAATAATAGTATATCCAAAAGGAGCAGTATTTTGGACAGCAGTATCTTCAAGTTTCACATTCCATGATTGAGTAATGACGATGTCATCCAGATGTAGCTCCATAATGGTGGTCAGGAGGGCTGAATGTTTATTTGTCAAAAACGGAGGTTCCAAGTAGTGACTTGAAGACCAGACAAGGCATGCAGATTATCACAGGCAGATGACACATGTGAAGTAGGAGAGGAGGTGAGGTGGCATTTGATGATGAGCTGCTGGCCACCACAAAGGGAGGCCAAATAGAACTTTCCATAGATGGTGAGATTAGGGTTGCCAGATACATGGGTACCAAGAGGAGGACATAAAAAGAAAAAAAGATGTCGTATTACCGGTAAGTGTTTCATTTGAATCATTCTTGATTAAACCTGCAATCAGTAAAATTTTATTACAAGTGAACCAAGCAAGAAACAGTCTTGTTAAAAATTAAATTTAAATTCAACAGAGGCTTTTGCAAAATGCTGAGCAACATTGCCATATTTAAATAGCAAATTCTACAATTATTACCTTACAGTCTTTTTCATTACACTACATATTTTAAGATGAGCCAACTTTTCACAAAAGATCCTCATTAGCATTCACATGTGCATAAAAACCATAGATGGGCAAATTCAAATCACGATTCGATTTAAATCTGATTTAAATCCCAGCTGGGGATTTGATTCAAAGGAGCTGAGATTCGATTTGAACCTCAAAGATTGGGATTTGATTTGATTCAAAAAAATTTGAGATTCAATTCAACATGCAGAGGTTTGAAGGCCAGATCCTAAGTGTTGCTAAAGAGCAATATTTTGAGATTCAAATAATCTCGTAGCAACGTAAAAGTAGTCACGTGGGCCTACCTTAATTTCCCGCACAAAAGATTTAACCACTCACTCACTTGCTTCCATACACTACAATGACTACATTAAATCTAATGATTTTCAAATCGCATTCACTTCAGTGTACTGAGTGTAGTTGTGTTGTGCTGCTTGTGCATTATTGTGCATGTGGGATTTGAAAAGATTTGAAAAGATTTCACTTTTAAAGATTTGAGATTTAGGCTAGTGATTTGAGATTGGGATTTGGGATTCAGCAGTCATGATTTGAGATTTTATGCAAAAAGATTTGGGATTTGAGGTTTAGGATTCGATTTGAGATTTGCCCACCTATGATAAAAACTCGATAAAACTCTTCAGGGATAACGTTCTTCAAATTGTGCTTTGTGAGAATGATGCCCTTTATAGAATCAACTAAGAGTTTGTTCCTTTCCTTTGTCCATTGAGCATAATCAAGAAGAACACTCTTCCCACATTTTTGTTGCACCCTTCAATGAAGCATGAAAACTTGTTTTTCATAGTGTTTGAGAATTTGCATTTTCTCTTTGTAAAAGGCATTTCCATAAAAATGGAAGGCAAAAATTACAAATAGAACAATTTTAATTTGAGTCTTTGTTACCGTAGCCGGAAATAACATTAACATTTTCACAATAGAGTCAACAGCATAGAGCTAGATTGCCAGAATAACTGCAGTCGACTGGTTCACAGAGGTGCATAGAATGTGTAAATTGTAACAATGTAAAAATATTCAAGTCAGTGCACCATCGTCGCTCGGCGACGGTTGGCTACAAGAATGGGTCAGTGTTCTCCATTGTGATCTATCTTGCATGGTGCGTAGTAGACGGTCTCCAGAAAGGCCAGTCCATGTTGTGATGTTGTCAATCCAGTCGGTCATCCCCAGCTACTGTTTCCTTCAATATGTCCTGTAATCACACTGCTCTCAATGGTGTCTTGTGGTTGTCTTATCATGTGTCCAAAGTAACTCAGTTTCCTTGTTTTTACATGATTCGGAGGAAACTGCATCTCTTTGAACAAATTTGTCATATGAGAGATAATAGAAAGATCAAGACTTTAATGCTGTGAATAATGGATGGTTCCAACAAGAAAGGAAGGCCACACAGGGAATGGTGTGATGACATATGTGATTGTTGTGGAAAATGTCTGCAAGAACTACATCATGTAGCTGAAACAGAAAAGATTGGGATACAACTGTAACGATTGCATCAGACACCAATGGGTGCTGAATCCACAGTTATTGATGATGCTGAGCCTTGCATTTTGGACTAATCCACTAAAGACCTAAATAAATCAAAGGAACCTTTAAAATGTGATTCTTATTCTCTGCTTTAGCACTCTTGCATTTTGAACTAATAAACTAGTATATTTACTATATGGTCTCCAGGTCTTACAAAAAATATATGATATTTAGAATATTAAATTGTTTGGAAGCAATTTCCATCTATTTTTGAAAATTTTAGAGGAATTTCTGCAGATGAATGAAAATGGAGTTGATTGTCTGGAATGCCTTGTCTATATTTTTCCAGCAGCCAGTCTTTAACCCGTAAAGCAAACTATTTGTAATATTTATGACCATTCCTATTTTTGGTCTCTGTTGCCAAGCATGTACTGATTTTATCAGATTTTGTATGCATGTTCCTCTGTTGGCATTAGGATTTGCATTGAGACTCTTTGCAATACTGATTGATCTTTTGAGTTTTTATCTGTTTTATTGCATGTATTTACACTATGGTGTGAATGAATAATATTTTGCAATATTATTCATCTTTTACATTGTATAGTGAGTCGAGTTGTTGATCGAACTTCTGTTAGCATCTCACCAATTCCTATAGCAGCTGCAATGAATTCATCAGCTGTGGAGATTCGTAGATTGCTTGATGGCATCTTTTACTGGAATTTCAATGTCATTAAGCTAGAGGAGCTTACTAACAAAAGGTATATTGACATTGATCATTATTAGCTTTCTTTTGGTAACCAGCTAAATTAAATTTTGTCTCAGCAAAGAAAGTTATT
Source organism: Metaphire vulgaris (assembly GCA_018105865.1). Classification (NCBI taxonomy): domain Eukaryota; kingdom Metazoa; phylum Annelida; class Clitellata; order Crassiclitellata; family Megascolecidae; genus Metaphire; species Metaphire vulgaris. Next base: position 3,705,153 of record CM030841.1, read on the forward strand.
GCCTTAAGATGCTTCAAATTTTAATCTCCATCACAATTTGTTTTAATATAGACAATCATTATGCACATGATAACATTCCTATAGTTCAAGACCTAAGTCTGACATAGTTATTTGTCTTGTCACATGCCATCATCGCTATCCAATATTTTCTCTCAGAGGCTTCTGATTTCATGCCATAGGTACTCTTTAAATTGATTGTTTTCTGTGTCTGCTTGCTCTATGGTAGAGGTTGCCAAACCATGGCCTGTGGGCCACCTGTGGCCTGCACGGTCTCCGCAATATTTGATACAATGTATTTTTTAAAATTTAAAAATGAAATGTATTGATGTTCAAATCAGACTTGGAACCGGGCATATTTTGAGACCAGGTGACCCAGTGACCTGAAAAAAGTGACCCTGGTGACCCAGTCATTGGTTCTAATTTTCTGTTGATATCTAATTCCTGGATATCAATAAAGACATATATATATATACTATTATTATTATTATTATTTCTAGACAATTTCTCGAGTGCAGTAAACAAGGGTAAGGCCTACGACAAAAGCGCCTTGACGTATATCATACAGCATGGATTGTAAGAACTCTAAACCAAACAGGACAATTAGATATATTAATACATTAGTTAAGAAGAATTGAATGGACAATACTTGGATTATGTGAAACAAGATGGACAGATAATAAAGAAATAAATAAAGATGACGTCAAGATCATATACGCAGGAAGAGACAATAATAAACACCAAGGAGTAGGTATTATGATAAGAAAAGAGGCAACAAAAGCTTTAATTGGATACAAGGCAATATTGGCAAGAATAATAAAATCAAGATTTCACATAAACTACAGGAAAATGACAATCTTTCAAGTATATACACCAACATCAGCAGCAAAAGATGAAGAACTAGAAAAATTTTATAAAATGTTACAAGATGAAATCAAACAAATGCCAATACATTACATTTTAATTATAACGGGAGATTATAATGCCAAAGTAGGGCAATCATGAGAAAATTGGATGGGAGCAATTGAGAAATTTGAATATAGAGAATAAATTGAAAGAGAAAAAGATTATTGAACTTCAGCCTGACATATGACGTAGCAATAAGCAACACCTTTTTTAAAACAAGAAAAAAGAAGCATAAATACACATGGGAATCACCAGATGGTAAAGTGAAAAATATGATAGACTATATAATCAGTGTTGGGAGTGATCTTAGATCAAATGATCTAAGATCACAATTCATGATCTTTGATCTGGATCACTTTTTAATAGTGATCTTTGACTCTGACTTTAAATTGCATTTTCGATGATTTTGATCTTTATTATCAACAGAAGATCAAAGATCAAATTATATGTAGACCTATTCTCCCAACTAAGTCAATCAATCAATAAATGAACTTCTATGGTGGCACTATCATAATACCCAGGGCCTCAGCCGATGGCGCACCAAATCCAAATTGAAATTATTGTCAACCATTATGTAGTCTCTAAAAAATTTGTACAAAAACCAAAAAGGTGCCATACGAATAATGGGAACAGTCACAGAATGGTTCAAAATAAAAAAGGGCGTGAGACAAGGTTGTATAATATCCCCACGTCTGTTTAATATAATAGCAGAAATGATAATGCGTGTGGCTTTGGAAGGGTTCAAAGGGGGATGCAAAGTTGGTGGACTAACCATTAATAACACTGGTCTACATATTTTAAAAAAATTTCTGCTGACCTAAGTATTTTTGCTGATTTTACTCAATTGAGAGGTGCTGATTCCAGATATGAAGTCAAAAATTATTCAATACGTCAAATTTTTTCGCAAATGAGGAATGCTTAATTAAAGGTGTTAAAGTCAAACATAAGGGAAAATAGAAAATTCTGAAGAACTGATAACACGTAATATTTTTCATTCAGCCAAAAATGAGTCTGTCGTCTAACCAAGAGAGCAATAAGAGTAATAGCTAGTTGCTTAAACTTAAGTTTTGAAGCAGAAATCTTCTCTTTTTGGATGCTCGGGTATAGTTATGATCACAGTTGTCACGCTGTAAACACCAGCAGTAGTCTGCCATCATGTTTGAGTCCCAAATGCCTTGATATCTACGGTTCATGGTCTCGATGTCTTGATGGAAGCATTCTCCTTGTTCTTCACACATAGCTCCAAGATTTGAAGTTCAGGTAGCTATGAAGGAAATGCAACTTGACACTCATTGTTTGCTCCCAGTCTTCGAAAAGCAATCTTCGAATTTTGAACTGACGGTCATAATTCTCGGCTCTGAAGTTGCCAAGAAAGTCAGTAATCCGGTCGTAAAAAGCATGTTGTCTACAACTATAACATCCCATTGATGCAATAAGTCCTTTGATGTTGATGCAGTATGCAAACTCCTCCTCCCACATGGAAATATTTCAGAAGATCATTCTCTCTGCCATGATACATAAGTGTGGTTCCTGGAGCCAACACTGAACAGGTTCTTTTCCTTCAGTCTTGAACCCAGTAACTCTGCTGACGACTTTGGCAGATCTAGATCCCGTACAAGCCTACAAGGTCATTCAACTCAGCTTGGTTGAGCGTTTGGTGCATTCCAGCGTCAACTTCTGAGGCCACGAAATCTTCGCAATCGGTGTCTGTTGACTGACAAAATTCATCGTCGTCAGAAACTCCCAAAGTAGTGCAAATAGGTACAGGAACTTCGTCACAGTGAGCAACCGGTCTCATAGCAGAGAGGAGATTTGGGTACTGGATGGAGGATTTTGTCTTTGTGGCCATGCCCATAATAGTTACAAAGCAAAAGTAGCAGTCATCAACATAGTTTGAGGCTCTCGCCACACCATTGGAACTCCAAAGCTAAGGCTTCTTCTCTGACCTTTAGTCTTTTTCTCTGACCTTTAGTCACATTATGAACTGTCTGAGGCTTTCAACACATGTCCTGCACAGTTTATGTGGTGCCCAAGGTTGTTTTGGTCACCCAATTTAACTGCGAAATATGCATTATAAGCTTTATGCACAAATTCAGACATGTCTCTCCTTTGTTTAGGTGTTGTAAAACAACCACAAATGTAGCCAACTTGTCAGGATAATTCCTGCACCGTCTACGAAGTGTTCGAGTGCTGGTTGACATACTCCACAGAAACCCATTTAAAATAATTAATTTTGCTGCGACTTGTAAGCCTTATGAACGACTGAATGCTGCCATCGGTTTCACGCTGCTTATATAGGCCTATATCCATAAAATGCTGACGTCTGCAGTTTAAAACTGCCTATTAAACTGTTGTATTATTAAATAGTTATGTCCACTGCATATTAAGCATATCATTTTGCACATCCTTATCTTTTTGCATATTCAATATAGCTAAAAAATTATAATACATAATGTTACGTTATTACTGTAAATAGTAAATCAGTAAACAGCGTTTTGCGGAAAAACTGGACGTGATAGGAGGAAATGGGTGTGATTTTTGGATTCAGCACACCAAAATACATAAAGATCACATGTTGTCTTCAAGTCAGCAAAATTGACGTAGACCAGTGTAATCTAAGGTATGCAGACGATGTGGTTTTGCTGGCATCGAGCGCACAGGAACTTCAAGAACTAGTAAGCAGAGTGGAACAAGCGAGTGCGAAATATGGGCTTCAAATAAATGTAAATAAATCAAAAGTAATGACAACTAACGGAGACAAAGTTTCCATCAGAGTAGATCAGAAGGTAATGGAACAAGTGGGAAAGTTTACATATCTTGGCACGATTATATCAGAAGACTGCTCCCTAGAGGAAGAAATAAAGGCCAGATTGACAAAAGGAAGGGTTGCCATCAGAAAAATGAAGAACATTTGGAAAGACAACAATATCAGCATGAGAACAAAGAAGAGGATAATCGAGAGTGTTGCATGGAGTACAGCATCATATGGATGTGAAAGTTGGACTTTGAGAAGAAAAATACAGAGAAGAATAGAAGCTTTTGAAATGTACTCATTACGCACCATGCAAAGCATAAGCTGGAGAGATAGGAAAACCAATGAGGAGGTTTTGAAAATGTCAGGCACGGAAAGACGTTTCCTCAACATGTGCAAAAGAAGGAAGCTGCAATACTTCGGACACGTACAGCGGAACAGCGACACTAGGTCAACACTGGAGAGGACAATCCAACAAGGAATGATGTCGGGAACTAGACGAAGAGGGCGACCAGGGAGAAGATGGGTGGATGACGTGGAAGAGTGGACAGGAATGAAAATATCAGCAGCAGTCAAGAAGGCAGAGGATCGACATGGTTGGAGGAAAGAAATTCATGCTGTCACCTTAACTTCAGTTCATGAAGGAACAAGGAGAAGATGATGATGTAGTCTCTGTTGTTGTTGCTTCCGTGTATTGAGTAAAATTGCGGAAAAATCAAACATTCTTTGCATTTTATGTATCTAAGTAGTTATTGTTTCTGTGTATTGAGTAAAATGGCGGGAAAAGCAAGCATTCTTTGCATTTTAGATGGAAATTGTTTTTAAAATATATGACATTTAGGCCTATAAAAAAAGAGTTGTAACTGATTGCTGTTACTGTGTGAGCAAGATAATTTCCGGCGGCTTGCATTCAACAAGCAATTTTCTCCGACACCTCAAGGTTACTACAGACGCTGTCTCGCTGAATACCACAAGGTTCCATCATGGGTCCTTTGCTATTTATTATTTACATTTAAATTAAATTATCATTAGGCCTACTAATTAATTAGTGTTGTAGGGTTAGGGTTAATAAATATGTTTGTATGATCTTTAAATTCATATATCAGGCAGAAGTTCAATAATCTTTATTGAAGATTGAAGATTTAAATTAATTTAAGATCACTTTTAAATAGATCTTGATCTTAGATCATTTATACTCTAGTGATCTTTGATCTTGATCTGAGATCAATTTTTCTCTAGTGATCTTGATCTTTGATCAAGATCATTTTACATATGGTCGTTCCTAACACTGTATATAATCATAAATAAGAATGGAAATCAAGCATACTTGCTTGTAGGTCATTCCCCAGTGTGGATATAGGAAGTGACAATCAGCTAGATCTTAAATCACTTTTAAAGAGATCTTGATCTTAGATCATTTATACTCTAGTGATCTTTGATCTTGATATGAGATCAATTTCTCTAGTGATCAAAGATCAAGATCATTTTACATATGATCGTTGATCGTTCCTAGCACTGTATATAATCATAAATAAGAATGGAAATCAAGCATACTTACTTGTAGGTCATTCCCCAGTGTGGGTATAGGAAGCGACAATCAGCTAGTTATAGCAAAACTAAGACTGAAGTTAAAGAATCAAAAAACACCAAAGCCACAAAAGAAATTTAATCTAGACAAACTCAAAGACGAATTGATTAAAGAACAATATAAGAGCAAATTGAAAGAGGAAATGGAAAGGGAAAATATGCTAAAAGAAAGGGATATAGAACAACTATGGGAAGAAATAAAAGAAATATACATAAAAACTGCCGAAGAACAAATAGTATATATAGAGAAGAACAATAAAAAGCCATTGATAACACAAATAGTACTGCAACTGAGTGAATAAAATAAAAAAACTAAAAGTGAAGAAAGAGAAAGGAGATAAAGAAGCCAAAAATAATACAATAAGATAACAAAAGAAATAAAAAGGAAATGTAAAGACTTAAAAGAGTGCAAAGAAAACTGGATAAAATAATAATTATGCACTTCTATAGCACCATTTCTAATACTCAAGGGTATCAATCGATGGTACTTCAAATACATCAGCAAAAGAGCAGGTCATTCCAGAGATCAGTCAGAAGGAAACAGCAAGACATACTATGGAGGAAATGCTAATTGGAAGAGATGTGTTTTAAGCCTAGATCTGAAAATGCTCAGTTTATTGGAAGATCTGACAACCAGAGGGAGAGAGTTCCAGATTCTTGGCCCAGAAATAGAAAAGGCTCTCTTACCAATTTCAGTGTTTGTTCTAGGTACATTTAATAATGAATCAGCAAATCTTGTTGAATGATAATGTTTCGGATGGTTTATCATAGATTTTAAATATTGAGGTTGGCCAGACTGCAGTATTTTAAAAACAAGGACACCAGTCTTAAATACAATTCTCTGTTCTACCGGCAGCCAGTGTAACTTTTGAAGGACAGGTCTAATGTGATCATGTTTACGAGTTTTTGTAATGGCCCGGGCCACAGAATTCTGAATTCTTTGAAGTTTTTGTATATTAGATTTGGCCATACCATTGTAAAGGGAATTGCAATAATCAAGTCTACTGCTGACAAGGGCATTGGCAAGAGGTATCAGAGCAGGTTTCGGCATAAGATCATGAATTCGTCGAATATCTCTGATTTGCAAATGAACAGCTCTGCTAACCTTATTTATGTGATCATTAAAAGACAGGTTTTTGTCAAATATTACACCTAGGTTGCGGACAGACTGACTTTGATTAACTGAAATGTTGTCAAATTTAAAGGAATGTATGTCTTCAAATTTACTTAAATTAAAAGACGTACAAAGAAGTAAAAACTCAGTTTTTGAAGGGTTTAATGCAAGCTTATTACTAATTATTATTATTAGCTTATTACTATTACATCCAAGACTGAACATTTTTCAGACAAATGGATAAATTTTCTAGTGATCCAGAAGAGGTTTTATCATCAAAGGCAATGAATAACTGTGTATCGTCAGCGTAGAAATGATAGTCAGCAGAGAATTGTGAAAGAAGCAATCCAAAGGGCATTGTATATAAGGTGAAAAGGAGAGGCCTAAAACAGAGGGGAACCTGGGGAACACCAAAATCTAATTTGCCTGAGCACCATTATAATAAACAGTTTGACTGCGATGTTGAAGGTAGGATGTGAACCACTCTAATGCAGTACCCGATATGCCAAACCAATGTTCGAGTCTATGGAGAAGGATTGCATGATCTATGGTGTCAAAAGCCGCAGACAAGTCTAGTGAAATAAGTGCAGTTACTGTACCTTGCTATTATCCATAGCAGACAAAATTATTATTATTATTATTTCTAGACAATTTCTCCAGCGCAGTAATCAAGGCTAAGGCCTACGACAAAAGCGCTTTGACATAATTCTATCCGTAAAATCTGATATTAAATAGGTGTGTTTTTAAGTTCCTAAGAAAGGATTCCGCAGAGACAGCTCCCGACACAATGTCTGGTAACGAGTTCCAAAGTAATGGATTCCCTTTGGAGAATGACCTTTCTCCAAACTTGGAGGTCTTTGACGGAGGAGGGACAAGCAGTAGGACTTGACGACTTGACCGAAGCTTCATTCTCGACTCATTTGATGTCGTTCGCTGCACCAGCACACTCAGATATTCTGGGCAGTGTGGGTTATAAAGGGCTCGGAAAGTGAGCCAACAACGCTTTTAAACAATACGCTGTTGAACGCGTAACCAGTGGAGGCGATCTCTCAGCAGTGGCATGATGTGGTTATTCCAGCGACAACCAAAGACCACTCGTGCTGCCAGATTCAGTACAGACTGAAGTCGATTTAGCTTGTTTTCCGGTAGGCCTAGCAAGACACTGTTACAGTAGTCCATTCTTGACAAGACGAAGGCCCGTACAAGCTGAATGGCCGCACTCACAGTTAGGTAGTGCCGAACCAGCTTGATCCTCCATATCTGGTAATGACAGCATCGGATAACGTTGTTGGTATGTGCATCAAATGATAGCGTTTCATCCAAAAGCACACCTAAGAGACGCACACTTGCCACAGGAACAATAGTGGCATCACCCACGGTGAAAGGGACTCGACTCAACAACTTCCTTCTTCCTGGAGTGCTGATCCAGAGGAATTCCGTCTTGTCCGGATTCAATGCCAGACGATTTTCTTCTGTCCACCTGATGATTGCAGATATGCAATTCGTGAAGGACATCCGAAGTCGCTCTGTGTCCGACGGCATGCACGAGGAATAAATTTGCCCATCGTCAGCATAGGAGTGCGATGACAAGCGAAAAGCCTTGATGATTGAGCTCATGTCCGCAACAAAATATAATCTTGAACAGCCAGGAGAGCAGTTTCAGTTGAATGAAATTTTCGATATGCAGATTGCTTAGGCAATAAAAGATTATGCCATGAAAGATGTACATTTATTCGACTAAGCACAATGCATTCAACAAGTTTAGATATAAAATTTAAATTTGAGATAGGCCTATAGCTAGAAAAATCATTTGGGTTGAGTGTTGGTTTTTTCAGTAATGGGTGGACAATAGAGATATGTGGGTACAGCAAAATGCCTACCCTACCCGTACCCATGCAAAAACTTTTTTACCCTCCCCTACCCATACCCGCTAGCGCTATACCCGTACCCGACCCGTACCCGAAAGCTGTGTCCCCTACCCGTACCCGACATTGGTTGGAATTTGGAACATTTCACACTGATATTCAATTCTGATACATTTTAAATATTGCATTCAGCACATAAAAGATTTAGGCTGCATCTTACTTCTTCGTCCCACCCTGTACTGCATCAGTTATACTACAGTAATTGCAGTTACACCCTTCCCTTTGTCATCCAGGGCAGCTCGGCTAGGGGCTACTGGCTACCATCAATTATGGTTGAAAGTATATATCACCCAATAACCTATATAATATCGATTTGCATTGTACTATATTGATTGGGCGCCAGGGGAGGCGGTATAGGATGCTGTATTTTCATTCACCCATCATGGTGAGATATCTGAGCTGCCCTGGACGAAATTGGGATAACTAGTTCATTGTAAATAGCACACATCTTTAGATTAGGACATATCTAGGACTTAGGAATCAGGGTAATCCACTTGGCAAATAGTAGGCCCGGGTTCTCTCTGGGGTTCTGGACTACTGGTTGGTAACATTGTGTAATATAACTAGTCAGCTAGCCTAAGCCTACATGAATGTCGGACATGGATTAGAACTTCTAGAAGACTCAATGGGCTTGTTTAAAATATTTAGTAGATATAGTTTAGCCATTACATTAGAGCTGAAGTTAAACAACAAAATGATTTACCAAAGGAACTTTCTCGCTGGAGGAGTCAGATGACGCCATTAAAATTATAGATTTATTATTATACACTTGGAGGAATAATAGATTATAATACACTACTTTACAGATGATGTCAGATGATGTCATCTGTATTTCCTTTATGCTTTCAGTAAGTAAAATGCCTGCTGTCTGACAAACTGAATGTGATATACAAGTTACACTAATACACTTTACTCATTAATATTTTTCTATTACTGCATTGCTAATTTGCTATAGTAGTGAGAAATGAAAATATAATTTTTGTTCGGGTAAATACGGGTGTACCCGTAGCCGTAGCACTATACCCGTACCCGAAAAAATGTGTACTTTACCTGACCCGTACCTGCGGATACAGGCAGGGTATACCCATGGGTACGGGTATACCCGCACATCCCTAGTGGACAAGAGCGCTAGCATAGGTTGATGGAAAGTAGGTTGATATACCTGAAGACAGAGCTAGGTTAACCAAACGGGTAATTACTGGCCCAAGCACATCAAAAAAGTTTAAGGATATGAGTTGGAATAACATCCAGCAAACACTGTTTATTCGGCAAAGAGAAAATAATTTGGCGTATTTCAGACAGATTGGTGGGGCGGAATGCTGTGAATATTGGGGGAGGGGTTTTTGGCAGTGAGCAGTTGTCTTCTATGGGGTATGTTGGAAATTTGAGCCTGATGCTAGATATTTTGTTTGAGAAAAATTGTAGAAATTTGTCTCCTAGCTGTTGAGGTGAATTTGACTGAGGTAGTGTACTGGGAAAATGTGCAGAAATAGAACGGTCAAACTTACTTAACGATTCAAGGAAATTGTATGAAACGATCAAAGAATTATGCGGACAATACCAATTAACCTCATTAACAGACACGGGCGGCAAAAAATTAGAAAACAAAAACAGACATAATGACAAGACAGAAAGAATATGTTTAAGAATTATACAACACAACGGACAATAACAATGAAGTCAACAACATAAAGAAGAACAGAGATGAGAATAATGGAGAAGAAAGAGCAAACTTCACAGAAGAGGAAATAAAAGAAGCCATAAAAAGACTGAAATTTAGAAAATCTCCAGGTCCAGGAACAGATACGATAACAACTGAAATGCTACAAGCAGTGGAGGAAGTTACAGTGAAAACTAGAAAGATGCTCGCGCTCGCTTCGCTCGCATGCAGGATAATACTAATATCTATCCACATCGCGCAATGCGAAGCAGGCTCGCTTCGCTCAAGGCAACGAATATTCCAGAACAACCAATCAGAACGCTCACCCAGCCAACCAATCAGAAAGCTTGAAGGTAACCAATGAGAACATCACACAGCCAAGCAATCAGAACGCTCACACAGCCAAGCAATCAGAACGCTTGAAGGTAACAGACATACAGAGGAAGGATTTTAATATTATAGATATTCCACAACTTATGCAATAAAATATTCGAAGAAGAAAAATCACCAGAGGAATAGGGAAAAGCCATATAGTACCAATACATAAAAAGGTGATAAAACAAACTGCAATAATTATAGAGGAATAAGCCTACTCAGTATGCCATGGAAAATATACATAAATGTGCTACAACAAAGACTCAAACACTACTTGGAAGAAATATTGACAGAGGAACAAGCAGGCTTCAGTCTACAATCGATCAATTACATACGATCAGAAGGATAGTAGACAAATATTGCGAAACAAATAAGAAAATATACCACAATTTCATCGACTTGAAACAAGCATTTGACATCATGCAACATGAAGAATTATGGCAAGCACTGGAACACTATGGTTCCCAGAGAAGCTAGTGAATCTCATAAAAAACTTATACTGTAAAACAATGAGCAGAGTGAAAATTAATGGAGAACTAACAAAATGGGTTATAATTTTGAGGCAAAACAGATTTAAACATGGACTTAAGTATTTCTCACTCTCAGTCACTTGCAAGTAATCATTGCAGATAAAACTAATACACTACCATATTTGCACGATTATTGCCTGCGGGTAATACAAGAAATTACAAACTGCAACCCCCTTGCGGGGTATATTCATATGCAGGTTATACTGGAAACTTGAAACATAGAATTTAAAAACACTGCTTTAAACTAGAAGTTCTATTAGGAAGTCACAGTAAATGCGGTACAAAACTATGAGACGAAATTTAAAGATTGTTTTTGATGGATATCTAACCAGTAAGTTGCTTCATATTGTACCCAAGCTGGTTTGGCGCCTTCTGGTTGTCTTGCACGTGTATGTGTGTACCTTGGAAGGTTGCCGTTCGTGGCAGTTTGCCAGCATTTTGCACCCGTTTTTAGCACTAAATGAGCGGACAGTGACCATCTCGTCGTTTTCGGGCAGTCATCTGCACTTTCTCTGGGTAGATTTGGACGTTTTTGGTCCTTCGCCATCAAATGTCTGGACTGCCATCTTGTATGAATATCGATACAGCCAGTAGAACTCTAGACTAGACACATGCTCGAGAACGCTACAATGCTATCTTTTACACTAGATCAAACGACCGCCATTCTAACTTCGATTGGAATTCCATCAAAACGGACTTTCAAGATCATCATCATACGTTCGTCATTGACATGCCAATGATGTCAAAGCACCCTTGACTTTGGCCTTGGCTTTATTGCGACGCTATAAAAGTATTCTCAGAAATAATATTATCGTTTTTCTGGCCATTCGTACACTATTCATGGCTTCTTGTATTTAACAGGGACACAGCCATATAATACACACACAAAAAATGGCATATTTTGATTCCCCCTCCCCTGTTGCACACTGTACATTTTTATGGACACCCTCCTCTATGCATATGTACAAAATAGCAACCACCTGGAGGAAATTTAATTTTTAGCCATAGTCACAAAGCATTTGTTTTAGTCTATGTATTGAATAATTGTTTTGTAAGTCTGCTGGCCAATTATTTAACCCGTTCACCATGCGCGACAGCTCTGCCATGTCGGCCGCCATCTTTCGCTATTTGTGCGCGACGTGGCTGAGCGGTCCTGTAAAGATTTTGTAGCGCTGTGTAGGAAATCGCTTCAATAAAACGACTTGCTGGGTTAGAATTGATGTTTCTTTACCAAATGTTGACCGATTTTCAAACTTATTGATTTATTTTGTTCCACTGATATTTCCATACAACTTTGCTGCTCATCCAATTGGGGCTACCACGGAAAAATTTTTGCTACGGAGCTTTGAACATTTTTTGGGAGGGGTGCTATTTTAGGCCGTAGAGTGGACCCTACCTCCCAATTTCTTTTTTGCAAGGATGGTTAGAAAGTGGAGTAAAAAGGCTAAACAATTATTATTATTATTGTCAGACAATTTGCTATAGTGCCGTAGGTGAGCGAATGGCACAAAACAAGGGTGCTTTGACAACTAATTACTCGTAACTGAGCTTAAATAAATGCGTTTTCAAGTTTGTAATAAACGTCGCGGCAGCGTTCGCATTGGTCACACTGTCCGGAAGAGAGTTCTACAGGATCGCGTTTCCCCGTGTAAAAGATCTCTCGCCAAATAGAGGAGTCGAGGATGGTGAAGGCACGAGTAGCTGATTCCGCTTGCTGGACCTTAGCCGAGCCCGCCGTTCGACCTCCGTAGATCTAGTCACCATGGTGGCCAGGTAGCAGGGGCAGCTCGAGTCATATAGAGCTCGATAGGTGAGCCAGTAGCGCTTAAACACTATCCTCTCTTTGATTCGCAGCCAGTGGAGATGGTCTTTCAGCAATGGCGTCACATGCTCATTCCAGCGACGACCTAGGGCACAGCGTGCTGATAGGTTGATCACAGACTGTAGACGGTTGAGCTGGCGGTCTGGGATTCCAAGTAGTACGCTGTTACAGTAATCGATCCTAGTTAGAATCAGCGCTCGGACGAGTTGAACAGCGGCGCTGGCTGTTATGTAACGTCGGATCGACTTGATTTTTCGCAGCTGATAGTGACAGCTGCGGATCAGACCGCTAATGTGCACCTCGAAGGACAGCGTCTCGTCCAGTAAAACCCCCAGGAGTCGTATGGCGACAATGGCGTATATCTCATCTTCTTAGCTCTTATATAGGCTGAGATATCGCAAATTTTAAAAAATACAGAATTTTCTCAAAATTCGTAGCCAATACTTTCGTTTCGACAAAGGTGTTGAGGTTACACTTGATGTATCTTTACCAAATATTGACCGATTTTCAAACTTATTGTTTTGTTTTGTTCCACTGATATTTCCCTACAACTTTGCCGCTCACCCGATTGGGATTACCACAGAAAAATTTTTGGTACGGAGTTTTGAATTGGGGGGGGAGGGGGTACTATTTAGGCCATTGAGTGAACCCTACCCCTAAATTTCTTTTTTTGCACAGATGGTTAGAAAGAGGAGTAAAAAGGCTACACAATGGCGTATACCTCATCTTCTTAGCTCTTATATAGCTTGAGATATCGCAAATTCAAAAAAATTGACAGTTTTCATTTTTTACGAACGCCTTTCCAAAAAATTATTCCCCGGTACGGTGACGGTGTCTAAAAATTTAATCCCCGTTGAAGGGGTTAATAACCGTGGGAACAATACGTATTCGGGAGTCGGGACCCTTTGTTTGACCGTGAGAAAGTAATTGTGTTCAAATCTGATGTTTGTGTGAATTTACCAGTCTTCTACCTCAGCAGTTTTTTTAATTGTTACGTAGGCTATTTATAAATTTGTGCGTACATACGCATCCAGTTGAGACTCCTCCCCCTCCCCGTATGCAAAATCTCCTAAGTTCCCAACCCCTCCCCCTCAGTGCGTACGTACTAAATGGATGGACCCTAGATGGCAGCAGTTACTTTATTATTGTGGTGTAGAATCTATGAGATGATAATTAGTTTAAGTGCAGCAACCTCTAATATTGGCTCCTCTCATATCACCATGGTCAATAAAAATAGGCATACTATTGTCCAAATCAGAGCAAAGTAAGCTATTTTCTTTTAATAAAGTGAGGAAATATGGCACTCCATACGTCCGTTGGCAAAAGTTTATTTTCCATGCAACCATGCATTTCGGTACAAATAATTCCCGTATCGTGAGAATTTTACAAAATTACTGCGGTTAGCAGTTTATTGTCAACAATAGATGGGGAAATACAATTTTAGAGTCTTTTAGTTAATTTGGGTGAAAACTTAGGAGGGAAACATGATATAAGGCAGGGGCTTCTATCCCTATTTAAGGCAGGCGCAGCGTGTGCCTGGAAAAAATGAGGGGGGAAATATTTTGCTACACAACAAATTCAAATATTCAACAGATTCTTGTTGTCCGAACAGCCAGACATTCATTAAGCAAACAGAGAGAGAGGCTGTGTAGTTTTTACGACTTTGATGCAGCAAATGTAGCACTTGATTTGGCGGAGTTCAGAACTTCAGACCGGTCTTTCAAAAAGTAAGTAAGTAAGTAAGTAAAAATCTTTAGCGCTTTAGAAAGCCACACAACAGTAGCTGCTTATTCATAGGCACTCAGCTTTCTTAAAATAGCTATGGGAAAGGTGAAAGATCAGCCAGGCAATAGTCAATATCCAAAAGGCAGTGAGGCTAGGTTGTCACACCTATGGAGGAAACGATTTCAGAAAAAGGAAGTATTTAAGCTTAGACCTGAAGACTTGTGGAGATAATGCAGGAATTAAAGGAAGTGAGGATTCAGATTTTATTGTTTGAAAGTGTCCAAGTTTGTGGAGGGAAGCTGAGGTAGAGTTCCAAAGTTCAGGTGCGGTGTATGAGAAGGAACGGTTGCAAATTTTCAAGGATGACTGATTCAGCGGGCGTGAAAGAGAGATGAGATGACGATCGTGTGGGTCAGGGAGGCTGAGGTGTTAGTAGTGCTCTAAGGTACTGGTACATATGTAATTTGTGTTGATGATCTATCAGGCACTGACACACATTTGAAGCAGAAGACAGAGGTACAGGAGGCTCATAATAGTGAAAATGAATATACAGATGAAGAGAACTTAGAGAATGATGTTGAGAAAGACATTCTTGAAACTATTCCTGTTGACAGAATTATCGACTTGTTTGCAAGTCTTTCAACACCGTTATATAAACTATTAATAAGCTAAATGATGCTACTAATCTGAACTGAACCAAGACTGATATTGACTCAAAATAACACCGACCGTGACATAATCAATTATAGCTATGCCCAGGGCTTTTTTGTGCCGGAACGAGGCGGAACGGCGTTCCGGAAAATATGAAAGGCGTTCCAGAAAATATGAAGACTGGTATTTTTTGCAACATTAAATTCATAAATAGAAAATTTAGAACCGATATAGTTCTAAATTTTCTATGTATGAATTTAATGTTGCATTGACAATAATCATTATAGTAACTGTTTGGCCGCTAGCCTACGTCATGTTGACAATTGACTTCTGACTATTGCGTTCCGGAAATTTTTTTTTTTGCAAAAAAGCCCTGGCTATGCCTAACACAAAGGATAAAAAGCTGCATATAATACTAAGTCTACAGGGGAGCAAATTAACAGGGGGAATTTGAATTTTTGAGGGGGGGAATTGAGCCTGGCTGCAAGGGGGGGATAGAAGCCACTGGTATAAGGCTCTGCCCTTCGGATATATTGACCGTTGCCTGGCTGATCACCTTTCCCATAGCTATTTTAAGAAAGGTTAAGTGTATAAGAATAAGCAGCTACTGTTGTACTATTTCCAAAGTGCGATATAAATTCACGAGATTTTCCTTACTTACCATATATCATAGCATCGAAACCTTAAAATACCTGAAGACTAGCTTATGCGGGTTATATTCAATGGCTACCAATACGGTACTGCATTCAGTACATCATCATCATCATTATCAATAACCGTGGGCTCAGCGGCGTCAGCGCCCATTGGTGTCTGATGCAATCATTACAGTTTTGTCTCAATCTTTTCTGTTGGCAGCAACATGAAATAGTTCTTGCAGACATTTTCCTCACCAATCACAAATGTCATCACACCATTCCCTGTGTGGCCTTCCTTTCTTGTTGGAACCGTCCATTATTCCAAGCACTATAGTCTTAATCTTTCTATCATCTTTCATACGACAAATATGTCCAAAGAGACGCAATTTCCTCTGTATAACTTTTTGCATCAAGGTTTCTTTTGGCTGGATTTTCTTGTATAGTTCCTCATTGCTGATCTTTTCAACCCATCAAATTCTGAGAATTTTTCTATAGCATTTTCTTTCAAATGTTGAAATTCTTCTTTCCAATTCTTTTGTGATGGTCCAAGTCTCGCGACCATACAAGAAGCTGCTGAAAATACATGTTTCAAGAATCTTCTTTTTTATTCTGAGACTTATCGCTTTGCTTTTCCAGACATTGTCCATTGCCTTCAAATTTCCTAAGGATTTCGCTGCTCTTATTGTTACTTCTTTCTTGCAGTCCAGATCATGTGTCATGTTGCTTCCAAGGTAAGTGAAATTTTCCACAGTTTCCAATTCGAATCCATTCACTTTGATCTTTCTTCCAATATCTTTCTGTCCAAACACCATTGTTTTTGTCTTTACAGAGTTCATCGATAAACCATAGCGCTTTGCTTCATTACTCAGCATCTGTACAGTGTCCTCCAGGTCATCTTCATTTCCTTCAATAATATTGACATCATCAGCAAATCTCAGGTTGTTTATGTGTAGTCCATGCACTGTTATTCCCTTTACATGTTCCATTATCTTGTCCATTGCTCTTTCCAAGTCAGAGATGAATATCATTGTCTCCTTGCCTTGATCCTCTGCTTGTCTTGAACCAATTTCCAATCTCTCCACAGATTCTCACAGCTGATTTTGCATTGTTGCTGATATCTTTCAGCAGTCTTATCAGTTTATGATTTACTCCATACAGTACAAGATTGTGCTAATTACCTTCAAGACAATAACAACACAACAGCCCAGCTACCTGGCAGACATCATCCAATTGCAGGAACAATCTCGACTACTGAGATCACAGGGTGCTGATAACCTGACACAGTGGCGCACTTGCCTTTCTCTCACCGATCGTTCCTTTGCCAACGCTGCTCCGTCTGTTTAGAACAATCTACCGAAATCTGTCACTTCAGACTTAACTGTTTTGCTGATTGTTTTTAAATGCCGACTGAATACCCTGGATTTGATCTGGATCTTAAATGATTTTGATTTGGTGTGCTATTGGCTGATGCTCCTATGCATTATGAAGTGGCGCTATAGATGTTTAAGATTAAATTAAATTAGATTACCGTATATACTCGTGGATAAGTCAAGAAATTTATGTCTTAAAATTCACTTTAAAATGCCAAGTCGACTTATCTGCGAGTCAATGCAATTTTCCAAAGAATTTTTGTAAAGAAACACATTTCCTAATGAATTGCAGTGTTGAGTCATTTTGTGTCTATTTAAAGATGCGTCTGTCAAAAGGGGGTGGGCTTCTGGCTCCTCCTTTCTCAACTGAGCACTGTTAAGCAGTGATAGATTGGGTCTATCAGATTCCGTTCAGAGTATATCAGACATTGTGGACAACAAAACCAATGACCTTTGGCCTGTAAAGAGCTTGGAGACGTTGGGTTGGGGGAAGGAAGCAGCCATCTGTTTAATCGCTCGGCCGGCCTTCAGGCACTTGGCCTCTGTGTATGCAAATACCTTTGAACTGTAAAGAGCTTGGAGACGTCGGGTTGGGGGAGGGGAGCGGCCGTCTTTTGACTCAATTTCCGTGTAGATTGGCCATTGGCAATTCAAGAAATCTGTAAGCTCCTAAATTTCCTTGTTGACTTATACGCAGGTCATAGCAAATTAAATAAGTTTTTACCAAAAAATGGGGTTGACCTATCTGTGAGGTCGACTTCTTCACAAGTATGTACAGTTGATATTTCTTTAGATTTGTTGATCAGGTATGGTTTTGTCTTATTTAGACTATATAAGTTTCTGATTTGTGCTTTTTATTTGCTGTCATTAAAAGGTTAGGCAAATGTATTTTTAAAGAGATGATTACTATGGTCATATATATATTGGTTGCAGGACCTAAGCACATGCAACACTTGAACACAGACAGTAGAAAGTAGAATACAAGTCAGAGGAAGTCGTAGACATATGAACATGAGACAGATGAACGTACGACCTGATTATCACAGAGACAGATGAGCACAGTCATTATGAACGCCATATGCAGGGTGTAAAAGTGAAAAGGGCACCCCTTTATGATAATTAATATCTCGGCTGCGTGTATAGCGATTTCAATGAAATTTATAGGCCATATACCTGGGAATGTTTTTGATGCAATTGCCAAATTTCATGCTGATATCTTTAGTGTTTGCTGAAATATGGCCAAAAAACTAAAGAGACCCACATTTTGAAATTGACATTGGAATATAACGTCATAATAAAGTGATAAAAAATTAACAATTAATTTTTTTATTTATTTGGCTCTGAAAAGGGCCGTTTTAAAGGGGATTTCAGATGATTTGCTACGTGAGCAGGTGCTCAAAATGTCCATGCACCCTTAGCCTTCACACATACCAACAAGCACTTCTTCACTGACAGTATCGACTTCTTGATCTGGTTCTCAGGCAAACTCTCCCAAATATTCTTCAGCACAGTCTTCAACTCCGTGATGTTCTGTGGCTTTGGCTGATACTTTTGATATCTGTCGAGCATGATTCCCCAGACATGGAAGTCAAGTGGATTGATATCTGGGGAGTTGGGTGGCCAGTCATCTTTCTTGATGAAATCTGGACAATGTTGCTACAGAAAATTCTGGGTCGTGAGAGCAGAGTGGGCAGGTGTTCCGTCTTGCTGGAATATGAAATCTTCTCCAAGCAAATCATGACAGTCCTGCAGCCAATCATAATGCTGCTGTGTTTATCTGTTGGCCGTAAGTAACCCTTGACCTTGTCTGGCGCAATGACAACGACGCAATTTTAGACTTAAAAACGATACAAATTACTATGACGTTATCTTCTGTTTGTCAATTTTAAAATTTGGGTCTCTTTAGTTTTTTTGGCCATATTTCAGCAAACACTAAAGATATCAGCATGAAATTTGGCAATTACATCAGAAACATTCTCAGGTATATGGCCTATAAATTTCATTGAAATCGCTATACACGTAGCTGAGATATTAAATATCATAAAGGGGTGCCCTTTTCACTTTTACACCCTGTATATTAACATGAAATAGTACAAAGATCGCAGTTAATCCAGTTGTGATATTCACTGAACTGTTGTATGCCACTTGTCAATTACGTAACTCAAATGTGATACTCCATCCTCTTCTTACTCTAGCTTTCTGACTGAGTTTCAAACCCTACTTGAGCACTTAATCTCTGTCACAAAGTGATAGTTAGGGAGTGATGTCTGTGTATGTGTAAGTGTGTCCATGTGTGCTTATGTATGTTTAGGTGTGCATGAGATGTGAGTTGGTGTTGGCTTGGGTGTATGAATGGTTAGGCCTGTAAGGTTTAAGACGGGGGCAGTCGGGCAGAGGTCGCGGTTGCGGAAGGTTGTATGCAAGGAGAAAAGGAGAATGAAAATGGAGAAAAGGGGCATTGTTGAAATGTAGATAACAAGTGTTTTGAGAAATGTGTAAAGTAGAAATCTTAGAAAACGTTATGAGAAATTATGTACGGTTTGCATATAACGTGTAGAAATACGTAGAGTTTAAGTGAATAGAAACGTATGTATTAGAAATCGTCGAAGAAAATGTTGTGAAAGAAGCAGCGGACATTCGAAGAGAACGTATGTATCTTCTTGTCGATTGTTAACGAGAGCTGACATTCGAAGAGACTGTGTGTATCTTCTTGTCAAGAGTTAACGAGAGCTGTAAAAAGAAAAGAATTTACTTTTGTTGAATTGTTTGGAAAATGTGAAGTATTTTGTTTGTAAAAGAAAAAGACTTAATGTTCATTCATTATATTGCTTTCCATTAAATACGGCTTAGGCACCTACATTAGACGTGAAGATGATGAAATACTGATGACGAATTGGGAAATATAAAAGAACCCTCGCGAATTTGGGACATATTTAGAACTATCATCATTTACTTCGTGACAATCTTTCTACCTTCAGAATTAATTATCTCTGGTGATTTTAACTTTCAAATGGATACTGATTCAAACCAGATTACTCAGTTAAAGAGCCTATTTGACTCTTTTGATCTATTTTAGCATTTTGATCTTTTTAGCATGTTACTTTTCCAACCCAGGATAAGGGGCATATTCTTGATCTTCTTATTACCAGGTCCACTTCCAAAATTATTTCAAATGTAAGTCCAAATGAAGCATATTTATCTGATCACACAGCTCTATCAGCCTCCATAGCATTCCGTCATAAAGAACCACCAATATATACTAAAGTTAATTTTCAGCTCTGGTCCAAACTCGATATACCGGCTTTTAAAAATAACATCCTATCGTCTGCATTGTATATTAACCCTTCAAGCACGGCTTCTGAATTAGCAGATCAATTCTCATCAGTATTACTCAGTGCTCTGGATAAGCTAATTCCTGAAAAAACAAAAATGGTCGCTGCTCGACCCACCAAACCTTGGTTCGATTCTATTATTGTGGATGCCAGACGCCGTCGTAGTCAGCTAGAAAGGCACTGGAAGTTTTCTCGTCTGCCCTCAGATAAAGTAAAGTTTAGGAAGCAGTGTCAACTTGTTCGCAAACTTGTTTCTTCAGCCAAATCAAAATTTCTGACCAATTTTGTCCTTGAAAATTCCTCAAATCCTCGGTCACTCTGGCAATCATTGCATAAAATTCTACCCAAAGACAAGGATACTGCTCTCCCAAACAACATTCCTGTGTCTCTTTTACCTAATTCATTTCTTGTGTACTTTTCAGATAAAATTGCTAAAATTCGGGGTAAATTTTCTGACATTCCTTCAACTGGGTTCTCTCTTCCTTGCTTACTTCCACCTGTGTTTCGTTCCTTTCGAACTATCACTCTTTCTGATCTTCGCAAATTGATTTTTCATCGCCACCTACTCATTGTTCTCTTGATATACCGCCAAATTACATACTCAAAGAATGTTTTGATGTACTTGGTCCAGTTATTCTAAATCTGATAAATCGTTCACTAACATAAGGTTGCTTTTCGTCTTCCTTTGCAAATGCTGTGGTCCACCCGCTAATAAAGAAATCATCCCTGTGCCCAAATGACTTAGCGAATTGCAGGCCTATATTCAACTTGAACTTTTTATCAAAGATTCTTGAGAGAGTGGTTGCAAATCAAATTCATTCCCATCTGCCTTCAAATGACCTCTTTCTTTACTTTCAGTCGGCATGCCGCATTCTACTGAAACTGCTCTGCTCTCTGTCCACGATCATATCATAAATGCAATGGAAAATGGCAAGGTCACTGCATTAATACTACTTGACCTATCAGCAGCTTTTGATACTGTGGATCATTCCATCCTCCTACACCATCTCCAACACTGGTTTGGTCTTTCTGATTCAGCACTGCACTGGTTCACTACTTATTTGAGTCCTCGCACTCAGTCTGTCTGCACAAATGGTACTTTTTCATCATCGGCCTATTTAAATTGTGGGGTCCCCAAAGGCTCGGTTCTTGGTCCTCTCTTGTTCACTTTATACATGACTCCTCTTGGCTCATTACCGGTACTGTCAAACCATCACCTAGATTGCCACCTATATGCAGATGATACTCAGATCTTTATTTCATTTGATAAGTCTTCAGCAGAAGCTTCATTGGAAACTATTTCTGAAGCATTCTCTCATATTCAGTCGTGGATGGATTCAAATAAATTGCTTTTAAACCCAGCTAAAACTGAATTTTTACTTTTAGGCACAAAGCCCCAGCTCAAGAAATTTGACTCTATTAACTCTATTAAACTTGGCGATTCAACTATTCCTGTAAGCACTTCTGCACGGGATCTAGGAGTAATTTTTGATTCCACGCTTTCTTTCTCAAATCATGCAAATAGTATTTGTAAAATAGCTCACTATCAATATCACCTTCGTGATTTGTATCGTATTAGGAAATTTCTAAATAAACCTGCATTAATGCTTTTGGCAAATGCCTTAGTGTCCACTCTCTAGTCATCTTGATTATTGCAACTCCCTTATTTTTGGCATTTCTAAATCAAACCTGGCTAAACTCCAACGAATTCACAATTCATTGGCTCAGGTAGTTTCAAAAACCCCAAAACGTGAGCACATAACCCTAGTCTGTAAGGGTCTTCACTGGCTTCCAATTAAAGAAAGAATAGACTTTAAAATCTGCCTTCAGGTATACAAAGCACTTTACTACAAGGAACCTAGTTACCTTCTTTCTAAACTTTCTATGCAAACAAACAAATACTCGACCAGATCCTCGTCTGCAATAGTTCTCTCCCTCTCCCATACTCAGACAGTTCTTGGTTCTCGTGCTTTCTTGGTGGCCGCCCCCAAACTCTGGAACTCATTGCCTCAGCATGCATATGCACATTGCAAATTCACTACAGATTTTTAGAACAAGATTAAAAACCCATCTCTTTGACCTGGCTTATCCACCATAGACTGTCACCCGTTTGCCTGGCCGGATACCCTGGATTTTGATCTGGATCTTTAATGATTGCATTCGGTGTGCCATCGGTTGATGCTCTTGTGCATTATGAAGTGGCGCTATAGAAGTATAAGATTAGATTAGATTAGATATAAATACTTCTTGCTTTTGTGTATGGTGGTCTATGCTTGTGATTTCATCAGTGATGTTAACAAGGACTGACCCCCCAAGGACGAGGATAATGACAAGGACCGACCCTCCAAGGACGAGGATAAGGACAAGGAATGACCCCCAAGGACGAGGCTAAGGACGAGGACCGACCCTCCAAGGACGAGGACAAGGACCAGGACTTACCCCTCAAGCACAAGGACCACAAGGACTGACCTCCAAGGACAAGGATCAAGGACAAGGACCGATCTCTGTTTTGGACAAAAAAGACAGAAAGGAAAAAAGCAAAAACAATTTCAAATCGAATCACAAAATCATAGAAGCAAAAAAGGAATGTTGTAAAACATAATCTAGTCAACAGCAATGTTGTATTTCAAATAAACAAGTGTTTCCAACAGCTGATCAGTCTTGCACGCATGATGAGGCCTAATATTATGAGACCACTTTGCGAAAAAACTCGTTCAACTGCCAATCTCCATTGCTGATCATGCTTTGTTCCATTCCTTTGTAAGTTTCTAGACAATGACACCAGTATTTTAAGATACAACTAAAGAATAATAGAAATTTAAAAAACGCATGCGTCTGGTTCATACGCTTTCAAACAGGAAATGGAAGTTCTGCTGCTCAACTCGTATTATAAAGGAAACAATGACTACACATTTAGAATAACTCAAAGCAAGTATGTAAATATGAATCCAAATACTACTCTTACCTTGGAACATAATTATCAGAACAATTGAAAATGGTATGCAAGTAATTTGGTCCTTATAAGGATTTTTCAAGGACTAAGTTACAAGGACCAAGACAAGGACCGATCTGCAAGGATGAGGATAAGGATGAGGACTGAGTCCCCAAGGATGAAAACAAGGACAAGGACTTCAAATTGGTCTTTAAGGAGTCCTTAAGGACAAGGACCAGGACAAGGATTAACATCACTGGACTTCATTGTCTGCTTACAAGACTCGAAAGGCAGGTGTTCCGTGGTCGCAAATATATTTTAAAAATTCTTACTTATAATTTCTTGTAATTTTACACTTCCTACTTTTTAGGGTTTAAAATATAAATGTTTAATACACAGTCAAATTTGGTTACTTTTGGCATTTCTATGAATGGGTGTCGAGTATTGTTATACAAAGGTTTTGAGTATGTTAAATGCATGAGAATAAGAATGGGGAAATGTATTGGCATTGTAAAATGTTTAAACATTACAAGTATAAAGGTCATATAAAAATAAATGAGGATCAAGTCATCAGCAAAGATTCTGTCCCTGTGATAATCAGGTCGTATGTTCATCTGTCTCATGTTCATATGACAAATTGTTCTTCTGACGTGTTCTACTGTCTGTGTTCAAGTGTTGCATGTTTATCTGTCGTGTGTTCTCATGTCAGCACACCGATCATATTGTTATTATGGCAGCATTAATGTTCTTACAATATATTTATGCAATGAGCATTTTGCTTTGATGGAATTCAATTTTTAGGCCATTATTGTATGCTGGGCTAAAGATATTTCAGGCATATGAAGTCTATGCATTCCTAAATACTGATGCAGCAACCTTCAAGAATTGGCTGGATGTCATTGAGCTTAATTATAGTGCACAGAATCCTTACCATAATTCAACACATGCAGCAGATGTACTACAGGCAGCAGCTTCATTATGTCGACAGGAGAAAATCGTGGTAAGATCAGATTAGATGCTGAATGCTGAAATTAAGTGGCTGTGTTTTTTGTTGATATGATATGATATGACAGTTAATTTCCTAGGCACACTTAGAGAACAAATGTGCCGCTTCTACATAAACAATCAGGTCTTGAGCCTAGTTAGAAACACCGTTCTAGAAATGGCAACGTCACGTAGTTCTGACGGGAGAGAGTTTCAGAGATTCGGTCCAATTGCCCTAAAAGACCTATCACCCATTTTGCTCCGAGTGCAATGGGTATCTAATAGTTTCGTGTCATTTGAGCGTAGACCTGTTGACCGACGAACATGGCGCAAGAGTTTGCAGTCTTCGGCGAGGTATCCGGGTGCCTCTCCCCGAAGGCATTTGTCGACCAGCGAGATGATCTTGAAATTGATCCTCTGCCTGACTGGGAGCCAGTGTAGTCTATTCAGTATCAGGGTGATATGATCTCTGCGTCGCGAATCCGTTATGAGGCGGGCGGCTGAGTTCTGGACAGCCTGAAGTCTGCGAATCGTGGTGTCCCGTGCCAAGGCCAGCAGGCTGTTACAATAGTCAATTTTGGAAGTAATCATGGCATGTACCAGTGTCTTACCCGCCTCTGGGGTCAGAGAGCCGGTTACCAAACGAAGTTGCCTCAGCTCGAAAAGGCAACTGGCAGCTGTCTTCGCCACATGGTGAGCGAAAGTTAGGCCCTCGTCCAGCATAACCCCGAGGTTACATACGACGCTGGACCAGATTATTTCCACAGGACCGATGGTTATC
This sequence comes from Metaphire vulgaris, assembly GCA_018105865.1. Classification (NCBI taxonomy): domain Eukaryota; kingdom Metazoa; phylum Annelida; class Clitellata; order Crassiclitellata; family Megascolecidae; genus Metaphire; species Metaphire vulgaris. Next base: position 3,730,231 of record CM030841.1, read on the forward strand.
TTGTTGAGCATCGTCTTGGCTACCTGTGCTCTGCTTCCTAGACAAATCAGCTCTGACTTTTTTAGGTTTAGCTTTAACCGATTCAAGTGTGGCCATTTCTGTATGTCTGTAATGCACTCAGTTAGTGCTTGGGTTGCTCCCTCGGTTTCGACTGGGTCGTGACTGCAGTATAGTTGTATATCATCTGCGTAGAAATGATTCCTGAGCCAGTGCTGTTTGACTACATCCTCGAGGTCACTTAGGAACAGGACAAACAGCAACAGGCCCAGTATGGATCCTTGAGGGACGCCCCAGGGCACATTCCTAATGGCAGACATCCTCCCGCCATACACTACCCGCGAAGTGTGATCGGACAGGTACGATTTAATCCATAGTAGGGCATTTTCTCGGACTCCCAGTCTCTGCTCAAGTCTGCGTAGTAGAATCCCATGATCTACGCAGTCGAAAGCCGCTGATAAATCTAGTAGTATCATGGTTGTAACCTTTCCAGTGTCGACAGCTTCAAGGACTTCAGACAGGATGCGAAGTAGCGCCGTCTCCGTGGAATGATAACGACGATACGCTGATTGGAATTTGGGGAACAGATTGTTCTTTATGAGATGAATCTTAAGCTGATTTGCCACTATACGCTCCATGATCTTCGACATGAAAGAGAGATTGGATATAGGATGATAGTTAGGTACTTCATTTCTATTTCTTTCAAGAGTACTATTCTTCAGCTTTGGAGTGATAATCGACAACTTCTCTGACCCTGGGAACTGTGCTTGTTTCAGCTTGTTTCAGTTGAGTTCAGGTAAGATTCAAAACTGAAAATTTATTATACTTATATTTATCATAGGTGCCTGTTTCATATTTTTCTACATGTATGCTGCACTTCTTTGCATAAGATATCTGAATATATCTTAGGCACCTGGTACTGACTTTATATATTATTTTGATTGTAATGCATTTTGTGCTTAGTAAACAAGATGCAATAAAAGATGAGATGAGAAAAAATAGATAACAGATCAATTCCTGAAAACATCATTCCTATTCTGAACAAATAAAATGCTACAGACTGTGATTCAGACAGTTAGTCTAATTATCCATCTGGAAAAATTACTTTTGAAGATATTGCTAAGGAGACCAAAGAATAAAATTAGACGCTAGGCATCTGGAGAACAATTTGGATTTAAAGTTGACTGTGTCTGCAGATATGCAATATACATTTTAAGAATGTTAAGCAAATGATGTATTGAGATGCAGAAAGACAGTGTTGGGTAAACTTGTTTAATAAAGATTTAACTCTCAACTCATGCTCAATGAAATGAGTTTAAACTCAAACTCAAATCACCTGGTTTTGAATGAGTTAAATCAAACTCTTTAGTTATGTGAGTTAACTCATCAACTCATTATTTACGAAAATATAAGTGGTTCACAATATACAAGATTGTTATTTTATATTTGAGTAATAAGCTTACAGTGACATAACAGTATTGACTTTGGTATAGAGCAGTGGTGCACAACGTCCGGCCCGCGGGCCACATCCAGCCCGCGACGACTCGCCATGTGGCCCGCAAGAACTAAATGAAAATACCAATATGTCTTGCCTTCTCTCAATGCCGTTCATGACGGTTTTAGAGCCTAGGATTTTGTTAAAAATTAAATCTATAGTGACTCATATCTCTAAATTTTGCTGTGGTCTTGACAAGTGGACTGGGTCACTCAGCTCTACTGTTTGCTTAGCTGCAGAAAAACGTTGTATGCCTGCTATGTCAATTGACATCTGTAAGCTGGTTGCAGAGGTGCAAACACAGCCATCACACTGACTTCCTGGTTTCAATCTTTCTAAGTTAAAACTGCTAGTGACAGATACAATGGTCCAATGTGTTTCAGTTATTGTACACTAAGTTTATAACTTTAGATTATGAACTTTTTTCTATAAGTCTTATAAGACTAGTATAAGTCTACTTTAGATTATGTTAAATATGTTTAACTTTAACATAGCATATAACTATAAACTTTATGTTTAGAAACCTATATAAATGATATTGTATAAGACACTTTACAGTCGTGTACAATGTATCTCAACTTAAAAAGTGATTTTGTACTAAATTGTAATACACTTCAAGCAAAGACATAAATGGCAACCGTCAGATGAGTCTGGCCCCCAAAGGATTTCAGAAATAGAACTGTGGCCCGCGGCCGAAAAAGGTTGTGCACCACTGGTATAGAGGCCTTTCATTAAATACGTAAACAAAATAGGGGAGGGGCCTGAAAAAGTTTGACAGTTGTTGACAGTGGAGTGATCAAGAGAAGTGGACGTCAACGATTTCATTTTTTACAAATAATCAAAAAATAGGAAATTTCATGGAATACTATTTATTATAATGGGAAAAAGCCTGACAAGCAAGAAAAGTCATCATCACACCATATTTTGACATTTGGTGAGATGCTACAGATTCTACAGATGCTACACATTTTTACTTCTAAACTTTTTATGGGGACCTGTCACTGTTCTATAGGGGGTTAAAAAGTTTTTGACTTAATTATAGGGGGTCACTGAAAGTTTGACAGTTGTTGACAAGGGAAGAGGGTCAAAATTTGCCCGAAAATTGTTGACATAATTAATGGACTGCCGCATAAGCATACCATAAAATCATTAATTCTGATGTTGAAGTGTATCAAGAGTTGATGCTAGTGGTTGCAACAAACAGACATATTCGTTCAAAAAAATCAATTTCAGTCGGCTTGAGTTTAGGGAGTTACAATGTTAAACAAATGTCAAACAGCATCAAACATAGAATTCCATCTTGTTGGGCATGGAAATGACATGCTTTTTCCAACATCACTGCATATGTGTTTGACTACAACAGCAGCTTTAGAGCTTCTATAACACTATTCAGAATAGCTTGACATTTACCCATCACTGAATTTTACTGTCTGCTGTATGATGGAGTTGACTTTGCCTTATCAGCATCAGACGAAGCAATAATATTGTAATGTAATGTAATGTAATTAGCTATTTATATTACGCCTAATCAATCAATGTTAGCAAGCGCATTACAATTAATGTCAATTATGTCAATTATTATATGCACAATTAAATAGATGTGTCTTCAAATGTTTACGGAAAGCGACGGGCGACTTTATATTCCGTAGCGCTGGTGGAAGGGCGTTCCAGGCATGGGGTCCAGCGTAGGAGGAGGCTCGTTGCCCCATGACTGTCCGAAGACGAGGTTTCTGGTATTGACTGGTATGCTGATCGTAGGCCTGGTCTACCAATGGCGGTTGATGTTGGCTGGAGCAGATCGGCCAGATAGGTCGGACAAAGACCATTCTGTGCACAGAACATCAGCGTATTGAGGGCAAGTGAACAACATCTATGTTGTTTCGGAAGCACACTAACATTCTCTTGTGAATCCTGAGCATTGTCATGCTCTTCTTTTTAAATAATAGATTCGATGTTAATAAACCCTACTTCATCTTCTTCACGTTCCTGAAAAACCTCAAATTCTTTCCAAAAATTGCTATCACCGTCAGTTATGATATGTGACTGTGTCAATTTTGAAACTTCAATCAAAAAATTTGCGTGATAGGCTCAACTGATAGGCTGCAGTCATAGTCGCTGCAATTTTGTCAAATGTGTGGGTACTGATCAAATGTCTACCTGACAGTGCTACTGAATGTCACACAAGATTATTGTCGATCCAGTGTCTAGTCATACCAATATTACCATATAGCTCTGATTATTCACTGATCATAAACCTGCTTTTGCACAGATATAGATATATTATTATTTCAGTGAGATGGCATACTATTTTGCAAATGAGTTTAATTTGGGAATTTAAAATAGGACATTTATAGCTCAAAATCACAAAAATAATGAGTTAATTCAAACTCGTAATTCACTTCAGTTGAAAAGAGTTAACTCAAACTCACAATTCACTACATATGAGTTAATTCATGAGTTTAAACTCACTTGAGTTAACTTGTACCCAACACTGTATATAACAATGCACAACATTTTGATAGCATCTAATCTTGAATTGAATAATTACTCAGTAGGTATATTCCTTGACCTCTCCAAAGCTTTCGATGTTATAGACCATAACATATTATTACATAAATTAACCTAAAAGGTAAAGGTAGTCCCATACTCAATTTCGAGCGTAAGGGCCGGTGCTGATCTCCGGTTACTAGGCAAGCAGCAATGCAGGTGGCTTGCGCCATTAATCTAGAGTAGGTTGCCATTACTTTCTCTAGACCCACGTTTTACCCTTCGCAGGTTAACACTGCTACCAATTTATCGACGCCTAAGCGATGAACAGCTTGGTTGGCCACCGGCACCACGGCTAGATCCCGGGATGGTCACCTATCCAAGTAATAACCGTGCTTGATGTTGCTTAACTTCGGTGTTCTGACTATGGTATAAAAGATTTACTACTAAATTGGTTAATAAATTACTTAAATAATCGTAAACAATATACAATATAAACAATATAGCTCGAGACGGATTGTCTTCGAGCCAAGACGGCTGATGCTATTCTCAAGGTCGACATGTGGATGGAAGCAAATCGGTTGATGTTGAATCTGAGTAAGACTGAGTTTCTGTGGGTGTCGACCCCAAGGAGGAGGCATCACATCATGCGGGATCCGATCCGAGTGGCCGGTACTGCAGTTCACCCGGCAGTCAAGCTTCGCCTCCTCGGAGTCCGGCTTGACAAGACACTCTCGTTTGCCGGACATATCGGCCAGCTGACCGCGTCGTCTTATTACCAACTGCGACGAATCAAGGAGGTACGGAGATATCTTCTGACAAGCATGACGACAATGCTTGTTCAGGCAATGGTGTTGCAGAGAATCGATTAATTATTGCAACAGTGTCCTCCTTGGTCTACCCTACAGCTCGGGTGGTTGCAGAGGGTGATGAACTCGTCGGTCAAGCTGATATACAGACTCAGAACGAGGGAACATGTCACTCTGCTACTGAAAAACGAACTACACTGGCTGAAAGTACCCGAGAGGATTACATACAAGCGGTGCATGCTGTTGTTCCACGCGCTTCACGACCCAACGTGTCCTGAATACCTTTCCACACTTCTTCACAGACAATCGCTGACTGAAAGACATCGTCAATTACGTTCGAGCAGCAGTGTCCTTCTCGCGGTTCCACCTCCTGCGAAGACGTTTTGTGAACATTCGGTTGTATGGGGAAATCCGCGGCTGTGGAATAATGCTCTACCGGACACTGTAACCTCTTCGAACTCCTATGATCAATTCGCGAAGAACGTGAAGACACATTTATTTGCGACTTCTTATGAATGTTAAATATGTACAGCGCCTTTGACTTTGGTAGACAACATGTGTACGGCGCTATATAAATTGTCTGAATAATAATTATTATTATTATAATACAGTGGTGAACAATACTGAATCAAACTTGAGTCATATTAAAAATGGTGTCCCCATGGATCCATTCTGGGACCTCTATTATTCTTAATTTATATTAATGATCTGCCTAATGTTTCATCTTTTTAAAAATTTCTTCTATTTGCTGCTGATACCAATCTCATTGCTATCCACAAAAACTTAAAATAATCTCACTCTACAAACTAACAATGAATTGACCAAAATTTATAAATTAGTTCCAATTAAACTAATTAGATCTTTATTTAAATAAAATAACTTTTATTAACTTTTGCTCAAGACGAAAAATGCAGCGAGTTTCAAGTTAACATTAAAATAAATGGAACTGACATGACTCAAAGTGCAGATACTAAATTCTTAGGAATAACCATGGATCAGCACCTAGAATGGAAAGAATATACTGAAATATTAAAAAACAAAATTTCAAAAAATTTAAACATAATTAAACAAAAAATTTCCCAATCCTATACTGCCTTGCACTTATTCACTCATACATTTCTTATTACAATATTGTCTGCGGTAACAATTATAAAACTGTAATTGATAAAATTCAAATCATGCAAAACAAAGCTCATGAATAAGCTGGTGCTTTGTGCCAAGCTTTCAGGCAGCGCTATAGAATTTCGTGTTTTTACTTACTTACTTACTTAAGCTTAGCAATGGAATCTACTACCCACTCTAACACTAGTGGTCTTTTCAAAAATCATAATATACTCAACATCACTAATATCAGTAATTACCAAACTGCAATATTCATGTATGTGTAGGTATATGTGTTTGTATATACATGTGTAGTTTTGCCAATTTACATGATGAGTCTACCGTATTTTCACACCAAATCGCCGCTTACGTCTGTAGGCCGCTGCTCCATGTTTACAGGCCGCAGAAATCCAGTAACATGTAAATATTTTCATAGATAAGCCTCACACAAATATAAGCCACTTGCCCTGATGTTGCGGTATCGTTATATCTACATGCAGTCATTCACACTTAAATCTTAAATATAAATCTTTCTTAGCCCAGAGCGTAAAATATTTCAAACATTAGATTTGAACACAATTATTACTTTCTCACGGTCAAACAAAGATTCTCGAGTTTTATTCCCACGGTTATTAAATAATTGGCCTGCAGACGAGTTCTAATATGCCATTTTTGCTTACGTACTATATGGATGGGCCCAAATAAGAAATTTAATTTAGATCAAGTATTTTTATAGCCCAGGGTGTGAGAAATGCGTTAGATGAATGATCCAAATTATTCACTGTCTAATCTTCCTTAGTAGCTGTATTAATTAAATGGTCAGAGAGGCCGGTTCACAACACTCTCTCAATGTTTCCAGCGACCACGGCCAGCGAAGTGGATGGGGGAGAATAGGGTAGTCCGGTGAATGCACTGGGCTAACTGCCTCATGTGTGTGTCTCTCTCTCTCTATAGGCCGCATCGAAGGGATTTTCTTGTAAAATCATCTATAAGCCACGGCGATTTGGCGTGAAAATACGATATTCATCGCATAGGCATTGCCTCATCTGTCATGCAATGCCTCGACCGAATATGGCAGCAATGTCGGTTGAGCATGCAAAATAAATTTAGAATGTACGCATGTCTTGTACTCTCAATGCTCTTATATGGAAGTGAGACTTGGACTATGACTGGTCAAGAGTGGAAAAGGCTTGAAGCTTTTCACACTAAGGCTCAACGTAGAATCCTTAATATTAAGTGGTTTGACTTCTTATGCAGCGATGAATTATACATGCGCTCTGGACTAGAGACTGTACAAGCCATTGTTTGTCGTCGATGTCTTGGCCTCTTTGGGGACATTGCAAGACTCCCACCAGCAGTACCTGCCTCAGCTGCACTTAACTAGCAACGCGACTTCGAAACAGGATGGAATCGTTCATGAGGCAGACCACCAATCACTTGGCTTCACCAAATCCATGGGGACTGTGGATTACCAGTGTCCGAAGCCTTCCAATGTGCGCAGAATAAACAGTTAGGGCGTACAATCGCAACGGCCGAAAGGCTATGCACTTAAATAATAAAGTAATAATCATCATCATCAACAACAACCATAGGTTCAACGCCCGTAGGTGCCCAATGCCTTTTCCACTATTGTATCCCACACTTCTCTGTTTTGCACGGCATGGCTTAGCCTTTGTAGGCTGTCTCTGCCCCACTGCGCAATGTCGTCCACCAATTCTCTGTGTGGTCTGCCCCTTCTGTTCGTTCCCTCCATTATTCCAAACACTAAGGTCTTGATTTTTCTGTCCTCCTTCATTCTACAGATATGCCCAAACAGCCTTAGTTTTCTTTTTATACTCATTTGCATTAAATTTTCTTTCATTTGTACTCTCTGGTATATCTCCTCATTATGTATCTTGTCTATTAACCCGTTCCCGGGCAGCACCGTCTTAAAACGGCGCCCGAAAATCATATCCCAAAGTGTAACGCCGGCTATAAACGGTGAGCCACATAAGCATCGGACATTGCAGTTTTAAACCGCCCCAGGACTCCGGGAGTAACTTTTCGATTTAGATTACTATCCATTAGATAGATGGCAGCACTTTCTTCACTGTTGTTGACTATATAAGCAAGAAAACGCCATTAATCGTCCAAATACTGGGATTTTGCATTGAAATGCCTCGAACAAGACTCAAGTCTGAGGTTTGAAAAATCATAATTCCGCCATAACTCCGCCAATTCTGGCCCGATCTTCAAAATTTTTGCACTATTATGTTCAAATTACACCGCCCTAAAACTTTCTCGCTCACAGTTGGGAGGTCACCGCTGAAAATGTTTTGCTATTGCGCTTTGAAAATTTTTTGGGGGGGAGGGTTCCGATTTTCGGCTGTAGGGTGAACCTACCCCCACAAATTTCTTCTTTGGCATGGATGGTTCGAAAGAGCAATAAAAATGCTAAACAACGGTGCAACCCGAATCTTTCTAGCTTCTATATAGCCTGAAATATACTGAGTTGTTCGGTTTTCAGATTGAAAATCTGTTCACAAAATTGTAATTTCTTCGAGCATTGAGCAGTACGGTTTGAAAAATCATAACTACCACAAATTTTGTCAAATCTTCAAAATTTTTGCATTATTCTGTTCTAATTACACCCCTTGACAACTTTCTCGCTCACAGTTTGGGGGTTACCGCGGAAAAAGTTTTGCTATGGGGCTTGGAACAAAATTTGACCAAAATGTTGGGGAGGGGTCCTATTTTGGGCTGTAGGGTGGACCCTACCCCCAAAATCTTCTTCTTTGGCACGGATTGTTCGAAAGAGCAATAAAAATGCTAAACAACGGTGCAAACCGCATCTGTCTAGCTTCTATATAGCCTGAAATATAGTAAGTTTAAAACTTGTATGTTCACAATTTCACATGAACGCCTTTCCCCCAAATTAAATACCCCTATTGTGGACGACTTGAAAAAATTAAATTTCCCTGCAACGGGTTAATCGGATTTGTAGTAACTTCCAGTAGCACTTTCTCAAACGTTAATATTTTTTCTTTCTATCTCCTTTGCGTACACCCAAGCTTCACATCCATATAACACGCTGCTGAACACACATGTCTGCAATACTCGCGTCTCTGTTTTCATTTGTATTTCTTTACTTTTCCAAATCTTGTCCATGGCTTGCAATACTGATGTCGCTTTGGCTATCCTCACTTCGACCTCCTTTCCACATGACAGGTCCTGTGTCATCAGTGATCCTAGATAAGTGAACATCTCCACCTTTTCTATTTGAACTCCATCCAATTTCAGGTTCATTTTAATATTCCTATCTCCAAACACCATTGTTTTTGTTTTGGCTAAGTTCATATATAATCCGTATCTCCTTCCCTCTCTGTTTATCTCTGTTACTAGTTCTTCCAATCGCTGTGCGTCCGTGTCAAGCAGATCCACATCATCTGCGAAACACAGATTGTTTACCCATATTCCGTGTACCTGTACCCCAGTGTTTTCTGTTTTTGCTTTGTCCATTATTCTTTCTAATACTACTATGAATGTATTTGGGGATTATTGGGTCCCCTTGCCTGGTCCCTCTGTCCGTTTTATAATAACTCCCTACTACTCCTCTCACTCTTCTGCCCTTGCCCAGCTTCTGCCCTTGCATTAATGTCCTTGAATATCCTTATTAATTTGTGATCTACCCCATATGACTCCATGGATGCCCAGGTGACATTTTGGTCAATGCTGTCGAATGCTTTTTAAAAATCTATAAAGCAATTAAAAACCTTTTTTTCTCCATGCTTTTTCCCCTATCAACCTCAGGGCCAGTATCTGTTGTGTTGTGCTCCTGTCTCTTCGAAATCCCGCCTGTTCGTCTGCCAGGTGTTCTTCTGTTTGATTTCTTAGCCTTTCTGCTAGTATCATCATGAGAGCTTTTCCTAGGTGACTGATCAATGCAATCGTCCGGTAGTTGTTACAGTCCATTGCACTCCCTTTTTATGTATGGGAAAAACCGGTAATAATATTTATGTATAAATATGTTAATATTTATGTAAAACTATGTTAATAAATTACCGGGTACTTCCATCATTTTTTATTTAAACAAATATTTCAGTCGCTCCAAATATTTCAGTCACTCATGTTTCACATACATATGGGACTTACGACGCTTACGTCCATTCCTAAACTTCCGCCTAGCTTGCATGATTGCCACCTCTATTGTTCATTCAAAAATAGATTACTGCAACTCCCTCTACCTTAATGTTCACAAAAAACAAATAGCACGCCTTCAAGCAATACAAAATGCTTTGGCTAGAGCTGTCACGTGAACGCCAAAAGCTCACCACTTCACTCTGGTTTTGAAATTGCTTCACTGGCTCAAAGTTCCAGAACGGATACACTTCAAGATTCTATGTCTGACCTACAATGCCATCCAGTTCTCAAAGCCCATGTACCTTCGTAATCTCTTTACAGTTCAAGCGCAGTGGCCAACTCGTTCATCTGTCAGTCTGACACTCATTCGACCAACAGCCACGTCACTAAAATTCTCAGATCGGTCGATCTCGTACACTGTGCCTCATCTCTGGAATGATCTTCCGTCAGAGATATGAAAGATCAATAACTCAGACCCTCTTCAGTCTATTTTCAGTTAACTGTAACTGTAACTATATCTGAAAAATACCAATAACTATAACTGTAACTGTAACTGAAAAATAAATAACTGAAAAATGACAAATTTAAAAGTCAAACACCACATAAAGCGATCTCAATTAAACACATTGAAACTTTCGATCTTCAGAAATTGTTTATGTCATGTTTTGATGGACATGCCAGAGTTGTCCATGGATAGTTGGGTTAACCCATTGAATAACCATGCAAATATAGGTTTTCTGTTTACTGTTTTGATAGATTCTTGTATTATGTCATATGACTGCATGCGCTTTTGGTGCCATGTAGGTTGGCCTAGATTTGATCCTAAACAACCGCATTCAAGCCTGTACAAACTGTACCATAATTATTTAGATCGAGCAAGTCACGTTGATCTTTGTTATTGACTCTGAAAACATTCTTTGAACCGGTCACGGCTGGTGGCAATAGGCATAATAGTAAGATCTTTTCGTGGAATTTGATAATTATTCTTGGTGTGAACGTACAGGATTGCTGCAGCAGTGAATCTAAAAAAATACTTTCTTTATATGCTTGAATGAAGTTCATTTTTGAAAACTTTTGGTTACCAGAAAATTTAACGTTGGGTAGGCTATTTATCAGACATCAGTTTGATGTAATGTAATGTAACCATATATTTGTGTAGCGAGTCTTCTGAAGAATCACTCAGAAGCGCTCCTGCTGCAATTACTGCACACTGACAAAGAGATAAGTTTTAAGTTAGTTGAATATATGCATGTTTTTAAAACGGCGATCGTACTTTCACGTTTTCGTCTGGTCGGGTCGCGATGGGTTGGGTCCGCAGATAGGAATTTTAGGTGGGTCTGGTTGGATTGGGAATTTGGTGGGTTGGGTTGGGGATGGTTCAAAAAACCGACCCATGGACAACTCTGGGACATGCATGTGAAAATATGGACATATAAGTCGATTTTTCAATAAATTAGAGAGAATAGAATTATTGCTTATTAAGAAAAAGTATCAAAATTTTGTTAACATGTTCAATGGTGATTAACTGAAAATAACTGAAAAATAATTAACTGTAACTGTTCGCTCGCGCTCGCTTCGCTCGCAGTGCAGGATAAATACTAATCCAATACCTATACCTAATACCCAATCATTGAATTCATGCTGAACAACATTTCAATGAAGTACACCGCCACCTAGCCAAGCTGTGCGCCACGTAATAATTAGGCCTATGTACGTTAAAATCACGCAACTGTGACCATTTGTGACGCTGTACACGTATTTTTGTGTACGTTAAAATTGCGCAACTTCCTCGAGCTACGCTCATCAACGCATCGCGACGTTGTACACATTATGTCGTTGCAATGAACAATTGAACGTACACTTCGTCAAACGCTTCTTCGACTAAACCGTTTGGTTACCAATAGCAACGTCGTCTTCGAACATCGTCCACCAGCGCATCGCGACGTAAGGACTAAACGGTCTAAACCGTCTACCAATAGTCAACCAATCAGAATGCTTGAAGGTAACAGACAGAGAGACATACAGATAAGGATCTTAATATTATAGATGACAATAACTTTAACTGTAACTATAACTGGAAAATAATTTCAATAACTTTAACTGTAACTGTAACTGAAAAATAATCAATAACTGAAACCACACTGTGCACCAAGCTTTCAGGCAGCGCTATAGAAATTTCGTGTTTACTTACTAATACAGTGGAAATTCACAAATATAATACTAGAAAAATTGAAAAAATGCATATTCTCTTTGCATACTCCAACATGAGACTTTTTACTATAAGGTACTTTGGCCCACACGTTTGGAATAATTTATCCTCTCAAATTATTAACTCTGTGGACCTTAATGAATTTAAGATGTTAAAATCGTTCTTGCTGGTTTGATTTATGTAGAAAAATACTCCCATAATATTTCTTTTAAAATCACATTTTAATTTAAGTAATCACTGCCATCACTAACACATCCACCTATTTATCTATCAATCTATAGAAGTTATTAGAGACTTGTAAATCTTACACTATTCTTGCAATTATTATTATTTTATTATTATGGTATCACTATAATATGAATTATTACTTGAATCAATGTTGCCTACCTGACGGGATTTATTATCCCTTTGGGCAACTTTTCTTTCTCCTCACTAACTAGGAACTTTTGAACGATAACTATGTAGGCTATCACTAGTTTTTTCATTTCTTCAAACATTGTTTTCAGTTGTTCGATTAATTTAGGCTCTTTAATTGTTCTATTGTGATTATGTTTTCTTGTATATTGTTTGTCATTACAGTTGTGTTGGAAATAAACTATCTGTCTATCTATATAAGTTGTCAGTTATAAATAAATAAATAAATAAGATGTCATGGAGTCTCAATACATGGGCAGAATACAGACAACCTATGATTTGCTTATGACGTCGACCTTATACAAACTCTGCAAGACAAGTTAATAACACCAGCTTCAGATGCTGGGCATGAAATTAAAGGAAGCAAGCCTGTTTTGAATGCAGCAAAGCAAATCTTTGGAACAGGAACATTGAACAACCAGGATTGAAAATATAGAAGAATTTGAGTACCTCTTTAGCTTGTTTATGTGGAACAATGATTGCTCTAAAGCAGAGTGGTTAGATAGTGACCAATTGCAGTGTATAGATTTTTGAACAAACTGCTGAAACATTCGAAAATTTTCTTTTGGGTGTAGCAATCAGCGGCACATTGGTCTGGCTCAGACTGGCTGAAAATATTGTCATTTTGTGCACAACTCTGGTAAATGCATCATTACAGAGAGTTGGTCTCATCATCATCATCATCATTGCTTTCTGCCAACCCATTGGTGGCAATAGCTGGGCACAAAACATTTCCAAGAGGCATCGTCACCATCCTGCCCTCTGCCAGCTCTTCAGCGGCAATAGCGAGACACAGAATGTTGATCCGGCTCCTGGTCTACAAGGGCAAAACTCTTAGTGACTTTACCTGCATGCAGATTATGTTGCTTGGAACTATCCAAATGAATAAACAGAAAGTGTCATAGAAATTTACAGTGGTCAAAGGGAAAGCTGCACTTTTAATCTTCTTTGGTATCTTCCTGCAGCTGAACATGGTGTTGTATGTTCCACAGATAAGCAAATGGGGGGCATTCTTCTGTTGAATCAATGGAATGATCTACCAGATGATTTCAAAGCCAGCGATGTTGATAGATAATTACAAGACTGTGGTTTATCATGTTTGCATGGCAAATCGATCAACCAGGTGACTGGAGGGTCAATTGTGTTCATAGATAATTACAAGAGTGTGGGTGTGTTGATTATGTCAACTAGCTGGGCCACAATAAAAGTGTTTGAAAATGAAATGTTCACCTTTGGCTTATTTTTGTAATATTGTCTGAACATTACTGACATGACGGCTCAGGTTTTTCTGACCAACATTCCAGAGTGGCAATTACATCAGCCTCACAGACGACGTTTTCCTTAGAGAATCTCATCAGTCAAGGGCTAAGACAATCACTGGCCAAGAGAGTCCAGGTACCACAACTGCCCAAAACAACTCAGGAAGCATTGAAGTCACATGACTTGATAAAGAATCAATTCTCAGAAGGTGATGAGCTGCCAAAGAAATGCCACAGATGTTACATCTGTCTTTCCTCACATAATTACACGGTGAGTCAGAATAAAACGTTACCTAATTTAATGTACCATAATTCATGCAGATAAACATCAACTTTAAAGAAATTTCAGAATAATATAGCCTGATTTTTTGGCTAAGCGCTATAAAAAACTTATGAAATTGATTTTAAGCTACATCACGAAAACTTTAAAAAATGGCATTCAGTGAAGAAGATAAACATGTTATAACATTTTTGAGAAAGAATAAAAATTATGGTGCAAAACGTTTTTAAAGGACTTTCCAGATAAAGGGTGGACACTTGGTGGGTTAAATACTCTCCTTTCTGAGATAGATAAAACGGGATCTTTTCTTCATCAACCAGGCAGCGGCCGCAAGCGAACGGCCAGAATGGTTGAAAATGTTGAACCTGTTGGAATGCTTGTAATCAGCCAGGAGGATAAACCGCAAACGCATCGAACACAGAGACAAATAGCTCGTGAAGTACGAATAAAACCAATCATCAGTTAGAAGAATCATCAGAAATGATTTGCAATTACAATGTTTGAAGAAACAGCAGGCTCATGATCTTACAGAAGCTAACAAACAAACAAGAATTCAACTATCCAGGGAATTATTGAGGTTGTATCCTGAAAGTCTAGTCAGTTACATCTGGTTTACTGATAAAAAAAACTATTCACTGTTGCAGCACCTGGTAATATTCAAAATCGTTTTTACGTATCTGTCAACACAAGGAGGAGAGATGTTCCAGCAAAACGTCTTTTACGCACAAGACCAACTTTCAGCAAGTCTCTTATGGTATCTGTCGGAATCTCTGCACTTGGTTGTACGAACATCCATTTTATCGAGCCAGGTGTTAAGATCAACGGACAATATTACCGAGATATTCTACTAATACAAGGCCTTTTGCCAGACATTCGTGAGGTAATGGAATACTTTATCTTCCAACAAGATGGTGCTCCAGCTCACAGAGCTCGAGAGACTGTTGAGTTATTGCAATCTGAAACGTCTGATTTCATCCCGCCTAATGGCCCTGATCTCAACCCGGTGGACTACAAAATATGGAGTGTCATGCAAGAAATGATCTACAGATATCAGATACATGATGTCAATGAGCTGCATAATCAAATTGTGGAGGCATGGGAAGAAATGGATCAGCATGTCATTGATGCTTCAATCCAACAATGGAATGTGCATCTTTGTGCATGCATAGATGCCCAAAGAGGTCACTTTGAACATAAACGTTAAAATTCCTAATATTCTGTTATAAATGTTATGTTAATTTTTAGAAAAACCCTACATCAATCTAAGTTAAAATAATATTCTGTATGGTAACGTTTTTTCTGACTCACCATGTATATAAATGTTGATCACTCCAACAAGTGTAAAAGAGCCTTGCTGTGATGATAATAAGAAATTCGCTACTCTTTTGACCACTGCTCTGACTGACAGCAGACGGGATTCTGTAAGCGACAGCAAATTAGCGTGTTACATGCAGCATAAAATACAACTGCCATGACTATCAGATAGCATCATGTACATAAATTAACTTTAGATGTGGAATTTTGGAACCTATGCAACTTTTATTCCAGCAAGAATTCTAAAGCGCTCATGAATAAGCTTATGTTCAGTGCTAAGCTTTCGAGTACTTAGCACTATATTAATTTGGTTTACTTACCGTACGTAAAATTTGTTTGTCATACTGCTATTTGTATTACCCAGTACTAATAGTAATATTATTTTAGCTGGCTTACTTTGTGACTACATGTTTTTGGCACAGTTTGTTTTAGTTTGTTCTATATATGATAATGGGTCTCTAATGTATGTAATGTAATGTAACAAAATATTTCTATAGCGCCTCTTCTGAAGAATCACTCAGAAGCGCTCCCACAGCAAATTACTGCACATTGGCAAAGAGATAAGTTTTAAGTCGTTTCAAAAAGAGGGCCATAGAATTAGGAGTTACTAAGCAACACATACTGGAGTCAAGAGCATTCCAAAGGATAGGGCCAACTGATTCAAAATCTCGCTTCAGGAACAAGAAGGTTCGTGCTTGGGGCACACTGAGAAGACCATTGGTTGTGACCGAAGACATGGCCGACCAGGGATAGAGCTAAGAGGATGGAGTAGCTCTGCAAGGTAAGATGGAGTGGCACCATAAAGGGAGAGTGCAACCGCTCTCAACACATAAAATTCAACTCGAGCAGGATAAGGCAGCCAGTGTGATACCAGCAATCATCCTGGCTGCTGAACGAAGAACCATCTGGAGTTTATCAAGTCGCACTGATGGAAGACCAACAAAAAGTGAACCACAGTAGTCAAGCCTTGAGCAAATAAATGCATGAATCAAAGTAGAAGCAGATGGCATGTCTAGTGTACGTCGAATCACTCTAAGCTGGCGGAGATGATAGAAGCAACTGCGACAAAGTGAGTTAACATGATCCATAAAGGTTAACTCAGAGTCAAGAATTATACCAAGATCACGGGCAGAAGAGGAGAAATAGTGGTCAGAGAAGGCAGACTGCATAGACAGATTATCAATTTTAGAGAGCTGACCTCGAGTACCAAA
Source organism: Metaphire vulgaris (assembly GCA_018105865.1). NCBI lineage: Eukaryota > Metazoa > Annelida > Clitellata > Crassiclitellata > Megascolecidae > Metaphire > Metaphire vulgaris. The sequence continues at coordinate 3,746,926 of CM030841.1, forward strand.
CCAGATGAGCTGAGTTTTAGCTGGATTAAGTAAAAGACGATTTGAGTGCATCCATGAACGAAGTAAGTCAAAGGCTTTAACAAATTCACGAGTGATCTGCAGTGCATTAGTGGGGCTGGAATGCGAATAGGCCTGAATATCATCAGCGTACTTATGTGTTTTAAAATGACCAAATGACCAAAGACTAATGACCAAAGACATGCAATAACAGTTGGTAGAACACATACCGGTATACATTTCTGGCTTGATGTTCAAAGACAGATTCAAATTCATAGATATATCTTGTATGGTATGTATGATATTTTCTACTTAATCCCCTTGCACTTTAATTCTGCAGTATGCTAATGTGATTTTTATTGCAGGATATATATGATGACATGGATATTGTTTCCACTCTTATTGCTGCTGCTATACATGATCTTGATCATCCTGGAAAAACAAACTCATTTCTCATTAATTCTAGTCACAAACTAGCCATTCTTTATAATGACGTGTAAGTAATATTGCATGAAATAATGTAAGTTTGAAGTTGTTTTTCAGTGACTAGCCTATCTTAAAAGCAGTCTCTGAAGTCCTTTTGAGCATTTCATTTTGTCTTGTAATTTGAGAATCAAGGACAATATTGTGCTCCAAAAATCACTTCTGTGGCCTTTTCGACTATCGGGTATTTATATCATCACAAATCATTTTATCAATTTTGAATTCCAGCATTTTTGTAGCAGTCTTCATTTTGAATTATCCTAAAGCCTTTGTATTAGTTGCCACAGTAATCTTTAATAATAATAATAATAATAATAATAATAATAATAATAATAATAATAATAATAATAATAATAATAATAATAATAATAATAATAAAAGACACAACTCACCTTATCTGAACACTGAGAAAAGCAGATCATGACATGGATGTTATCCTAAGTTTGAAAGGAATTCCATTTGAAGGCAATTGATGTTTGGTGTGCTGTTGTACTAAGATTCTTTTTAATTACGCAAACAATTTTACCTTCTTCTGATCCAGTGGTTCTCAAACATTTTAGGATTTCTTGTAAGGTGATCTCTTCGGAATGTTTTGATGACTCGTGCATCTTATAAAATTTGAACTTTAAATTAACTGTAATTAACACATGGCTATTTGTTTTTTCAATCAGTTATTTAATCAGAAAATTTCAAATCTTTGTCATCAAAGTTAAATTCAAACGAAATCGGCATTCTAAGAGCCATCAGTGTGTTTTGTGTTCTGAGGTGCTAGTGCGATATCTTGAGAAAGTAATCCCTTAATGGCCCCCCTGAAACTCCTTGGTGGTTCCATATGTGACTGCAGACCCCAGTTTGAGAACCACTGTTCTGATCTCAAGCAGATTTTCAGAAATCAAAGAAATTGATTTAACCTTTTAAAGGGGGAATTGAATTTTTTAAGTCATCCCCCGACGGGGGAATTGATTTTTGGAAAAGGCGTTCGTATGAAAACGTGAACATATACGTTATAAACTTACTATATTTCAGGCTATATAGAAGCTAGAAAGATGCGGTTTGCACCGTTGTTGAGCATTTTTATTGCTCTTTCTATCCATCCGTGCCAAAAGAAAAAAGTTGGGGGTAGGGACCACTCTACACCCCAAAATCGGACCCCTCCCCAACATTTTGTTCAAATTTTGATCAAAGGTCAATAGCAAAACGTCTTCAGCGGTAAACCCCCAAATGTGAGCGATAGAGTTCTAGAGGAGTGTAATTGGAACAGAATGGTGCAAATATTTTGAAGATCGGACCATATTTGGGGTAATTATGAAGTTTCATACCCAAGTGTCAATTGCTGGTTGAAATGACAATTACGCGAATGGATTTTCAATGTGAAAAACCGAACAACTCAGTATATTTCAGGCTATATAGAAGCTAGAAAGATGCGGTTTGCACCATTGTTGAGCATTTTTATTGGTCTTTCGAACCATCTGTGCAAAAAAAAATTTGGGGTGAGGGTAGGGTCCCCTCTACACCCCAAAATCGGACCATCTCTGACAAAAAATTTTCAAAGCTCAATACAAAAAATTTTCAGCGGTGACCCTCCAACTGTGAGCGGGAAAGTTGTAGGGATGTGTAATTGGAACAGAATAGTGCAAAAAGTTTGAAGATCGGACCATATTTGGCATAGTTATGGCCTTTCTAGCCTCCGGCTGAAGATTTTTCCTATACATCCTTTTCCAGCCTTGGTTATTACACAGCCAATATCTCTTGCATATATAGTCAGCATTATCGAAAACGGTGCTGCCGCCTATCGAATGGATGTGAGATAACTCGGTTGCCGCGTTTGAATTTTGAAAATCGTGCAGGTCCGCAGTACACAGTCACTTATATAGCGCACCATTTATAGACGGCTAATGCCGTTTGGTTATAGTTTTCCGCCGCCGTCTTAAAACGGCTAACCCTTGAAAAGGTTAAAGAGCTTTGCGTGGATAAGTAATATTGATTTGAGTGAACTAAGTTTTCTATAATAATGTGTAGGCTGGAGTCTCCATGTCAATTTGCTAAGTAAGACTGAACAATATCATGTGACTTCTCCACTCAGGATTGAAAAGTTTTCTGTTTTCTGTTCAGTTTCCTAATTGAAAAGAGTTTGTTCTGTTGCATTCAGTCCATATCAGTGTAAGTAAGGAAGTAAGTAAGTAACATATCGTAAATTTATATAACACTTTGGAAGGTAGTACAGTAGTAGCTGCTTATTCCTATGCACTTAATCTTTCTTAAAATAGCTATATATAGGCAAGGTATCATTAGGTTGTCGGCCAGGCGAAGGTCAGTGTATCCATGGGGCGGTGGGTTGGATTGTTATAGATATGGAGGAAATGACTTTTGGAATAGGAAGGTTTTAAGTTTGGACCTAAAGGCTTGAGGAGATAGTGAAGGAATTAAAGGAAATGAGGATTTGGAGCTTGTTTGACCATGTCATAAGCTACAGGCGGAAGCTGTAATTGAGTTCCAAAGTTCTGGTGCGGTGTATGAGAGAGCAAGGTTGCAGATTCTGAGAGATGACTGATTTAACGGGTGTGAGATGAGATGGCATGGTCTCCAATGACGTTGCACTTGAATTAGAATCGTTCATGTGCAGGGTGTACTTTGGTGATACCAGTATCACAACACTTGCTGCACTGAGGTGGTGGATGTTCACAACTATACAAACTTTAGAAGAAAAATTACCACCTACACAAGCAACATTCATTCCAGCACTCAAAAGTGTCAATTTCCAGGCAATGGTATGGGCTTTGAATGAACAACAATATCCAAAACTGCCATCACCTGTTGACCATGGTTGGCACTCCATAGACGCTCAGCTGGTGCCTGTCATGTGCGAGCTGCCTTGCGCTCCAGCAGCCATTCTGCAGCTAGTAAAATGTTCTTGCAGCAAAAGCAGATGTAATGCGGCATGCAAATGTCGATCAAACAGTCTTCCATGCACAGAAATGTGTGGCTGCACTGGCCATGAAGAGACATGCGACGTGTTCCAGACTTTTGGCAAAAACAACAGCAGCGACAGTGAAATCAGTGATGTGGATGCTGAAGATGAATGACTGTCCATAGCATGAATATTTGATCATTACTAGAGATACTTTTTGATTAGTAACTTTTAGTGAGTACCGGTAAGTGGACCAAAATCTTAGGCATAGACACTAGTGTACCCGGTAGTTAAGAGAGCCTTGGTTTCAAAAAATTTTAATATTTCAACTGTCAGGTGTCATAGACTATTGTGCAATATACCAAATTGAAGGTTTTTTCATTCTGAACAAATTGATCTCTTGGTATTTTGAGTTTACAGTACTGGTTTCTAAGCTATTTTGGCATGTATGTAATTTTGGTGGCCATCTTGGAAATAGGTGGATATCGCCACTCAGCCACCTCTGACCAACTGCCACCTTGGAAATTGTTATTCTACATACTTTTCTGCTTCCAATGACATATGACACACCATTTCATCATTAAAACTGCCACGGGACACCACACGCCCCAGACTATGTCTCCAAGATTTGAAATGATGCATAAGCCTTGTCCTCTCAATCAATTTCTGTCTGAATAGAATATGGATGAATAAGTTCACCTCTCTTGCATTCAAACCAAAATCTAGCCCACATTTGTCATCTAATCAATAGAGCAAAGACATGGACTATTTCAGCAGCAGGTCTAAGAGAACTAGGAGTTTTTCTAAGATCACTTCAGTGACTATATACTAGACAATACACAAAGTCTATGGAGAATCACTTTGATCAGGCTAGAGACCAAAGCCACCCTATAGATTCTCGCAAGTAATAAGTACCGTATTATCTCGGGTATAATACGCAGCCGTGTATAATACGCACCCTGAGTTTCGAAATTTATCATAATGCAAAAATCTTTACACCTATGTATAATACGCACCTGAAATTTTGAGAACCAGCGGTCAACTTTCCAGTTTGAAAGAGGCAAAACGGACCACCTTTAACCATATACTCGCGTATAAGTCAATCTCACAGATAAGTCGACCCCCAGTTTTAGGCCAAAATCTAAAAAATTTGCTATGACCTGCGTATAAGTCAACGTGGAAAATTTAGGGATTTACAGGTTTTTAAAATGCATAACTGTGCCAGGTCAACAGGAGCAGTCGTCCACACAAAAGTGTAGAAGCCTACAATTTTATTGTCCTTGACTTGCAGGAAGGGTATCAGCAAGTTCCATTGGACCCAAGTACAAAAGAGAAAACAATATTCCTGACACATTCTGGTCAGTACCAATTTTTGTGATTACCTTTTGGCTTGTGTAATGCACCTGCTTCTTTCATGAGCATGATAGCCCACATTTCGCTGTGGTGATCCTCTGTGGGAGCAGTCGTCCACACAAAAAGTGTAGAAGCCTACAATTTTATTGTCCTTGACTTGCAGGAAGGGTATCAGCAAGTTCCATTGGACCAAAGTACAAAAGAGAAAACAATATTCCTGACACATTCTGGTCAGTACCAATTTTTGTGATTACCTTTTGGCTTGTGTAATGCACCTGCTTCTTTCATGAGCATGATAGCCCACATTTCGCTGTGGTGATCCTCTGTGGGAGCAGTCGTCCACACAAAAAGTGTAGAAGCCTACAATTTTATTGTCCTTGACTTGCAGGAAGGGTATCAGCAAGTTCCATTGGACCCAAGTACAAAAGAGAAAACAATATTCCTGACACAATCTGGTCAGTACCAATTTTTGCGATTACCTTTTGCTTATGTAATGTACCTGCTTCATTCATGAGCATGATGGCCCACGTTTTCAAGGGCATGACTTATCAATATGTTCTATGCTACCTGGACGATATTTTGGTCTTTAGCCCTGATGTCAATACTCACCTCCAACATCTTATATATGGGTGCGTCTTATCCATAATTTTTTAAACACAAATCACCAAAACCCGCATCTTATACGCGGGTGCGTCTTATATGCGCGAAAATACGGTATACTTAATACTACATACCTAACAATAACGGGAATGTACCATAGCGTTGCTTCTGCATTTGACTGAAGAGTGAAAAAAATGTATTCCTATGTATAATACGCACCCAGACTTTTTAGCATTTTTTTTTGAAAAAAGTGCGTATTATACCCGAGATAATACGGTATGTAAGTAAGTAAGTAAGTAAGTAACTTTCAGATTATTGTGGTGACTCGTCCACAGGTGGGCTGCGTGAACACAGTACAGAGTTAAAGTTCATAACTAATGCGAAACAACCAAGTATTGTCTTGAAATTTGTTGTATGGCCCATAATTGTGTCATTGGTTAAAATTTAAGTGATACAACTTTAGGGTGTTGGTTTTTTTCAGCTCCTTTTACAGTAAGAACCAGCACTTGACTGAAATTAATTTTCTAAATACCGGTCTATCTCAAATTTGAATTTCATATCCAAACTAATTGAATGCATCATGCTTACTCAAATAAACTTTTGTCTTGCACAGCATAATCTTTTGCAGGCCTCATACTTGTCCTAATTGTCTTTTTTCCCCTGCTTTTAGGTGTCCCGACTATTTAATTTGCTAATAAATTTGTACAAAAACCAAAAAACGTTCCCAAAGAATAATGGGAACAGTCATGGAATGGTTCAAAATAAAAAATGGTGTGAGGCAAGACTGTACAATATCCACAGGCCTGTTCAATATAATAGCAGAGGTGATGATAAAGCATGTGGCATTGAAAGGGTTCAAAGGGGGATGCAGAATATGAAGACTAGCCATCAATAATTAATCTAAGGTCTGTGGATGATGTGGTTTTGCTGGCATCGAGCATACAGGAACTTCAAGAACTAGTAAGCAGAATGGAATAAGCAAGTGCAAAAATATGGGCTTCATATATCATTATTTTATTATTATTTAGACAATTTTTATAGTGCAGTATACATAGCTATGGCCAAAGTCAAGGGCGCTTTAACACGTATCACTTGTAAGTAATATTAAACAAGTGCATCTTTAGGTTCTTTGTGAATAGAGAGTTTGCTTTTGTCACGATCTAAGGCAGAGAATTCCATAAGACTGGATTCTTTATTAGGTTGATCTGTTGCCAAACTTTGCAGATTTGGATGGAGGAGGAATGAGTAGTTGGACACGACTACTTGACCAGAGCTGCAAGCAATGGTCTATCGATGCTGCACAAGTGTAGCTAGGCAGTCCGGACATGACAGGTCGTGTAAGACTCGATATGTAAACCAACAATGCTTGGAAACATTGCATTCCGGAACCCGGAGCAAGTGATGCCTGTCCCTAAGGAGCGCCGTCACATGCTCATTCCAACTATATCCAAAAATCAGGCGGACAGATACGTTTATTACTGACTGCAAGCAGTTCAAGTGACTGTTTGGGAGGCCGAGTAGATCGCTATTGCAATAGTCGATTATGGATAGTATGAGTGCTCATATGAGTTGAATTGCAGCTGCCGTTGGTATATAACGATGAATCACTTTAATCCTGTGTAATTGGTAATGACAGGTTTTTGTCATGTTATTGATGTGACTGTCAAAATATAGTGTCTCATCCAGAAGTATGCCAAGAAGACAAGTGCTCGTGGTAGACAAAATTTTCACATCGCCAATTGCTAACGGTGCATGACTTATCAGGTCTTTCCTCCTAGGAGTACTGAACCATAGAAATTCCGTCTTTGCTGGGTTTAATGCTAGTCGATTGGCTGCCATCCATGATTCAATCTTTGAGATGCATTCAATGATGTGGATCCATAGCTGTTCCATATCAGGAGATAGACAAGAGGAGTAAATTTGTCTGTAATCGCATAGCTATGCAATGCAAGACCAAAAACAAAAGTAATGACAACATACAGAAACAAAATTTTTATCAGGGTGGATCAGAAGTTACTGGAACAAGTGGAAAAGTTTATATACCCCGGCGCCATCATATCAGAAGACTGCTTCCAAGAAGAGGAAATAAATGCCAGACTGACAAAAGGAAGGGTTGCCATCAGAAAAATGAAACACGTATGGAAAGGTAAAAATATCAGCATTAGAACGAAGAAGAGAATAATAGAAAGTGCCACATGGGGTACAGTGTCACATGGATGTGAAAGCTGGACTTTGAAGGAAAAAAAACAAAAAGAATAGAAGCTTCCTTAATGTGCTTATTATGTAAGATGCAATGCATAAGTTAGAGAAAGGATACCAATGATTTTGAATACCTTGAGAGTCTGTGGATATGGGATAACAACTCCAGACAGGAAATAAGAATAGCAAAAGCAACAGGAGTAATGGCAGGATTTAAAACAATATGAAGAAGCAAGGCTATGAAAGTTGAGACCAAACTGGAAATATTAAAAGCTGTATCTTCAGTGTGCTACTCTATGCATCAAAAACCTGGACTATAAAGAAGAGGGACCAAAAACACCTACTGACTGGCCTTTGAAATTAAATGTTATAGAAGATTTTTAAACATCAGATGACAGCAGAAAATACAGAACACAAAGATACGAGAAAGAATCTAGGCTAAAACTAACATCATGCAAACAATGATACGGGGAAAATTAGCTTCTTTCATCACATATGCAGGATGGAAGACTGGTGACAAAGATCATTCTGGGATGGAGAAAATTGAAGAGGCAGATCAGGAAGAGAGAAGAAAGTTAGATGACGTCATGGAACGAAGCACGCTGAGCTGCACACTTAACCAGAGCAACCCAGGACCGAACAAAATGGAGACACATTGTCAACTAGGTTGTTGATACCTAGGGGTGTAACACCCATGAAGCTGGATGATGATGATGATGATGATGATGACAACGACGATGACAATATGTTACTTGTGTATTAGTCATCAGATTGTTCTGTTTGAATGCTTAGAATAACTCCTTAAAGGTTTAATAAAATTTTTAAAGTCATCACCATTCGGCTAAATAAATTTGGGGAAAAGCGTTCATATGAACTGTGAACGTATACGTTGTAAATTTACTACATTTCAGGCTATATAGAAGATAAAGAAATGAGGTTTGCACCGTTGTTTAGCATTTTTATTGGTCTTTCGAACCATCCATGCAAAAAAAAAATTTTGGGGGTAGGGTCCACTCTACAGCCTAAAATAGGTCCCCTCCCCAAAATTTTGTTCAAAGCTCAATAGCACAAACTTTGTGACCCCCCTTATGTGAGCGGCAGATTTGTATAGGGTGTATTTGGAACAGAATAGTGAAAAATTTTGAAGATCGGACCCAAATGGGGGTAGTTATCACTTTTGGAACCCTAGAACTCATTGCTCGGAGAAGAAAAAATTTTTCGCAAGCTGAAAAAATTACATTTCAGTATATTTTGGGCTATATAGAAGGTAAAGAAATGAGGTTTGCACCATTGTTTAGCATTTTTATTGTTCTTTCTAACCATCTGTGCCAAAAAAATAAATTTTGGGGGTAGGGTCCACTTTACAACCTAAAATCGGACCCCCTCCCAACAAATTTTTTTTTCAAAGCTTAATATCACTAAATTTTCAGCAGTGACCCCCCTGATGCGAGCGGCAAATTTGTTGAGGGGTGTAATTGGAACAGAATAGTGAAAAAACTTTGAAGTTCGGACCATATTTGGGGTAGCTAGGATTTTTTGTACCCTAGAATGACACTTTTGCAAAGCCATAATCCGACCCCCTATCAAATAAAACCTATTTTCATAGCTTATAGTGATCACAATCACTAAAAAAGAGCTACCATCTACCGAATGGATAACAACTATATCGAATTATTACATTAGAAAGTTTATATACGGCGAATCCTGTGGCGGAATAGATGCTGAAGCAGCGCGCCGTTTATAAATGGCGCTAGCCGTTGGCGAATTTGACGAGCGCCATTTATAAATGGCTAAACGGCGCAATCCTGTAAGAGGTTAATAACAAAGTTTCGGGCAATGCAAAAGGAGCTTTCATTTCAATACTATTCTCTTCATCAAAAGAATACCATCCCTCACACCCAGGGGTTGCAGGCACCACTGGTCAAAACTCCTGTTTTTAGACTGTACATTCTTTCATGACTATTTTGTCAAATAACTTATATATGTGTTGCTCCTCCATAGATGTTAATATGCAAACTCATTTTGATTGGCTTACTCATTGTCTGCTTCTCTCAGTTCTGTTTTAGAGAATCACCACACTGCTCTTGCTTTCAGGCTGACATTTAAAGATAACACAGCTAACATATTTCAAAAGGTGGAAAAGTCAGTATTATTTATTGTTATTGTAGCAACTATGCAGTAATATATATCATCTTCATAATCATTAGCACCTTTAAGTGTTGCCATGAATGTATCAAATTTTATATTGAACAACTTTGTGTTATGGACTTGATCCTTAATTTTATACAATTTTTGCTATTTTCATTAAGGGCAGATTTTGTGTGGCAAATGCACAACTTTCAAAAATTTGAAATGTAAATGGTATCAGTAACATCTATGGCTATTTAGTGACTATTTACGAGATGCAGTGTAGGATGCAGGGTAGCGATACGGTAGTGATAGGGACGGGACCGATTACAGGCTAGTGATACAGTAGGGATACGGTAACGGTAGGGACCGATTAGAATGTGCAAATTAAAGAGGCATCAGCTTACTTTGCCATATCAGCAAAATCTCTTTTCAAATCATCCTACAAAGACTAAAGAAAAAACTGAAAACATCCTATTAGAGGCACAGAGTGGATTTTGAATCAACAAGAGCACAATCGACCATATCTTCACATTTAAGACAAGCAGGTGACAGAAAAATATGAAGAATTTGACAGCTATACATATGCTACGTCAACTTATAAAAGGATTTTGACAACATATGGAGGAAAGGTCTTTGAAGAATAATTTGTGAGGTTCTATGCATTGACGTCACCTTATCTTCAACTACTTAAGGAAAGAGGAAATGATGATGATTTATTTATTTATTTAGGACAATTTATTTGGTGCCGTAGGCATAACTAAGGCTAAAGTCAAAGGCACCTAACAACAAAAAGAAACTTTAAACAGATGCGTCTTAATACTCTTCAGGAACGCTCCGGACGTGGTCTCCATAGTAACCTCCTTCGGTAAGGTGTTCCACAGCACTGGATTGCCTCTCCGAAAGGATCTGTCCCCGAAGACTACAGCTCTGGCCGGAGGAGGGACCAGCAGCAGATTGCAAATCCTCGACTGAAGCTGTGAGCACTGTTGCGCTGATGGAGCAGGTTGTATTAGGTCACGTAGATAGGTGGGGCAGTGCGGGTCGTACAGAGTCCGAAACGTGAGCCAGCACCGTTTCAGAACAATCCGCTCAGGAATCTTCAGCCAATGAAGTTGGTCTTTCAGTGGCTGCGACACATGAGCATTCTACTTCAGACCAAATATCAGTCGCACCGCAACATTGATCACCAGTTAAAGGCTATTGAGTCTCAGCATAGGCAGTCCCAACAGGACGCTATTGCAATAATCAATGCGCGACAAAACCAGCGCACGTACCAGTTTGATTGTATCTGGTATGGGGAGGTATCGGCAGATAGCTTTTATCCTTCTCAGATGAAAGAATCCAAGCCTGGAGACATTAGCAATATGACCCAAGAACGAGAGAGTCTCGTCAATCAGCACTCCAAGGAGTCGCAGTTCAGTTTTGGGGACTATTTCCACGTCATCCACCCAAACCGACTCACGAGGAATGAGATGCTTTCCACGCAGACTACTAAACCAAAGTAGTTCTGTTTTGCTTGGATTGAGCGCCAACCGATTAACATCAGCCCACCGTCGAACCAAGGAGGTACAGGTAGAGATGCAGTGAGTGGCCTCCTCTGTATCGGTTGGGAGACAGGAGGTGAACATCTGCACGTCATCAGCATAGGCATAAGGGGAAGTCCCGCACCCTTCAATGACACAACAGATATCAGCCACGTAAAGAATAAACAAAAGCGGCCCCAGGACTGACCTTTGAGGTACCCCACAGCTCACTCATCGTGATGCAGACCTATGTCCCATCCAAGTGACCGACTGGCTACGATCTGACAGATAATTCCGGATCCAATCGAGAGCTGCTCCACTGATCCCGAAGGTGGTATGGAAGCGACTGATCAGGATGTCGTGATCAACGGTGTCAAATGCCACAGAAAAATCCAGGAGGCAAAGGAGCGCATGCCGGCCATTCGAGACCGCCTCCACAATATCACTGTAGATCCGTAGCACCACTGTCTCCGTAGAGTGTCCCTTACGATATGCAGATTGATCTTTGGGCATAAGGCCATTCCTGGTCAGGTAAGTCACAAGCTGATCATTCACCACCCTCTCCAACAATTTGGCAAGAAATGGGAGGTTTGCAACCGGGCGAAAGTTACCGGGCTCACTCTGGTCCAGTCCCGGCCGCTTAACCCGTTCCAGGGGGATTTAATTTTTTCAAGTCGTCCCTAATCGGGGTATTTAATTTGGGGGAAAGGCGTTCATGTGAAAATGTGAACATACAAGTTTTAAACTTACTATATTGCAGGCTATATAGAAGCTAGAAAGATGCGGTTTGCACCGTTGTTTAGAATTTTTATTGCTTTTTCGAACCATCCATGCCAAAGAAGAAGATTTTAGGGGTAGGGTCCACCCTACAGCCCAAAATAGGACCCCTCCCCAACATTTTGGTCAAATTTTGTTCCAAGCCCCATAGCAAAACTTTTTCTGCGGTAACCCCCAAACTGTGAGTGAGAAAGTTGTCAAGGGGTGTAATTAGAACAGAATAATGCAAAAATTTTGAAGATTTGACAAAATTTGTGGTAGTTATGATTTTTCAAACCCTACTGCTCAATGCTCGAAGAAATTACAATTTTGCGAACAGATTTTCAATCTGAAAAACCGAACAACTCGGTATATTTCAGGCTATGTAGAAGCTAGAAGGATGCGGTTTGCACCGTTGTTTTGCATTTTTATTGCTCTTTCGAACCATCCGTGCCAAAAAAGAAAATTTTGGGGGTAAGTCCACCTACAGCCGAAAATCGGAACCCCCTCCCAAAATAATTTCAAAGCGCAATAGCAAAAAATTTTCAGCGGTAACCCCCAACTGTGAGCGAGAAAGTTTTAGGGCGGTGTAATTGGAACATAATAGTGCAAACATTTTGAAGATTGGGCCAAAATTGGCGGAGTTATGATTTTTCAAACCCCAGACTTGAGTCTTTTTCGAGGCATTTCAATGCAAAATCCCAGTATTTGGACGATCAATGGCAAGTTTTCTTGCTCATATAGTCAACAACAGTGAAGAAAGTGCTGCCATCTATCTAATGGATAGTAACTAAATCGAAAAGTTACTCCCGGGGCGGTTTAAAACTGCAATGTCCGGGATACACACATGCTTATGTGGTGCGCTGTTTTAAGACGGCGATCACCGTTTCGTTATGATTTTCGGGCGCCGTTTATAAACGGCAATAACCGGCAACGGGTTAAGATGAAGCCAAACTTCAGCACTCTTCCACCGTGTGGGGAATTCACTTCCCTTCAGAGAAACTGACAGCAAGACCGCAATATACGGCGCTAGCTTCCCGATAACTGCTTTCAAAAGCCACGTCGGCCTTGGGTCTGCAGCGCACTGTTTGTTTGGCGCCTTAGTCACCATGACAATAACTTCCTCAGGTGAGATGGGAGTATAGTATAGTAATTGCAAACGAGACCTGTGGTAGAGAACATTTATTTCACCGGTACAATAAGATGATGTGTTGAAAGGAATAGTCATTATCAGGGTATGCACGCATAGTTAAGTCAGAGATATATCAGACTATTCACAACATTTAATTAGTTAAAGAAAAGTATCAGACATAAAGTTTTGTCATCAACCATCTTACAGCAAACTGGTACTCAACAATGTAATGTATTAATTGTTGCCACTACTGCTATATAAAAATTGTCAACGCCCAACTCAAAAATTTTAAGTTTACAAATCAAAGCTCAAACAGGTGCTATGTTTTGAACAAGATTCTTGGTATTTACAGCTTCTAAGGAGTTTAATTAACAATAAACCCCTAAACCGAGCCGCTGAGCTGGAAATATTTAGTTGTAGCCGTAAAACCGCTAAAATTTTTTGACTAGCTGCCAAGTTGAACCGAAAAGAGCATAGCCATAAAACTGCCAAAAATGTTGTAGCTAGCCAAAAATTTTGCCATTGAGCATAGTAGAAAGTGCAGGTGCAGCAGAGCAGCATAATTACTCTGATCTGGAAAGTTATTAATATCGATCAGCGATAAACCAATAATGTCAATAGCAGACATTTCTCATAGAAATTAATACTCACATTATTAAATTCTACAGTTAAAGAAAAGAATACTGATATTACAGTGTTATTGTACCGGTGAAATAAATGTTCTCTACCACAGGTCTCATTTGCAATTACTAATGATGCATGCATGATAGGAGAAGACAAACTTCATCGTGTGTCATTTATTCATGATACTGTAACTTCAAATTGTTTATTTAAGTCACTTTGAGGCTTAAATCTTAATACCTAGTCCGGCTAGTGACGTCTTTTCATCATTTTTTAGTTTTGAAGAGCACTATTAGTTTATTGACATTTTATACTTTTGCTATGTTACATTGATGGTAAGTAAGTAAAATCTCGTAAACTTATACAGCGCCCTGGAAAGTAGTACAGTAGTAGCTGCTTATTCTTATGCGCTTAATCTTTCTTGAGATAGCTATAGACAAGGTGGTTTGTCGGCCGGGCAAAGGTCAGTATATCTATGAGGTAGCGGGTCAGGTTGTTATTGCTCTGGAGGAAATGACTTTTCAAATAGGAAGGTTTTAAGTTTAGACCTAAAGGCTTGAGGAGAAAGTGAAAGAATTAAAGGAAATGAGGATTCGGAGCTTATTGTTTGACCATGTCGTAGGCTGCGGAGGGAGGCTGGAATTGAGTTCCAAAGTTCTGATGCAGCGTATGAGAAAGTGTGGTTGCAGATTTTGAGTGATGACTGATTTAATGGGCATTCTCCTACAACTTTGCCGCTCACCTAAGTAGGGTTACCACTCAAAAATTTTAGCAGGTGAGCTTTGACAAATTTTTTCGCGAGGGGGTGCTATTCTAGACCGTAGGGTGGACCATACCCCCAAATTATTTTTTGGGAATGGATGTTTAGAAAGAGCAATAACAAAGCTAAACAATGATGTATAACCTCATCATTTTAGCTTTCATATTGCCTGAGATATAGTAAATTTAAATATTCAGTTTTGTAGAATGCTTTTTCAAGCAAAATAAATGGCCGGCACGTTGACGGCTTCTAAAATTTTCATGGATGGTAAAGGGGTTAAAGGTGTCAGACAAGACTGTGTAATTTCTAGGGCTGTACCGGATGCAAATTTTTGAAATCCGGCCGGAGCAGGATTTGGCCGGATTTATGAAGTGAGATCCGACCAGAACCGGAGCCGGATTTACAATTAAAAAAGAAAAAGAAAATAACTTAAATAAGTAATAACTAATAACGTACTACCGGGTACATCACTTGACTTAGGTGAGTGGAGTCACTCGACTGTTCATTACTAATTTACTGCAGTTCATTACTAATTTACTATAGAGACATGATAATGATGACAATCATGGCATATACTCATAATTTATTAATTTAAATCTTGGCCTCATATTCTTCTGGCCGAATCTCCAGAAAAGCTACAGGAACTAGTAGACCGACTAGACAAAGTAACTCAGGACATCTGGTGGCCAAACAAAATTAGCAATGAGGATCTTTGGAAGAAAATGTCACAAGAACCAGTGGAACTTCAAATAAAACAAAGAAAATGGAGGTTGATTGCACAGTAAGGAAACCCCCGATCACTGCCACAAGACAAATGCTTTCATGGACCCAACAAGGAAAATGACAAAGAAGTAGACCAAGGAATGCATGGAAAAGAACAATAGCTCAGCTCAGCTTATCTGGTTTGGTACTTGAGGTCAGCTCTCAAAAATTGATCATCTGTCTATGCAATCTGCCTTCCCTGGCCTCTCTTTCTCCTCTTCTGTCCGTGATCTTGGTATAATTCTTGACTCTGAGTTACCCTTTATGGATCATATTAACTCACTTTGTTGCAGTTGCTTCTATCATCTCTGCCAGCTTAGAGTGATTCGACATACACTAGACATGCCATCTGCTTCTACTTTGATTAATGCATTTATTTGCTCAAGGCTTGACTACTGTGGTTCACTTTTTGCTGGTCTTCCATCGGTGCGACTTGATAAACTCCAGATGGTTTTTCGTTCGTCAGCCAGGGTGAATGCTGGTGTCACAAGACGTGATCACATTAATGGCTGCCTTAACCTGCTCGAGTTGAGTTTTGTGTGTTGAGAGCGGTTGCATTCTCTCTTCGCGGAAATCACGTGGCTGTTCACCGGAGTAACGAATTCGGGACAAGGGGATGCATCTACTGAAGTCAGGGGACTCTGCTTAAACGGCATAGTAGGCTGTGAAGATGCCATCTTTAAGTCCGTTAAAAGGAAAATAACAAGCGATAGTAGTAGTAGTAGTAGTAGTAGACTTCTTTAGCGCCATTGTAGTAGTACATCTGCACCAGTCGATGGTCGCTTCAGTGAATAATCGTAGTCGTGAATCATTGTCCGTGGTGAATCGAGGTTGTAATCCAAAGGTCAGTCCGTACTTCCAGATTCCAGGTTAAGGCGGATATGCAGTCAGGAATAGATGTGTTTTAAGTCTAGACCTGAAGGTAGTAAGACAATCAGTTTGGCGGACCTGTACCGGCAGAGAATTCCAAAGTCTGGGTCCGGTAACAGAAAAAGCACGTTTTCCAGTAGTAGTCCTGCTATAGGGTATGTAAAGAGTAGTAGCATCAGATGACCTCGTTGAGTGCTGGTTGTCTTGAGCAGTCAGTAATGATCGGAGATACATTGGCTGATTTGTGTGGAGCGTCTTATGCACAATGAGACTTATCTTGAATTCAGTTCTTTGTTTGACAAGTAGCCAATGAAGTGATTTTAGGATCGGTGTGATGTGCTCATATTTGGCAGTTCCAGTGATAGCCCTGGCTAATGAATTTTGAATCCTTTGCAGGCGGTTTAAGTCGGATTTTGAAATACCAGTATACAGTGAATTGCAATAGTCGAGACGACTCGATACCAAAGCGTTGGCCAGAGGAATAAGTGCAGAGGAAGGGATGAGGTGTCTAATCCTCCTTACATCTCGTATGTTATAGTGAGCAGAACGGCAGACGAAGGCAATGTGTTCTGAGAATGAAAGGTGATTATCAAAAATAACTCCAAGACACCCACCTACAACTTTGCCGCTGAACCTGGGGGGTCACCACTGAAAAAATGTTTTTATTGACCTTTGAACTTATTTTTTGGGAGAGGGTCATATTTTGGTCTGTAGGGTGGGCCCAACCCCCGAAATTTCTTTTTGGGCACGGATGGATGGTAAGTACAATAAAAATGCTAAACAATGATGCAAACCACATCTTTGTAGCTACTATATAGCCTGAAATATAGTAAGTTTAAAAAGTACATGTTCACAGTTCAAACAAACGCTTTCCCCCAAAATTAGTAACCCAAATTGGTAACGTCTTGTAAAAATTAATTCCCCCTTCAATGGGTTAACTCTGACCTGCGCCCAAACATGACTTTATAACTATGTAACTATGGAACAATTTAAATATACTAGATTAATAAAACACTAAACTATTAGCTATAATCTACAGTATACATGGTTTATTATTATTATTATTATTATTATTATTATTATTATTATTATTATTATCCAGGACAATTTATATAGCGCTGTACAATTTATATAGAGCTGTGTGTAGCGGTTTAGGTGTAAGTATGCATGCATTTCCGGGCAGATTGTGGTTGTGATTTTTGGGGAGGAGGTGGGAACAGGATAAACATGGCGCCGAGATTTTATCAGTTGGCGTGTTGTGCTGCATAATTACTGTTTCTGAATTATTTAGTTCTTGTTTACGCTGTGAAACTAACTTTTTCATGGTTAAATATGAGAGTGCACTGATTTATACTCAGATTTTTGTGGAATTTTACTGATTTCGTGCGATTAATTGCGATTAACCTGACTACTGGACCTGTTGCTTCTGCTTAATGCACATGAAAAGCGTCAAAGCTTTTGATGAAAGAAACTTTGTGAGCAAACAAAACTGCCTTCGCAGGGTCAAATTTTTCCCGCAGCCCAGGCTTTGTGGATCGCTGTTTTGGAGCTTAAAGTAGTGATGCTTCATGCTTTATATTTTTTATTTATTTTGGTGGCTTGTGTTAATTAAATAGAGATGATTATCGTATTTTACGTCAACAAATCATCGACATGGTTTTGGCAACAGATATGACAAAACATTTTGATTATTTAAATCGTTTCAATGATGTTATTCGCAGACCTTCCCTTGATGTGGTAAGTGTAATTTACCAACTTGAGAGAATTAATTTGTCTTATTGCAATAGTGACTTCTATGATGTTATAAAGATTAATCGCAACATTATTCTTAATGATGAGACAAGGTCTAAACATTAAGATTAATTAAGATTAACATTAAGATTAATATAACATTAACATAACATTAACATTAATATAAATATTATAAATATTATAAAGATTAATTATGATCTTATAAAGAAATCATCCCTCTGCCCAAATGATTTAGCAAATTACTGGCCTATATCCAACTTAAACTTTATGTCAAAGATGAGAGAGAGAGAGAGTGGTTTCAAATCAAATTCATACCCATCTGTCTTCAAATGATCTTTTCCTTCACTTTCAGTCAGCATACCGCAAACTTCATTCTACTGAAACTGCTCTGATCTCTGTCCATGATCACATCATAAATGCAATGGAAGGCGGCAAGGTCACCGCATTAATACTTCTTGATCTATCAGCAGCTTTTGATAATGTGGATCATTCCATCCTCTTACATCGTTTCCAGCACTGGTTTGGTGTAGCTGATTCAGCGCTGCATTGGTTCACTACTTATTTGAGCCCTTGCACTCAGTCTGTCTGCACAAATGGTACTTTTTCATCATCAGCCTATTTAAATTGTGGGGCTCGGTTCTTGGTACTCTCTTGTTCACTTTATACATAACTCATCTTGATTCATTACCGTCAGACCATCACCTAGATCACCACCTATATGCAGATGATACTCAGATTATTATTTCATTTGATAAGTCTTCAGCAGAAGCTTAATTGGAAACTATTTCTCAAGCATTCTCTCATATTCAGTCGTGGATGGATTCAAATAAATTTCTTTTAAACCCGGCTAAAACTGAATTTTTACTTTTAGGCACAAAGCCCCAGCTCAAGAAATTTGACTCTATAAACTCTGTTAAGCTTGGGGATTCGACTATTCCTGTAAGCACTTCTGCACGGGATCTGGGAGTTATTTTTGATTCCACACTTTCTTTCACAAATCATACAAATTGCATCTGCAAAGTAGCTCACTACCATCTTCGTGATTTGTACCATATTAGGATATTTCTAAATAAATCTGCATTAATGCTCTTGGCAAATGCCTTACTGTCTAGCTTCTTGATTACTGCAACTCCCTTCTCTTTGGCATCTCAAAATCCAACCTGGCTAAACTCCAACAAGTTCAAAATTCACTGGCTCGGGTGGTTTCAAAAACCCCAAAACGTGAGCTTATAACCCCAGTTCGTAAGGGTCTTCATTGGCTTCCAATTAAAGAAAGGATAGACTTTAAAATCTGTCTGCAGGTAAACAAAACACTTTATTACAAGGAACCTAGTTACCTTCTTTCTAAACTTTCTATGCAAACAAGCAAATACTCGACCAGATCCTCATCTGCAATAGTTCTCTCCCTCTCCCATACTAGGACAGTTCTTGGTTCTCGTGCCTTTTCAGTGGCTGCCCCCAAACTCTGGAACTCATTGCCTCAACATGTGCGCATTGCAATTCATTACAGATTTTTAGAAAAGATTAAAAACCCATCTTTTTTACCTGGCCTATCCACCATAGACTGTCACCCGTTTGCCTGGCCGGATACCCTGGATTTGACCTGGATCTTTAATTATTTGGATTTGGTGTGCCATCGGTTTATGTTCCTGTGCATTATGAAGTGGCGCTATAGAAGTTTAAGATTAGATTAGATTATTATTACGCCGCACTGACTGTATAGCAGCTATTGTTACGTGGACGGAAGAGAATCGGCTCGCACTGAATCCGGCCAAGACTGAATTTTTGTGGATGAGCACCCCCAGGAGAAGGCATTTGCTAAGTCATGCCCCGTTTGTGGTGGGAGATGCAGCCATTGCTCCCTCCGAGAGCTTACGTCTTCTGGGAGTGCTCCTAGATGAGACTCTATCCTTTGAAGCGCACGTTAACAATCTGATACGCTCCTGCCACTACCAACTGCGGAGAGTGAGGTCAATTCGACGGTACCTGCCAGTGAGCGCGGCTGTCAAATTAGTGCGTGCCCTGGTACTGACACGAATTGATTACTGTAACGGTGTGCTTCTTGGACTTCCGGATACTAGACTGAACCGCATACAATCAGTGCTGAACCAGGCTGCACGAGTGATTTTCGGCTGTCGCTGGGGTGACCACGTCACTCCTCTCTCCTTAGAGATCGACTCCACTGGCTCCGTGTTCCACAGCGCATTGTCTACAAGCGCTGTTGGCTTACGTTTCGGGCTTTACACGATCCATTCTGTCCTGATTATCTAACTGTACTTGTACGGAGATCGACTGTGATCGAGAGGAGATCGGTTCTTAGGTCCAGTCGGAGAGTGCAGTTGTTGGTCCCTCCCCCGTCCAAGACCCCTAAGTTTGGGGAAAGATCATTCGCGCGGGGGAATCCCGCCCTGTGGAACTCTCTTCCAGACAATGTGACTGGAGCAGTCTCAGCTGGACTTTTCATTAGAAATTTGAAGACACATTTATTTAATATTGGATATGAATTGTGTTAAGCGCTTTTGTTGTAGGCCTTAGCCTTGTCTACTGAGCTATATAAATTGTCAATAAATAAATAAATAAATAAATAATATTATTATTATTATTTCTAGACAATTTCCCCAGCGTAGTAAACAAGGCTAAGGCCTACGACAAAAGCACTTTGACATAATTCTATCAGTTAAATCCTATATTAAATAGGTGTGTTTTTAAGTTCCTAAGAAAGGATTCCGCAGAGACAGCTTCCGACACAACGTCAGGTAACGAATTCCAAAGTAACGGATTCCCTTTGGAGAATGACCTTTCTCCAAACTTGGAGGTCTTTGACGGAGGAGGGACAAGCAGTAGGACTCGACAACTCGACCGAAGCTTCATTCTCGACTCATTTGACATCGTTCGCTGCACCAGCACACTCAGATATTCTGGGCAGTGTGGGTCATAAAGGGCTCGGAAAGTGAGCCAACAACGCTTGTAAACAATACGCTGTTGAACGCGTAACCAGTGGAGGCGATCTCTCAGCAGTGGCATGATGTGGTCATTCCAGCGACAACCGAAGACCACATTTAGTAGTAGTATGATTCCCAAGTATAAGATACATGGAAAATGTATCCAGCTGCCTTTCTCAAAGAATACCGGGTAGGCAACTTTTTCAGGGCAATAGGCAAGTTAAAACTGAGGAGAGGGGTGCAGCCGGTACATTGTTCCGGTGCCCATGGAGGTCAAAGGGGCCCGACGTCCTGCAGGGGCCCGGGTCCGGCGATAATGATGTATTAACAATAGCCTGAACCCTGAAAAAAACTGACAAGCTAAAACAGGTCATCTTCATCAAGAGCACAGGGGCCCGGGGAATGTAAAGGGCCCTGGCCGATCAGGGTTAAGTAATGCCCTAAATAAAAAGGACCGAGAAGGAAAAAAAGGTCATCAGCACTTTTTCACACTTGCACTTGTGGACCCCGAATTCTGCTTTGAAAAAGACCGACAAGCCAATAAAGGTCATCAACTTTTTGACACACTTGTCAAGGAGGTCTTGAGGGGAGGGAGCAAAACCCCTCCACCAGCTTTGACTATTTGATGGGCTGCTTATTCAGCTATAGTACACCTAGTACACAACTCCGATGAAAAAGTGGGGGACCCAACCTCAATGCCTTTCCTCTCCCTACTCTACCCTGCCCTCTCAAAGCGGAGAGGGAGCTCGACCCTAGCAGCCTGATAGATGTATCCTCAAAGTTTAGATGGGAGTAGACACTAACTGGCTATACAAAGATTTCCAGAGGCCGTGGACCAAAGTCAAGTATTTACATTAACATAATTATCAGTACAATCTAAAATGGCATACATACAGCTAATTTGGTCCTTGTGAGGATTTTATGGACTAAGTAACAAGAACAAGGAAAAGGACTGACCTGCAAGGACAAGGATAAGGATGAGGACTAACCACCCAAGGACGAAGACCGACTCCCCAAGGACGAGGATAAGGACAAGGACTTTACATTGATCCTTTAGGACATGGACTAGGACAAGGATTAACACCACTGACACGGACTACAGTAAGCCCATTGCACAAAACAGTATATAAAAAATTGTTTCGAATTTTTTTATTTCATTTCTATTTTAGGTACAAAATTTTGACTTGACTTGACTTTGACTTTATTATTTCCAAAGTTCATCAATTATAAGTTCATTCATTCATTCATTCATTTGTTCACATGGACGACAGAGGTCCGTTGTGCCAATCTCGTGTTGCGCGAGTTGTGACAGCGACCGATGGCTGAGTGCCATTCATGAAGAATTGTGGAAGGAAGACCATCGCCGATCTGCTGGGGCCATGTACGGCGTGGTCTGCCAGGAGGTCTTCTCCAGCTCGGAGGAGGACGTGTCTCGGTGCGTCGAGCAATGGCGCAGGCAAGAGCGCGATGGGCTGGAATGTTCTTGTCCTGGTGAGCCACGTGACCGAAGAGAGACAGACGGCGTCGCGTGATAATTTCTGTCACTGGCAGGAGGGCAGTCTGTTTGGAGACTGCTTCGTTGGTCACGAAGTCGAACCAGCGAATGCAGAGAATCTGTCTCTGGCAGCGCATATGGAATGCCTGTAGTCTTTCAGAGTCTCGTGTAAGCAGAGTCCAAGTCTCAGAACCGTATAGGAGAATTGGCAGGACGCAGGACTGATAAATTATATTATTTAATTTTAAATTATAAATTAAATTTTTAATTAAATTAATTAATTTTATTTTAATTAATTTTAATTAATTTTAATTAATAAATTTAAATTAAATTTTAAATTATAAGTTCAGCACAACTATAAATTCAGTAAATTCTAAGTTCAGCATTATATAGGTAATATTCACATGGGGGCTGTCCATTAATTATGTCAACAATTTAGGGGGAGGGCTTTGGAAAAGTTTGACAATTGTTGATAGGGGGAGGGGGTCAAGAGAAGTTGATGGCAACAATTTCACTTTTTTAAACTAATCAAAAAATAGGAAATTTCATAGAATACTACTTATTACAATGGAAAAAAGCATTAGAAAAAAAGGTAGTCACCACCACATTTTGACACTCGATGAGGAAAAAGGGAAAAAATGATCATCACCACAAAAATAATAAATAACCTTGTTATTGGGACCTGTCATTGATCTTGGGGGGGTCAAGAGTTGTTGACGTAATTATGGGATGGGGGGTTAAGTGAAAGTTGACAGTTGTTGACAAGGGGGAGGGGGTCAAAAATTGCCCAAAAATTGTTGACATAATTAATGGACAGCCCCATTTGCAAAATTTAACATTAATATTTGCAATAGTAACAGAAATCATATAGGTATCATTAGCATGTGCATAGTAACAGTAGTCGTACATAAGAATTAACTAATAATTAAGTCAAACATTATATACAAGATCACTAGATAACAACAGCTTAGGAAATGAGATACCTACAGGAAAATATTTCCCGCAGAGAGGTACCTTTAATGACAGTATATACTGTAAATACAAAAATGTTTAATGAAATTGACAGAAGAAATTAATAATAAAAGTTACATGAAGAATAGGAAATAATGACAATATTAACAGTTTAAGGAATAAACCCAAAATTTGAGTTTCATATATATAATTTCCGATTTTCATATATGTACTTTTTGAACATGCCTTAAATAAAGTAGCTTTGCTTAAACATACAAATTTGTTTTGTATTCAACCACATACACGCGGGCCAGAAGAAAAGCTTTTGCAGGCCGTATCCAGCCCGCGGGCCGCAGGTTTGACACCCCTGGTCTAGGGATGAAAGACTGCCGGCAATGTTTTGTACAAATGGAAATTATCTTGACGTCCTTATCGTCACCGAATCATGGCATGAACGGTCATCCGATGTTGCAGTTTGTAATGCTGCGCCACCAGGCTACACTTTTCAAAGCCAAGCACGATCTGCTTCTCGAGGCACAATTGGTCAAAACTGTGACTCAAGAGGGGGCGGTATCGTAGTATACCATCGTGCTGCTTATAAAGCAAAACAAGTCGACATCAATGTTACCACGACTACCTTTGAGTCAATGTGCCTGACATTTTCTACGCCAGATGGCCCTTGCACTGTCCTTTCCATCTATCGGCCAGGTTCACAACCTGTTACAAGTGAATTTTTCAGTGAACTGGAGCAGTGTCTGGAGCAATTAGCCATATTCAATTCGCATGTGATAGTGGCTGGAGATTTTAATATTCATATGGAAAGACCTTCTTTGCCGGATGTTAAAACTCTTAGTGCTATCCTTCATCAATTTGGGCTCGTACAACTGGTCAATGAGTCAACTCACATCAATGGAGGATGTTTGGATCTTATTATCACTCGTGAGGATGTTCCTGCATCTGATATTCAAATATGCACGCCTGCAATATCAGATCATGGCCTTGTCTCTGCATCCTTTCCGCTTCCTTCCAGCAAGCCTGTCTACATCCTCAGGAATGTGCGTAACTGGAAAAAGTTCGACAGTGAAGCATTTTGCCAAGGCCTTCAATCAAGCCCTTTGTGCCAAAACCTAGAAGACCTTGCCTCTGCTTCTGTGAGTACACTGTTTGAACTATACGATTCAACAACAAGACGGTTACTTGATGATCTCCTTCCAGTACGCAAGGTTAAGATTCGTCATAAACCTCTGTCACCATGGTTTGACGCAGAATGCAGAACATTTCGACGTCGTGTTAGGAAGTGTGAGCGGAAATTCAGACGAACAAAGAACCCGGATGACCGTCGTGAGACTGTACTTATGATCAGGGACATGCATAAGTTTTTTTCGTGACAAAGAAAGAAACTACTGGGAGTGTCAAATTTCACGTAATGCTCACTCCTCTCGTAGACTCTGGAAAACATTCAATGATATTCTCGGTCGTACAAAGCCTTCGAATTCACAACTGAATGCGGATTTATCGTTTACTGCAAATCAGTTCGTGGATTATTTGATATCTAAAGTTCGTCGTGTGAGGATGCTACAGCTGGGTCGCAGCCGCCAGAGTTTACAACCACAGATGTTTGTCTACAGGACTTTTGACGGTTACGTTGGATGTTCTTCGACGACGCGTCATCCTCTCTATGCCTACGAAAACCTGTGAACTCGATCCGATTCCGACTTTTATTGTGCATGACTATATTGACTGTTTCTTGCCTTTTTAACGTTACTCTGCAATAGGTCTCTTAAAGAAGGCTGCCTACCTGCATCGCAGAAACTGGCAATAGTTAAGCCTAGGCTTAAGCAAACTGGCCTTGATGAGTCTGAAATGTCAAGTTATCGTCCTATCTCAAACCTCAGTTTCTTATCTAAGGTCCTTGAGAAGGTTGTCACTCTTCAGCTGCTTCCATATCTTGAGGCTAATGATTTGCTGCCGAAATACCAGTCTGGTTTCCGTGCCTCACACTCCACTGAAACGCTGCTCTTGCATCTTCTCTCAGATCTCTATAGGGCCATCGATCGGTCAGAAGTCACTCTTCTTGCCCTATTTGATGTCAGTGCTGCTTTTGACACTGTTGACCATGATATTCTTCTACAGCGCCTCTCTGTCTCATTTGGTGTCTCTGGTCTTCCTCTGGCCTGGTTAAAATCCTATCTCTCTGAACGCCGCATGATTGCATCACTTGGTTCTTCCTACTCCCGTGAAGTGCCAGTCACTTGTGGAGTCCCTCAGGGTTCGGTTCTTGGGCCGCTTCTGTATATACTTTATACTGCTGATGTTGCACGCTTGTTTGCACCATATAATTTTAAAAACATATGTACGCTGATGATATTCAGGCCTATTCACATTCCAGCCCCACTAATGCGCTGCAGATCACTCGTGAATTTGTTGAAGCCTCTGACTTACTTCATTCATGGATGCACTCAAATCGTCTTTTACTTAATCCAGCTAAAACTCAGCTCATCTGGTTTGGTACTCGAGGTCAGCTCTTAAAAATTGATCATATGTCTGTGCAGGCTGCCTTCCCGGCCTCTCTTTCTCCTCCTCTGTCCGTGATCTTGGTTTAATTCTTGACTCTGAGTTAACCTTTATGGATCATATTAACTCACTTTGTCGCAGTTGCTTCTATCATCTCCGCCAGCTTAGAGTGATTCGACGTACACTAGACATGCCATCTGCTTCTACTTTGATTCATGCATTTATTTGCTCAAGGCTTGACTACTGTGGTTCACTTTTTGCTGGTCTTCCATCGGTGCGACTTGATAAACTCCAGATGGTTCTTCGTTCAGCAGCCAGGGTGATTGCTGGTGTCACAAGACGTGATCACATTAGTGATTATATGACGTCTATTTTACACTGGCTGCCTTATCCTGCTCGAGTTGAGTTTCGTATGTTGAGAGCGGTTGCACTCTCTCTTTATGGTGCCACTCCATCTTACCTTTCAGAGCTACTCCATCCCCTTAGCTCTATCCCTGGTCGGCCATGTCTTCGGTCCACAACCAATGGTCTTCTCAGTGTGCCCCAAGCACGAACTTCCATGTTCCTGAAGCGAGGTTTTGAATCAGTTGGCCCTATCCTTTGGAATGCTCTTGACGCCAGTATGCGTGGCTTAGCAACTCCTAATTCTATGGCCCTCTTTTTGAAACGACTTAAAACTTATCTCTTTGTTAATATACAGTAATTTGCTGTGGAAGCGCTTCTGAGTGATCTTTCAGAAGAGGCGCTATACAAATATCTTGTTACATTACATTTACATTACATCTTAATTGTTTGTATCTCTTATACTCAGTGTTTAGCATACCTTTCATTTATTACTTCTTCAGGATTGTTTTTGCCACTCTTCTGTGCTTTATTGCCTTCAATCATGTATTTATTATTTTGATTTGCTTACTAATTCCTCTCATTGCATACAACTTCTGACACAGAGAAACCTTATGTAGCATATCATATGCAGTGGCGGTGCTACACACATTCAAGGTAGGACATAGGCTCTACCATTTTTGGCTAGGCCCTGCCATTGGCCTTGCCATACAAACAGTGAAATAGACTTAATGTGCTGAAATCCCGGTTGACGTATTTCACGAGGTCCCCAAGGCAAATTAAGAGGAAGACTTTAGGTCTGCAACAGTTCTCAGGCATTAACTCATTCAGTGCTGTGGAATCGCCCATGAAATAGTCTAGGCTTCCATGAATCGCCTTTATCATCCCTTGTGATCTGATATTCAACAGGTCATCCCATCTATCCATTGATGGATGGGGTGAGATGAGCTGCTGATTATTAGCAGGTCCCATCTACAGCCACTGCAATGCAGCTTCTATGCCACAGTCCCGGATATCTGATATGCGCTCACATACAGTGGTTTTCACACAGGCTTACTTAGCCTCCTAAACCACTTAAAAATCACATTATTATTATTATTATACTGACAACTACCGTAACTGACAACGTACAATTACAGTAGAGCTAAAGGTGTTTAATTTATTGAAAGCTGGAACTTCGTGAACTGTCAGATTTTAAAGGTGAGAAAAATAATAGACATTATAATTTGATGGCTTAGTTTGCTTAAAATTGAAATAGCATTATAGCACCCATAGCTTTTAGCTTGTTCAGTCTTTTTCAGGGTTAATGCTAATGTTAATATATCATCATTGTCGGGCTCCCTGCAGTCCGCCGGGCCCCTGTGCATTTGCCCCTGTCCCCCTCTCAGCAGCCCTGGATGCTCATGAGGCACAGTAACAACTGTAGCATCTGCAACGTCAGCTGAACCTGCATTGCAAAAGTATCCCTGTCCTACCTAAGGGGAAGCGCCATTCACTGATTCAAATCAAAATTTAATTCGCATTCGAAACTTTATGGCCGCTTCCAAAATTCCAATCGTGATTCGAATCGAGAAAAAATATGTGATTCACAGGTCAAAATATGTGATTCGCAGGTCCCTACAAGCAGTGTTGTTTCAGTTATTGATTATTTTTCAGTTACAGTTAGAATTATTGAAATTATTTTTAAGTTATAGTTACAGTTAAAGTTATTGTCATTTTTCAGTTACAGTTTCAGTTACAGTTAGTTATTTTTCAGTTATTTTCAGTTAATCGCCATTGAACACATTAATGAAATTTCGACATTTTTTCTTAACCTCTTAACAGGGTTCGCAGCATATAAGCGGCGCGTCAAACATTCACCAATGGGGTTCGCCGCATATATATGGCGCGCAACTTCAGCGTCTGTTCTGCAACGGGGATTGACGTTTATAAAGGTTCCAATGCAATAATTTGATTTAGTTGTTATCTATTCGGTAGATGGTAGCTTTTCTTTAGCTATTGTGCCCACTATAAGCTAGGAAAATAGGTTTTATTTGACAGAGGTCCGGATTTTGGCTTTGCAAAAGTGTCATTTCTGGGGTTCGAAAAATCCTAACTACCCCAAATGTGGTCCGATCTTTAACATTTTTACCGTATATACTCGTGATAAAGTCGATCCGAGTATAAGTCAACCCCTAGATTTTGGGGATTTGAAGGTGTCTAAAGTCATTGACCCAGCTATAAGTCGAAGTGACGTCACCACGGCGAACCCTCTTGAGGTGATAGTGAGAGTCGGAACAATGGCGGACGCGAAGTGGGCATGTGGCGGCAGCGGCGCCATTGTTTTGATTGAAAAACTGAGTTTTATTCATTCATTCTTGGACGATTTCTATAGCGCTGTAACAAGGCTGAGGCCCACAACAAAAGCGCTTTAACATCTCAACTATACCCCAACCCAAACAGATGCGTTTTTAAGCTCTTGATGAAGTGTTCCGGAGTATCAGCCGTGGTGACGTGATCAGGAAGAGAGTTCCACAAGATAGGGTTACCGCGTGTAAATGATCTCTCTCCAAACTTGGCAGTCTTGGAGGGAGGAGGAATCTGAAGTTTGACCCTACGACTCGAACGGAGTGACGATCTCCTATCACTGCACTGCGGTGTCTTTACAAGAGAGGCGAGATACTCCGGACAGTACGGGTCATGCAGCACTCTGTACGTAAGCCAGCATCTCTTGAACACAATCCGCTCAGGGACTCGAAGCCAATGAAGACGATCCCTGAGAAGTGGAGTTACGTGCTCGCACCAACGACATCCGAACACGATCCTCGCTGACTGATTAAGAATAGACTGCAGGCGATCCAGTTTATTGACCGGGAGACCCCACAACACACTATTGCAGTAATCAATCCTCGTTAGCACTAAGGCCTGAACCAAGTGAACGACACCGGATACAGGTAGATAGCGCCGGACTGATCGTATTCTTCTCAGTTGAAAGTGGCATCGCCTGATCACATCATTTAGGTACGGCTCAAATGACAGAGTACCATCAAAGAGGACCCCCAGCAGCCTCACACACTCTGAGGGGACAATGGCAGCATCACCCATCACGAACGGTTTACGACTCACTAGCGTCCTTCTCCGAGGGGTGGTGACCCAGATAAACTCCGTTTTTCCAACATTAAGGGCCAATCGATTTTCCTCCGCCCACTTCGAGACGGCAGCCAGACACCCCAGGAACCGTTCCCGCAGCACCTCCACATCACCTGGGAGGCAAGACGAGTAAATCTGGGTGTCGCCAGCATAGCTGTGGGGCGACAGTCCAAAGGCCAAAATAATGGATCTAAGGTCAGCCGTGTAAAGAATGAAGAGTAATGGGCGATTACCGACCCTTCAGGGACCCCACACCCAACACTCCGCCCTACAGATAGATTCCCTCCGCACGTTACAGATTGCAATCGGTCAGAGAGATAGCTAGCTATCCACCGCAAGGAGGAGCCACCCACACCGAATGATTTCTCAAGCCGATGAATGAGGACCTGATGATCAACCGAATCAAATGCCGACGAGAGGTCAAGAAGGCATAGGAGTGCAAGCCTCCCGTTCGATACATCATCGACCAGATCATTGAAAATCTTAAGGATGGCAGATTCCGTCGAGTGCCCTCGACGATACGCTGACTGGTCACGCGGCATGAGTCCATTAGCAGTGAGAAACCCTATGAGCTGCCTGTTAACAACCCTCTCCAGAAGCTTAGATAGAAATGTCAGATTGGAGACTGGTCTATAACTCGCAGGATCCGAAGGATCAAGACCCGGCCGTTTCAAATGTGGCCTAACAGTCGCATGTTTCCATGAAGACGGAAACTCACACGTCTCCAAGGACGCGGAAAATAGCATTCTAATGAAAGGGGCCAACAGCTCAATCGAGTCCTTTAATAGCCAAACAGGAAGCGGGTCAGCCTGGCATTGCTTGTTCGGGGCAGACCTAACCAAGGCCACAACTTCCTCAACGGACGGGGGGGGAGAAAGCTAACAGACGGGGGCCATCGTGCACAGAGAAGGTCGCAGGACCAGCATTCGCCGTCCTGTCACGTATCCTTGCTATCTTCTCCTCGATGTGCTGGTGGAAATCCTCAGCACTAAAATCCGGGCCAGTACCACAGGCATTACGATCTTCTCCCAGTAGCGCGTTAAGGACCCGCCATGTCCTCCTCCCATCTGACCCAGACCGACTAAAGGTCTGCCTCCAATAGGCCCTACCCTTAGCCTTGACCAACTTCCTGTACCGACCCAAAGCCTCCCTCCATTGAGCCCGGGCCTCCGGCTCCACATTAGAGCTAATGGCTCTCCGAAACGACCTCTCTGCTCGCCGCGCATCCCGCCGAGCCTGCCGACACTCCTCATCGTAAAACGGACAGAAAGGCCTATCACGCGTCCTGATAGTTTTAGCTTTGAACTATCGAGAAACTGAAAGATTTTGACATTCCCAGATTGATTCCCGACGATTAAGAAAATTTTAAACCTGCTATTCGCTCATTCTTGACAATATCAAAATCTTAATTACTGGTAATCTTGAAATTTTTTATATTTATGTAGCGCCAATAATTAATTAATATTTATGTGGCGCCTATAATTTACCAATCTTAAAATCGCTGATGTAAACTTTTATTTAGATGCCGTAGCGTATGTTGAAAATAATTAATTACGCAAAGAGTTAGCTAAATTAATTATTTTCAACATCCTATGTATGGAAACTTTACCCAACAGTTAGTGCCTCGCGTATAAGTCGAGGTCAGGATATATAAACCTGTGAATTGGCCTTAAATTTCTCGACTTTATCACGAATATATACGGTAAACTATTCTGTTCCAATTACACCCCCTCTACAAATTTGTTGCTCACATAAGGGGGGTCACCGTTGAAAATTTTGTGCTATTGAGCTCTGAAAAATGTTTTTGAAGGGGGTCCGATTTTAGGCTATAGAGTGGACCCTACCCCAAAATTTTTTTTTGCGCAGATGGTTAGAAAGAACAATACAAATGCTAAACAACGGTACAAACCTCATTTCTTTAACTTCTATATAGCCTGAAATATACTGAAATGTATTTTTTTCAGCTTGCAAAATTTGTGGAAATTTTTTTTCTCCAAGCAATGAGTTCTAGGGTTCGAAAAGTGATAACTACCCCAATTTTGGTTCGATCTTCAAAATTTTTGAACTATTCTGTTCCAATTACACCCTTCTATAACTTTGCCGCTCACAAAAGTGGGGTAACCACTGAAAACGTTTTACTGTTGAGCTTTGAACAAAATGTTGGGGAAGGAACCGATTTTAGGCTGTAGAGTGGACCCTACCCTCAAAATTTGTTTGCACTGATGGTTAGAAAGAACAATAAAAATGCTAAACAACGGTGCAAACCTCATTTCTTTAGCTTCTATGTAGCCTGAGATATAGTAAATTTAAAACGTATATGTTCACAGATCATATGAATGCTTTTTCCCAAAATTAATTACCCCGAATGGTAATGACTTTTAAAATTTAATTCCCTCTTTAATGGGTTAATACACAATCACCCTGCTCTCTCTAATTGATTGAAAAATCTACTGATATGTAAATATTTTCATATGCATGTGTTATCGCTACAACATTGCAAATATCCACATCTCTCGGAAAAAAAACTGAAATAATACGCAACTATATATACAATTATTTTTCAGTTATTTTAGCTATTTCAGTTATTTATTTTTCAGTTACAGTTACAGTTATTGACATTTTTCAGTTACAGTTTCAGTTACAGTTAACTGATTTGTTATTTTCAGTTAACTGATATTTTAGTTACAGTTAAAGTTAACTGAAACAACGCTTCCTACAATTAGGCTACTTTTATTGCATTAATTTATGAAATTCAAATCGATTGTTGAATGGCTAAGGCAGTCTTCCGCAGAGTCTGGACCAGCAGAGTTGCACCTGATGATTGGAAAAGAGTTGTCATTCTCCTGTTCTACAAAGGCAAAGGCAGCCGGCGGGAGTGTAAAAACTATAGAGGTATAACACTCCTTTCCATTCTCGGGAAAGTCTTTGCATCAATTCTGCTATCAAGGGTCAAAGAGCTTCTGCTGTCTAAGTGTGGCGACCTCGGCTCGTGGTCTCGTAGTGCGGTCAGGCGGCCCCCAACGCCTGCTCGGTTTCCCGATCGCCAACTCTGCCTGATCGGCGGCGTCTGTTTGCCTTTCCGGTTCACCGACATCAGATGAGGTGTCCACGGCTGCCGGGCAGGCCGTGTACTGATGATGGCCGCTCCTCAATACAGGGTTCTGATTTCCCTCATCCGATGTCTCTCCGTTGGTTCCGTCTCCGGCCTCTTCCGAGAGACCCTTTAATAGTATCCTCTTTTCGCTGGCCACCACTTGGTCTTGGCGCCTTAAGCGATTTCGGTACGTATTCTTGGTCACTGACTTCGACTTGGTCCCACGTCTCTTCATTCTCGGTAATCTAACCGTCTTCCACTCTCTCAAAGACAGGCGGCATTGTCTCTGTTGCGACTTCCTAGCACGCTTGGTAACTTCTGCTCTCGCTTCTAGACGGGCAGCGGCATCTTTTTGTTTCCTCAGCGCTTTCACCTAAACCCGGGGTTAACAGTGCCTGAATGGACGGCGGTCCACTCTTTTCCTCGACAGTCAATTCACCCAAACTGTCTCCCCACGCCTTTATGACAGGCGGGCGTCTGTCTCCTCCCTTGGCTCAGAGTTGACCTCCTGGGCACTAACGTGACCTCAGGTAGGCGATTTTCATCACAGCCAAGACTCACCTTCACTGACAGTGCGCTGGGACTCCGGCGTCACAGCGACGTCAAAAGACACGAATACAACTTGCCTTTATTGGCTTATTTTTATTTATTAATAAACCAAGCAACAATGACAACAAGGCTACAGTGGCAACACTGGCAACACGGACAAAGACGCGTTGACTAGACGCACTCCGGCAGCCAAAATAACTAGCGCACAGGAAATGCAATCGATAGTCTTTGATACGTCAATATGAAACGATAAGCTTTAGCACTTTAAATGGGCTCCATTACTCGCTTTCAATTGCTGTGCTTTCTTTACTCAATCGCTTCATAATACAAGCGGAGCGACCACGAAAAGCACATCTCATATTCATCTTAGAAAATTTTCAGAGAGTTTGAAACTTTTTGACGGGCACTCAAGCGGATTTCGCAACAGTCGTCTGTATTTTCACGTAATTGCCGTCAATAGGAAAAACTAGGGACCCATCTGACAGCGTCATCGTTAGCGGTGGTCAAGGGCTTCATCTACGGCAGGCGCCTTACCAATCACTCCTGCTAGCTGGGCGCCACGGTTCAAGCAGACTTAGCTACAACAGCTGCCTGCGTCCGCTTCTTGATGCGTGATATAAAATTGCCAATTTTTCAGAGATTTTCGAATTTTTAGCGCTTGAGGGCGCTCGACCACTGCTGTCCCCACTTCTCCGTATCAGCCGTCAGAAAGTAAAATTCTGACCCGCCCCCTAGCGTCGTCGGCAGCGGCGATACGAGGCTTCGCCGACAGCGACGCGCATCGCCAACAGGCCCTGATATCCGGGCGCCGGTATTTTGGCGGAATTTTAAACTGTTGAGCCACATCCGCCATTGTGCCATGAAAAGAGAGTCAACTAGGGGACCCAGGCAGCTGCGTCGCCGTTTGCGGCAGTCAGCGACCTCGTCTACAGCCCAGTCCTTCGCTAATCACCCCTGGTAACCGGGCGCCGGTGCTCAGGTGAACGCAGTGACTACACAGCCAGCCGACCGCTGCCGTTCTCTCTCCCTCTTTCCATCACTCCAACTGTCTGTTCCCTTCGTCAGCGGCCAGCCAGCCGCCGTCAAACAGGCAACGGTCTTCAGCGGCCAAACTCTCCAGGCGCTGAAGACCGAACGCTCTCCCGTGGACCTATATAGTCGTTGCTGGTTTCTATAACCCATCTCTCGGTCTTTGGGCGGACGTGGCGATTCTAATAATTTTACCGAAGCCTTAGTGTCTTCTAGCCTAGCGCGTACGTTGTCCGTTTTACGTGAATTAAAACTTTATTAATTAATTAAAATTAGTACAAAATACGTTATTATAAATGCTAATTAATTGGATTAAATTATATATTAACTAACAAGTTTATGCAGTTAAGCAGTCTTTAATAATAATTAGGAAATAATTAATAATAATAATATTAATAATGCTATCGCTATCTGTGGCACATGGTCGCCAAATAAGCAATGGCCTAGTACGTTCCACCATTGACCGTATACTTACACTGAATCTTATAATCCAGACCAGAAGGGAATTCAACCAACCGCTATGGATTGCTTACGTGGATCTCAAAGCAGCCTTCGATTCTGTGGACAGGTCTGCACTGTGGAAACTAATGCTGTTGATCGGGCTCCCCCCCCCAAAGATTGTCGAACTGGTGAAAGAGCTATATACTGGCACACTTAGTGCAGTTCGGTATGAAGGCCAGATGTCTGAATGGTTTCCAATAAACACAGGTATCAGACAGGGTTGTAGGTGTGCTCCCAATCTCTTTCTGCTCCCTATGGACCACATAATGGAAAAAAGCATCCACCGTGGATTCGCGGGGACAATACTTGGAAATGAAACATTCACCGACTTGGACTTTGCAGACGATGTTGCTCTCTTGGTGGAAATGCTGGAAGTCGTTGTTCTGGCATTAGAAATACTGGATGAGGAAGCATGACAGCTGGAATTGGAGGTCAACTGGTCCAAAACTAAGATTCAGACTACTGCCCCATCACAACCCTCATCTGTGCTTGTGGCTGGTAATAAAGTGGAAGTAGTCAAGGAGTTCGTCTATCTGGGCTCATTAACAGACAACACCTGAAGCAGTGAATCAGAGGTGCTGAGGCGAATTGGTATTGCAAGGGAAAGTTTTACCTCACTGAAAAGAAATATTTGGTGCTCAAGCATCTACCTCAACACAAAGCTTCGCCCGTATGCCGTGTACATAATTCCGGTGTTGCTCTACCAGAGTAGAAACATGGACTCTGACCTCATCCATGATCAGGAAACTGGATGCCTTCCATCAATGGTGCCTGAGAAGAATCCTTAGACTATCGTACACCTCACATACAACAAATGAAGAGGTGTTCCAATGTACAGGAGAGGAACCAATATCCATAAAAATACGAAGCAGGCGTCTCCACTACTTTGGGCATGTAGCGAGAACAGCCTGAAACATGGACCATGCGAGAGCCCTACAGGAAGTAAAGGACCCCAAAATCGTGGAAAAGACCAGTTGGTCGCCCAAGAACTACCTGGACCAGAACGATTCGATCTGACTTGGCTCCTTGTAATATTGGACTTTTCACAGCCTGGAAGACGGCTCAAAACAGAGATTCTTGGAAATGCTTAGTGGAAAAGGCTATGCTCCGTCACTGAGCTTGCCAATGATGATGATGATGACGATGAGCTGTTGTTGTATTGTATGCTGGAAAAGGCATTTGTTTTTTGTAGATGTTGACTCAAAGGCAACAGTTATAGACTGTTGACTGACAGAGGATGGCATATAGCCTCCTTGCCATTTGATAAGTACTATTACACCTCATTGTGCAATTTGAAATCACCTGTCTACCACATTTTGCAACCATTTTCTCCACCAAAACAGATGACTTTCTCAATTGTTCAACTATTCTCCTTGCTTTGAGAATCACTTCTTTATAGTGTGTTGTGGTGGTTCAACAGGCAAGTTGTGTATTTAAATACAAAAAGACCTTTAAAAAATTAAAAAATTCTGGTAAATGCTTACAATTTCAGTTTTGGAAATAATTTCAGTTTCTATTCAGTTTCAGTTTTAGGGTTGCCAATTTCAGTTTCTATTCAGTTTCAGTCTTAGAAATAATTTCAGTTTCAGTTAACTGTTTTAAAATAATTTCAGTTTCTATTCAGTTTCAGTTCACTGAAATATCACTGGTCGCAACTGATTTAGACCTCCCATCCTTCTGGAACATTAGGCGCCAGTAGTTATGACTTTAAAATAATTTGTGATTTCCTTGTTAACTTCTTATTTGTACCATGCACAGAACGACAGAAAAGTGACAAAATTAGAAAAACGGTGCTTTTCAGCTCAGATATCATACTGTCACTACTGTACAGCATATTTATTGTCTGTTCAGATTGTATACTATAATACTAGTGATAAAGATACTGTAGCAAACATTGTGTTTGTAATTTTTGGCATACTTATGCTTCAGCATGAAGAAATAATGATTAGTTTATGTCCTTATGATTATTAATGCATTTAAAAAGTTAAAATTTCAATCGATTGTGCATGTATTGCATAATTATGTGATTGACCAAATATTTCTCTAGTCGGGCTGGCCAGACTGGCCTAGTGGCCTGGCAAAAAATTTCAGGCCCTGCCTCAGTTCACAACCTGGCACTGCCACTGAGCATATGTCATTTCCAACTTACACTTTTGGGCACACTTTGGACTGCTGATTACTTGGTATATTGAATTTTCACCATTGTCTCCGTGTTCAGCAACTAATCAATACCCTGATTTCATCATTTTTCTATCTTCACTGTTCCAAGTGTCTGCTCACCATCTGCACTACTTTGTGGCCCCTCAATAAAATCAATATGATCTAATTTCATCAAGGTTTCAAGGCATCTGACCGCACCAACTCATCAACTACCCTCTACACTCACTGATGGAGAAATACAGCTTCATACTATGTGACCTACACTGTACTTAAGTAGCAGTCGTGCTAATCATGCTCCTAATGTCACAAGACCACTCTTGTCAGATTTGCCATATAGCTATAAGCCATGTTATTTTATTCTTGCTTTCATGTAATTTTGAAGAAGTCTAGAAAGAACATACAATTGCATTCATTCTCCATGTAACTTTCAAAAACAGGCCTATCAAGAGCCGACATAGCCGGGAAGTGATTTTGCTTAGTGGCCCTTAAGTTTGACTTTGATGAAGTCATGTGCATATTTTGCAATTTGCACCATTGCATGGCACAGCATAACCATGAAACATTTACTGGTAATCTATAAAATACTACCACTGAACTTGAACATTTTAAGTGCATTCCTTACAAGCAAAAACAATTACAGCCAAGCAAAAGTATATACCGGTACTCCAGTCTAGAGAAAACAAAGACATCGTATTTCAGTGCATATAACTCGATGTGAGCATTTTATGTATAATGTACCACTCACTCCCTCACGAAGTATACTTGGAAGGGCACTATACCAAAACTTTATTATGATGTGAACAATATATCTAACGACTTGAAATTTTAGAAAAGATCAATTGCAAAGTTTAAATGTTAGGTGTAATCTAAATCTAATCTAATCTTAAACTTCTATAGCACCACTTCATAATGCACAGGAGCATCAACCGATGGCACACCAAATCAAATGCATTAAAGATCAAATCCAGGGTATCAGGCCAGACAAACAGGCAGTAGTCTATGGTGGAAAAGCCATATGAAAAAGATGGATTTTTAATCTTGTTCTAGAACCAAGGACCTTTTATATACCCCTTAGCAAGCAACTGCCAGTAACAGGATGAAGTAGCGTTCAGAGGGTAGGGCGGTAGCCCCAGGTGCACACCAGAGGGGGGCAAAAAAATTGAGCTGACTACTTTTTTCGCTTGTTAACCCTTCAGCCGGGGATTAAATTTTTTAGACACCGTAACTGTACCGGGGAATTAATTTTTGAAAAAACGTTATTCCAAAATGATAACTGTAATTTTTTTGAATTTGCGATATCTCAGGCTATATAAGAGCTAAGAAGATGAAGTATACGTCATTGTTTGGCCTTTTTACTCCTCTTTCTATCCATCCGTGCAGAACAAAGAAATTTCGGGGTAGGGTCCACTCTACGGGCAAAAATAGCACCCCCGCCCCCTAAAATGTTCAAAGCTCCGTAGCGAAAGTTTTTCAGTGGTGACCCCATCGGATGAGCGGCACTGTTGTAGATGGATGTCAGTGGAACAAAATTAACCAAAAACTTTGAAAATCGGTCAACATTTGGTGAAGATACCTGAAGTCTAACCTGGACACCTGTGTCAACACCTAAGTATTGGTTACGAATTTTGAGAAAACTGTGTAATTTTTTTGAATTTGCGATATCTCAGGCTATGTAAGAGCTAAGAAGATGAGATATATGCCATTGTTTAGCCTTTTTACTCCTCTTTCTAACCATCCGTGCAAAACAAAGAAATTTGGGGGTTGGGTCCACTCTACGGCCTAAAATAGCGCCCCCTCTAAAAAAAAATGTCAAAGCTCCGTAGCAAAAATTTTTCAGCGGTAACCCCAATCGGGTGAGCGGCAAACTTGTAGGAAGATGTAGGAGGAACAAAATAAATCAAAAATTTTGAAAATCGGACCACAAACGCCAAAGATCTTCAGCCGAAACTCGTAGTTTTCTACTAGACTTGTCCCATTTACTGACCCCCTCGGTCCAAAGACCATATATTTCTTTTCAACTAGAGCAAATCTAGCTAAAAAATAGGTGACATCTATTGAATGGATAGATAATTAAGCGATTGATAGCATAAGACGTATCAGATACGTCGTGCCCGGCACAGGAACCACTACGAAAGTGACTGGATGTATGGGATACGTTGCGCCCAAATACGGTAAGATAACGGTGGACGTATGGGATACGTCGCGCCCGTTTGACGGGTTAACACTTTTTTACAGTAAAATCCTTTAAAATTATCGATTTGGCCATCATGATCATCATCATCATCTGCTATATGTTTTTATATTTTTGACACTACATATTAGGTTAGGTTGCATATTTATTAATTCTGACAATTTCATATAGCGCAATACGCATAGCGAAGGCTAAAGTCAAGAGCGCTTTACAAATGTTCCTAATAGGAGATGTTAAATAAATATGTTTTAAGGTTCCTAGTGAACAGTTCAGAAGATGTCACCCTAGTCACGTCCGCCGGCAGTGAGTTCCAAAGCAAAGGGTTGCCCCTCGAAACAGACCGATCCCCAAATTTTGCTGTCGTAGACGGGGGTGGAACCACCAATTGAGAACGGCTGCTTGATCGAAGCTGCGAGCGCCGATCAGACGACTTGGGCTTACAGACCAGAGCCGTTAAGTACTCGGGGCAGAAAGGGTCATTTAACGTCCTAAATGTAAACCAGCAACGTTTAAAGGCTATACGCTCCGGAATCTGGAGCCAGTGAAGTTTGTCTCGTGATAGTGGTGTCACATGCTCATTCCACCTAGCGCCGAAGATCAGACGTGCTGAAACATTTAGCACCATCTGAAGACGGTTTAGCTGGCTGACAGGAAGTCCGAGTAAGATATTTGTATGATTTGTTAGCAGATCCAGTTATATTATTAAATAAGTGTTCACCCATTGTATTATTTCTTTGGCTGAAGCAATTTTATGGATGCATCATTTGTTTTTTTATTGAAAAAAACTAAGATTTTGTTTGCTTAATTTGATCATTGCATTTTGATAAAAGTGTTTTGCTTACAGTCGGCTGGTATAACTGGTGTAAAAATTTATCCTGTCGAATTTCGCACTGTTGTTAAACGTATGTTGATCAAATGCTGCGATGTTTCCAATCCGACTAGACCACTTGATGCATGTATTGTGTGGGCACGGCGAATTGCTGAGGAGTATTTTCGTCAGGTATATTTTTATTGACATATGGATTGTTGATTAAAGAATCTTTCACTTTGTTGCCAACAATTACAACTAAAATAACTAAATGTAACAGAAAATTATATAGCAGAGAAGTTATAGAGATAGAATCTATAGAGCTTGGCAGAAACATGATTTAATTTTTTTTGAAAAATCTTTTTATCAGGCATGAGAGCAAACCACGATAGGGATTCTCACAATTTGTGTTTTTTACTCATCTTATGGACCTTGTATGCCACTTTGGATAGTAAAATTTTATTCTCAAAAAGGTTAGTTTATTGCAGTACTGAAAGTCAGCTGGTGTGTGGTCGAGCTGAGCTCTGGCACCTCTTTGGACCATGGAAATTTTTTTCCCATAATTGTTCAATATTTGTTCCAATATTGTAGAAGCACCGCATAGCCTACTTGCAAAACTATTAAACTAAGATTAAAAAGTGCTATAGAAATTTAAATGATGGCTATGGGTGATGCTGGATAGCTGTAGGGTGGATGGCAAGCTGCTGAGGATCATCCAAAGCCTGTATAATTCAGCAATGGCTGCAGTCAGGGTCAAGGAAAAAATCAGAGACTGGTTCAGGCCAATAGTGGGCTCATGACAGTGAGATCCAATATTACCACTGCTATTCTTAGTCATGCTAGAGCAAGCAGTGGAGCAACTAGAGGAGGAAGAGGAGGGAGAAATCAACATCCATGGGAGGACACTGAGGAACTTGTGATCACGCAAAGTGGACTACAAAAGATGCTGAATACATTAAATGAAGAGAGCAAAAGGTTCAGTCTCAAAATCAGCATCAAAAAGACAAAAGTCACGGTGGCAGGTAAAGTGGAGGAGCCGGTGGTAATCACCTTAGACAGCACACGGTTGGAAACTGTCGGACAGTTTGTATATCTTGGAAGCATGGTGCGAGCAGATGGGAATTATAGTCAGGAGGATCAGGAGGAGGATTGGTCTGGCCAGCTCAGCACTGGACCAGCTTGGCAAATTATGGAAAGATCTCCCTCAAGACAAATCTCCAACTGTTATGAGTCTGCGTCATCTCTGTGCTCCTTTATGGGGGGGGGGGGGCCTGGACATTTAAAAAGGATGACTGTAGGCAACTCCTGGCTTTTGAAATGTGATGCTACTGATGGCTTCTAAAAGTTCTAAAGATATGGTGGGGAATGAAAATCACTAATGAAGAAGTAAAGAGCAGAATTGGGATTGACAGCAATGTGATTACCACATTCAAAGAAAGGAAGCTTCAGATGTTTGGTCACATGGAAGAAAAGAGAATTCTGAATGCTGCAGTGGAGGGCACAATGGAGAAACCCGCCCTCTGGGAAGGTCCAGAAGACGATGGTTTGACAATATCAGAGAATGGACGGGATTCAATCTTGGGGAAGTGATTCATGCCACACAAGACTGGGGAAATTGAAAAAGGATCGTTCAACAAGCTGCTGGTCTCGACGGTTCATGAGAGGACTTTGAGCTCTATGTCTGTGCAGATCAGGCTGCCAAGATAGACAAATTCATTAACTCATTCTATTTCCCGTTCTCTTACTATGATCGTCATGGATCTTAATCAGGCATGTCAGAATGAATTTTCAGCAGGGGGTGCAGATTTTCTCAAGATAAAAGTTGTGACAAGGGGAACAAAATTTGTTTCTGAAACAACCCTGACGAGCATAAAAAAGTTCGTCACTAACTTTACTTTATCCTCCAAAAGTCTTGACAAGCAAAAAACGTCGTCATCTTTCTTTCTTCTATTTTAAAATCCTCACAAGCAAAAGATTATAAAACAGCCTTATTTTCCAGGGGTAGCAGCTGCACCCCCTGCACCTCCACTTCCTACGGGCCTGGTCTTAATCCTTTCCCAATTGCCATTACTTTGGTTTTGGTGACATTGTTTAAGAGACCCAATATGTTTCCAGCTTCATCAAGTGTGTCCAGCATCTGTTGTAACTCTTCTGGCTGAAATGCCAGATCAACATCATCAGCATATCAAAGATCTTTAATTTTTATGCCGTTAATGGCGCTTACTCCCTCTTCGTTTTACCTCCATTTTTTCCATTGCCCATTCTAGCGATATTAAGAACAGAAGAGGCAAAAGGTGGTCTCCTTGACTTGATCCTATTGTTGTTTTGAACCAGTCTCCAATATTGCCCTCGTATTGAATACTGACCATGTCTCCCTCATCGAGATTGCACAGGACTGTTAGTAGCTTGCCATTAATTCCTGCACTTTCAAGAACACGCTTTACAGTATATTAATGAGTGATGCTATCAATGCCACTACATTTAAAAGAGCATCTGGATGACAAGATTGCCAATTTTAGAAGGTTAACAGCTGATGCTCAATGACCATTATTCATTGCAGCTCTATCTGATTTTGAGTTCAGCAAGTTTTGCCCTTTGAATGTCAGAGATGTGTTCCTTACAAAGTTGCTATCCATCAGATGCCATGTAGCAATGTGCTAAAGACTGCTTGCACCATATATTATGTTTAACCATTTAACCTGTTTAACCATTCTCTATTGTTAGGGATTGTCCATCAGCATTTTAGTCAGTGCATATAAGTAAGTAAGTAAGTAAGTGAATAAAAGCTTGTGAATTTTTTACCGGATGCTTTCTGAATTATTATTGCAGTAGCTGTTTATTCTTAGGTGCTTAATCTAAATTTGAAATAGCCATGGCTATAAGGTCGGGATCAGTCAGGCAGGGTCATTTTATCCAAACGGCCATCATTGTTGGAGTAAACGATTTCTCAAAGTTCATCTGTACTAAAAGTATGTCCAACTAATGGAAACCCACATGTTGTGATATATTCTCTTTATTTGGCAGTAGTATATGCATTGCAAGCTTCACAAATTTGTCGCAATCATGTTGCAACCATCTCCACTTTCAGTGGAAATTCTGCCAAAGTAAGCTTTGTTGACTGAAGTATCAAAGTTAGCGAATGGATTGGCTGCAAAATCTTGGCTAATTTGAACAGTTGTGCAGTTTTGGCTCTATCTTGGAATGTCAACAGTAATCCGCTGCCTCTTATGACAGATCACCAGAATCTGCATGTAATTTTTGCAGAGTG
This sequence comes from Metaphire vulgaris, assembly GCA_018105865.1. Lineage (NCBI taxonomy): Eukaryota > Metazoa > Annelida > Clitellata > Crassiclitellata > Megascolecidae > Metaphire > Metaphire vulgaris. Next base: position 3,789,745 of record CM030841.1, read on the forward strand.
ACAACAATGGCATGCAGGTTTCTAACAATAGCAGTAACAGCCCGATAATTTGAGGTCCATCGCTTGTCTCCTACTCGAACTAGTTCAAGTGTTGTATCCTGCTCATGCACCGATCAGCTTCTCAAAAGACCAGACACACACAAACATGCAGTGAGATGTAGACACCCATTCAGCTGCATTGATACAGGCATCAGCCCAACCTCCGACCTCTCCGACACCATGAACTTCACCGCCGAAATACAACTGTTCCATACATTAATGCATTATTACGCAATCTGGACAAACGCTTTCGTGACACGGCGAAACAAGTTGCTGTTGCCGCAGGTATTTTTGAGCCGAAATCTTTAGTCAACACCGACTCTGGAGAGTTAACTATCAGCTCACTCAGATCACTGTGCATGACATTCAAGCTAGATGTAGACTGTGCTATTAATGAGTGGAATGTCTTCTCATCATTTATAATAAAGCGTATTGGATCATCAGCCAATCAAATTATGCAGTCATTGATAACGCGAGATTTGGGAGACGCCTTTCCTAACTATCACTGTTGAATTCCATTCGCCTTGCTGGTCCTCTTGGAACTACTAGCGTTGACACTCATTTTCAGTTATGGCTAGAGTGTGTACTAGACTTCGCCAGCAATTGACTTCTGACCATATACGTGACTTAATGATTATTTCAATCAAGGGACCGGAAATATTGTCTAGAGATGATATTCGAAGATTGTGTATAGTTGGCATGTGCAGCATTCAAGGTGAATACAGTTTCCAAGACAACATGAAACAATGCCATGCACATCAAACTGTTAGACCGGTAAGTTCAGAACCTCATGCCTGTTCAAACACTTCCTTAGTCTTAATTGTCATTTTATCACAAACTGAGCAAGGACTGTACATGCACATTCATTGTATGTAGTATTTTTGTGTCTTCATCTACTATTTTGTTAAGGTAGTAATTTAAAACTGTACAGTTAAGGTTAAGGTAAGCATTTCTGTGTGTAATTCGGTGACAATTTCTCACTCTCCCCGAACTGTCCTTAATCCCCCCATTGCAGAAGGGAGTGTATGCAATACTGCCTGGCAATGACAGCAGGTACTGTGAATATATTACAAAACTGTATCCTGAGGAAAATTAGATCATTTAATGATAAATATGCAACAGTTCACTATAGTTAGTTAGTTAGTTCCTCTCCTGCCATAGGCATATTGGGCAGCAATAATTTTCCACTTCTGTCTATCTTGCGCTAGCAACTCGACTTCATCCCACGTCATATTATTTTTCTTTATATCTTCTTTTATTGTACTTCTCCAAGCTTTACAGGACGAACCTCATTTCCTCTTTTCATTTGTGGGTGTCCATGATAAAGCGATTTTTGCAGGTCTTTTATTTGATAGTCGGAGAATATGTCCTGTCATTCTCAATTTGCGTTCTGTTATGATGTCGTCCAGTCTGTTCAGATTGCTCTTTTTCAAGATTTCCTCATTTGTAATGTGCTCTTTGTAGTTGATGTTCCATATCTGTCGTATGCATTTGTTGTGGAATACATTTAGTCTGTTTGCTATTTTGGTTGTGATTCTCCATGTTTCCGAAGCATAGGTCACTATGGATAAAATTATACTTTTGTAGAGTCTGATTTTAATTTCAGTGTTTATCTTTTTGGATTTCCATGTATTTGTCATTTTCTGGAATATCGCCATTGCTTTGCCTATACAGCAGTTAATATCTGCTTCTGTATCCCCGTCGTGTGTTATTATACTTCCTAGATATGGAAACTTAGTTGTTTCTTCAATTATCTGGTTGTTTATCGTGATTGGTGTCTTTTTGGTTTGTATTCCTATTTGCTTGATTCTAGATTTGTCACTGCTTATCCTTAGACCCACTTTTTCATCGGTTTTCTCTAGACTTGTGGTCATTTCAATAAGTTTTTCTCTGTCCATGGCTAGCAATGCTATGTCATCAGCAAAGTCCAGGTCTGTGAATCTTCTTTTTTCCCCCAAGTGATGCCATAACTTTCATTATTCATTGCTGTTCTTAGGATGTAATCTATAACCACCAGGAAAGAGGAATTGTGATAATTTGCACCCTTGTCTCACTCCTGTAAGTATGTTGAAGAATTCGGTCATACCACCTTCTGTCTTTATGCAGCATCTTGAATTTTCATAAATTGTACGGAAGCTGTTGATAATTTTTTTGGTATTCCATATAACTCCAGGATATTCCACATTGCCTCTCTATGAATGCTGTCAAATGCTTTTTTATTTTAAAGTTCACCATACCCATGACCATCGACTGGTGCAGATGTACTACTACAATGGCGCTAAAGAAGTCTACTACTACTACTACTACTACTACTACTACTACTACTACTACTACTACTACCCATAATGCAAAAGTGAAGAAGCACTGTCTTCATGCATTAATCTATCATTGGAATCTCTTGTTTTGCCATCTGTGTCATAGAGATATAGACGTTAAATATAACTTGCTTCAACTTTCAGCTCTCTTACTCTTTAGCATGTTGTAGAGGTAGGCAGCTTGTGTTTATGAATGCTAAGGATTGATAAGATTAATTTGAAGAGATTTTAATGATTAAAACGTTTACAGTCTATAATTTCTACAATCAATAACGATTCCGATTAAAAAGAAAGTAAATGCAATGGAATGCGAGGACCATGGAACTATCAGTCTATTATGCCATGCGGCGAAGATAATACTCAAGGTCATTACAAAAAGAGTACAAGCGAAAACAGATGCAATAGGATTCCTTGGAGAGGATCAGTTTGGGTTTCGGAAGGGAAAAGGAACACGGGATGCAATCGGATGCTTAAGAATGCTAAGTGAGAGAAGACTTCAAAATGGAAAAAATATCTATATATGCTTCGTGGATTACGAAAAAGCGTTTGACAGAGTAGACTGGAGGATTTTGATGAGAGCACTGAAAAGGGTGGGAGTGGATTGGAGAGACAGAAGACTGATAGCAAACCTATACCTTGGACAGTCAGTGAAGGTGAGAATAGAGAGAGAACTGAGTGAATCGTGTATGATTGGGAGAGGAGTAAGGCAGGGATGTCCACTGTCACCGCTGCTGTTTAACATATACATCAAAGAATTAGTACAAGAGGCGATGGAGAATACAGATAAGGGAGTAAAAGTCGGAGGAATACTACTAAAGGCATTGCGCTTCGCAGACGATCAGGCCATGCTAGCAAGCAATCAAAAAGGGCTTCAGGAAGTAATGGATAAACTGATACAAGTGTCAGAAAAGTATGGAATGAGAATTAATGCAAAAAAGACTAAAGTTATGGTAATAAGTAAAAAAGAAGGAATGAGAGTGGAAATAAAGGTTTACGGACAGATCATAGAGCAAGTGAAGGAATTTAGCTATCTAGGAAGTCTGATAACAACTGATGCCAGATGCAATAAAGAGATAAGAAGACATATAGCAATAGCAAAGGAAGCTTTTTACAAGAGAAAGGAGCTGATGCAAAGTAAACTAAAACTAAACCTAAAAAAGAGATTGTTAAAAACATTGATATGGAGTGTGGCACTGTATGGGGCGGAGACGTGGACAATGAGAAAGGAAGATATAAAACGATTAGAGACTTTTGAAATGTGGATTTGGAGGAAAATGCTAAAAGTAAAATACACAGAGCATAAGACAAACGAGGAAGTCATGAAGGAGATAGAGGAAGAAAGAAGCCTGATAGATACAATCCGGAAAAGGCAGAGAAATTGGATGGGACATGTCCTCCGGCATGACTCTCTACTAAGAACAATAATCGAAGGAAAAATGGAGGGAAAGAGAGTGATAGGTAGACCGAGAAAGATGATGTTGGAGTGGATGATGAATAAAGGATATCAGGAACTCAAAGAAGAAGCAAGCAATCGATCGGAGTGGGAAAACTGGATACCTGGACCTGTCGAGAGACAGAAACACTGATGATGATGATGACAGTCCATGACAGTATCAGAAACCGGAAGCCAGACATGTCTTATCATACAATAGGAAATACACTCACCGCCAACTTAAATTATTCCTACACTCTTTTTAAGAGTGTAGGAATAGTTCTTTGCTACTTCCATGTGAGTACTGACTGGCTGGTACCATGCTTTACCATGAAAAATGGAAAGATTTCCCCAGCCCTTATGTGAGATTGACATCAGATAGGGTATCCAGAAGTAAAATTAAGTTTTGTATAATGTAGCTGTTGAACCTGTATGTGATTCTTGATTGAATCAATGAAGGTGTTGTTTATTCCTTTAACAGATATGCATGCTAAATATACAAAAATGTACACCATTAAAGTTATATTTAATTCTTCCAGATGTGTTGTCTGGCTGTATTTGCAGAGTTTGAGTTTTAACTTGGCCATCACCAGATGGTGGTCTTAGTAAGAGTCTGTTCCTCTTACAACCCTGACGTCTTGTAGGCACCTTCGAACTTTGTTTATAGCAATTTGGTCAGTTTGGTGGTTGTTTCATGATCTGGTGATATCCATGTTGCCTTGTGTATTTCTTTGTATGAGTATATACTCCCCCCAATAACCAGGTCATGAGCTTCACAAAAGTTAGGAAACATTTCTCAATTATCATTAATTGTACCAAAATAAATAAACGTTCTGGTGCACCATATGAAAAAGCAAGTTTGCACATTTTGAGAGGCGAATGATGCAAAGAACATAGGAGAGTGACATCAGATAACGAGGGGTGGATCGAGGATTTTGTGGCATAATATTTTCAGTTTTTGTAGTGGACTGATTTTGAAGCATGAAGTGAATTATATGTCATTGATATAATTTTATATTTAGTACATTATTACAAAAATTATTATCCGTAAGTGTAGAGATATGAGTAATGGTGAAATATGAAAGAATTTTGGTGATTTCTTTACTGCATGAGCCAAAGCATTTTGAATCAATTGAAGTTTACAGATTGAAGCTTTGGTAAGATTGTTGAATGAGTTGCAGTAGTCCAATTTAGGGTGAACTATTGAAGTGGTGATAATATTATGCTACAAAAATGTAAATTTTCATTGATATTCAATTATTTTAATGGGTTTGGATTAAAATTTTGATTAATGATTTAATTAAACTGATTTTTCATACGTTGACTGAAAAGCAGAAAGAGTTCTCTGCTCAATAAGAACAAATTTTCTGCTAATTTGGCTTATTACGTCTTATCTTTACCAATTTTTTTTTAAATTAAAGGAAATTTGATGCATTTACTTATCAGACAGATGAAGAAAAGGCTCGTGGACTTCAAGTTGTGATGCCAGTTTTTGACCGAGCAAAGTGCAATCTTCCAAAAACTCAATTATCATTCATGAACTTGTTTATTATTAACATGATGGATTCATGGAATGGTAACAACTGAATTTCTTTACTTTGCTTTTGTTGTTGCTTTTGTGTTTTTTTCTTAAAGCTTGTCTGAAATAGAAAGAATACCGGTAGTTGTTTAATTAATTGAATATGAAGCATTGTTCTTCTAGTTTATATCAAGCAGTTACATTTTGGTTTCAGCATATGTTTCTAGTAATAATTCTAGTCTTCTGGTAATCTACTCCAGAATCTTAATTGCACTAACTATTTGTATATCTTTTGGAGGAGGCTAAGCTTCTTGTGATTTGGGTAGCCAAATGTATGGGTGTTGTCTGAAAAAGGCTTTGTAGTCCATTCATTCTCTTATATTTTAATTAGTGAATAAGATTTCAATCAAGATATATTTTATTATTTTTGTAGCCTGTGTTTATGGCACCCATGTAATGTTACCACACAACTCTAGGAGCAGCATATACATTATATATTACAGGGTGGGCTAATAAAATTGGATATTACCCTGTTTCGTTGTAAATATTTTCACATCCCTGGGTCAGAATGCATGAAATTGTGTCTACTTCTGTGTTATTATATCCTGAATTCAGCAGTTATTGCAATTTTTCTTTCCAATTGTGTCTATGTTTAGGAGGCAGAAGATGGCAGAGTGGGTTACGTGCTGGAGCATCAGGGTAACGGAGCGGGTTCAAGCCCCGTTAGTGCCCCTAGTGGCTTTCACAGAGGCAGTAATGCCTCCTAAGCCACTTTAAATCATACTAAGTTCAAGTTTAATTCCAAAGTGCAGCAGCATCACCTTGCAAAAACCAGACTATGGGTATAACAAGTTCATCATAAAATATGAGCTACTATGTTTTATTGCTAAAAATTTGTAGTGTACTTTTTCCTTGGTGTTAGTGTTCATGCATTTGTTAGTGGTAATGCAGCTTCTGACCTTTTTGTGTTCCAATCCTTTACTTCATACTATTTACTAGTAATATGGTCTAGGGCTCTAGACCTATAAATCTTATCACTGTATTACAATTTAGCTAGTATACCTGCATCTTAATTTAACTAGTATATCTGAATCTGTTCCGAAAATCTTATTCTCTTCTGTCTTAGATTGTTTTCATTAATTTTTTTGATGACTGTTATTTTATTTATAGCTGGGCTCTGTAATGTGCCATTGATCCTGACATTGCTAATATGGTGTACAAGAAGTTGTCAGTTTAATAATGATGATGATGATGATGATGATGACGACAACGCGGACGATGACGATGATGATAATAATGTAGTCAAGTCCTTGGTCCTGTCCTTGAGGGTTGAGTCATTGGTCTTGGTCCTGGCCTTGAGGGTTGAGCCTTTGGTCCTGATCCTGGCCTGGAGGGTTGAGTCCTTGGTGCTGGTCCTGGACTTGAGGGTTGAGTTCTTGTTAACATCCCTGATAGCACCTCTTCTGAAGAATCACTCAGAAACACTCATGCTATGATTGCTGCATAAAATTAGGAGTTATAAGTTACTTCAAAAAGTGGGCCACAGAATCAGCAGTTGCTTGATTATGTACACTGGGGTCAAGAGCGTCCTCTGTATCAGTTATTAAAGTGGCATCATCTGCAAACCTAAGATTATTTATATTTCTTCCTCCAAGTTTGACACCTTTTAGGTCTTTGATTACTTTTATGATTTCGACCTGTTTTGGAAGACCAGAAAGACCAAAAATGGAAATGGCGCTGTAGAAGAATATCATATTCAACCATATCAAAAACAGCACTGACAGTGAATAATGCAAGAAAAGTGACTTCTGACCGGTTGATCCCTATGAGGATCATAGAGAGGATTCATGAGGAGTATTCCAGTGCAGTGTGGGGCAAAACCGGACTGGTATCTTAGCAGCAAGTCATTGGTCTCAAGATATGGAAAGAGCTGTAGTGACAACCTTCTCAAGGACCTTAGAAAGAAAACTGAGGTTTAAGATAGTTTGACATTTCAGACATCAAGGCCAGTTTGCTTAAGCCTAGGTTTAACTATTGCCAGGTTCTGCGATACGCATAAATAGCCTTTTTAAGAGACCTATTACAGAGCAACATTTAAAAAAAGGCCAAAAACAGGTCAGAATTGAATGAAGAGGAGAATATAGTTTCCAACGTGGAGGTTGGGCAGAATTTTGCAACAAGTGATCACCAAATGGTCAGTTTTACTATTAACCTCTTCCAAGAGGTTATAGACGGCGGCAGAAAACCATAGCCTAACGGCGTTCGCTGTTTATAAATGGTGCGCTATATAAGCGACTGTGTACCGCGGACCTACAATTTTTTTCAAAAATCCAACGCGGCAACCGATTTAGTTCACATCCATTCGATAGGCGGCAGCACCGTTTTCGATAATGCTGACTATATATGCAAGAGATATTGGCTGTGTAACAACCAAGGCTGGAAAATGTATAGGAAAAATCTTCAGCCGGAGGCTAGAAAAATCATAACTACGCCAAATATGGTCCGATATTCAAAATTTTTGCACTATTCTGTTCCAATTACACCTCCCTACAACTTTCCCGCTCACAGTTGGGGGTCACCGCTGAAAACTTTTTTTTATTGAGCTTTGAAACTTTTTTGTCGGAGGTGGTCCGATTTTGGGGTGTAGAGTGGACCCTACCCTCACCCCAAATTTTTTTGCACGGATGGTTCGAAAGACCAATAAAAATGCTCAACAATGGTGCAAACCGCATCTTTCTAGCTTCTATATAGCCTGAAATATACTGAGTTGTTCGGTTTTTCACATTGAAAATCCGTTCACGTAATTTTCATTTCAGCCAGCAATTGGCACTTGGGTATGAAACTTCATAATTACCCCAAATATGGTCCGATCTTCAAAATTTTTGCACCATTCTGTTCCAATTACACTCCTCTAGAACTCTATCGCTCACATTTTTACCGCTGAAGACATTTTGCTGTTGACCTTTGATCAAAATTTGAACAAAATGTTGGGGAGGGGTCCGATTTTGGGGTGTAGAGTGGTCCCTACCCCCAACTTTTTTCTTTTGGCATGGATGGATGGAAAGAGCAATAAAAATGCTCAACAACGGTGCAAACCGCATCTTTCTATCTTCTATATAGCCTGAAATATAGTAAGTTTATAACATATATGTTCACGTTTTCATACGAACACCTTTTCCAGAAATTAATTCTCCCGTCGGGGGATGACTTAAAAAATTTAATTCCCCCTTTAAAAGGTTAACTTCAGGATTGGTCAACAAAAGCAGTTTCTAGAAAGACGTAACTTTTTTAAAGGAGAATATGATCTGGCAAGGAAGGTGATTACAGAAATGGATTTGGAGAGGGAGATAACAGGAAAATACAGAGGAAGGTTATAGCATATTTACTAAATGTATGTCCAAAGTCATAGAATTGACCATACCCAAGCAGAAGAAAATTAATAATAAACTTCTTTGGATAACAAGAGAAGTGCAACGGAAAAGAAGGGCGAAAAACAAAGCATGGAGGAAACTAAGTAAACTCACATTGTCAAGTAAAGAAAATGAGCAGAACCAACACGGACTCAAGATCTTGGAAGAATGGTATACCCAGAAAAGAAAAGCGTCAGCAGTTACTAACAAGATGGCTATTGAAAATTTTGAAGGCAGGTTGGCAAAAAATATAAAACATAACAGTAAAAGTTTCTACAAATATTGTAATAGAAAATTGAGATGAAAGGACACAGTCGGTCCCCTCTTGGACAACGCAGGATGTGTAATAACAGGCAAGGCAGAAACTGCACAGATTCTAAATACCTTTTTTGTTCAGTATTTACAGAAAAAATACAAACAGAAGCCAAAATTGTGTTCGATTGAAATGAAGAAGAAATGCTAACAGATATAGTGTGTACAAAAGAATGTGTCATCAAGGTTTTGACCAATTTAAAGACTGACAAGAGCCCAGGATTTGATGGCTTACATCTGAAGTTTCTTTACAAAGTTCAAAATGAACAGGACTTGCAATTGCATTAATATATAATCAATGAATCACTCATAACTGGAGTAGTACCACAAGACTGGAGAGATGCATTAGTCAGCCCACTGTACAAGAAGGGAAAATGAAGTGAACCAAGCAATTGCAGACCAGTGAGCCTAACTTCTGTAATCTGTAAGATTATGGAAAAATACTGTAAGAAAGCATTTTGGAACATTTGACTAGGCATAAAATTGTTAAAGATATTCAGCACGGATTTACAAAGGGATGTTCATGCCTGACAAACCTGTCGGACTTTCTGGAGGAGGTTTTTGATAAGCTAGATGAGGGCAAGGCAGTAGGCATAATATATTTAGATTTTGCCAAAAGACAAGAATACAGAAGGTTGGCATAAGGGGTGGCCATTTGGAATGGGCAAGAGTTACTAGTGGAGTGCCTAAGGGCTCAGTGCTTGAGCCATTGCTTTTCTAATACAGGTGCACTCCTGTTAATCCGCCACTCATTAATCCCCCAAATTTGTTAATCCACCAAAAATATACAGAACGAATTCAATCCCATTGTAAAACTACTCGTTTCTCTGCCAATTCGCCAACCGCCATCCGCCAAAACAATTGTGATCCCAACCCATTGATTTAATACTCCTTAATCCGCCAACCCACTAATTTTCTGATAAAAATCTGCGGTCATTCATCAGTTTTGGCAGATTTACGGATGTAGCTTTCTGTTTTTCTATATATTGGCAACGGAAGTGGCTATTGTCTGCCTCGTGTTTTAAAATATTTTAGTCAAGAAACATTCGCGTCATCGAATACAAAACGTAAACGGGCCGATTTAGGAATTGAACAAAAACGCGACATATGTTTGTATAAAGACGAAAATTCAGAAGCAAGTCAAAAGGAAATTGCTGGTTGCTTCAACCGCCATTAGAAGATCGTCATTTTGTGCCGCATCGCCAGACAAAATTAACTGGTGTTTTCAATAGATTTAGGCCTACACACAGTAAACCAACAAGCCAACAAGTACTGACTACCGAACGCATATAGCGCAAAGTAATGTTTTTTGCATGTAGAACTACAGTACACCATACACTGCATAGAACTGCAACTATTCTTTTACAAGAAACAATACTGTAGCGCAGTATATTGTTGTGTTTACTGTTTGCATAGCATATAGCTGTTTTGTTCATGACAGTGTACAGATAAGCTTATAAGCGATACAGCCTGTTCCACCAAAAGACCTATTTTCGTTAATCTGCCACATTCGTTAATCCGCCAAATTTTAAGAAAACGAATTATGGCGGATTATCGAGAGTGGACCTGTATATATAAATAATGTCGATGAAGTATTACTATACAAAATTTCAAAGTTTGAGGATGATGCTACAATTTTACAGGAAGATCTAAGGAAATTGTTTCAGTGGTCTGTGGACTGGCATCGATAAATTTCAATATCGATAAATGTTCTGTAATATCTTTCAATATCGATAAATGTTCTGTAATGCATGTTGGGTAATCTAATAATGGTAATGAATATACTTTAGGGGGGAAGGTTCTAACCACAGCAGAAAAAGAGACTTGGGGGCAACCGTCCATAGAAGTATGAATCCATCTCACTAATGCATGGAGGCAGCAAAAAAGGGAAACCAAATGTTGGGAATGGTGAAAAGGACAATTGTGAGTCGTGACAAAGAGATAATCATTAAACTTTATAAGTCATTAGTAAGGCCTCATCTAGAATACTGTGTTCAGGCTTGGAATCCATTCTTGAAAAAAGATATAGAACTTTTAGAAAAAGTGCAAAGATGAGCAACGAAGATGGTCAATGGGTGCCATAATTTAAGCTACGAAAAAAGACTTCAATATTGTGGACTGACAACATTAGAAAGGAGAAGAGAGAGAGGGGATTTGATAGAAACATACAAAATAATGACTGGGAAAGTAGATGTGCCATATGATCAATTCTTTTCATTGGCACACAATAGCAGCACAAGAGGCCACAAATGCAAATTGTTTAAGCAGAGGGTGAGTCCAAGAAAGACATTTTTTTAGTGCAAGGGTTGGAGACAAATGGAAAAGTTTGGAGGAGGTGAGAGTGACAGCTGAAACAGTTAAAGGATTCAAAGGCTATCTCGGACAACTAGGTTATTGAATGTGGAGAGTTACTACAGTGGTTTTCACACAGGCTTACTTAGCCTCCTAAACCACTTTAAAATCACATTATTATTTTTATGGGCATAGAAAGACACATCGAAGAACATCCAGAGAACGTAATAGTCCTGTAGGCAGACATCTGCAAGAGGAGTTGTGTGACATTTGAGACTCAGTTCCTTTCTTTACCACAATAAAAACCAATGAATATCCCTGATCATTTGTGCAGCCTCGTGACAGTCATCCCAATTTTTGTTGATCTTAATTTGCAGTCATACTTTCTAATACAGCATTGACATGTTGTACTGTATATTTTGCGTCAAACCCTTGTGACAGAGGTTTATAACGGATCTTAACCTTTCATGCTGTAAGGAGGAGAGTTTCAAGTAACTTTCGTTGTTGAGTCATATAGTTCAAATAGGGTTCTGACAGGAGTAGAGACAAGGTTTTCTAGATTTTGGCACAAAGGACTTGATTGAAGGCCATGACAAAATTAATTCATTAAACTTTTTCCTGTTGCACACCTTTCCTAGGATATAGATAGTCTTGCTGGAGGGAAGTAGATAGGATACAATAGTGTAGGTGTAGATATATTTGGGCATCACAGAAACATCCTCACGTGTGATGATGAGATCTAAACATCCTCCGTTGCTATGAGTTGGCTTGTTGAGAAGTTGTTCGAGCTCAAATTGGCAAAGGAGTGCAATGAAGGTTTTAACATCTGGTAAAGAAGATCCTTCTATGTGCATACTAAAATCCCTAGCTATTTTCACTAGAATTTTACTTAGGTAATTGCTCCATTGCAAGGTTCCATCTTGTTGAAAAATTCAGTTGTGGCAGGTGTGAAGCCAGGCCGATTGATGTGTACATATGTATATGTAATTATATTTGCATATGTAAATAGATACATGTGTAAAACAACAATGCCGTTTGAATGTTATTTCATAGATTTTTGTCCGATGGAAGACCTAAAGCATAACCTTCAGATAAATTTAGAGTACTGGCAACAAGAGGAGTCAATTGCAAAGGAAAAAGCTGGGAAAGTCAGTCATGTCACCTGAGCTGAAGGTTTAGTCAGTCAACACTGGCTTACCAGTGGTTCACTCGTCTCAAATTGTACCGCTGATACAATTCTGGTTTATTTACGTGGATCCAGATACGATACGCTATTGCAACTGCTCTTTTGAACTACATTTGACAGTGTATTGGAATCAAGTAGAAGTGTTAACATTATTCAAACTATATGTTATATGTACTTTTCTTGAAGTATGTCATATAGGCACATCCATGAAGTACCATTTATTAATTTTCATTTTGAGCTATTTAATTGACAGCAAGTGATTATTGCCTTGATTAAATACTGAAGGGACTTTACAAGTTTAATAAGCTATGGAAATTTGAAATTGTATTTTATGAACAAGCATTGGAAAAACTTGCAAGAACCAAGACTGCTGCTTGAAAATCAAAGCAATTTAATAAAGTTTTTTTACAAGTTTTAGAAGTGTGATATTTGGTTAAGGTTTTGAACACCCAGCTAATGGTTGCCATCAATTTTATGGTGTAGCATATAGTGTATATAGAGTTGCTAGAGCCAAATACCGGTAGTAATCATTTATCTGCATATTTAGCCAATTATTTTTTCTCTTTGCCTAACTTCTTTTAAAGTTTTACCAAACAACCAGAGGAAAACATAAATTCCTTTCAGATCATTGTATGTAAATTATGTGCGTATATGTGACACCGGGGGATCAAAACCCGTCACTTGTCAAAATTCACTTTTTCTCATCTTTTTCTACTGAAAATGTCCTGCAATAAATTTTGTACTGAATCACAATATCTCAATTAAAACACAAGTAATGATGATTTGAATATCATAAGCTGTTAAGTGTAAATTTTGAGAAAATCGATTTCAAAGTTTGGATATTTTATGGTGTAAAACTCCTTAGTAACCAATGCTGCAAATAGCAAAAAATTTAATTGTTTACACAGGTATCTGTTACCTACAAAAATGCTAACAACAAAATATTCCAGATACTTTTTTAGTTGCATGTATTTAAATTTATACTGAAAATTTAACATTTAGCAAAATTCCATAAGAAATGGCAATCTGCACTTTTCAAGCACTTCTACAGTTATGCATATATAAATGCTTTCCTGCAGAATCATTCTTAACATTAAATAGACCTGTACAAAGATAAAGATTTTGCTAATGAAAGAAATCTACATTTAGTCATTTTTTCCCCTGATGTTGACCTCGTCCCCGACCTTGTTTATGAGCTTTCTTAGCAATAGGTTCATCGTCAGAACTTGCAAAGTCAGATTCAGAGGAAACTGTGCTTTTCTTGCAGCCAATTGAGAGAGGATTGGTTGCAGAACTTTTAGGCATTGGACAAAGAATATCCTTATGTGGATCTGATACAAATTGTCAAATGTTTTTAAAGAGATACTGTTGCCATTGAAGACCGAGTCCAGATGGTGGGATTAGTTGTGGTCCAACTGGTGATAATCCTTCGATTGTATACAAATACCCGGTGGGCATGTAGCAGCTTAATGACTTGGACCAGTAAACCCCTGAAACGCTGACAAGTAAAAAAGCTCAGTGGGGGATGCATCCCCAGTCATCCCCAACGTGGAATCGCCCCTGCATATATGCACCATCCACTTAGTTTCAGCCACAACAATAGTCACATTATTTCATTGTGCTGTGTATTGGATTAATACTCTGTATCAACTGCCCTTCTTATGTATTTATTTAGCCAATACTGGTTTAGAATGTTTGGAGTTTCCTTAGTAATTAGACGGAGAAGAAGTAATATTGCTCCATCATAATATAAAGCTGAGTCTAGTCTAGTTCTATGTAAACTTGGGAACCATAGCAATTTGATTTTAGCTTTCAAAGCAGCTGAAAGACACCTGGGCAGGACTGGATGGAAGGTAGCCATTTGCATTTCACTGGTCGGCTTCTTCCATGCCAACCAATGTCAGCAAGCTCTACCACAACCGTGGAATTTCGTGACAATATCATGTTTATATATATATGCATATATATATACATACTTATATGTTATTGTTATTGTTCATGACAATTTATATAGTGCCATAACATAGCAAGGGCCAAAGTCAAGGGTGCTTTACAAGGAGCGTGGAAACGAGATATTAAATAAATACGTCTTTAGTTTGCTCGCAAACTCTCCAAAGGAAGTGACGGACGACATGCTGTCCGAGAAGGAATTCCAGAGGAGGGGATTTCCGTGCGAGAATGAATGTTCTCCGAACTTTACAGACGGAGGTGGAATGTACAGTTGGATTCACCTACTGGAACAAAGGTGAAGCCCTCGATCGCTCCACACTGGCCTTCGAACGAGCGTCGCGAGGTATTCCGGGCAGAATGGATCATGTAGAGCCTGGAATGTCAATGAACAGCACTCGAACACAATACGCTCTGGGACCCGAAGCCATTGCAGTTTGTCCCGAAGTAGAGAGGTCAAGTGGTCGCGCCAATGCACCCTGAAGATCAAACAAGCTGAAGCGTTGAGGATTGACTGTAGCCTGGCGAGCTGATGGTCAGGAAGGCCCAGAAGTAACCCGTTGCAGTAGTCAATCTGTGATACGACGAAGGCGCAAACCAGCTGTATGGCCGCCGCAGTAGAAATGTACTGACGGGCCTCTCTGATCGTTCGAAATTGCCAGAAGCATGCACGGGTCACGTTATCGACATGGCCAGCGAACGACAGTGTTTCATCTAAAAGTACTCCAAGCAGGCGCACCTCTGTTGATGGTTGAATGTCGGCTTCTTCAAGGTGAAGCTCGGTGCGAGCAATCAGAGGTTTCCTCCTCGAGTACTAAACCAGATCAGCTCAGTCTTTTTAGGGTTCAGGGCCAGCCGGTTGACAGCGGCCCAGCATGCGATCTCGCGTATGCAATCCTTCAGACACTTTAAAAGATGATCAGACTCCAAGGGCAGGCAGGAGGAGTACACCTGCTCATCGTCAGCATACGCGTGCCAGGATAAACTGAATGATTCGATAATCCACCCGACATCCGCCACATAGAGCATGAACAGGAGAGGGCCGAGGGCTGATCCCTGCGGTACGCCACTCAGTACCCTGTGTGAGACAGACACAGAACCGTCCCAAGACACTGACTGTGTGCGATCTGCCAGGTAGTCCTGCAGCCACGCCAGGGCTGGACCCGTGACCCCGAAGGTAAGTTCGAGGCGGCGAGAGAACGTGGCATGGTCTACAGTGTCAAAAGCAGCCGAGAAGTCGAGAAGGCAGTTCACCATTCATGTTCTGTTGTTATGTTCTGTTCTTAGCCGCCCTCGATCCAAGGGTGGGCCACACTTTGAGCCACCACCTTCCACTTCTGTCTATCTTCCATCTCTCGTAATAATTTTTGCAACGGCAATCCAGTCCAGGATGTTACATTTTCCAGCCAAGACGTTTTCGGTCTTCCGCTCGCTCTTCCTCCTGTTATTGTCCCTTGTATTAATGCTTTTTCTATAAATGAGTATTTTTCTCTCATAATGTAATGTAATGTAACAAAATATTTGTATAGCGCCTCTTCTGAAGAATCACTCAGAAGCGCTCCCACAGCAAATTACTGCACATTGACAAAGAGATAAGTTTTAAGTCGTTTCAAAAATGTGTCCAAACGACTTCAAAAAGTTTATATAGCAGTTTTAATATATGATGAATGACATATCAAAAAGGCATAGTAATAGCACTATGCTATTACTGTAGTTGTTAGTGGTTAGCTAGGAAAGTACAAATCCTACAGAGCAATTAAAATTAGACAGTGTAATCATTTTAAAAATACATGTTATAAATTCAATGGTTGAATATTGCAAAAAGGAAATAGTAACATTAACATTGAAAGAAGCTATAATGCAGACATCAGTATACTCTTCATTGTCTATGAATATTATTGCCTTGAATGAGTTTTCTTTGTCATTTCATTGTAGAGTAGTCAGTAAAAAACTGTTTCCATTTCATAGGCTTAACACCTATACCAATAGTGGTCAATGCATTCTTTTCAAGTTCTGTTGTCACTCTATTTCCTCCTGTAGCTGTTGCTGTTGTGGATGGTGTTGCAGATGAAGGTAGAGGTGGTAAAGGCTTTTTCAAATGTGTTGGCTTTTTGGCTGTAGAGAGATTGCCAATGCCTAGATAAGATCAGTGAATACAATTCAAAATCAACATTAAATAACATTGAGCAGGTAAAAGCATGTATATCATATGAGTACTGTCTTCAAGATCAAAACAAAGATAAAATCTGATTCTAAACCCAACATGCCAGTTCAGACATTATCCAATCAAATAGGGTCCATGTCCATATTGAATGATTACTTTGATCGATATTCACAGACGATGGCACTGAAAATATGCAAAAACTGACACAATTATTTGCTGGATGACAAAAGAAAATATCAGATATTATATGTGCAATGGAATCCGTTCTTGAGATCCGTTTCCACTTGAAAACTGAAAAAAGAGCATAGAGTGTTTGCATTCAAAATTTGTGTACAAGGTAAGAAATGAGTTCATTGATTGAGTTCATTCATTCATAACAAGAATATTCAAAGAGTCAATTAGAACAGATGTAGTGCCAAGAGATTGGAGGGTTGCATTAGATACTCCATTGTTTAAAAAGGAAATTGTAGTGAACCAGGAAACTATAGACCAGTGAGGGTTCTGGAGAAATATTCAAAAGAGGATTGTTAGATCACTTGATGAGGTTTAAAATCTTAAAAGATAGCCATCATGGATTTATAAAAAGACTATCATGTTCAAAGAACAGATTCGATTTTCTGGAAGACTTTATAATACATTAGATCAGCAGTTTGCAAACTTTTCCTGCCAAGGGCCAAATTTGCAGCAATTTCTTTTACCATAATTTAAAATTTCCGGTTAAGCATGCCATTAGATAAGGGTAAGATATTTAAGCTTTATGCACTTCCAAAAATGATTAGCATATGTGTTCAATCATTTCTCAAACTGTTACAGATATAAATGATGTAAAAATGAATTCTGTTGTTCACAATTTTATTAAACTAAAATAATACTAACTACGAGTCCCCAACATCGACTTCCTCCTCAGAGTATTTTATGCATTAGCATAGCCACAGGGTTGGTGTCCCAATTCTGGTCAAGATCGGTCACATGATTGTGTGCAAAACAGATGAGAAAATTTATCAGTTGGTTAGGGTTTTGTCAGTGTGATGCCATGTAATCTGAAAACATGTTCTGTATCTCAAGATTTTATTCTAATATTGCCTTATTTTTTCCGGCTGAGGCTTGCTGCAGAGCTCACACCAATTCTCCCAAAGCACCCTAGTCAGAACTGTAATTACCATTGCCCTATTCCAGACCCTTGCTTAATCCATTCCTTGTGCTTATGCAAATAATGTGCATGGACAAAAATTTCATAGATCTACCTGTGCTTTGTATGGAATGAATTTGAAAAGTGATATTTTCAGCTGAAACATTTGTAAAAAATCTATTTACAAAGGGGATTTTGCAGGCTAACTAAAACATCTTTGCGGGCCAAATTTGACCTGCAGCTAGGGTTTGTGGATCGCTGCATTAGATGATAAAGTATTACATATGAAGTAATATGGTTCGACTATGCTCAAGCAAGTGGCAAGTTACCTCATTAGAATGAATTGAAAATTTTGTTTGGGGTCAGAAGACAAATGGTAAGTATTACAGGTAAGTAAATTTGAGTGGAGTGAAATGCAGTAGTGAAGGCCTACCGTATTTTCACGCCAAATCGCCGCGGTTTATAGATGATTTTACAAGAAGAGGCCGGCCCTTTGATGCGGTCTATACTAGTAGGCGAGGCCGAACTAAGAGTGGAAATTGCCTCTTCTTCCCTACCGCTGCCAGAAATGAAAGACGTGCCCGACATGACCTTTAATCCCTCCGCCTAGTGGAAGTTCATTTTCAAAGGCATTTGTCCAGACATGCTGATGCCGACTCGAAACGATTTCGAGAGAGCAGGAGGAAGACGCGATTCATTGAGAAATGATCGGTGAAGGAAGACCAACGTGGCAACGTCTCCTCAACCCCTCCGCACCACTTATGGATCAAGAAGAGCCAAGCAGACAGAGAGACCGACATTCAAGCAAATCAAATTCAAACAGAAGCATATGTGGTGGAAAAGAAAAAGACAGAGACTGAGACAGAGCCAGCTGAAGAAACATCTGTTTCAGCTTCAACCGTAGGTAGCCAACGACCGACATCAACACCACCCGCCCGAAGCCACTAATTATTTTTGAGCAACCCCTTTAGAGTTACTAGAAGCAGAACAGTCGTTAAGCCCTATAGAGACTTATTGCAATAGAAAACTCCAAGCAAACTTTAAATATAGAATCCACCGACATCGTAGGCTTGCAGTTTTCTGTGGACATTTAGAATCTAGGTTTTCACTCTGTTTTAGACTTGCAGCTTTAAAAAGTAAAAAGAAAATATGTCACGTGGTGGCATTCAAAGTCCACAAGCCCTGGTTCTAGGGCAATTCGGAGACGGAAAATTCGGAGCGGACAATTCGGAGCAAAGTTTCACTGAGTTTAAATAAATGCTAATCTCGCCCCGACAGTTGGGTGATAACAATTGTCGGTGCCTTCGATTGCAGACTGTTGTGCTAGATTACGAAAACTGGAACGCAATCGAGTACTTAAGAGGATGTAGCCATAACCTCAATTTATTGAATTAACTTTATTATTCATCGAACTTCAATACAAAATGCTCAGTATCATATTTAGACACGAACTGCATATAATCATTTATAAAGCAGGTTATATAACTTTATCGACATATTTTTAAACAGTCGGGGCGATATTAGCTCTTCTCCGAATTGTCCGCTCCGAATTGTCCTGGTCACCCAAGCCCCGCCTCCCATCCAATTGGCGAACACTAACTAGGACGTCGAACGAATTGCCCTAGTCCAATCCTTAATCCACATACTCGCTGTCCATATGTTGCTAGATACAGACGTAGCATTAAAGACTCAACCATTGCCGGAACATTGCTAGAATACATATCTACTTATATTCATACGTGTTGTCTTACCTGATACATTAGCAATAGCATAGTATAAGACACCACGTTACATATTGTGTTGCCATTGAATGACTTTGGGGTTTTGACTTGAATGCTATTGAAGCAGCTTGACCAAATCTATGGATAAAATACTTTTTGTCAGCCTTGGTGGCAATGCAATTGTGTAGAGATCGGGCACTGTCATTGCAAAATTGGAAATGAAACTCAAACCAACAACTTTTAAGTATGTGTGCTGTAAACACTGGAGGACACTGTACAGATGCTGAGTAATGAAGCAAAGCGCTATGGTTTATCGATGAACTCTGTAAAGACAAAAACAATGGTGTTTGGACAGAAAGATATTGGAAGAAAGATCAAAGTGAATGGATTCGAATTGGAAAATGTGGAAAATTTCACTTACCTTGGAAGCAACATGACACATGATCTGGACTGCAAGAAAGAAGTAACAATAAGAGCAGCGAAATCCTTAGGAAATTTGAAGGCAATGGACAATGTCTGGAAAAGCAAAGCAATAAGTCTCAGAATAAAAAAGAAGATTCTTGAAACATGTATTTTCAGCAGCTTCTTGTATGGTCGCGAGACTTGGACCATCACAAAAGAATTGGAAAGAAGAATTTCAACATTTGAAAGAAAATGTTATAGAAAAATTCTCAGAATTGGATGGGTTGAAAAGATCAGCAATGAGGAACTATACAAGAAAATCCAGCCAAAAGAAACCTTGATGCAAAAAGTTATACAGAGGAAATTGCGTCTCTTTGGACATATTTGTCGTATGAAAGATGAAGAAAGATTAAGACTATAATGCTTGGAATAATGGACAGTTCCAACAAGAAAGGAAGGCCACACAGGGAATGGTGTGATGACATTTGTGATTGGTGTGGAAAATGTCTGCAAGAACTATTTCATGTTGCTGCCAACAGAAAAGATTGGGACAAAACTGTAATGATTGCATCAGACACCAACGGGCGCTGAGCCCACGGTTATTGATGATGATGATGATGTGCTGTAAAGCTTCTGCCAGCTGCACACCATTTATTGCAGATGCAATTTATTGACCTGGCTCTTGGCAGATCACCAATTCATTCTTTCGAGAATTCACCACACTCATAGATTTGAAATGAGGGATTGGTATAGCAAATGCCAAAATTATTTAGAATAGATTAAAGAATGTGCAGATTGTATTTTGTGAGACTAGCATGATAACAGTGGCAGATTCCAACCAGCCAGAGATGAAAGCAAGGTTGGCTACTTCAGTTGTGACATTTGGACTGAAAGATTCAATTGTCTAGCCTGGACCTGCTAAAACATGGGATATTGTGAGCTTTTTTCAAGCAACCATTGACTGATGCCCAATGATCTGTTATAATGGTGAACCAGGCTGCACGAGTGATCTTCAGCTGTCGCTGGGGTGACCATGTCACTCCTCTCCTTAGAGATCGACTCCACTGGCTCCGTGTTCCACAGCACATTATCTACAAGCGCTGTTGGCTTACGTATTGGACTTTATACGATCCACTCTGTCTCGATTATCTAACTGTGCTTGTACGAAGATCAACTGTGATCGAGAGGAGATCGGTTCTCAGATCCAGTCGGAGAGTGCAGTTGTTGGACCCTCCCCCGTCCAAGACCCCTAAGTTTGGGGAAAGATCATTCGCGCAGGGGAATCCCGCCCTGTGGAACTCTCTTCCAGGCAATGTGACTGGAGCAGTCTCAGCTGCACTATTCATTAGAAATTTGAAGACACATTTATTTAATATTGGATACGAACTGTGTTAAGCACTCTTGTTGTAGGCCTTAGCCTTGTCTACTGCGCTATATAAATTGTCAATAAATAAATAAATGGTGCTAAGATAGATAGCGATTTGTCTTGATCTTCAAATTAGATATTTACCTATATATATTGTGGCGAACTGGGCCTATCGAGGTTCCTACGCTTCCTAACTCCAGATGGCTCCGCCCGGTTCGACGCACACGGGGTTATGACTCAACTAAGGCACGTGGTCGTTCGTCTTAGCTTTTTGGCTAAGATCTCAGGCTCTCTTACTACCACCTGTCACTACGCGCACTTGACCTGCGCTCCGTTCCTATATTCCACACTTAATCCCTCTCTCAATGTATCCTCTTTCCTCTCCCTTAACTCTCCGTGCACCTTACTCCTCTCCGTGCGCCTTACCTTTCACCGTGCACCTTGCCTCTCTCCGTGCACCTTACCTCTCTCCACGCCTATCTCGCCTCCCTGCGCTCAGTGCTTCTACCGCACCAATGCTCAGTGCCTCGCACCGCCCTACGCTCAATGCCTTGCACCGTACCGCCTTACTCTCAGTGCCTTCACCGCACCAACGCACCGCCTTACGCTCAGTGCCTTGCTCCGCACCTATCGCACTGCCCTACGCTCAATGCCTTGCACCGTACCGCCTTACTCTCAGTGCCTCTACCGCACCAACGCACCGCCTTACGCTCAGTGCCTCGCGCCGCCCTACGGCTCAGTGCCTCTCACGCACCGATCGCACCGCCCTATGGCTCAGTGCCTCACACCGCACCTACGCACAGCCCTACGCTCAAGCACCGCACCTATAGTGCCTCCGCTCAGGGTGCTCCGACCTCAGAGTGCTCTAACCTCTACGTGCTTAGCCTCAGGGTGCTTTCCTAACTGGGTGCCCGACTAAAGGTGCTCGACTAAAGGTGCTCGGGTGCCCTACTTTCAATTTAGATATATACGCACCTTCCTTTCTTCCACACGCCGCCTCGGCAATCGGTCCTGATCTGTGGCAGAACCGGCTATTTATACGATTTCTGCCGCATGCACTCATCCTGCCAGCTCACACTCATCACCGCTCTCTAATTGCTGCTCGCCATTCACTAATCGTCTACCACTCAGCCTTACTGCTCTACTCGGTCAATCTATCATTATTATATTGGGCCTATCTACCTATGCGGGCGGCTATCTGTCAAAGGATTAAGCTCATGAATTATTAATGGCTCACTTGCGTTTATTGCTACTAAGGGTTCTACGCTATTATCTAAATTGCTACAATATATATATATATATATATATATATATATATATATATATATATATATATGCTAAAAGTAAAATACACAGAGCATAAGACAAACAAGGAAGTCATGAAGGAGATAGAGGAAGACAGAAGCCTGATAGATACAATCCGGAAAAGGCAGAGAAATTGGATGGGACATGTCCTCCCAGGGCCATCTTTAGAATTTTGGGTGCCCTAGGCAGATTTTCATTTTCGGAAATTTTCACCCATTCACATCACAACATACGGAAAAAGTCTGATGAGCAAAAAAAAACTCAGCTCCCCGAAATAACCCGACAAGCCAAAAAAAACGTTATTCACTCATAAAAAAATTTTCAACCCTGTTTTATTTTGCCCCTACAAAATTTTTCGCCCCAGGCAGTGCCTAAACTGCCTAATGGTTAAGGTGGCCCTGTGTCCTCTGGCATGACTCTCTACTAAGAACAATAATTAATCGAAAGAAAAATGGAGGGAAAGAGAGTGAGAGGAAGACCGAGAAAGATGATGTTGGAGTGGATGATTAATAAAGGATATCAGGAACTCAAAGAAGAAGCAAGCAATCGATCGGAGTGGGAAAACTGGATACCTGGACCTGTCGAAAGATAGAAACACTGATGATGATGATGATGATGATGATGATGATGATGATGATGATGATGATGATGATGATGATGATGATGATAATATATATATATATATATAATATATTATATAAATATATATATATTAGAAGGTGACACAGGGACAACATTTTATCCCCATCCCCACCCAGCGCCCAAACATTTATCTCCCACCCCACCCCATCCCCGCATTGTTTCTCCCCATCCCCACACCAGACTATTTTGTCCCCTCATTGTCCCCGCAGTAAATCGTTAACATATGTTAACAAAGACACTTATCATTATATCATTATATGTTACTATGTTTTTGCCTCAAAATTATAGCGTCCTGCTTTCGACTGTTAAATGGTAATATAATTAAAGATTTAAGTCAGCGAACAAAAAAAAAACAACAGCATCAGCACTCCATTGTGCAACCTTCTCATAGTGTGCCCCACCTCACTCACTCAGTTATACCTTTAAAAGGATGTTCACTCACTTTTACTTTTAATCAATTTATCGATGCGCATTTTTCCATTTATAACTTTGAGTGATGAAAAATAACAAGCCATGTGCCCAAGACAATAGAAGTTAAAAGGGACACAGGAAAAGAAAGTAGGCTTACTAGGCAGTACTTCCGGCACATTGCTAAGTCAGGTGGCTGCTCTAGTGCCGTGTATTAATTCCACTCATACCTACTTAAAGAATAACCTACTGGGTTACTAAATACTCTCCATGCAGAAAAACAAGAATGCCTGTACAATGTCATCAATATTATTAACCCCTTAACAAAGTAAAAAAAAAGTCAAAGTTCTTCCCCGAGCCTCACGGGCTCATAAGGCGGCGCTGATCTCCGTTTCTATAGCCCTCAGCCAGGCGTGCAATGCCACGGATACGGGGCTAGTGTATCGCATAGCGTACCTGTTTGACTTATCGCAGAGATTTTTACCACTGCTCCTCATTTTACCACCGCGAAAAAGGCTGAGTCGACCTTTAGGGCTCCTGCGGGACTCGAACCCGCGACCTTCAGGTCCATCGTCCAACGCTGTTACCACTCTGCTAACTTCCCGCCCCAACCCCTTAACAGGGGAATTAAATTTTACAAGACGTCACCATTCTGGATAATTAATTTTTTAAAAAGCATGCAAATAAACTGTGAACATGTACTTTTTAAATTTACTATATTTCAGGCTATATAGAAGCTTAAAAATGAGGTTTGCACTGTTGCTTAGCATTTTTATTGTTCTTTCTATCCATCTGTGCAAAAAAATTTTGGGGGTAGGGTCCCCTCTACAGCCTAAAATAGGACCCCTCCCAAACATTTTGTTAAAAGCTAAATAGCAAAAAATTTTCAGTGGTGACCCCATTTGGGTCAGCGGGAAAGTTGTAGGGGGGTGTCATTGGAACAGAATAGTTCAAAATTTTGAAGATCGGACCCAATTTGGGGTAGTTATCATATTTAAAACCCGCGAAATGACTCTTTTGCAAAGCCAAAATCCGGCCCTCGGTCGAATAAAACCTATATTCCTTGCTTATATCGGACACAATAGCTAAAAAATAGCTATTATCCAGCGAATGGATAATAACTAGATCGAATTATTACATTGCAACGTTTATAAACGGCAAATCATTTGAGGAACAGACACTGAAGTTAAGCGACGTATATATACGACGAACCCAGTTAAGGGGTTACCTTGGTAATTAATCAACTTGATGATACCGATACCGTCACCGCGGTATTACCGTGGTAAATGTCTCCGTTCCCATGGTATTACCGCGTGACAAGAACCGGTTACCGCAGTAACACCGCACTTTTTGGCCAAATTGTCCCCACTACTGCGGTAATTACCAAGGTTACTGCGGATTTCCCTCGGTAACCGTTACCGTGTCACTCTCTTTTTTTATATATATATATATATATATATATATATATATATTATATATTATTTATCTATATATATGTTATAATGGCACTAAGATAGATATAGGAGAATATATATTATATATTATTTGCCTACATATATATATATGTTATAATGGTACTAAGATAGTGATTTGTCTTGATCTTCAAATTAGATATTTACCTATATAATAATTCTGAAGGTAAAATAAAAGTACAAAGATCAAATTTGTGTAGCTCAGTAGGAGTTTTAAAAAAGAGATTGAAATGAAAGCTTCAATATAGATAAAAGTATGCTTGCCTGCATCTTTGACTAATGGAGATTTACCATAAACATTGTTGGGCTGGAATCTGGTATGATCTGCATTTGTATGCTTAGCCAGTACAGAAGGATCTTGTTTCCTCTCATCATGAAAACTTGTTTGAGAAGGCAGGAGAGTTGTGTATTTTGAAGCAAGACTTTCCACTGTGTTCTGTGATGTCTCACTTTCTCTCAATGAGAGCCCTTTGCCAATCTTCTGATGCTTTTGATCGAAAGGAGTTTCACTTGAATTTGGCATTAATAGTGATTGCTTTTTTTGCTTAGAATTTGAGTCCACCATTCTGTGTGAGGTCTGAGATGACACCATGAAGTTGGCAGCTGGTTTTGGTTTAGAAATTTTTTTTTCTGATACAGGAAGATATTTTTGTGATGGTAAACTTGAATGCCGTCCAAATGTCTGAGCAGAAGTGCTTTTAGTTGAATTCCGTTGAAAGATGGGTTGATTTTGAGACTGAGCACTGCAAGTGTCTGGTAGAACACTTGAGTCTGAGAAGAATTCAAAAGATTTACCTGATATGTCTCCTTTACCAATAGCATCCTGAGCAGCAGCATTCAATTTGCATGAGATCAAATCTTTTTGACCAGGTAACAAAGAATAAGTTGATGACTTGAGTGATTCAAAATAGGCCGTTGTTTCATTTACATTTACCAGATCTCCATCACAGTTACTGGAATATTCATGATCCTGCATACATATAGATGCCCCTGAACAGTCAAATTCATTCACTACAGTTGTCGATTTGTCCTCTGATAAATTTGTTCCAAGTCCTGGCTTCACAATTGTAGTCAATTCCATTGGAGTTGTAGCTAATATTTGCATACCGGTATTGTCAATTTTCCTTGAGTTCTCCTTTGATTTTAGTAGGGATTTATTTTCAGGCATGCTAATTCTGTCTGAATCTATGATAGCATCGGATTCAGTAGCATTTTTGGTTATTCTTTTTGAATAAACATTCTCAAGCAACCATACACATTTCTGATTTTCAGTTTCTTTTAAAATATTTTCATTCATGAATTTACTGCCAGACTTTGAAATACTGGTACTTTCAGCTAATGATTTTGACCCTGGATTTCTTTCAAAATCTGAGGTTATAAAATTTTTGTCTGTTTTTAACCACAGTTCATCTGATGCTAAACTGCTCAAGCCAGTTGTTGGCAACTTTGATATTGGATTATATATTGTTTTTGGTTTATAAAAGCGTTCCAATATCAATTCATCGGCCATATTAGTGGTTTTCAATTCCAGACATGAAGACTTTTCCGAGTCAAATTTTGCTAGAATGCCATTTTCTTGTTCTCCATAGGCATTTGAATGATTAGTGCGTTTGTTTCTATTGTCACTTGATCTTCTTACATTCATAGCAAGACTTTTGTTTGAAGGATCAGTTATAGATTCAAAGAAGGCCTTTGAACTAGAAACGTTTCTAGTATATTCTGTTTCAGCATCTTCAAACATTTTGTCAGAAGACTCATTAGATAGTTGATACAAATTGCCTGTTGAGCCAATGTTTGATGATTCAGAGGCTGTGTTGAAGTTGAATTTATCAGATGAGGACTGTTCAGAGCCAAACGAATTGTTCTTGGTAGATTTATTTGGCTCTTTATGAGCAGTTTTGCATTCTAAATAATTTTTATAACCTACAGTTTTGATAGCATCTTCTTCAGTTTTCGTGATGAATGAAGATAAAGAAGCACTGTCATCAGTGTTCAGCTTTACCTGATCAAGAGAGAGTAATCTGGTTACTGAAGCAGGCGCAACAGCGTCTACTGATGAGGTCAGAACATTTAGAGTGCTGGTAAATGGCATTGATGAAGTGCATGTTTCTGACGCCAGAGATACAGATCGTTTTGATTTGGGTAAAAGTGCTTGAGCAATCACTGATTTCTTTGGTTTATTTGAAGCAGTTTCATTCTCTTGTATGGTAAAATAATCTTTAAGAACACTACCAACAGTCTCATCTCTGCTTAAGCTTCTTTTTGATGCAAAATATGTATATGTAGCTGGATCATACTTCTTAATGCTAGAATGATCCTTACAATCAGATGAGTGAAAAACTTCGCTTGTTAAATGAGTCAAATGATCAGTTGTAGATTCAGATAACTTTTTAGTTTTGTCTTTTTGCAATTCCATAAATTCAGCTTCAACATAAATTTCAGTTTATTTCAACAGAAGTTTAGATAAATACTCAATAGTCACTGTATGTGTATTTTATATATATATACATATATATATATATATATATATATATATATATATATATAATATATATATATATATATATACATATATGTATATGACTGACAAACGCTGGAAGAGGAAACTGCATTCCCTTTTGTCTCCGGATTGTTGTGCTAATCGTCGACCCAGCTCGCGAAGAAAACAGAGAGCATCGTTGTTGATGGGGCCTAGCATCTCCAATGCAATGGGCAGGAAGGTGTACGTGGCTGCCAGACTTTGATATTTGGACGTTTTTCTGACAACAGAGGCTTCTGCAGTGGCTCCTGCAGTGAGCGAAGTGGTGGGTAGGTGAGTGGGAGCCACGGTGTCTGCTACCATTGCGTCCCAGACAAGGCTTCGGCCAGCTTGCCAGGGGATCAGGGTCATGCCGTCTGGTCTTTTCCCATCGGTTCTACAGAGACCAACCGGCTCCTTGATGGACGGGATCCCTGCCCTGACTAAAGCCCTTTGGATCAGGTCATTCAACATGGAGTGTCGAGGGACACGGCCTGGACCCAGATGACATGACAGCCCGTGTGAACTGTCTTCCGATACCTGTTCGCTGCAAGGACAAAGATGTTTCTCACACAAGTTGACTCCGAGACAGAGGCCAACGACGACTCTAACAGTCTCGTCATCCATGCACAGGCAGTTAATGGGAGCTCATGCAGCCAATCACTGGCGTGGTTTGCCGAGACTGCTTTGAGTCATGCCTGGTGATACTGTCCTTGGATTGTCTGGGACAAGGTGTTTTAAGTCCCTTTGTATTAACAGGCAGTCCAAGGTGGATTGCTTATGTAGGGAGTCGGAAGACGGTCTGGACTGGTGACTTAGGGAGCACCAGTCATTCATAATCCGGGCTTCATGAGTATCCATGCTCAGTCCTGCTTTTTTGAGGATGGAGGACTGGAGAGGGCAGGTACCTGCAGCAGAAGCCAAAAAGGCAGAAGGTGCAAGCATAGACACCCGTCGGATCCCCAGGCCCCCGTCCCTGATTGGGAGTGTTGCCTGAAGCAGAGATGTGCGGATCGCAGATAGATCCGCAGGCGGAGTCAGGTCCGCAAGGATTTAATGGATCCGCAGACCCAAGTATCAAATAGCCAGCGGACGCGGATTATCCGCGGATCCTGAAAACTGGCAACACGCACACACAGACACACAAATACATACACATTGTGCAATGCTATTTGCTACCTTTTCAAATTACCTCCCTGAATTTTATGGCTATGACATGGTTTCAGGTGACCAAAGCGGCAATTACCGCTTTGATCAACAGAAATGCTAAGTTAGAAGGTTTACATCAGAGATCAGATTCACTCATAGGAGACAGCTTCCGACAAGTTCAAAGTCCAGACAACCCGCATCGGATTCCATGTCATTTAATCCCCAGCGCCGTCTTTATAGGAAAACCATGAGAAGCATTGACTAGAATGAATAGCGGAGACCTTTAAAGACCGGTGAGTAGAAACGATTTCAATTTTGATTTCAAGAAGATTTCAATTGAGAACATTTCAATAGTGATAGCTACACTAATCCTCTTTCAGCGCCAGTAGATTTCATCAAAGCCTATTGAGTAAACAAAGGGGGATTATGTCGGGGGGTTTCATTTCATCAGGTGTACCAGGAGGGACAATGCCCGGGGGATTATGTCCAGGGGAGAATGTCCGTTCCCCTTTGAAGAGGTAGGCGCCCTATTGGGGAATTTGGAGTGTCTTGGTTATGAAGTAACCAATTTAGTGCCTAAATTTGCTTTTTACTGGTCGAGATGTGCAATATACATTATTCGTATATGAACATACATAGGGCCTATAGACTCTCGAGACATTCATTCATAGTTTACGTTCTTCACAGTGCATTTCTAAATAACCGTCAAGGCTACTTTTTAAATGTAACTTACGTCGTCAGGTCATTGTTATTCGTTGTTATACAACGTCGACCAAAAACGATTCCGATAAAATAATGGAAAAGATTAAGGTCTGAGAACTGAGCGAATGCTCTCCGACCAAACTTAAGTTAAAATCTGATGTGTACAGAAGCAAACAGTAGTGTCTGTTATAAAATGAACGTGATTTAATAACTTTAATTTTAGATTTGAGAAAAATACATATAGCGTCTCGTTTATTACGGCTATTTGTGTGCATTGAGTACAACACACTCGGACATAGGCACATAATTTTACTGCTTATTGAAATACATTAGGATAGGCCCTAGGCTTGCAGAAATCATAGGAGGGGTGATAGTAAAAGACCAAATTTATTTACTATCTGCGGATGCGGATCCTCCGCGGCTCCTGATATCGGAAATGTGCGCAGATGCGGATCCTCCGCGGATCTAAACCTTGCGGATCCGGCTTATCCGCGGTCCAAAAATTGTTGGAACCGCACATCTCTGGCCTGAAGCCACTGGCTGTCAGAAAGCTGGATATTAAGCATCTTATCCAAGCCTTCGTGTATGGTTGCGTCAAAGCGCTCTAGCAAAGGATGACCTGCGCATGGGGTGCAGCGCAATAGATAGAGCAGTTTCGAGTGGCTCAGAGAGCTCCTTAGTAGAATGAGGGTGTCCTGCCTTGGGATTGAACTTAGGCGACTGAAGGCCGTCTGTAGTTCTATGCGGCTGGACATGAGTGCCTCGAAAGCTACTGCTACCTCTAGTGTTGCACCTAGCAGAGTGGCGTCCTTGACCTCGGTCTGCAAAAACAGGTCCAATATCGTCTTGGTCTTTGGTATTGGACCCCTGCATATGGCTTCGCGTTTCTGGTGGTTCAAGAACAGCCCAAGCTGTATGCACCCCTTTTCAATGGCTTCAATATCTGATGTGACCACGTCTATTGGTCCACCCAAGGTCAAATTATCCAGGTAGCCTATGATAAAGGTTGTCGATATGTTGGAAAGGTAGGCAGAAGAGAAGTGGACCAAAAGGATCGCCCTGTTGTGGACCCATCTGCGAGTGCACTGTAAAACTGCCAAACCTGAGTTGGCTTGGTTCGCAATATGCTGCTTCGCAGTATTCAACGCTTCAACACAATCGCCTTCCGAGGGTCTTTTCCACACCTCAAACCGGACCAGAGTTTGCCGCACACAATTTCTATATGTCTCCAGACAATTTTTTCATAAGTCCTTTGGGAATGAAGTACCGAGAGCATTAAAACATTTATATATGTATATATAATAGATGTTATACACACACACACTCTTGAAGCTAAACTATCCCCATTACTATAACACAGGGGTGCACAACCTTTTAAGGACGAAGGGCCACATTTTTCGATTCCAAGACTCCGTGGGCCACATGCGCTTTTTCTAATGCAGAAGTGGTACGTTGACAGTAACCGTTAATAACAATATTTAATATGGTTATGGATAAAATTTAATTCAACAGGACTAATGGAATTAATAGAATCCAGGCCCGCCGGAACGAATTTTCATCAGGGGGTGCAGATTTTCTCCAGATAAAAGCAGTAGCATCATTTCACACTTTTCTTTGGGGCAAGATAATTGTTTGCAAATTTTCGGCAAATTTTGGCAATTTTATGGTCAATTTTAGCAATTTTTGGCTAATTTTAGCTAATTTTTGGCTATTTTTTGCAAATGTTGGCAATTTTGGACCAATTTTAACCAAATTTTGGCAATTTTTGGGCCAGTTTTAGCAAATTTTGGCAATTTTTTGACGAATTTTCGCTGAAAGGGGGTACAGAGGGGGTGCAGCCCATCTTATTTCCAGGGGGTGCACTGCACCCCTACATTTTTCCAGGGGGTGCAGCTGCACCCCCTGCACCCCCACTTGCGGCGGGCCTGATAGAATCTCTTATGAATACAATCAATCCAGTAGGAATAAATGAAATTTAAATGCTTAGTGTTGTAATTTAAATGTAGAATTAAAGGTTAAGGCCTTGTTAATAAAAAAATATTATGACTATGTTCAATTATTAATTCATAACATTAAAACACCAAAGCTCAATCGCCTTTTTGTATATCCAATGGAGTTGTTGGGACTGAATGTCTTTAACAATCTTATTAATATTTTGTGACAGTTCACTTGTTTCAACTTTCAAAACCGAGCACTCAACCTGAACCTTAGAACATTTCTGTTAAATTTCATAACAGAAAATGTTTGTTCACACAAGTAAGTGCCTCCAAACAGTCGCGAAGGCTTTAAAGTGTCCCGAAGGCTTTCTTGCTTTTATATTAGCGCTACTGAAGAAGTCATTCGTTCCAAGGGTCTAAGTCGCCATCAATTCAAGTTATTTATAGAAGAGACTGGAGCCTCTTACCATGACATACCATATTCACAGATGTGAGAGAGCAGAGGACGAATTTTAGAATTCTTTGTTGAACTAATAGCAGAAATTCGTGAATTTGTAACAGCAAGGGCATACTAATAAATAATAATAACAAGGTTTAAAGTGTAGCGCTAATATGAAAGCAAAAAAACCTTCGGGGCAACTTTAAAGCCTTTGGGGCCACTTTCCATTGAAATCCTGGAAACGTCCGCGGGCCACAAAAAATCGCCGGCGGGCCACTAGTGGCCCGCGGGCCACGGGTTGTGCACCCCTGCTATAACAGAAGTAATTCATACAAGCAATTTAATGTACTTAAACTTCCTGACATTCACCAACAGCAAGCATCAATCTTTATATTTAAGTATCTTAACAATCTATTATAACCATCTTTTATATAATAAATTCCTTTTTGCAATATACAGTATTTCAAATGAATTGGAAGGATAGTTTTGCACCGTGACAGATGCAAATTTAAGCAAATAAAAACATGACATTTAAACTTATTCAAGGATGGCCCCACAGTAGCATGCAGGCCAACGCCCCAGGCGCCGACCAGATGGGGGCAACAAAAATTTATTTGGCAAACTTTTTTGCTTGACAAGCACTATTTTATCGACTTGCTTGGTCCTAGGCCCCACCACTCTCTGCACGCCACTGTTCAAGACTGTTGCCCCATAATTTTAAAATTTATTTGGTGAAAGTACTGGCTTTTTAAATGAAAGAGGGAAAACAGCACTATCAAAATATGATGGAAGGAAATCTTAGCTATTTCACCCCAACATTTTCAACTTAACTGGAACATTTCTGATGGATGAACAAAACTCTGTCATTGAATGTAGGAATTTTGTAATTGGATTCCTTTTGTATAATGGTTGTGTACTGATAGTCCTGCAGGTGATTTTTCAGCACGTTATGATAGAGATAAATTAACCAGATCAGTTATATGATCTAGCACAGCGATGAGCAAGATACGGCCCGCGGGCCGGATCCGGCCCGCGGTCCTTTTTTGACCGGCCCCCAGTGTGTTTTAATAAACAACAGGTAATCTGGCCCGCTGCAAACTTTCAGTAAGGTAGAAATAAAAATCCGAGTTGCTAATATAGCCAAGGGGTTAGGTCTGCATCCTTAGTTTATATCAGGCCTAAAAAATCAGCTTTCAACTTCTTTGTGCAAGCAGTAAACTTCCAGCCTGCCTTGCCCTCATCGACAGTCTCAGCCCAGATGATAATTATGCAGGTCCTGCATGTGCAAACACTCTTGGCGGTCTGGACCCTGGAGCGTTGGCTGTGACACTTGTTTCCATTCAACCATTGATGGTTGAACCAGGCTCATGCCTTCTTAAGACAGGTGAGCATAGGGGGGGGAGAGAAAATAATACAACTCATATGCCCGAATGTCTACTAACCTACTTTAGTCAACTGTTCGGTAAATAGGCCCTACTGTTAAATTTTCTTACTGCTTTGTTGGCTCTTGGAATTATTAACGATAAATCGAATCAATATTTACAATTCATATTTAAGAATGAGTAATATTGCTAAGAAACGAAAAGTAGACAGTGAATGCCGTGTATATAAGGAAAAATGGACATCGGATTATCTCTTTGTGGGATCAAATAATGTGCTCGTATGTCTTGTTTGCTCACAAAAAAACTGACTGTGAGCAAACAAGACATACGAGCACATTATTTTTTTAGCAAATAATTTAATATAAGACGGCATATTACCAGTAGGGCTCAGAGATGTGCGGATCCAACAATTTTTGGACCGCGGATAATCCGGCTCCGCCAGGTTTAGATCCGCGGAGGATCCGCATCCGCGCGAATATCCAATATCAGGAGCCGCGGAGGATCCGCATCCGCAGATAGTAAATAAATTCGGTCTTTTACTAACACCCTTCCCATGCACCCATTCACTTGGGGATTAGGCCTACGTGCCGGGGGGGGGGGGTTAAGTGACGATGATTAAGTGACTGAGGATTAGATGACTTGGAAAATGATGGAAAATGACGGGTTGGCTGGACTTTGAAGTTTGAACTTGTCGGAAGCTGTCTCCCGTCAGTTATTCTGATCTCTTATGTAAACCTCCTAACTTAGCGTTTCTGTTGATCAAAGAGATAATTGGCACTTTGGTCATCTACAACCATGAAATAGTCATAAAATTCAGGGCGTAATTTGAAAAGGTAGCAAATAGCTATGCACAATGTGTATGTATTTGTGTCTGTGTGTGCGTGTTGCCGGTTTTCAGGATCCGTGGATACTCCGCCTCCGCCAGCTTTTTTAATACTTGGGTCCGCCAAGGTCCGCGGATCCTTAAAATCCTTGCGGACCCGGCTCCGCGGACGGATCCATCCGCGATCCGCACATCTCTGGTAGGGCTGCGCCGAGTAACTCGAGTAACGCGAGTACTCGTCTCCAAATTGGAGTCGAGTAATTTTTTGAGTCAGTACTGCATGATAGAATAACTAAACAAAGAATAGAATAGATAAATAAAGAATAACCAAAGAATTTCATTAAAATTTGGCCTACCGTTATTTGTTACAAATAATTATTTATCAGTCTTATTTAGGTTATTCTTATTCGTTATGCCACAGTTAGTAAAGATGTTGCCCACAGTGGGCCAACTCTAGTGAAGACCTCATATTTTTTTGCCAGTACCGGTAAAATAGTTTCTGTTCTGTAACTTCTGTTATACTAAATTTGAAAACGCTTGAATATCCGAAAAATTGATATATAACTGTATCTAATGTTCTGCTTTGGTTAAACGAGGGCCATGAGGCAAATAATAAGCATTATGTGACGTGTAACGTTTGCAAATCATGTATTTCCGGTTTTACGCGAGTACTCGAGTACTCGCTAAGCTACTCGACTCCTACTCGACTCCTAAACTACTCGGTTAGCGCAGCCCTAATTACCAGACTCGGCATGTGTATGCTTTCAATATAATAAAAGATTTTGTTATTGATATTCGTTAGCAAATACAATATATTAACAAATTAGCACAATGTACATCCGGCCCCCAAAACATTTTAAAATTGTAAACCGGCCCTTGATAACAAATAGTTGCTCATGCCTGATCTAGCACATTCAAAGATTAATTAATTACATAAACTGGAATAAAATTAAGGACATATGGCTCAATATTAGGCTGGAAATCAAAGAATTTTGGTGAAGAAATGTGGCGGCTGCCACTGATGGCGAGAATATTACTATTAATTACTTACTTTTATTATTAAATATTTAAATGTTTCACTGCTTAAATTGCTACTTATTGTTAATAATTAAAATTAACTAATTATTGGAAATTAGTACGATTTCTATTTAATTAATTTGTAAACGGACGAGATGCACTAGGCTAGGTGAAGCGCTAGGCCTTAGACGGGGTCGCTTACCAACGCTAACGACGCCGCCGCCACCTGGGTCTCTAGCTTACTCTCCATTCACAGCATCTAAGTGAATGTGGCACAGCAGGGGAGGGGGTTTGAAGAAGTTTGACTGTTGACAGGGGGAGGGGCTCAAGAGAAATTGACGTCAACAATTTCATTTTTTTACAAATGATGAAAAATAGGAAATTTCATGGAATACTATTTATTACGGTTACAGGTGGTAGCCGCCCCAGCTATGACCGCCCCAGCTATGACCGCCATAGCTATGACCGCCCTGGTTATGACCACCCCAGTTATGACCGCCCGGTTATGACCGCCCCAGTTATGATCGCCCCAAATATGACCGTAATATAAATAAACAAAATATATATATATATATATATAGTGCATATAAATATAAATAAATATATATACAAATATAGTGTGTATATATATATTGTTAGTATTATGTGCATGTTCATAATAATAGAGCATGCATTACATATTATATATTACATACATATACGCATACATATATATATGCATATATATATGTATATATACATATATATATGTGCATATATATATATAATATATGCATACATATACAATTATACATACATATGCACATTGCACATATATAGATGTTGATGTATATAATATATATTACATATATATCTATAGATATGCATATATGTATATCTACATATATATATATATTTGCATATGTGCATATAAATATACTTATATATGTATATATGCATATACACATATATATATGATAAATATGTACATGTATATGTGTATTTATGTTTATTTATGTATCCATGTATATATATATGTATCTATAAGTATATACATATTTATGTGTATGTACAATCTATATATATATAATTCTCGATGTCCGGTGGGCCGTCCGTCCGTCCGACGGCAACACGGAGGGTATTGCAAGACGCTGTTGTCATTGACAACCAAATATTGTTTAATCAAAACTGTATTAACAACGGAGCGTTTAACAAAGCGTCTTAATTGCAGCTTAAACCCCCGTCCCCCTTCCCTCATCCCATCCCTCTCCCAATCGCCAAGGCCCCAACCCATTCCCGCCTCGGCCCCAAATCCCTTTTCCCCTTCCCTTTCCCCATCCCCTTACCTCTCCCCATCCCTCTCCCAATCGCCCCGGCCCCAACCCCCCGGCCCCGGCCCCGGCCCAAACCCCCGTTCCCCTTCCCTCTTCCCATCCATTTTCCCTCTCCCCATCCCTCTCCCAATCGCTCCGGCCCCAACCCATACCTGCCCCGCCTACCCCACAGGCCCCAAACCTCCGTTCCCTTCCCTACCCCTCTCCCAACCCCCGTACCTCTTTCCATCCCTCTCCCAATCGCCCCGGCCCCAACCCATCACCGCTCCGCCCTACCCCACCGGCCCCAAACCCCGTTCCCAAACCTACACAACGCTGCTCCGAAAACCCGTACAACCCACTTTCTTCCTCCCATACCTCCCTTCCCTCTCCAAGTGCCCTGCCTCCCGTTATTATATATACATTTATTTATTCCTTCCTAGCCTCAATACCTATTTTTTTATATTTAACCCCTCAAGTGGGGATTAAATTTTCAGACGCCGTCACCGTACTGGGGATTTAATTTTTGGAAAAGCGTTCTTCAGAAATGATTGCTGTAACGTTTTAAATTTGCTATATCTCAGGCTATATAGGAGCTAAAAAGATGAGGTTTGCACCATTGTTTAGATTGTTTATTCCTCTTTCTAACAGTCTGTGCAAAACAAAAAAATTGGGGTAGAGTCCACTTTACGGCCCAAAATATCACCATCTCCCCCGAAAAATATTTAAAGCCCCCTAGCAAAATATTTTTAGCGGTAACCCCACTTTGGTCAGCGGCAAAGTTGTTAAGGGATGTCAGAGTAACAAAATAAACCAAAAAGTGTGAAAATCGGTTGACATTTGGCAAAGATCTATCAATTCTAACCCGATGACCCCAATGTTTGAACATAAGTATTATCGGTGAATTCCGCGAAAGTTTTGAATTCTGAGAAAGTTTCCAAATTTGTTTGAATTTGCTATATCTCAGGCTATATAAGAGCTGAGAAGATGAGGTTTGCACCATTGTTTAGCTTTTTTATTCCTCTTTCTAACCTCCGTGCAAAACAAAAAAAGTCCAGCGTTCACGAGGTTTGCAACAATCAAGTGAGAATGAGTAGCAGGCTGTTGCTCGGCGTGAAAAAGCAGCACAGCAAACAAGAGAATCAAGCACTGCATGTCGTTCGACACTGCCAAATCATTACACTTACCTTGACTATCAAGTTTAAGAAAATTCATGCGAATGGGCATTAACTCAGTTGAAGGAAAATTAATGAGTTAAGTCCTGCAAGTTAAGGACAATTAATTGCGCAAAATGCTATTGCATTTGCACAAAATCGGGTGGTAAAACAGCCAATCTCCCCCGTCATTTTTGACGGGTAAACACCTAGTATATATATATACACACATGTAAGTACATATATATGTATATATAAATGATTGTATATATGCAAATATGTAAATTTTTAAATATGTATATATATATGTGTGTATATAGATGTCTATATATGTATATAAAAGTAATATATATATATAGCATATAATGTATGTTATATTTCAAAGTAAAAAAAGTCAAAGTCCTTCCCGAGCCTCGCGGGCTCATAGGGCGGCGCTGATCTCCGTTGCTATAGCCTGCCAGGCGTGCAATGCCACGGATACGGGGCTAGTGTATCGCGCAGCGTACCTGTTTGACTTATCGCAGAGATTTTTGCCACTGCTCCTCATTTTACCACCACGAAAAGGCTGAGTCAACCTTTAGGGCTCCTGCAGGACTCGAACCCGCGACCTCCTTCTCGATCACCCAACGTTGTTACCACTTTGCTAACTTCCCGCCCTATGTTATATTTACGTAATATAAATGTTTCTACATGTGATATATATATATATATATATATATATATATATATAATTCACACAGCTGTAATATGCTATCCTAATGAATATGCATATAGGCCTAATACTAACAGCGATCCTATTGGTCGCCATCAACATGCGTCTCGATGGGCAGTGATCTTAAAGATACGACCACGGCGTATATTAAATTATATATATATATATATATATATATATTAATAAATAACATTGTATATGTTTTATTTAATATTGTAATATATATTGTATAAATATATTATAACATACTAATTATATTATTATATACTTATTTATATATTTATATATATGTACTATTTATAAATATATATATATACACTATAAGGCTATATATATGCTTATTTATATTGCGGTAATTATTGGGCGGTCATAACTGGGGCGGACATGACGGGGGCGGTCATAACTGGGGCGGTCATAACTGGGGCGGTCATAGCTGGGGCGGTCATAACTGGGGTGGTCATAACTGGGGCGGTCATAGCTGGGTTGGTCATAGCTGGGGCGGCTATAATGTGATACCATTTATTACAACGGACAAAAGCCTGACAAGCAAAAAAGGTAATCTCCACCACATTATGACACTTGATGAACAAAAGAAAGGGAAGAAGGTCTCATCACTGCAAAAATAATAACCTTCTAAACTTTTTAGAGGACCTGTCACTGGTCTTAGTGGGGGGTGGGGTCACTGAAAGTTGACAGTTGTTGACAAGGGGAGGGGTCAAAATTTGACCAAAAATTGTTGACATAATTAATGGACAGCCCCTTATATGTGTTCATTCATCAAATTATTCTCAGTGATCATTATCATTTGCTATTTGACAAAGCCAGCGTTATAATATAAAATAATATAATATAACAAGGTTTAAAGTGGTTCAGTAGGGACTGCCCTGTGTGAGAACCACTGTTGTTCCCGTCCAATCTAATATCCTAAACTACTGAGGTTTATTTTGAACTCGTTTTGAGTTGTAGCCGTTACTATTCTCTCATCCAGTTCATTCCATCTGTCCACCACTCTTGCACTAAAAAAATGCTGTTTGTCTCTCAACCCGTTTCTTGAACAGTTTCATGCTGTGTCCTCTGGTTCGATCATACTGCTTCATTGTAAAGAATCTTTCTCTTGGCATTTCCACTTTGTTTGTTAGTATTTTGTATGTCTCGATCAAATCCCCTCTCTCTCTTCTTTTTTCCAGGGTTGTCAATCCACAGTGATTTAGCCTTTCCTCATAGGTTAGTTTATGATATCCCTTGATCATCTTTGTTGCTCTGTGTTGCACTCTTTCTTAAGGTCTCTATGTCTTTCTTCAGGAATGGACACAATGCTTGAACACAATACTCTAAATGTGGGCATACCAATGTTTTGTAAAGTCTTATTATTACATCCTTCTCTCTGCTCACTATCGTTCTTTTGATCATACCTAGAATTTTGTTGGCCTTATTAGCTGCCTCTGCACATTGCCTAGATGGCTTTAAGCTGTTATGCATGAAGACCCCTAGATCTTTCTCCTCGTTTGTAACTTTTAGTCCCTTCCCACATAACTTAAATTCATGATCTGTTCCCTTCTTCCCAATGTGCATCACCGAGCGTTTATCTGTATTAAAAAGCATTTGCCATCTGCCGACCACTGGGATAGTCTATTAAGGTCTTGTTGTAAATTTTTTGCTTCTGCTTCACTATCACTCTGTCCACACTGGACAGAGTGATAGTGAAGCAGATAGTGAAGCAGGATAGTGATAGCGTTACGTAGGGGGTCAAAAATGTGCCACTGGGCAAGCGTGCAGTGGGCTGGGATGCTGATATTTGGTGAGCAGCATGACCGAAGAGAGACAGACGGCATTGTGCGATGGCTTCCATCATTGAGGGGAGAGTGGTCTGCATTGAGACTGCTACTTTAGGCACAAAATCAAACCAGCAGATGCAGAGAAGCTGCCTATTGACAATGCCCACAGGATCTTGGTATGTAGCTTTATTTGTCTTTGGCACCATAGTTTTCAGAGGGACTTTTGGCAAATATGGCCATACCCATTTTTTGAGTGATGTCTCACTCACATCTGCTGGCAGAGCTCTGAATACTGCCCAGGTAAGTGAAATGTTGGTACATTTTTAACCAAATGTTTATCGATGTTTATGTCTCCTGTTTTCAACTTGCTTTTGGTCAAGGACACGTGTAGTCCTCAACTTTTGGTCGAGGACACGTGTAGTCCTAGTTGAGAGGCTGTTGACTTTAGTTGATTGAGTGATGTTGCAAGGTTCTTAAAAACTTAAAACTTAGCATGATTTAAAGTGGCTTAGAAGGCATTACTACCTGTGTGAAAGCCACTCGGGGCACTAACGGGGCTTGAACCCGCTTCGTCAGCCTGACGCTCCAGTACGTAACCCACTCTGCCATCTTCCGCCCCCATATGTCTCTAGCAGTGGTGTTGCTAGGCGGGGTTGGGGGTTGGGGTGCGGACCGCACCTCGTGACACCACCTAGAGGGGTGACACCAAAACTGAAAAATTACAAAATTTCAAATTGTTTAAAACAGAGTCAACAGACGGAGCTCGTTCTACTCGAGGTTTCATAGCCAGTGGCGTAGCTACTTTGGAGCAAAGTGGAGCAATCGCTCCAGTCAGACCGCCCAGGGTCACTTGTACAAATCGTGCAAAACCGATTAGAAAATTTTTGCAGTGGAGTGGGAAGTAGGCCAGGTATAGTAGTTGGTTCTGCAAGACAGCAACTGCATGGTTGGACTTTACACGGTTTTGTGTGTCTAAAATGTGCTAAAATTCACAAACGAGCATTTGTAATTTTAAAAAATGTCCCGGTAGTGACATCCCCGAATTCCTGTTAAAAGGAGGAGGGAGAGAAGGGATGAGAAGGGGGACGAAGAGGTTAGGAGGGAAGGGAGAAGGCGGGTGTTTTGCTCCAGTCGCCATTTTCATAGCTACGCCAATGTTCATAGCCGATTATGTAGGCCTGGTAAAGGAAGCTTTGGAAGAGGTCCCTGGTGGAAGTCTGGAGGGGTGACACCAACCCTAGCGACGCCACTGGACTCTAGTAGGGCAATATTGTCAACATAGTCAAGGTAAAAGAAGTTATATTCCGCTAGGGTGACTCCAGCCTGTCCAACAGTGTGCTCCAGTATTCAGCCGATGGCCCTGCAGAAGAGTTCCGCCAGACCCATTGAGGAGCATAGTGAGAGTTGGTGATGTGAGTTGTCACTAAGATACAACCCCTGCCTTGTGTCTGGTTTGATTGGGGAGCTTGCTTCTCTTAGGTAGCTGGAGATGCTCAAGGTTTCCAGTTTCTGTGTGGCACTTAGGCAGAGGTACCGCAAGGATCTTATCTGCAGAGCGGCTGTGTACCAGCAGAGAGGACTTGCAGTCTGTTCTGAACCAAGCTATTGAAATTGTGAACTTCATAAAATCCTGACCACTTACCGGTAAATCTTGACTTATTTAAAAGCTCTGTGAGGCAATGGATTCCGAATATCAAGTCA
Organism: Metaphire vulgaris; assembly: GCA_018105865.1. NCBI lineage: Eukaryota > Metazoa > Annelida > Clitellata > Crassiclitellata > Megascolecidae > Metaphire > Metaphire vulgaris. The sequence goes on from CM030841.1 coordinate 3,831,407, forward strand.
GGTCAGGTCTTCGTCCTCCAGCTGTGTCCAGCTATTGACTTCTCCGTGACATCTCTCCAAAGTTCTCTGTCCTTTGCTATTTCTTCCAAAGTCATTCAGTGTCTTCCATCAGTTTTTTCATTGAGGTTCAGCCCTGCCATGTGCAGATCCTCTTCCAAACCATCCACCCATCGTCTTTTAGGTCTTCCTTTAGATCTTCTCCCCTCTGGTTTGTAGTTGAAAATTCTTTTTGGGTTTCTTATTTCTTCCATTCTGAGTATGTGTCCAGTCCATTTCATTCTTCTTTTTCTGATAACTTCCACGATGCTCGGTTGCAGTGTTCTCTCTCTAACTTCTTCATTTGTTATATGTTCTTTGTATCCAATCCTTAGTATTCTTCTAAGCCATTTATTTTCTGTTGCTATTAGTTTTTTCTCCAATTCTTTTTTTATGGTCCAAGATTCACATCCATAAATTAGTATTGGTATTACACAAGTGTTGAGAATTCTTAGTTTTGTTTTCATCCCAATGTCATGTCTTTTGAAAATATTGGTATGTAGCCTATTGAAGGTTGATCCTGCCAATGCTATTCTTGGTTTAATCTCCAAGTCCGAGCCTCCTTTTGCTTCCGAATATACATGCCTATTATACCATACTGATGTTCGCTGGCTTTAACGAGGGAAGGTTTTGATGCCTTTCATCAGGAAAAAATTATGACGTCTTTTCAAGTGTGCTGCCGATGTTTTCACATATTTCTAGTGTGCCGCAAGACGAAAAAGTTCGAGAAACACTGGTCTATCAGATGATTGGATACTGCCTAAGTATAGGAAGCTTTCAGTTGATTCCACTGCCTCCCTGTCCATGTATTTTGGTGCGGGTCTACAGTCGGACTCCAGATTTTGTAAGTGGGTCTTTTTTCAGGAGGCTTTCTTACCCAGGGTAGCAGCGGCAGTAGTGACATCAGATAAGATCTCGACTACTTAACAGTCTAGAGCATATAATAGTGTCATCAGCGTATGGTCGTACACTAAGTCTGATATAGTGTGCAACCAGACTTATTAAAAATTTAAAAGTTATGAAACTGTTGACCCCAACTAAATACAATACTTTTAACCATAACTACCTTTAAAAGTACAAGATTTGAAAAGAAACAAATGCCTATAGTCTGCATCACTGCCCTCAAGATTTATTTATTTATTTATTTATTTATACAGGACAATTTATTCGGCGCCGTAGGCATAACTAAGGCTAAAGTCAAAGGCACCTAACAACAAAAAGAAACTTTAAACAGATGCGTCTTAATACTCTTCAGGAACGCTCCGGACGTGGTCTCCATAGTAACCTCCTTCGGTAAGGTGTTCCACAGCACTGGATTGCCTCTCCGAAAGGATCTGTCCCCGAAGACTACAGCCTTGGCTGGAGGAGGGACCAGCAGCGGATTGCAAATCCTCGACCGAAGCTGTGAGCGCTGTTGCGCTGATGGAGCAGGTTGTATCAGGTCACGTAGATAGGTGGGGCAGTGCGGGTCGTACAGAGTCCGAAATGTGAGCCAGCACTGTTTCAGAACAATCCGCTCAAGATGTGTGTCATCAAGGGGCAAAGTTGGTTGCTGGCTCTTTTTATGGGCAATAAAAATTTTAAAAAGGTGCCAAACAAGCTAACAATTCGCTCTTGCTAACTTTGTATAACTAGGAAGGTCTAAGTTTTTTAACACAATGCAAAGGTTATATTCTCAGGTGAAATTTTGGGTGCTTGTTATACATAGGTTTTAAGATTGTTACATTGTGATATAAACTCTTGATATTCAGTGCATATTATTATACATGACTTTGTATTATGCCTGAGATAATATGGTATTTAAAATTGCGAGAAGTCCGATTTTTAATTCAGATTCAGTCTTTGTTACAGCTATTGAGCATAGGTTGGCGTTGTTACATTACAAGATTGTTACATTGTGATATAACTCTTGATATTCAGTGCATATTATTATACATGACTTTGTATTATGCCTGAGATAATATGGTATTTAAAATTGCGAGAAGTCCGATTTTTAATTCAGATTCAGTCTTTGTTACAGCTATTGAGCATGGAAGATATTACAATGTGAAGGCAAGGCTAACCCTAACCCTAACCCTTTTTACTTTTGACCAAAATTATTTCAGTCATATGTAAGTTGAAGTTCATGGCAAAAATAGAAGGGGGCCTGGCAAATCCAATGATGTTACACTGTATTTTGTATATGTTACCAGAGATGTCCATTTTTTAGAACCCTATCAACCCAACCCATCAAATCTCCAACCCAACCCATGCCGGTAATAGGGTTACTTGACCCAACCCAATCCACCATAGTACATTACAATTTCTTAAACCATGACATATTTTCTGACCCAACCCACCATTAACATGGAAAAGTCTGACCCAACCCAAACCATGGACAATTGGACATCTCTGTGTGTTATACCACAAAATTAATTTTTGTCAGCAGACAGAAACATCTCTCACTCACTCTCTTGTCTCTCTCTCTCTCTCTCTCTCTCTCTCTCTCTCTCTCTCTCTCTCTCTCTCTCTCTCTCTCTCTCTCTCTCTCTCAGTCATTCAGTCGTCTCCGACGTTGTGTGACATTATGGACTCTGATGTGCCATCCTTTTCTGTCCTCAGCTGCATTTCTCAGTTCCTCGATGTTCATGTTCACTGCTTCCATAATATTATCCATCCGTCTTGTCTTTTGTCTTCCTCTTTTTCTTTTTCCCTCAACAGCCGCTAGCTGCTAGTGGGGTGCCACAGGGATCGGTCCCGGGGCCGCTGTTGTCCGTTCTCTATGTGGCTGGCATCAGGCGTGTCAGTGACTCGCTCGGCCTGTCCTCGCATGCATACGCTGATGATGTGCAGGTTTACGCTGCTTGCCCCCCAAGCGGGACAGGCAAGCTGCGAGCTCGGTTCCTGGATTGTGTGCTTGAGGGGGCGGAATGGATGCATCGAATCGCCTCACCCTAAATCCAGGCAAGACGAAGCTGCTGTGGCTGAGCACTCCAAGGAGAGGCTACCTGACCGATCCAACACCATTCGAGATAGGTGGCAAAGAAGTGGCCCCATTCAATGATCTTTGCCTCCTGAGGTGCTTGTCGACTCCTTGCTGACCCTTATCAGGCATCTCAACGCCATAACTCACTTGTGTTTTTTCCAACTTCAGCGAATAAAAGAAGTCCGCCATTATATTACAATACCAGCCGCTTTATCATCTTGTTCATGCTCTCGTACTCTCAAGACTGGACTATTGTAATAGAGTCCTTCTCAGACTTCCTGGGAACCAGCTGAGTAGACTACAATCGGTCAACAATGCCACTGTTCGGATTATTTTCGGGTTGAGGTGGCATGACCAATGACCATGTGACACCAGTGCTAAGGGACAGGCTACATTGGCTTCAGGTCCTGGAGCGCATACCGGGTAGTTTAGATGCGGTGTTGGCTGACTTTTTGCACCCTTTGGGACCCTGCCTGCCATGATTTCCTGTCATGTCTAGTATGGAGACAAACGACGACCGGGTGTCATCTCCAGCTGAGATCCAGCCTCCACTGGCTGTACGTTCCTGCTCCGGCCAAGACTTCGAAGTTTGGCAAGCGTTCAATGACTCGTGAAACCCACTTCTGTGGAATGAGCTCCCTGATGCACTGACTAGGATTACTTCTCCCGAGACGTTTGCCAAAGACCTAAAAATGCACTTGTTCACAAGATTTTATATTTGACTGTTGACTGTACAGTGCTCTTAGTTTTGGCTGATGGTTATGTTACTGCGCTTCATAAATCGTCAATAATAATAATAATAGCATCAATGATTTTTTCTGAGAATCATGTCTTCTCATAATATGCCCAAAAAACTCCAGTTTTTGTTTTATGATCAGTCCTTCCAGGGTGTCTTTTGGCTTGGTTTCTACAATCACCTCTTGATTTGTTCTCCTGGCTGTCCATTAGATCCTCAGCATTTTTCTCCAGCACCAAGTTTTGAATGCATCAATTCGCCTGCGGCCCTTTTCCCGAAGTGTCCAGCTCCCCAAGCCATACATCATTACAGGAAATACCATTGTTCGATTGTTCGGATGATGTAAACTTTTGTCTCCTTTTTGATGTCCCTGCTTTTCACTCACGGAATCACTCACGGCTGAACAATTCGCTGAATTCTTCCGTGAGAAGGTGTCCGGTGTATGGATGGCCACTTCAGAACATGATCCTCCCAACTTCTCCCCCATTGGACCGGGCTGTTCTCTGAGCGCATTTCGTACTCTATCAGTAGAGGAAGTCACTGCAGAGATACTAGCCCTGCCTGGTAAGTGCTGCGCCAGCGACCTGCTCCCGACACGTCTCCTCAAGGAATGCTCCGACATCCTAGCGCCGTTCATCACGGAGCTCATCAACCGCTCGCTGCTGCTCGGTGAGGTGCCGCAGACGTTCAAAGCCACCTTCGTCACATCGCAGATTAAGCGGCCCGGCCTAGACGCTTCAGACGTAAGATCCTACAGACCGATCTCGAATCTGTCTGTCCTGTCGAAGCTGTTTGAGCGGATAGTCTCCAGGCAGCTCACGGACTATCTTGCGTCGTCTGGCCTCTACCCCGAGCTGCAGTCCGCCTACCGTGCATATCATTCCACTGAAACGGCAGTCCTCAAAATCACCACAGACATTCTCCGTGAACTGGATGAGGGTAAGCTGGCTGTCCTCGTTCTTCTCGATCTTACGGCCGCATTCGACACGGTGGATCACTCGATACTACTGCATCGGCTTAATGTCTCTTACAGCATTGGTCATGTGGCCCTCAAATGGTTCTCTTCATATCTCGATCGCCGTACACAATGCATGCGTTGTTCCAACTCCAGCACTCACCCATCACACGTTATCTGCGGTGTCCCGCAAGGATCTGTTCTTGGACCCATCCTGTTTAACCTATATGTGGCTGACCTGATACGTCTCATCCATCAACATGGGCTCCAAGGACACTTGCATGCGGATGACACCCAGATATATGGAGGCTGCTGGCCCTCGGAGACGCAGCAACTGCTTGAGCGTCTTACTCGGTGTCTGGATGAGATGGCAGACTGGCTGAAGTCTAACAGGCTCCAGCTCAATGTCGCCAAGACTGAGGTCCTCTAGCTCGCCACTGACCGGAATCAACAACAGCTGCCGCGTTCCTGTATCAGGATTAACGATCTCGAGCTACGTCCAGTCACATCCGTACGGAACTTGGGTATTTATTTCGACAGTGCAGCGACGATGAAGCTGCATGCAGCTAAGACCGTTGCTAGCTGCTTCGCCTCTCTCCAGCTGATCAAGAGTCTACATCGGTCAGTCTCCCAAGCCGTCCTCAAGACGCTGGTCGTAGCTCTAGTCCTCACCAGACTAGACTATGGAAATGCCGTTCTCGCTGGATCGCCTGCCTCTCTACTCTGCAGGCTGCAGTCAGTCCTGAATGGGGCTGCTCGCCTAATTCATCGGTCCGCGCGTTGCGAGCACGTCACTCCGCTACTTATTGATCTACACTGGCTGTCCGTGCCAGAGCGCATTAAGTTTAAACTATCAAGTCTCGTTTATCGTTGCCTGCACGGAACAGGACCGAACTATCTGGCGACCGAGTTGCGCAGCGTCTCGGATCTCGAAGGCCGTAGAAGACTGAGATCCTCCACTACGGCTGAACTGATTGTCCCTAGGACGCGTCTCATCACTGTTGGTGATCGAGCTTTTCCGGTAGCTGCTGCGCGCGCTTGGAACTCGCTTCCTGCTGACATCCAGGAGTCTCCATCACTCGACACATTCAAGAAACGCCACAAGTCCTGGCTATTCAGAACTAGTTACTGTATTTAGTTATTTAGTTATGTAATGTGTTCGCGCAGTCTGTCGACTAGTCACCACATTAATCTTGACTTTACTTACTTACTTACTTACTTCCATATTTTCCCCAGTCTTGCCATAGCAACTGGGTAAGAATGCTATGACAGAAACATGTAACATTGTAAATGGTCATCAAATGGACCACTAAGAAACATCACTATGGTACACACACACACACACGTGCACACACACACAGTTAGCAGATGTCCATATATCCAAAAAGGAGGGCAAAGCTACAGAAGACAAAGAAAACATTTTTTATTGTCACTGAATTCATAAAGCACTTAAAGACTTAAAGACATAAAACTATTGTAGAAAAACCACAAATAAATCTCCAAAAACTCTCAGCAAAAATATTCTCAGAAACACTGGTGGCTGACTTGTAATGTAATGTAACAGATGAATATTTGTTTAGCGCTTCTTCTGAAGAATCACTCGGAAGCACTCCCTTTGTGATTACTGCATATTGATAAAGAGATGAGTTTTAAGTCCAAGGGCGTAAACCACGGGGGATGGCGGGGAATGGTCCCCCAATAATTAGTAGGAGGGGATAGAGTATCAATTATCTCCCAATGTTTTGTGCTAATGGCTTTACAAAATTTCTATCCCCTATGAAGTTGATGCCAGGATTACGCCAATGTGAGCATCCAAATGTTTGTTTATGTTATGGTGTCGAAACCGACCGCATTCTCTCATTTCGGTGCCATAGAGTTTAAAAAAATTTTGATGAACTGTTATGATTAATATTACTTCTGCTTCTGCCAGATTTGGTAAATCGCATAGAAATCACAGACGTCTAGATTTCTATGTTAAATCGGCATTTATTATAAAACGATTACTTGCAGGACGTTAATGGAAAAATAATTGTAATTTATAATATTTTATTAAATTTGATTTATACAGTAACTTTATACTTGTATTCAGTGGCGGTTCCAAGATTTCCTGGTGGGGGATGAAATGAATTCATAGGAAATTGGTGGGGGGATGAAAAGAGAAGAAAAAATCAATAACCTTTGCCGAAAAAAGCTGACAAAAGGGAATTTTCACCTAATTTTACTACACTTTTACCGAAAAATAGGTTTATAAGCAAAAAAAGGTCATCCGCAGTTTTTCCCCGTAGTTTTAATAGACCTTTACCCAAAAATAGAGTTGACAAGCAAAAAAAAGTCTGGTGGGGGATGCATCCCCACTCGTCCCCCATGTGGAACCGCCACTGCTTGTATTGTTTGACCTTGCGTTTTGCCAATGTTGATATAAATAAAGATATTGTGTATATTATATAGTGTACATACATGCAAAATAGTCCTAAACCAGGCAGACAATGCACAGGCTACTTTGTTATTAACGTATTTCATGGGTGATTTAAAGTCCCACCATAATATGCAATATCCCCCAAAATGGGGGGATTTTTATATTTCTGGGGGTAAACTTTTAAAAAATTATTCTATCCCCCAACGTTGACGCCAGGTTTACGCCCATGTTTAAGTCCTTTGAAAAAGAGGGCCATAGAATCAGCAGTTGAGCTAAGAGGATGGAGTAGCTCTGATATAGAGATGATGGAGCGGTACCAATAAGAGAAAGTGCAACCACTTTCGAGACATGAAAGGTATACATTCAATGCTAGGAATAATTGCAGCATTTTCTTGATTTGTGGAAATAAGCTCAGCCATCTGGTTTTGCTATAGTATAACCATTATAACAACTTCTGTTAGTTAACAACAAAATTAAGTAACAAAGTTAACGACAAATTCTTGATTAGAAATTGAAAGACGAAGATGATAGAGTGCAATTAGATGGCCAAATAGGCCAAAGTTCATCAGTGGATGATGAAAGCAGAAAGTCAGACATATTTACCCGGCCAGATTGAGGACATGAAGTCAAAAGGAAGACATTATGCCCTCCTTTTGCCAGACATCTGGAAACTTACTGGGATATACACAATTACACATGCACACGTGCACACACACACACACTTGCACACAAATAAAGGTTTAGAAAGTAAGGCACTTACCTTCATTATTTGAACATTTATTAATAGCTTTGGTTAGATGTGATGCAGGCTCCGTAGATACAGTGAGTCGAATGATGCCAAGTGGAAGATTGTCTAGAATATATCGAATTTCTTCAGCTGTTTGATCTTTAAGACTGATACCATTAACGGCCATCAGATAATCATTCACTCTGCATGCAGAAATAATACATGAGTAGCTCTTTCTAGTCAGGTCACAGCTTAACCTTAACAGAGGCGGCGCTGGGTTTTTTTTGGTTGGGTGGGTCTAATGCAATCTACACAACCAGGACCCGGCTAAGACTACCCCTCCCTCCAAGAAAAACAAAATTTCTCTGCAGATTTGCACGATTTGCTCGGGTGCCCCTGCCCGAGGCTGGGTGGGTCCGGACCCGCGGACCCACCCCTTCAGCGCCGCACCTGAACCTTAATAGTTATAAAAAATCACTATTGATTATTTGCCTATCTTTAGTAATTATCTAATTATCAGTATCGGTATCTTTCTAAATAGACATGGGCAGTATTAGCAGAAAAAAGATCCATTAAACAGGCACAGATTTACCGAGAAATTTGTAATTCTTAATTTTATTTTCTTGACAGTTTTTCAGTGCTGTGGAAAACACTGGCCAAAATCTAAGGTGATGTGCAGACCATCATCACCTCATCATCTTCCCGTTTAGCCAGCGAAGGGCCGTTGCACTGCCTCAGAACTGTGGCCACAGAGGATGGCATGACACCACAGCGTGGTAGGAGGTGTGCTATTGTTGTTCCAGCGGAGTTTATCAGTCTATCGGATCCTTGGGCATCCATTTTTTTACTTGTCAACCGTTTTTTTATCGTAAAATGTGGAGTTTGCTACCTAAAACACTGCAATTTCCCCATATATGGCCCCACTAAACTGAAATTTCCGCATATATGGGAGTTTAAGTAGGAACATAAATTTCCACAGTTTTACCCCCCAATTTTAGGACCTCTGAGGTCTCACACTTTTCCCAAAAAATCCCCACACTAAACTGGTATCACCAGCTCTTTGACGATTCTGAACAGATTTTTGGAGTCATTTTTTGTGGAAATTGCTTCTTCTTCCACTCATTTTTTTCATGGAGTCATTTCCTTTAATTTTTTTCTATGGATTTTTAACGTCTTTCCAACTGTCTATACAACAACTAAGTATAATAAAAATACACATTTTGAATGCTTTGGGTGCTCTGATGTTTGTTTTCCTCAGTGTGTATCCACATCTTTGTTCCATGTAGAGCCATACTTCACCATAATTGAACCTTCATTAATCTTTTCTTTAGCTGTGTTTACCAGGAAATCCATTTCTTAGAAGTTCATCTCTTGCAATGAATGCCTGCTTACCATCACTGTTCTTCAAATTATTTCATTACTAGCTGTTTGCCTGTCAAAATGATGGGAGCTTGGCTATTTCCTACCCCAATTTTTTGTAAATGTTCTAGTACCGGTATTTTGTTCAATGATTTGTATTTGACCAGGAATATGGCTTGACGAGCAGGCTGATGTTTGCCGGGTTTCTAGCTCGCGATGACCATTGTTGTATAGTATTTGAAATACAAGTATTTGAAATACGTGTTTGAAATACATTTGATGTATTTTGTATTTTATAGTCACTGAGAAAGTATTTTGTATTTCAAATACATTTCAGAAGTATTTTGTGTATTTGAAATACAATTTACAGCCAAAATACTTTTCTGTACTTTATTAAAAGTAAGTAACTGCCAACCAGTCACCCCATTAATTAAATTTAACCGAACTTACAGTACTTCCTTATTTTAAAAATAAATCTTTCGTTATTATATATTCTATGCTTTCACTGAATTAATGGAATTCACAAAATGGCATTGCATGGTGAAGTCAGCAAAGTTTCAGCAATGCTGGTTATTCTAGAGGGCACACACTTTGCTAAAAACCAAGATGGAGACAAAGTTGTGACTACATGTCTAAAGTGTATACCAACGAATTTTATGTTGATGCTGACAACTGACTTTAACTGAGTAGGCCCAATTAATTGTCAGCATCATCATGTTCTCTGTCCTGCGACAGGTTCAAGGCTCCATTGTTTCCATTCCTCTCTGCATCTTGCGCATCTTGCTTCTTCTTTGATTTCTGCATAGGTCTTGTGACGCTGTGTGTCTGTTTTCATCATCCAGTCCAATAACATCCTCCTTGGTCTTCCTTTTGTCTTTCTTCCTGATATACACAAGGATCTGTCCTTGGACCGGTTTTGTTCAGTCTCTACACTACCCCACTGTCATCCTTAATCAACTCTCTCAAATTGAATCATCAACTTTATGCAGACGACACTCAATTATTTCTTTCGTTTACTCCATCTTCCTTTAAGGCATCAATCTCTGAACTAGAATCAGCATTTTTGTCAATCTCATCGTGGATGTCAGCTAATCTCCTTGCCCTCAATCCCTCCAAAACAGAATTTCTCTTATTTGGACTGCCACAACAACTGAAAAAAATTGAAAATCCCACACTGATTTTAGCCCCAGATACAATAATAACCCCTGTTCCAACTGCAAAAAATCTTGGATTTACTTTTGACTCCTCTCTAAATTTTGAAGCTCACATATCTCAACTATCAAAAACCTGTTATGCTCACATTCGTGATCTACGTCGCCTTCGCCCCTACCTTGATATTAAAACTGCTTCCACTATTGCCACTTCAATAGTTCACTCTAAGTTAGACTACTGCAACTCACTGTTTCACAATCTTCCAAAGGCTTCCATATGTAAACTCCAATCGATTCAAAATGCCTTAGCTCGTGCAGTAACTAAATCGCCTAAATTTTGCCACATTACACCATTACTCAAATCTCTCCACTGGCTCAAGATAACAGAACGCATTGAATATAAAATAATATCGATGACTTATAACTCACTCCATACATCAAAACCAGTCTACCTAAGAAATCTGATAATTCCACAACAACCTGGATCTACTAGATCCTCTTCTCATGTAACTCTCCTTCGACCTCTGAATCAATCATCTCTCAAAATTTGCAATCGTGCTTTTTCATATGCGGCACCTGAGCTTTGGAACTCAATTCCAATATCCCTTCGTTGTCTACATCAAAGCCAAATAACAAACTCTGAGTCACAATTTTCTCCCCTTCTTGCAACATCTCCTCATGTTTTTCTTTCTAAACTAAAATCATTTCTCTTTATAAAATCATTTCCTCCATAGCTATAGCGTCCTGCCCACTCGCCCTTTTGATTAAATGACCCGGCATGAATGACCCACCTTTGGCTATAGCTACTTCATTTGAGATTGAGCGCATAGGAATAAGGAGCTACTTCGGTGCATCTTTTGGAAGCGCTTTAGAAATTAACGAGATTTTACTTACTTACTTACTTCCCTCAATTACTATTCTGAGTAATGATTCTCCTCTTAGTACATGTCCAATCCACCAATCCAGTTCCTCTGTCTTTTTTGGATGGTGCTGATTAACGATCTTTGCTCGTCCACCATCTGTAGTACTTCATCGTTTTTTTTCTTGTCGGTCCACTTGATGTTTTCCATTCTTCTCCATATCCACATTTCGAATGCTTCCAGCTTTTGTATGTCCTTCTTTTGGAGAGTCCAGGTTTCTGATGCATATAAAGTGACACTCCATATTAACGTTTTTATCAGTCTCTTCTTTAGTTCCTAATTTAGCCCTTCTCTTACCAGTTCTCCCTATCCAAAAATTTTGTTTTCCCATCGCTATTCTTCTCTTTATCTCCTCCTGACATCTGGAATCTTCTGTTATTAGGCTCCCAAGGTAGCAGAATTGTGTCACCTGTTCCAGTTCTGTTCCATCAACCGTTTTGGTAAATCTAGGTGGATTTTTGCTTTTGCTCTTTGTTATTACCATGATTGACTGTACAGCACTTTTGGTTTTGGCTAATGGCTATGTTACGGCGCTCCACAAATCGTCGAATAGTAATAATAATTTTTGTTTTTAGCGTTTTTATTTTCATGCCATATTCTTTTGATGTGGTATTTAATTTGTCCATTATTCCTTGTAGGTCTCTTTCACTCCCTGTTAGCATCGCCTGATCGTCTGCAAAGCGTATGGCTTGTATCAGTTTCCCTCCAATGCTTATTCCCGTTTTTTCTTCCTCTAGTGCCTCTCTTATTAACTCCTCAATGTAAATGTTGAATAGCAGAGGTGATAGTGGGCAACCCTGTCGTGATCCTCTTCCAATTTCTCCTGTCTCTGAGTTATCATTCCCAATCTGTATTTGTATTGTTTGTTCCGTGTATAAATTCCTAATCAGCCTTCTGTCCCTCCAATCAATTCCTAGTCTTTTCAGTGCTTTGAATAATTTAGGCCATTGCATTCGGTCGAATGCCTTTTCGTAATCAACAAAACATACTATTCTATTCTATTCCCTATATAATTTATTTAATTTATTAAAGGCTATAACAGCTAGAGCTAAAATCAAGAGCGATTTACAAATGTTCATAAGATGTGCGAAATAAATGCGTCTTGAGGGCAGTCGCAAATGCCTTGAAGGATGTAATCGATGTCACTGAGGCAAAATACGTACACATCTTTCCCACATTCAATAATTAATTAATAATTAATTGTCGTTACCCATTTAATCAAGGTATTTAATCCAGTGTTATTTAAGTTATGGCTTTTCAGTTTCGGTTTCAGTTGTGTTTTTTCAGTTTTAAGTTACAGTTAATAGTTATCTATTTTTTCATTATGGTTACAGTTAAAGTTCTCTTGTATTTCATTTCATATTATATAATATAACTACAAAGCAATATACTTATAAGGCGGCTGCCGAGCGGTATGGCGCTGTTGATGACAATAACACGATGTTCGTTGTGTTTCTTTATTCTTAACACAGCTACTTCATTACAACATTAGTTGGTTTCTTCCGCTCTCCTTCTATCTACTTCTGTCTGTCAACTACTCTAAACCATGGGTTTATATACACGTTTCTAATTGCAATTACGTAGCAGATGTTTTAAATGTTCGTTACTACAAATAGCATCTCCTATCAAATCAAATAATTTGAAGCGATTATTCTAGAGTATAAATTAATTATTGCCATTACATCAACGTTCTTTGTTCTTTGTTTGCCACAGTGTGATAGATCTGTTATTATAATTAAAGCGATTATTCTAGAGCACAAACTACTTAAGGCAAATACAGGTACACCAACGTTCTTCGTTCGCCACGGCATAATAAATCAGTTGTTATAATTAAGGCGATTATTCTAGAGTTCAAACTAATTAAAGGCAATTACACCAATCGTATACAAAATAATTAAGGCGATCATTCTTTAAGAGATGGAGAGAAAGAGGGGGGTATTGTCAGACCCGTGCAACACCTGTGCCTTTAATCATTCAATTTCTTTTTCTTCTTTCCTCCCTTCATTAATCATTTCAGGACTAAGCAGTCATATATCATAGTATTTTATGTTCATTTTGAGGAATGCCCTATCTTCCAGTCCCTGTCTGTTTCTCCCCCCCCTCCCACTGTCAAATCTCCACAAACTGGATCAGTGTGAACAGTGAAATGTAGACCGCTTAGTGCACTTACCCCATTAAGCAGCCAGGCGTGACCTTGTCCAGTTCACCGAGTGCAATTTAGTTCAATGACAACTCTGTTTATATGAGGTCTGAACTATAGTCCTGAATCATGACCCACAAATACAGCTGACACAGAAGACCGTATTACTGATAATTACTCATAATCACTTATAACATTATTTTTCAGTTTCAATAACTTTTCAATTTCTTAACTTTCACACTTTTTCTATTACTGTTATAACAAAAGTTATTAATTACTTTTCAGTTACAGTTACAGTTAAGTGCCATTTTCCCTCAGTTATTTGGGGTTTTCAATTAATGTTAGAGCTAAATGAAAGAAAACTGATTTAATCTGACTATAGTAGCTGTCATAGTAGAAATAGAAATGTTTCATTCTGCAATTTATGCTGTTACCTTTACTGTAGTGTTGACAGTTGGGTGTAGATGCTAGACAGGCACTGTTTTTGTTGCAATGTTATTCATCATCATCTTCTTGTTCCTTCATGATCTGAAGTTAAGGTGACAGCATGAATTTCTTTTCTCCAACCATGTCGATTCTCTGTCTTCTTGACTGCTGCTGATATCTGCAATCCTGTCCACTCTTCCACGTCCTCCGCCCATTGTCTCTCTGGTCGCCCTCTTCGTCTAGTTCCCGACATCATTCCTTGTTGGATTGTCCTCTCCAATGTTGACCTAGCGTCACTGTTCCACTGTAGGTGCCCAAAGTATTGCAGCTTCCTTCTTCTGCACATGTTGAGGAACCGTCTTTCCGTGCCTGACTTTTTCAAAACCTCATCATTGGTTTTCCTATCTTTCCAGCTTATGCTTTGCATGGTACGTAATGAGTACATTTAAAAAGCTTCTATTCTTCTCTGTATTTTTCCTTTCAGAATCCAACTTTCACATCCATATGATGCTGTACTCCATGCGACACTCTCGATTATGTTCTTCATTTTTCTGATGGCAACCCTTCCTTTTGTCAGTCTGGCCTTTATTTCTTCCTCTAGGGAGCAGTCTTCTGATATAATTGCACCAAGATATGTAAACTTTCCCACTTGTTCCATTGCCTCCTGATCCACCCTGATGGAAACTTTTTCTTCGTTAGTTGTCATTACTTTTGATTTATTTGCATTTAGTTGAAGCCCATATTTCGCACTTGCTTGTTCCACTCTGCTTACTAGCTCTTGACATGCTGGCGTCTCCGGTCACCTGATTGCAAAACTGCAGTCAGTCCTAAACGCAGCTGCCCGTTTGATTTTTGCAGCTCGGAAATACAATCACGTGACGCCTCTTCTACGCGAGCTACACTGGCTTCGTTTCCCGGAGAGGATAGATTTCAAACTCGCTACGTTGGCATTTAAATGTCTCAATGGAATGGCGCCGTGATACCTGGCAAACGCTTTCGGCCGTGTGTCTGATGTCAAAACTCGATGCCACCTGCGCTCGGCGTCTACGACTGACGTTCTCGTGCCTCGAGTACGGCATTCAACGATCGGTGGCCGTGCTTTTCCGGTCGCTGCTACTCGTGTCTGGAATGGACTTCCGCCTCACGTGAGGTCATCAACGACGCTGGAGACATTCAAGAAGCACCTTAAAACCGAGCTATTCATTAGATGCTATGATGTAGTGTGACCACCTCTCTGTACTCATATAGGCAATTTCATTTCAATTCATTACTGTTTAATATTGTTATTGTTACATGCCCTTGCAGTCGTTAGACATTATGTCACATTAATCTTGTCGTTCTATAATAATAATAATAATATATAATGGACACTCTTGACGTGGATGCGCCTGCCAGGAATTATCTGTGTGTAGGTAGTTACGGACTTTCGTCCCCCTACCTACCACATGCCGGGTTAATTGTTCTGTATGATGCCAGAACAAAAGGCGCAATGTTATTACACTTACCTTATTACACTTATTAAAGCACTTGGAATTAGAGACTATTAAGCCCTTTACACTGCTGTTGATTGTCATGGGGCTGTGAAAGTATTTTGTATTTGAAATACATTTCTGAAAATGTATTTTGTATTTTGCTCTCCTCCCGGAAGTATTTGAGAAAAAGTATTTGAAATACATTTTTAAAATGTATTTTGTATTTGAAATGCTTTTTAAAAGTATTTTATACAACACTGGCGATGACGCCACATATAGTTGGCCATGGGAAAGACTAGCTCGCTTAAATATATCCCGCCTTATTTTGCTCATCATCGTCATCATCATCATCATCATCTTGTACTGCATCATGTATTCCTACATGCTCAAATGTTATCATTTGCGACTTGTTGATGGTCACTGCACATACAGGGTAAGGGGTCGTCCATAAATGACATAACGCGATTTTTTTTTTGGCCTGGGGCAGAGGGGGCGATAGCACTTTGTAACTCATTCTGCCCGCAACCATAGTGTCATTTTTGATAAAACAATGTCATTCAATGGCCATATTAATAAGGTATATAAAGCTCACTGTCGTCGTCATTGTCGCCATCATTGTCGTGGTCATCATCATCATCATCAGGTCTTCTTTCCTTCATCGCCTGAAGCTATATCGGGCTCCAAAACTAATCCACTTTCTATTTGCTGTGCATCACTCTACTGTCCATTCTTTTCTATTCTATAAATGACAATTTATAGAGCGCCGTAAACATGACGAAGGTCAAAAACAAAAGCGCTTTACAGTCAAATAGCTAAATTATACAACGTCTTAAATAAGTGCGTCTTAAGCTTGCATGCAAAAGTCCCGGCCGAGGTGGCCTTGGTCCGTCTACGGCTTCACAACAATAGCTACGACTGCGAAAATGGCAAGTGTGCCATATCTTAGAAAATTTTCAGAGAGTTTCAAATTTTTAAGACCATCGCTTGAGCAGAATCGGCAACAGCTGTCTGTATTTTCCAATACTTGCCGTCAGAAAGATAAACCCAAGACCCACCCAACAACGTTGTTGTCAATGGTGGTAAAAAGCTTCGCTGACGGCTCAGCGCATCGCCGACAGGCCCCAGTCACCATGTGCCGGTGTACAAGTGGACATTACAGCAGCTGTATACGGCCACCTAACTTACGTGCCAGTCTTCAGAACACATCTAGAACAATGTGTTCAGGCATGGAATCCATTCTTGAAAAAAGACATATAAAGCTTTTAGAAAAAGTGTAAAGACGAGCAACAAAGATGGTCAATAGATGCCATAATTTAAGCTACGAAAAAGACTTCAATATTGTGGACTGACAACATTAGAAAGGAGGAGAGAGAGAGAGAAAGATAGAGAGGGGGGAATTTGATAGAAACATGCAAAATAATGATTGGGAAAGTAGATGTGCCATATGATCGATTCTTTACATTGGCACACTCTAGCAGCACAAGAGGCCACAAACTGAAATTGTTTAAGCAGAGGGTGGGTCCAAGAAAGAACTTTTTTAGTGGAAGGGTTGTGGACAAATGGAACAGTTTGGACGAGGTGGGAGTGACAGTTGAAACAGTACCGTATTTTTGCGCGTACTGCCCGCGGGCTATGCGATTTTTTACAAACAAAAATGCCAGGTGCGGGCAATGCGGAGGTGCGGGCAATCTGATTCAAATTCTACAGAAATTGTGTCAACAGAATGCAGCTCTTTCCAATTCATCTCATACCCTTCCCACCCATTTCCATCCCCCTACTGCTTCACCAATTACCCATACCCATGGTGCTCAAGGAGCAAATGAACTCAAGAAGGCATTGTTGTATCTCCCAATACAGCAATTTCATGCATGACTGATTCTTTTTGGTGGAAGCAAGTCCCAACAAAGCCCAATAAAGCCCCGGGCAAAGGCAGGTGGGTTGTGACAGATGACCTGATCACCTTTAGTGGTACTAACCTGATGTGTCCTTGTAAGTCTTTCCTTATGCAAAGTTTCCAATTAAAAATTAAGTGACATTGAAAAAAGATGTTCCACATTTAGTTGTAAGGCAAAATGTTTCAAATAATTAGTTTTAGTTTAAATGTACGGTATATGTCCGTTGGTATATTTCCGTGAAAGTATGTCCGCAATGAGCATCTTAAGAATTGTCATTTGCAGCAGCATTGTCATCAGAGTCATTTGTGAATCCATCGAAGCTGGAGTCATATTCACTGTCCTCAGAAAATGATGGATCATCATCTACGTCATCTTCATCATCCATGTCATCACTTTCTGATGAGGTCGCTGCAGTGTCGACTCCAAGTAAAAGTCCAGCCTTTCTGAATCCGTTTTGAATTGTTTCAGGATTAATCTATCTCCATGCTGTTAAAATCCATTGACAGACTTCAATGTATGTTGCACGTCTTTGCTTGCCAGCAGGTGTGAACGTGTGCACCCCTTCTCTCATCCATTTTTCCCACTCATTTCGAATGTGGCATTTGAAAGGATGATTAACGGCTATGTCCAGGGGTTGTAATTTGCACGTCAAACCTCCTGGTATCACTGCAATGTGTGCTCCTGTGCTATTGATATGCTTATGAACAGATGCTTCCTTATGTGC
This sequence comes from Metaphire vulgaris, assembly GCA_018105865.1. Classification (NCBI taxonomy): domain Eukaryota; kingdom Metazoa; phylum Annelida; class Clitellata; order Crassiclitellata; family Megascolecidae; genus Metaphire; species Metaphire vulgaris. The sequence goes on from CM030841.1 coordinate 3,849,329, forward strand.
TGCCATTGCATCAAATATGAGCAATGACTTCTGCTGAAAGAACCCACCTCGACGAGCGCGATAGCATTTATCAATCCATTCCTTCATAACTTCATTATTCATCCATCCTTTCTTGTTGTACACTACAACCACACCAGATGGCAATGTTTCCCGAGGCATGGTCACTCGTTTGAAGATGACCATTGGTGGTAGTTTATCACCAGCAGCGGAACAACCAAGAACAACGGTGAAGCAAGTGCGTTCGTGTCCTGTTGTGGTCACAGCTATGGTTTTTGAGCCACTGTCAGCAACAGTACGAGTTGCTGGGATGTCAAATGACATCGGCACCTCGTCCATATTATAGACATTTGAAGGTGTCAAATTTTGATTTTCAATGTCTTTCTTCGCAAACTCTTGAAAATCAGATAGTTTAGTTTCCCAGTCATTTGGCAGTTTCTGACCAACAGTTGTACGGGCACGAACTGACAATTGATTCCGCTTCATGAATTTAAAAACCCAGTTAACTCCACCACCAAAATCGTCTATTTTCATCTCTGTGGCCATGAGTTTTGCTTTCATTTTTATAGCCACAGTAGATATTGCCCTGTTGCTGTCGCGCTGTGATCTAACCCACGCAGCCAGGTTAGTCTCCAAATGTGGCCATCTAACCAGACCCGTTCGACGTGCTCGCTTTTGTGGACTCATCTTCTTCAGATTAGGAATATCTTTACGCCATTGCCGTACAGACTTTTCATCAATGCCAAATTCTTTAGCAACGGCACGATTGCCTTTTGCTATAGCCAGTTCACACACTTTTAGCTTAAAATCAGCCGTATATGACTTTCGTTTGGGCGGCATTCTAATCAACAGAGCATAAATTTATAAAACGTCTGATTCACACAACTGACAATTCGAATTGTTGACACAGATTTGAGCCTGTGTTCTTAGAGAGCACCAGGAAGGTATCTGCTTATCTGATGCCAACGGTATCACATTCCGTTGGTTGCCACAGCTGTCAGGAATGTTTGCAGCTGCCCTGAGCCTTGCACCAGCATGATCCAGTGACGCAGCATGGGCTGGCGCCCCGGGCCGGAAGAGCCGGGTGAGAAGCAAAACAAAAGGTACCCGTTAATCGGCACTAGCGCTTCTCCGGCATACCTTAGCTTTGTCGAAACTGTGGGAGGAGACCATTAGCATCGCCACGGGGGAGGAAATGGGGGCAACTGCCCCCCAACCTGCCCCAGACCACCTACCAGATCCGCCTCGTACGAATCACCCTCCCGCCCCTTCCTATGCCACTGGCATGGCCATGATGGCCCTGCTCACTCTACCGGTCATGGAGTAACATCACCAGTACCATAGACATTGTTGTAAGATCCTCTCTTGGAAAGGAATTTGATTCTTCTCTCTTAGGGGCCGTCCATAAATGACATCACGAGATTTTGGCAGATTTTTTACCCCCACTCGTCACACGCCGTCACAAAAAGTCAGACCCCTCAAATATGACGTCACAACGCGTTGACCCCTCTTGTCATCTTTCCGATGTCAAAATTAACGTTTCGTTTGAAAATATTAATTATAATTATTATACCCCCGTTAGTTGAAACAATATTCAGAAACTTTTTCAAATTCTTTTTTTAAGTGTATAATGATTTATAACTGAAATAAGTTTAATTTTGTGGTAGCATGACATTGCGGTATTAATAAAAAATATTTAGTATTATGTGACGTCACATTTCTGCACCCCGATCGTCACACATCGTCACAAATGTTTGAACCCTCAACATGTGTGACATCATTTATGGATGACCCCTTAGTACCAGTAGTTGAAATTGTATATTGTTTGCTTACTTACTTATTAAAGTGGTTGGAATCGCTAGGTGACTGTTGGAGCGAGGGACATCACTCTCTTCCGGTTATGTCGAGCTTATGGTTTTACGTGTGAATTAAATAGTACCCCGGTATATTAAATCGACGAATTTCTATTTCTTTTCACAACATTGTGCTGCGAGCCTTCAACAACATGCAGTGGCATAACTACCGGGTAAATACAGAGTCCGAGCAGCTGACCAACCGCAGGCATCTGACTAACCCCAGGCAGCTGACCACCCCCGGGCCGCTGACGAACCCTGGGCAGCTGACGCCCTTCTAGAGGTACCCAGTACACTGATGGCATTTCGGATACAAAGAAAGTACAAGGTACAGAAATGCCAGAGACACTTAAGGCTACCATGATTGGTCTGCACAGGGACAAGACTCTCCGCCCACCTCGCCCGGGTCAACCCTCTCCCGCCCCGTGATGCCGATCCCGTCCTCGCCCCAATGCTTTTGTCTCCAATCCCCGCCTCGGGCCGCCTGTCACCGTGAATGAGAAGGTGCGGGCAATGGGAGGGTGCGGACAATGGGAGGGTGCGGGCTATGCGAAGGTGCGGGCTTTCTGATTCATATTTTACAGGATGTATATTTTTGCGGGCTATCCGCGGGTGCGGACTATCCGCGGGGTGCGGGCAGTACGCGCGAAAATACGGTATACGGATTCAAAGGCTATCTCGGATAACTATGGTAGGTTATTGAAATTTGGAGAGTTACCGGTACTACAGTAGGGTGCCAGATATCCAAAGTCGAAATATGGGAGATTGTTTCCGCAATCAACGTGCTCAATTCACGGTCCAGTTCATTGTGAATTATTATGGCTAGAGCTATACTAGAGCTATACTACACTACAGTACTATAGAGTATAGACTAGGAAAAAGCAATAAACAGCACTGTTCAATGCACTGCATCATCTGCATGCAGTGAATCAATATTACAAAAAAATTATAAGGAGGCGGTAGACTGGGACTGAAATACGGGAGCTCCCGTAAAATACAGGAGATCTGGCAACCCTATACTACAGTGGTTTTCACACAGGCATACTTAGCCTCCTAAACCACTTAAAATCTCATTATTATTACTACCTCACCAAGCTCTCTGCCCCACCAACATAGTGTGACATTGTACACATTATATGCAGGGTGGTGCAAAAAATACTGGACTATATTAAATGCAAACCTAAATATGACTAGTCCGGTGTTTTTGCACCACCCTGTATATAACATAATAATGTATTTATGTATGTATGTACATATGTATTGTATTCTTTAGTGTATTCATCCTAAGCAAGTAGACTGGTCCAGGTTCATTAAAAATAGTTGGCCCCATGCCTCCATGCTTAGAAGTTGCCCCCCAACGGTCCCCAACTTGCCAAAGCCCAGAGCCGACACTGGCATAAGGTACACTGGAAGACAACTTAGGACGTCTCTGCCCACTTTTCAGGGGTTTTCTTGCAGTACTGGATGATTATACAAGCCCATCTTTCTTTCTCGGCACAGCGCCGGGATAGGTGTCAAAAAGGTTAAAAAGCAGTCTGTTTCTTCATGAGTAACTAAAATCATCAAACCAGTATATTTGAACATTTATAATAAAGTACAATGCTACACATTAATAAAATTAGGCCTACCTTATGTTTGTGTTCTGTCTAATGGAACTAGTTCTGTCTATACTGCTGATGACTGCACCTTTTGCAGTGACTACAATGTTAATTCCAAGTTCTCCTTGGCTGCTTTTATTCAGCTTCACTTGGAATGGTTCTTTTTCATCTCTAGTCAATGACTCACTTCCTTTATCTTGACATATCTGCTTATTCTGTGAATAAAACTCAGCAATATGCAAAACTGCAAACGGCATCTCTTGAGTTTCTTTACTTGAAATAAGTGATGTCAATGGTGAATCTTCAACTATTGCACTATATTTGCTTATAATCATATCCTGCTTTCTGGAAACTACTTCTGCTGCAAGCATGTTGCAATCTACAATGTCATCACTTGGGGATTTTATTTTCAAACTATCTTGGTTAGGCTCAAGCATCAAGTTGTCATTAACTCCTGAGGCAGGCACATTGGAAATTTGTAAGTAGGGTGACAATAATGAAGCTACTTCCAAATCTGATTGCCAATCTGTAATCTGGGGGAAATATGCTTTAACTGAATGTTGGTACTTCAAAGTTTCTGGAGCAATGCAAGAATTACTATGAAGGGATTTTTCTTCAGCTCTCTCAATACTAGAAACCTTAGGCCAAAGAAAATCATTCTTCATAGAATCAGCTTTGTCTAGTTTCAGTTGTACATCAAGCTGATCTTCTGTGGAAATGAAAGGACAAAAGGAGGGTGCAGAAGGCTGTGCCATATAATCTCTACCAAAAGTAATTGTTTCACACTGTGCGTCAAATGCCATATTGGTCATTGAGTCACTGCGAGATGACTTCTGACAGTTATGAAGTGGAGGAGATGCAGAAGATGGAAGAGGAGGTGGAAGAAGTTCGAGAGTCTCCTCCCTTCTTGCAGGATGTGATTTTATCAAATTGTCTAGCATATAGTCTTTAGACAACATTTTATTATCTTTTTGAGTATGATCAAACGATATGTTTTCAGCTGTATCTTGGACAGTATTAATGACTAACGGAAACACTTTGCTATCATCTCCATTTTGCAAGTCAGGAAGTTCAAATTTACTATGAATATGGCTGAAGTTAGTATTCGTACAGCTCTTAGTTAAGTTACTGAGAGTCACAGTGTGGTCATTTTCCTCACTCGTTAATCTGTGCCAATCAATTTTGCTCTTTGGGTCAAGCTTTAAATCACATTGCAGAGTCGATTTATTTTGATAGCTAGTAGTCTGTTCTGAGTGTTGACCTCTTTCATTCAAAATAGCATCTGTGTCCATATACTTACATAGATCAGAGACATTGCTGTTTGTTGTATATGCACCTGAGCCAGATTCAGATTTGAAGTTTAAATTTAATTCGTCAGTTTTCAAATGACCTATGGTAACATTTAGGTCTTTTAAATAATGGACTACTGCTTGTTTGCAAGCATCCTTTGCTTCCACGATATTGTCTTCAAAACCTTTTGGAATAATGTCCACATTTGGAAATGTTTTGTCAACATCCACAGTATTCCAGGCAAAACCAATGCCTTCTCCAGGAATATCAGAATGCTTGTTACCTTCAGTATTGCCATCGTTTTTCATTCTTTTGTGCTCATTATCAGATTCAGAGTCATCTGCAATGTACATGGAGCTTGAACAAGTGAACTCCTCCTGAGGTTCAATGCAATATTTAGGTCTACACATCTCATCATTAAGCATATGCAATAGATGGTTTGTTTCTAAACAGCTGTCAAAAAAATTCATAGGTCTGGGTGAAGTTGTATTTGTAATATCCAGCTCATAGAAGTCATCATTTAATTCCTTGCTAAATTCATAATCTTGGTTGTCTTTGATATTACTGCATTTCTTGATCATTCCCATACTACTGCAAAATTGTGTGTTTAATAGTTGAGTATCTCCATTATTAAATAGATTCTGTAAATTATTTTCTTCCTGATGCAAATTTCTAGTTTCAGCTGTTGACAGCATCAATGAATCATATTCATTACACATGAATAACAAACTGCCTGAATCAGTATTTACTGGTTCCAACAACAAGGGTTCTTCCTCATTTACAACTAAAAATGAAGTATCTTTAATATTGGGTCCAACCATCGAATCTTCCAGTGAATATTTTGCTTGACTTATATTATCGAAAATTTCATTTCCTACGTTCAGTTGCGTATTGCATTCACTCAAAGTCTCATAATGCAAATAATTTATATCACTTGGAGCATTGCAGTTCTCTTGCACTGATACCATGCCTCCATAATCATAGCAGGAGTCCTTGCTAGATTTCTGATTTGCAGCAGAAAGTGAACTAGAAAACAGAAACACGAATGAAAACAGCAGATTAACAATACACTTTTTGTTATTTAACCCGCTTAAGAATGGCTTCAAGTATAATCTGAGTTCTTCTTCAGTCTGATTTTAGGATTATACACAAAATTCTAAATCCAACAAAGATCAGACTAAGAGCCACATGTTGCAGTTAACATAAGACACTGGTCCTCAATGCAGGGTTGGTAAAGACTGTACAGGTGATCCAGAACAGAGATGCGATGATCTTTATGGAAGACTGAATTAAGCTAATTGGGGCCACATGCAAATCATAATGTTCTGGTCATCCCCATCCTACTCTTTTTTACATGTACACTAGGAAACAAATTAGAGTTTTCAATCAATTCCAAATTTCCTAGTTAAAGTTCATAATTTTGGCCAGTAAACAATGAGTGCAGCCAAAAGATATATTTCAGGTTACCCCAGCCATTTCTGAGATTTTATGAAAAGCATGCTGCTTCCATGTCCAAAACAGTCAACCTGGCAGTTTACCAAATTGCAAAATCACCTATAAGATACCAACTGCTGCTTATTTTGGAATAAATATGGTGACATGCTTTTATGAGATTTGTCAGCCCTCTCTGAACCGGATAATCCTCATATTCTGCTTAGCTGGCTGCAAGAAAAGCCTTTCATGCACTTTTTCATCAGAAAAGACATTGTCATTACATGTAGGTGAACGCTCTTTTTCCCGAGGAAACCCTCTCCTCTGGAATTCGCTACCGGCTACAGTGTCGGCAGCCACCTAACTAGAGGACTTTGCAATCAAATTAAAGACTCACCTATTTAACATCTCGTTCCCATGTTTTTTGTAAAGCGCCTTTGACTTTGGCCCTTGCTATGCTACGGCGCTATATAAATTGTCATGAACAATAACAATAGTAATCATTATTAGGGATCAGACCTGCGCTGCCCATCATCAGATTTAGCCACCACAAATTAATTGGTGGGTTACCAATTCAGTGGTAGGTTACTAAGTTAGCAGTTTCTGCAATGTGATGAGAGTGAGACATATGTTCCTCAGCATCTAAGAGTTACATGAGAGGAAGATCGAGTGGATCGAGGATGCTGTGGGATAATCAAATTTCATAGGGTTTAGAAAAGAATCAAATTTTAATCCGAGATTTTTTGTACTTGGAACAGGCGTTATTGTGGTGTCAGGAGCCAACACTAGCTTAGTTTTTAGTGGACAGGGTATGTGTGTGTGTTTCTTCTATTTGTATTCTGCCTCTGAAACTGTCTCCATCATTTCACACTGCAAATTATCTGCTGATCTTTAGCCTAGACCAAGGATCAGCAAACCCTGGAACCCATGAGCGAAATATGGCCCCAGAAGGCGGTTTTGTTAACCCGTTCCAGGAGGATTTAATTTTTTCAAGTCGTCCCCAATCGGGGTATTTAATTTGGGGGAAAGGCGTTCATGTGAAAATGGGAACATACAAGTTTTAAACTTACTATATTTCAGGCTATGTAGAAGCTAGAAAGATGCGGTTTGCACCGTTGATTAGCATTTTTATTGCTCTTTCGAACCATCCATGCCAAAGAAGAAAATTTTGGAGGTAGGGTCCACCCTACAGCCCAAAATAGGACCCCTCCCCAACATTTTGGTCAAATTTTGTTCCAAGCCCAATAGCAAAAATTTTTCCGCGGTAACCCCCAAACTGTAGGCGAGAAAGTTGTAAAAATTTTGAAGATTGGACAAAATTTGGGGTTATGAATTTTCAAACAATATTACTCATTGCTCGAAGAAATGACAATTTTGCGAACAGATTTTCAATCTGAAAAACCGAACAACTCAGCATATTTCAGGCTATATAGAAGCTAGAAAGATGTGGTTTGCACCATTGTTTAGCATTTTTATTGCTTTTTCGAACCATCCGTGCCAAAAAAGAAAATTTTGGGGGTAGGTCCACCTACAGCCGAAAATCGGAACCCTCCCCCCAAAAAAATTTCAAAGCGCAATAGCAAAAAAATTTCAGCGGTGACCTCCCAACTGTGAGCGAGAAAGTTTTAGGGCGGTGTAATTGGAACATAATAGTGCAAAAATTTTGAAGATCAGGCCAAAATTGGCGGAGTTATGGCAGAGTTATGATTTTTCAAACCTCAGACTTGAGTCTTTTTCGAGGCATTTCAATGCAAAATCCCAGTATTTGGACGATCAATGGCAGGTGCAAAGTGAGTGGGGAGGGGAGAAGATGGTCGCCCCAGTGAAAGCATAAAAGCACTGGGCTAACCACATCGTGTCTCTCCCCTCCCTCCGAACCTCCGTCTCTTCCTCCCTCCATCCTCCCACCCTCCCTCAGTTGTTCCCTCCTCCCTCCCACGCTCACTCCCTCCCTCCGTTGTTCCCTCCCCCCGTCACTGCCTTCGTCACTCCCTCCGTCCTTACGTCCGATCCTCGGAGGGACGGACGGAGTGAGGAAGGAAGGGAGGAAGGAAGGGAGGGAAAGACAGACGGAAAGAACGATGGACGGAAGGACATTCCTTCCGTCCGTCCGTTCGTTTCTTCCGACCTTCCCGTCCTTCGTTCGTTCCTTCGTTCATTCCTTTGTTCATTCATTCGTTCCTTCCTTCATTCGTTCATTCATTCCTTCCTTCGTTCGTTTGTTCCTTCGTTCGTTCCGTCCGTCCTTCCCTCCTTCCGTCCTTCATTCCTTCTGTCCTTCCTTCCTTTCGTCCATTTTTCGTTCCTTCCTTCTCTCTCCCTCTCTCTCCCTCCTCTCTCTCTCTCACTCTCTCATTTCCCAGAGTCTTTTGGGACAAATTTGTTGGGCTCAGGATGACTCATTGACTCCTAAGTCCGATAACAACCTTTGGGTGGGTTTTGGGCTATTTTCTCGATAACGGTTGCTTGTTTTGAGAAAAGCAAATGGCAACACCGCGAAACACAGTAAAATGCCCGTAATAAAGTAAAACAAACTTCTTCACAGCGAAACACGTGTAAAATGCTAGTAATAAAGCAAAACAAACTTCTTTGTTTGACTCTATTTCTAATTTCAATTATTTTTACAAGTCTTGTGATGCGCTAATTTAGCAGTTATGGCGTTGCTGGATTTATAATTACCGGTACAATTATTTTATGTTAGGGCCTACTTAGGGGACCTCTTGTTATTTGTAAAAAAAATTTGTATAAGCCGCTTACTATTATAGGCTGCATGAAAGGGCCTCTTTTCGTAAAATCGCCTATAAGCCGCGGTGATTTGGCGTGAAAATACGGTATATCCTATGGACTCCTCTTTCTCTCTCTCTCTCTCTCTCTCTCTCTCTCTCTCTCTCTCTCTCTCTCTCTCTCTCTCTCTCTCGGCCTCTGGTTCAAAAGGGCTGCAGGGTGTTTCAACTGTAATTAAGTCTTCAGGCGAGCAACGAAGGTTGGCTGACTCATCGTTGATTGAATCTCCATCATCATCCTCTTCATTTAGGAATAATCCCCAAATTCCATCGAATGAATCGCAAAATTCTCAGCATCTTAAATTTAATCGATTTCAATCATAGATTCATAGCTTTCATCTCCATCTTCATTATCAATTTCAATCATAAAATCATCATCAATTTCATCGATTTCAATCCTTGATTTGTCTTCTCTTTCATCCAAAACACGGATACTTTCATCGACATTTGTTGTTGCTTCTTCATTTTCCATTTCATCATCAAATACTCTCAAATTTCCAATGGATACTCCATGAAAATCTTCAGAATTCTCAGTTTCTATCAGAGTCTTGTCCACCTGACATGAATCAATTACCTCAATACAAATATTCTCAAGACATGAATCGTCTCTATTTATGCAAATGTTTTCATAGACTATCTGAATCAGGTTCAAAGCTGTGCATGCAGCCATGCCCAAAACAGACATCTATTTCAGAGTTCTTAGATTCTTCAGTGTAACTTCTGTAGTTCTGTCGACAGGCAATTGAAAATCGTTGAATAAACAGACAGTGGACTTAACTGGTCTCAGCACTGGTTAGAGCGGAAGTTCGATTGCGTGTCACAGATGCGCGGCACAACGAGAGAGCTTCTGCTTCGGGCATGGTGATGGCGCAGAATTGTTGCAAGGTGGCCTCCTGCACGTGACAAATGTCCACAGACTTCTGCAAGTCTAAATCTTGCATACCTAACAATTTTTTTCGTGTTGCGTCATCATGAATTCCTAGAACAATGCAATCTCTGATCTTTGATTGTTCTGTTTCTTCAAATCCGCATGAACGTACCAGTCTGTGCAAATCAGTAACGTAGCTTTCGAACGACTCTGCCGGTCCTTGCTTTCAACAGTGGAAGATGTAGCGGTTGTATACCTCCGAAACGTGTCCAATTCAGTGGCATTTGAAAGCATCCAGGAGAACAGTCATATTTGTTCTCTGTGTGTCAGTGAGAGTCATCCATTCCTATCCTATGTATAGGCATTTGTGCCTATACATGCGAGGAGAATTGCGGCTTGTCTGTCATCATCTTCCTGGTCCACTGTTGCAGCTTTGACGTAGTTAAGCCATTGTTCATTGAATCTCTTTTCTACTACTTAGCCAAATTCGATGCATAGATGTTCAGTTTCTCTGGTAGCGGTATGTGCGGCACAGTAGACATTTCGCTATAGTATAGTGTTCAAAACTGCTACTATCAATAATTCTTACTGCTTAATCTAGAGTTTGAACTGACACCATGTATAGTGTTGGCCTCACACTATATTATAAGACACAGATTGCGTTTGTAGAAGAGATGTATTAGGTCCAATGCTAAGTCAAGACTTGTGCAGACTGAGTGCAAAGTACTAGTTAACATTTACTATAAGCTCTCTGAATGTTATTTATTCGATGATAGGCGTGGTTTCTACAACGTTAATCATTGCCGCATTACAGATACAATATACCTGACACAAAGTGAGTGATGTGAAGACATCAGACTGCGGACTGTCAGTTTCACTGGTCCTCTTGAATGTAATCTAAACATGTTGACTGCTTGTTCATGCGTCAGCTGATTCAAATATGTTCCATTTAGGCTAAGTATCTCATCGCCTGTCAAAATAAAGAAAAAAGTTTCAATTAATCATTTGAATGAAATATTCTTTTTAAGCACCTCATTGGTTATCTAAAAGAAATAAAAAGGAAATGTAAAGAGTGCAAAGAAAACTGGATACTTGGAAAATGCGCAGAAATAGAACGGTCAAACATACTCAACGACTCAAGGAAATTGTACCAGACGATCAAAGAATTATGTGGACAAATCCAATTGAAGACAACCACAATAACAGACAAGAATGGTAAAGTATTAGAAAACAAAAATGACATAATAACAAGATGGAAAGACTATTTTGAAGAATTATACAACACAGCAGGAAGTAACAATGAAGACACCAACATAAGGAAGGAGAACAGAGAAGAGAATGACGAAGAAGAAATAGCAAACTTTACAGAAGAGGAAATAAAAGAAGCCATAAAAAGATTGAAAGTTAGAAAATCTCCAGGAACAGATATGATAACAACAGAAATGCTACAAGCAGGAGAGGAAATTACAGTGAATATATTCCACAACCTATGCAATAAAATATTCGAAGAAGAAAAATCACCAGAGGAATGGGGAAAAGCCATAATAGTACCAATACATAAAAAAGGGGATAAAACAAACTGCAATAATTATAGAGGAATAAGCTTACTCAGTATACCAGGGAAAATATATACAAATGTGCTACAACAAAGACTCAAACACTACTCAGAAGAAATATTGACAGAGGAACAAGCAGGCTTCAGAATGGGAAGGAGTACAATTGATCAAATACATACGATCAGAAGGATAGTAGAAAAATATTGCGAAACAAATAAGAAAATATACCACAATTTCATTGACTTCAAACAAGCATTTGACAGCATACAGCATGAAGATCTATGGCAAGCACTGAAGCACTATGGTATTCCAGAGAAGCTAGTGAATCTCATAAAAAACTTATACTGTAAAACAATGAGCAGAGTGAAAATTAATGGGGAACTAACAGAATGGTTTGAGATAACAATTGGAACGAGACAAGGATGTGGCTTATCTCCACTGCTATTCAATATAATACTAGATGTGGTAATGCAAAAAGCAATACAAAACACAAAAGAAGAAGATGCTGGAGTAAAAGTATATGGACAAACAATAAATAACTTAAGGTTTGCAGATGACATAGATGTGATAACAACAAAAGCAGATCACATACAAATATTAACCAATGAAATAAGAAAGGCCGGAGAAGAAGTGGGGCTAAAAATAAATATACAGAAAACTAAAGCAATGGTCACGGGGAACAAGAAGGGGAAAGTTAATCTAAAACTAAAGGAGGAAGTAATAGAACAAGTACCAAAATTCGTATACCTAGGATCAGTACTGACAGAAGATGGCCTAAGTGAAGAAGACATAATAAGGAGAATTGGACTAGCAAGTGCAGCATTTGGAAAACTTCAGAAGATATGGAAAGACAATCAAATATCACTGAAAACAAAACTAAAGCTATATAATACACTGATCAAACCAATACTATTATATGGATCAGAATGCTGGACCATAAAGAAGAAAGACGAAAGAAGATTAATGACTGCAGAAATGAACTGGTTAAGAGGAATAGCAGGAGTCAGCAGAAGTCAAAGAATAAGAAATGAAACGATCAGAGAAAAGACAGAGCAAAAAGAAACGATACTCGAATCAATACAGAAACGAAGACTGAAATGGTTTGGCCATGTTGAAAGAATGAAGGAAGAAAGATTACCAAAGAAAGCACTATACAACTATGTTGAAGGGAAAAGAAGAAAAGGAAGACCAAGAAAAACATGGATAGAAAACTTAAAAGAGGATGCAGGAGAAATGCAAATGAACTTCATCCAATTGACCAGAGCAGCAAGAGACAGACAGAAGTGGAAGGAACTCATTCAGACCCATCGTCCAACCCAATAGGGAAAGACGGAAGGAAAGAAAGAAGAAGAAGAAGATTGGTTATCTATAGAGTTGGATGGGGCAGTGATGTAGGCTACAAGCCTTCAGTTTTGATCCGTTTAATTTGTTTTTAATCTTAAAATTTTCATTATTTTGCTTGTAAACTTTTAAACTTTAGTTGTCATTTTTCAATTGTCTATTCAGTTGTCTATTCGGTGTTTATCTATAATATTAAGATCCTTGCTCTGTATGTCTGTTACCTTCAAGCATTCTGATTGGTTGACTATTGGTAGACGGTTTAGTCCTTACGTCGCGATGCGTTGGTGGGCGAGCGTTTGACGAAGCGTACGTTTAATTGTTCTGTCAACGTCGCAATGCCTTGGTGGGCGAGAAGCGTACGTTCAATTGTTCATTGCAGCGTCATAAGTGTACAACGTCGCGAGGTTGGAGGGCGAGCGTTTGACAAAGCGTACATTTAATTGTTCTGTCAACGTCGCGATGCGTTGGTGGGCGATGTTCGAAGACGACGTTGCTATTGGTAACCAAACGGTTTAGTCGAAGAAGCGTTTGACGAAGCATACGTTCAATTGTTCATTGCAGCATCATAATGTGTCGTGATGCGTTGGTGGGCGTAGCTTGAGGAAGTTGCGCAATTTTAACGTTCACAAAAAATACGTGTACAGCGTCACAAATGGTCACAGTTGCGTGATTTTAACGTACATAGGCCTAATTATTACGTGGTGCAGAGATTGGCTAGGTGGCGTATTTACAGTACATTATTGAAATGTTGTTCAGCATGAATTCAATGATTGGGTATTAGGTATAGGTATTGGATTAGTATTATCCTGCACTGCAAGCGAAGCGAGCATCTTTCTAGTATTTATATATATATATATATATATATATATATATATATATATAATCTGATCATGTGGAGCAGTGATTGTTAAGATGTTAAGATGATTGTTAAGATGTTAAGATGACCATTAAATACATCAACAAATTAGGGGGAGGGGGTTTGAAAAAGTTTGACAGTTGTTGACAGGGAGGAGGGGGGTCAAGAGAAGTTGATGTCAACAATTTCATTTTTTTACAAATTATAAAAAATAGGAAATTTCATGGAATACTATTTATTACTAAGGAAAAAAGCCTGACAAGCAAGAAAAAGGTCATCACCACCACATTAACCACATGACGCTTGATGAACAAAAGAAAGGGAAAAAGGTCTCATTGCCACAAAAATAATAACCTTCTAAACTTTTTAGGGGGACCCGTCACTGGTCCTAGTGGGGAGGGGGGTCAAAAGTTTTTGACATTATAGGGGGGTCACTGAAAGTTGACAGTTGTTGACAAGGGGGAGGGGGTCAAAAATTGCCCAATAAATGTTGACATAATTAATGGTCAGCCCCAAATGCATTTGTACAAAATCTAAAATCTACGGAAGTTCTTCACCGATTGCTTTGTAATTTTTACACAAACCTCCATTCGAATACAAGCATGTTGTAGCATTCAAAATAACATTGATTTTTGGTGAAAACGGAAATGCATTTTTTTTAAACAGCGCCATCTGTTGATTGGTAGTCAAATTGTCGTGTGTCGCTTGATGGCTTGGTGGTCATTGATTGATTTTTAGGTTTTTGAAAGCCACATACCGGTAAGTGTACATTCTCGAATATATTCACGAAGGATATATATATAATATTAGGGGCGCCCACAGAAGCGGGAAATGAAGCAAATGCTCCCTTTAAAAAAGCTATGGGGAGGAAATCCCCCGAGTTTTGGTATCACATTAGGGTAGCATATTAATTCGATAAATGCCTGTGCAATTACTGCAGTGCATTTTTGTAACTTCATATAAGCATTGGCATTTCAAGTTCAAGTTAATTATTATCTGGCATTCATAAAATTTAATTATTATTGTCACTTTTATGTACAGTCATTCTAATGATGCAGAGTGTAAACTTCCTGTGAAATATAAATAATTTATAACAAACCAATAGACTCACTTAAAGTTTAGTTTACATTCCAAATTAGACTACTGCAACTCCCTCCACTATAGCCTTCCAAAGACCTCCATCAACAAATTACAATCCATTCAAAACTGTGAAATGGTGCAATTAGATACTGTTAATAATTTGCTTCTTTCAGTCAGTTGCCTTAAGTCTAGTTACCCATTTTGCAATTGTTGAAGCTTTTATACCTCTAAGTAAAATAATGTAGGTGTTGTTGTTGGAGAAATCTAATTTTTAAAATAAATACTAAAAGTAACATTTTATTTTATTTGTAGTTGGATGTGGTCATATTGTCAATAGATATTTTGCAGGTAATTTTGAATAGTTTGCCAGAGCAATAACAGAATAACATAATCAAATAGAAGAGGGGCACCCTGTCGACCATATCCCTCTTTAGTTTCAACTTACATTCGGTAGTGCTCTGTGGCTGTTGGAATTTTCTAGAAATTAAGAATTAGAAGTTATTGGCATGAAAACTATCCTGGTGCACCAAAGTGTGCGATTTAATGTCCAAAATGCACTGAAACTCACCTACGAGCATCTATTGATTTCAAAATAATTTCCGGGGTTATACCCCTGACCCCCGTTTAGGGGTAAGAGAGGAGAGGGGAGGACAGGGAAGGAGGGAAGCTGCTTCCATCAGCCAGAGGGGATGGGCACCCCTGTAATAATAATAATAATAATAATAATAATAATAATAATAATAATAATAATAATAATAATAATTTAGCGATCAAACGTAGTGGATTTTGTGGAGATAATCAGTTATTTAAACTGCACTATTTAGTGTTGCAAAACTGCCAACTTGCTGCACGAACAATTCATACACTAGGTTGGCCGTCATACTTTCGATTCTAAGAGGGTGAGTCTACAAATGTATTATTGTTGATGCCAAAAATAAATGCACATTTTGTAATAATTTCTGTTTCTGTGGTCCGTGTTTCCATGTGGTGACCATGTGTTGCTCTCAATCTTTTGTGTCGTGTGGTGGTTTGAGTGGTTTCCCGTGTCCTTCCCAACATTGTTTAACCCACAGTTGGGTGCCAATCCTCACTCGTTCGTTTCACTGCAATTTTCCACTCAACTAGTGGGCATCCCATTACAGCTACTTACGTATCCCACCACTGGAAGGTGGGTGAGAACTTCATGCACTATCGAACAATATGAGCCCAACACTCCAGTCTAGCGACTGTCAAGAGGGACACCCTGTCGTTTTAGACCATTCCACTGAGGTATATAGAACTATACAACGTTCATCCATCAACCTCAGCTTCCCAGAATTCGAATAGCACACTTTAGGGAATCAATACAGAAACGAAGACTGAAATGGTTTGGTCATGTTGAAAGAATGAATGAAGAAAGACTACCAAAGAAAGCGCTATACAACTAAGTAGAAGAGAAAAGGAGAAAAGGTGGACCAAAAGAAACATGGATAGAAAACTTAAAAGAGGACGCAGAAGAAATGCAAACGAACTTCATCCGAATGACCATGGTAGCAAGAAGTGGAAGAAACTCATTCAGACCCACTGTCCAACCCAATAGGGAATGACGGAAGGAGTGAAAGAATAATTTCATAATTTAGTGATCAAACATAGCAGATTTAGCGGAGAACATCAGTTATTTCAACCTCACTATTTAGCGCCACATCAGTGACATCACCACTGCCTTTCCGCATGAACGATTCATACACCAGGTTGGTATGGAGAGGGAGAAGAGAGGAGAGGGAGAGGGAGAGAAAGAGGGAGGAGAAACGGAGGAGAGAGATGGAGGGGAAAGGGAGAAGCCGCCGTTTGCAGTTGCTTGTGCAGTAGCTTGCGCATCTTAAGCTCCGCCTGGGAGATGGACTCTCCCGGGTGAGTCCATGTTCTACAGTCGGCAAACCATGGAGGTATTATCCCTGGAGACGGCATTACAGCTGAAAAATTCCCAGACGGCAGCCACACTTGTTGACTCAAAACATCATCAGCTGAGCCATGGGGAATAGGATTTGGCATGTACAGCATGGCTAGACTGAGAAATAAAATAGCTTTTCACCACTACACTGGGAGGACGGAAGACAGATGCTGTCTTATACATGGCATAAAGACTTACACATTAAGGGTAATGAAGTTAAAGCGACCCATAACAGCAAAATGTAGTCGCCAGCGATTAACGATGTAACATATTACACAACTATTTAAGCAGTATTTATATTGGACCCTTACCGGTGAAATTTTACACCTACAGTGCGATCCCGCTGAGTTTCTATGGATAATTTTAAAAAAGGAATAATATAATTCAGACAACACTACTCCTGTATTCGTCCGAGTCAACTAAAATGGCCGCTAACCAGGGAGGTATTATTTTTAGCCTACGCGCTAGTGGCTTCACGCAGCCTGGGCTAGAAATGATGTAATGCCGTCTCCGGGGATAATACCTCCATGCGGCAAACAGTGCCGCAAACCAGACAATCTCTATATCTGCACACTGCACAGCATAGGTGGGCAAATCTCAAATCGAATCCTAAACCTCAAATCGTAAATCTTTCAGCATAAAATCTCAAATCATGACAGCTGAATCCCAAATCCCAATCTCAAATCACTAGCCTAAATCTCAAATCTTTAAAAGTGAAATCTTTTCAAATTCCGCATTCAAAACAATGCCTCAGCTTCCCAACAATGCACAAGCAGCACAACGCGACTACACTCAGTAAACTGAAGTGAATGTTATTTGAAAATCATTAGCTTTAATGTATTCATTGTAAAGTATGTAAGCAAGTGAATGACTGGTTAAATCGTAGTTATCACTGAAAACTTAGCCTATCAGTATCAATTACAATGCAGCCGTATCTGCAGCAGATGCCAGATGCTAGTTATTTTTCAGCATCATTTCCATTCTAAGAATAAGCGACCCTACAGTTTCAGACGCAAGTATATTTGCTCCTGGCACACTGAGTAACCTTTCAACACTGGCTGAAGTAGCTGGTATGCTAAGGTATTTTTAGCCAATACTTTGAGAAAACATACTAAAAGAAGAGGTAGAGCAGGCCATAAAAGAACTGAAAAAGAACAAAGCACCAGGAATAGATGGCATACCTGCAGAACTATTGAAAGCAGGTGGAGAAACAATGACAGACCTGCTCCATGACCTTTTCAATAAAATATACAAAGATGAAACAGTCCCAGATGATTGGGGAAAAGGAATGATTGTACCCATCTACAAAAGGAAGGGTGATAAAGAAGACTGCAGTAACTACCGGGGAATAACGCTGTTGAGCACACCAAGCAAAGTCTTCTCCAAAGTACTACAGAAAAGAATAAGCAAATATGTAGAAGAAATTATGGGTGAAGAGCAGGCAGGCTTCCGTCCAGGGCAAAGTACAATTGATCAACTCTTTGTCATAAGACAGCTACTGGAAAAAACAATCGAGGCAAACAAGAGCTGTTATATTAACTACATCGATTACAAACAGGCCTTTGACTCAGTGTGGCAGGAAGGGTTGTGGTAAACAATGAGGCATGCAGGCATTGAAGAAAAACTCATCCGTTTAATACAGGCAATATATCAGAAGTCAGAAAGTGCAGTGAAATTAGATACTGAAATGTCAGAATGGTTTAAGACAAATGTAGGACTGAGACAAGGATGCATGTTGTCTCCAACACTTTTCATTATCATTCTGGATGTAATTTTTAGAATAGCAATTGGAGATCTGGACATAGGCATAAAATGTAGTGGAAAAAAATTAAACAATCTAAAATTTGCAGATGATGTCAGCCTGATAACAGACAACAAATCAGATCTTCAAACACTGACCAATGAAGTCAATCTAACAAGCAAAAGATTTGGACTAACTATCAACCCAAAGAAAACGAAAACCATGGCAATCAGCAGAAAGGGAAAAGCTCAAATCAAAATAGCACTAGATAACACAACAATAGAACAAGTCGAAAGTTTCACCTATGTTGGAGGAGAAATTAGCAGTAATGGAAGACATCAAGAAGACATAAAACAAAAAATCGCCAAAGGACTGCAAACGATGGGGAGATTGCGAAAAATCTGGAGCAGCAAAGGCATAAACATCAACACAAAAGTCACAATATACAACACCATAGTAGTCCCACAAATTATATATGGAGCAGAAACATGGAGCATGAAAGAAACAGACGAAAGGAGACTACTGGTGGCCGAAATGACGTGCTTACGAAGAATCCTGGGAGTAACCCGACTGCAAAAAATAAGAAACGAAGACATCAGACAACGTCTCAACATGAAAGATACAATAAACGACAAAATTAGAAGAAAAAGACTAAAATGGTATGGGCATGTCAACAGAATGGATGAAAGGAGACTACCATACAAGGCTCTCTACACTCAAATAGAAGGAAACAAAGGAAGAGGAAGGCCCAGGAAAAAGTGGATGGACAACATCAGAGAAGACATGAACATGAAAGGAATTACAATAGTAGAAGGAAGACGATTGACAGAAGATAGAACTTCTTGGAAACATTTTGTGTCTAGCTATTGCTGCTGATGAGCTGGCAGAAAGCAAATATGATGATATGATGATGACTTTGAGAACAGTTAATCGCTCATCCGTAGTAGTCTGCCAGAAGGTTTGTGGTTCAACGGGAACAACCAGTTGTTGCAGATATCAGACATCATCAGTCTCAGTTGAACTCTTTTTAGTAAACAATTGATCAAAATAACAAAGGCATTTAGATTAAGGTAGACCCACGTGACTACTTTTATGTTGCTACATAGCCTACATGATTATTTGAGTCTCAAAATATTGCTCGTTAACAATACTTAGGATTTGGCCTTCAAATCTCTGCATGTTGAATCAAATCTTTAAAAAAATTTGAATCAAATCAAATTCCAATCTCTGAGGCAGTGATGTTAACAAGGACCGACCCCCAAAGATGAGGATAAGGACAAGAACCGACCCCCAAGGACGAGGATGAGGACAAGGACTGACCCCCCCCCCAAGGACGAGGATAAGATGAGAACCGACCCTCTAAGGACGAGGCAAGGACGAGGACTTACCCCCAAGCACAAGAACCACAAGGACTGACCTCTAAGGACAAGGACCGATCTCTGTCAGACAAAAAGTCAGAAAGGAAAAAACCAAAGACAATTTCAATTTGAATTAGAAAATTATAAAAGCAAAAACAGAATGTTGTAAAACATAATCTAGTCAACAACAATGTTGCATTTCAAATAAACAAGTGTTTCCAACAGCTGATCAGTCATGCGTGCACGATGAGCTCTAATTATGAGATCACTTTGCGAAAACACTCGTTCAACTGAAGTCGATGTCGCAGGGCAACAAAGAATTCTGCTAAAGAATCAACTCCTCAACTGGTATTATAAAGTAAACTCCCATAGAAATCATAGACAATCAGATTACATACAAATTTCTATGGGCATTATAAAGGAAACAATTGACTACACATTTAGAGTAACTCAAAGCAAGTATGTAAATATAAATCCACATACTACTCTTACCTTGGAACATAATTATCAGTACAATAATTATTGAAAATGGTATACAAGTAATTTGGTCCTTATAAGGATTTTTCAAGGACTAAGTTACAAGGACCAGGACAAGGACCGATCTGCAAGGACGAGGATAAGGACGAGGACCGAGCCCCCGAGGACGAGGATAAGAATGAAAACTGACTTCTCAAAAAACAAGAACAAGGACTTCAAATTGGTCCCCAAGGACCAATTTGAAGGACAAGGACTTAAGAACAAGGACCAGGACAAGGATTAACATCACTGCTCTGAGGTTCAAATCAAATCCCAGCTCCTATGACTCAAATCCCCAGATGTGATTTAAATCAGATTTAAATCGAATCACGATTTGGATTTGCCCACCTATGCGGCACAGACAATGGTAAACATATTACAAACGTGCGCTTTCTCTTTTCTTTCTTTTCCATTTAACCAGACTCAGCCACAGCAACGCGTGCACGGGTACAACTAGTAATGGTATATTTTTCTTTCATTGGTTTGCTTAACTGCGTTACTCAACCCGATCCTTAACTGTACTCAGTCAACTTGACCCATCATCACTTACTTCATTGGTGTCACAAATTGTAATTCAATCCAAACTGTAATTCAATCCGTCTTATTTTAATTTTTCTTTAATTACTTATTTCATTCCACATTAACATCGGCTGGAACCATTCACCTCATATTGACATTGTGAGTTGCTACATGAGCTGAAGGACAACTTGACTTACTTAACTATCTGACCTGACAACCGTGAAATTGTTCCCTCTTTACATATTGATGCTAGTTATTCACATTTTCTCCTTCAAACTTGTCTTGCACATATAAAAATATTCTGATTCACTACATTGGTTTTGATCAGTATGCCCATTTGAACAAAAAAACTTGTTACAACTTGTTTACCTTGTTTTTCCACTTAAATTGCTGATGCTGCTAATTTTTCCTTTCACATATTTGCTGCGCAGCATCTTGAAACAGCTGTGCAGCAATTTCATCAGACCTGTGCGGGTGCACAATTTAGAGGGAGTACAGTGTATGGCCTATGATATACTTGAACCTGTTACGGTGGTTTCATTTTAAATCATCTTGTGGAGTCTACTGTGTAGGTGCCAATGCCATTTTATAAATATACTGGTGAATGATGAACTTTAAGATTAAGCATGTGACTATTATAAGGCAGTGGAATATTACTTTTTAACAATCTGATAAGAAAATAGTAAATTTTTGTCTAAGTGTCAGATGTCACTCACATACTAAATTAGCTCAGTCCAGTGGCGGTTCCAGGAATTCTTGGTGGGAGGGATGAAAAAGGGAAGTTATATATGCTCGTCCATTGTGTGGATATATAGGCCTATAGATAGCAATTTACATACCATATGGCCTATATATATATATATATATATATATATATATATATATATATATATATATATATATATATATATATATATATATATATATATATATATATATATATATATATATGCCCTCGGTACTTCATTCCCGAAGGTCTTATGAGAAAAAAATTGTTCAGAGACAAAAATTAATGTATGTTAACTCTCGTCAGGTTCTTCGAGGTCGGCCACAGAAAAAGTTCCTCAAAAAGATATTGCATTGAAGCGTTGTATGGCCATGGACAAACACTGAAACAAAAAGCTTAGCTTTTTGTTTCAGCGAAACAAAGCAAAAAGCTTATATCTTATATATATATATATAATATATATATATATATAAAATTGAATACATATATAATTAAAGTAAATGGATTGCAGCTTAGTTGTTTAGTTAGGCACACAGCAATTTCCTGATATCTTGCTTGTTGTTTGGATAAAAGACTTTCCCTTTTCATAGAGATTTCAGAGCACAGCACTTCACATTCAAATGATATTTTTAAATCTACATTAAGCCACTGATAAATTCCGGTGAAATGCATAGGCCTCATCATTGGCCTCATACGTGATACGATTTAATGCTTTTTCTGCCTGTCTCCTTGAGAGGTCTCCTTGAGAGGCTAATATCTAAATACGACGTCTGACAGAGACATGCTAAATTCAATAGCTAGAAAAGAATGGGTGGGGCTAAACATGGTTTAGTCAGAGGATGACCAGAGAGGTTTTCTCGTGGAGTAGGCCCTACACACCTACACAGAGAAAGATCCATAAATCACGGTGTGAGGTTATGGACTAGTCAGTCGCGCTTCGTGTAAGGTTTAGATCTAATAATTAGAATACCGCGTCCAAAGGAATCCTTCTGCGGTTTTGCCGTCTCTATCATGAGTGAACATAGGCATCTACTGTAGTCCAAACTCCCAAGCACCTTTACAATTTGACCCTAGACTTCGTCTTCGTCGGGTTCTGGATGTCAGCTTTGATCTGGTATGTCCACTGGATCAGGGTGAGGGGAGGAGCTTGAAGTTAGATGATAGATAGATAGATAGGTAGATAGTTCATTACAGACGCATTAAGACACTAAAGCGCCGCTGCTGGTTGCTCGAAAAGAAATGTCTTCAGTCTCGATAAGAAAATGTCCCGTGTAGTAGAACGATCACGGAGTTCCAATGGAAGCTTGTTCCAGAAGGTTGGGCCAAGCTTCGAGAACGCGCGATCGCCGAACTTTGAATTAGTCCGAGGAGTAACGAGTAATCGAGTGTCACATGATCGTAATCCGTAGGTTCGGCCTGATGATCGGACAAGCATGCAGTCAGCTCTAAGGTATTCCGGTGCATCGCCACGAAGACATTTATCCACTAGTGAGATAATTTTGAACTCAACTCTAGAGATCACCGGAAGCCACCGGAAGCCAGTGCAGTTCGCGAAGGACTGGCGAAATGTGCTGGTTTCTTCGCGTCTCTGTTATTAAGCGAGCTGCTGCATTCTGTAGTGATTGGAGTCTCTTTAGTTGTGTGATGTTGATTTGAGCGAGTAGGCTGTTACAGTAATCCAAGCGTGTACAGACCAACGCGTGAACGAGCGTCAGTACCACCTCCCGTGTCACCGTCGAAAATCGAGAATTTAACGACAGCAGCAATTATTCAAACACACGCACGAAGCGCACACCTGTCACTACTAGATGAGAGATGACATGGACCATATGGTGTGGGCGCCTTTAAGTTTTAACCTATGAACCACATCCGCTGCAATTGTAGCCATGGTAAGTAACATTTGAATGCCGTTGGGTTGCAAGACCGGCCGTATCTATTTCAATATAAACATTTAGGGTACGTAGCACAAGTCAAATTAGTCAATTTGAATTTAAAACCACAAAAATTCGCAAAATTTTTTCAAAAAATCACGCATTTTTATTTTTTGTGGACTGGTGGGAGGGATGCATCCCCAGTCATCCCCAACGTGGAACCGCCACTGGCTCAGTCACTTAGTGAATGCAATGTCCAACAGCAATGTTTTAATTGCAATTTTGCATTGAGGGTGGATATTCTTTTAACTCTTTGGCGGCTATGTTGTTTTCACAGAAAACAGTTTCCCAAAATATTTTAAATCAAATATCACAGCAATATTGACAATGTATATCTCAATGGAAAGGGTTTTTGATTATCTACAAGAATATGAAAAGAAAAATGTAAAATTTACAATTACATTCTTCATATTTCATGGAAATAAATAAAAAAAATTAAAAATTAAAATTGGACTTTGAAGTTCATCAAAAATTTGCCAGCAACAACACAGTGTAAGTAAGCTATCAGAAACATGTACACATATGTTATAAACATTTTAAATAGATGTATAAGTGTTATATTTTATTTTACAATGGATTTTGTGTGAATGGTCTCAAAGCAATTATAACACATGTATTTTGGGACTTTTCACAAAAGTTGCTAAAAAAATTTTTTAGCAACAAGACATTAGTGGCAAACTATCTGAAACATGTACACATATGTAATAGACATTAGAAATTATGTAAAATGTGATATTTTAGTTTAGAAAGGATCTTGTGTGAAAGATGTTGAAGCAATTATGATATACATATATTTGACACATGTCACATAAGTTCAAAGACTTGGTTTTTTATATTTTCCAGCAGAATTTGTTCGCTTTTGTTGTCATCGCACCTGGAAATACCCATGTCATCAAATTTACCATTTTCAATCGCTTCCAAAACTTCCTTAGTTGAATAAAACTTCTGCCCCTGTGTATAGAAGGGTATTTAAATTTTAAATGCCAGAAGGACCGCAAATCTCGCCTACAAATCGACATATTTTTGCAGTCAAAATCGCGAAATAAACGGTTTTTTCGCACGTTTTAAAAGCGAAAGCATGTTGGCTTTCGTTAGAATAGCCCTAAATCCTAAATATAGCGGTCTATATTTAGAAATGGGTGCGCTTTTCATATACGGTCGAAATCGACCGCATTCGTCGCCGATGAGTTAATCACTGCACAAAAACTATAAGAGTGCCTACTCTGAAATTTTCACCATTAATTCACCATTAATTCCTCACAAACTTACCCACAAATAAAATCATAAATATTGTTGAATACACATTGGTTGAAATGTCAAATTATGTGCTATGATTGCTTCTGCTCTTTTGGTCTTCAAACTCTTGATGTACCTGTTGATTGGCCCAGATAGAGCTTTCAAAAAGCTGAAGTTTGGTGCAAAGATCATGTTTCTAGATATCACAGAAGTGGAGATATTTCAGTTTTACTGTCGCAAGTTGGCGCCAGTAGACCAAAGTTTCATGACCCATAGTTTGGACATGGATTGACCCAAAACTCTAATATTATGTCACAGGTGAATTTTTCAGTAAACTGGAACATTGTCTGGAGCAATTAGCCATATTCAATTTGGATGTGATGAAAAAAATGAAGAAAAAAAATTACAAAAAATCATGGATAGACTAACTCAAGTATCAGAGGAGTATGGTATGCAAATAAATATAAAGAAAATGAAAACGATGATCATCAGTAAGAAAGAAGGAAAAGAAGTGAAGATCACGATTTATGGAGAAAGAATAGAACAAGTCCAGAAATTCTGCTACCTGGGGAGTCTCATAACGGAAGATGCAAGATGCAAGGAGGAAGTGAAAAGGAGAATAGCGATGGGGAAAGAGGCATTCTATCAAAGAAAAGAACTGATGAGAGGAGGACTAGACAGAAACTTGAAGAAAAGACTTATCAAAACACTGATATGGAGCATGACACTTTATGGATCGGAAACATGGACTCTAAAAAAAGAGGAAATAACAGGACTAGAGGTCTTTGAAATGTGGATCTGGAGAAAAATGGAGAAGATCAGCTGGACAGAACATAAGACAAACGAAGAAGTGCTGAAACAGGTGGAGGAAAAGAAAGAGATGATCAACACAGCACGTCTGCACGTCTGATCTTCGGCGCTAGGTGGAATGAGCATGTGACACCGCTATTACGAGACAAACTTCACTGGCTCCGGATTCCGGAGCGTATAGCCTTTAAACGTTGCTGGTTTACATTTAGGACGTTAAATGACCCTTTCTGCCCCGAGTACTTAACGGCTCTGGTCTGTAAGCCCAAGTCGTCTGATCGGCGCTCGCAGCTTCGATCAAGCAGCCGTTCTCAATTGGTGGTTCCACCCCCGTCTACGACAGCAAAATTTGGGGATCGGTCTGTTTCGAGGGGCAACCCTTTGCTTTGGAACTCCCTGCCGGCGGACGTGACTAGGGTGACATCTCCTGAACTGTTCACTAGGAACCTTAAAACATATTTATTTAATATCTCCTATTAGGGACATTTGTAAAGCGCTCTTGACTTTAGCCTTCGCTATGCGTATTGCGCTATATGAAATTGTCAGAATTAATAATAATAATAATAATAACACAATAAGAAAAAGACAAAAGACCTGGATGGGACATATAATGAGAGGAGACTCACTCCTAAGGGAAATAATAGAAGGACAACTAGAGGGGGAAAGACAAAAGGAAGACCATGAGAGATGCTACTTGACTGGATGATGGAAAAGGACTATAAAGACTTAAAGGAAAAAGCTATGAACAGGAATGAATGGCGAAATTGGAATACAAAACCTGCCTAAGGGCAGAATACTATGAAGAACAATATTCCCTCTAAATATTTGTCAGCATGCGCGGAAAAGTATAGTGCCTGAGCGGCACCTTTTCATGCCTGAGTTTCAGTTGAGAATCAGTTTTATTTTAAACACAAAATCACTGCGCGACGGTTCAAAACTGCTGCACGGCGTTTTCTTGTCATGTGCGCAGCCGCGCAGCCGTGCACCTTAGAGGGAACATTGACGAAGAAGTGGCTGGAGATGTTAATATCCACATGGAAATATCTTCTTTGCCAGATGTTAAAACTCTCAATGCTATCCTTTGTCAATTTGGGCTTGTACAACTGGTCAATGAGTCAACTCACATCAACGGAGGATGTTTGGATCTCATTATCACTCGTGAGGATGTTCCTTCATCCGATATTCAAATATGTACACCTGCAGAATTCAGGGCATTTCATCTCAGGACGATTCATCGCAGACGATTAATCTCAAGGACTATTCATCTCAGGACGTTTCATCAGGAAGACTATTCATCTCAGGACGTTTCATCAGGAGGACTATTCATCTCGGATAAACCTTTACCCTAACCCTTATAACTTTATCCTAATCCTTACTCTAACCCAGTGTTTCTCTAACTGTGTGCCGCGGCACACTAGTGTGCCGTGCGAGATTATCAGGTGTGCCGTGGGATTTGTGGGAAATTTTATTAAATTTAAAATGTCAGTATTTTAAATGTCTCATATCAATGGCTGTGCTTCAAAACTGTATCTTATACATGTAGCCAGTGAGGGCCGTAGCTTCACCTACGAGTCTGATGAATCTAGATTCTAAAGTCTTGATAATTCGCCTCGATCCTGGGCCCTGGGAGGACGGGAAGCACAGCATCGTATACAAAGCCCCTTAGTATACGAGACGATGCTGGTGTGAGGAGGGGTTGTGAATTCGCAGTTAAGACCACGTGGAGCCAAGTACGCCTAAGCCACTAAGATACAACACCTGCCCTGTGTCTGGTTTAATTAGGAGCTTTCTTATCTTATAGGTATCTGGAGATGCACTAGGTTTTCAGCTTCTATGTGGCACCTAAGTAGAGGTACCGCAGCCTGGGTCTTATCTGCAGAGCGGCAGTGTATTGCCAGAGAGGACTTGCAGTCTATTCAAGTTGTGAACTTTATAAAATCCTGACCACTTAAATCTTGACTTCTTTCAAAGCTCCGTGAGTCAATGGATTCCGAATATACATGTCTATTATACCATACTGATGTTCGCTGGTTTTCACAAGGGAATATTAATATTATGTTTTGATGTCTTTCATCAGCAAAAAATCGTGACGTCTTTTCAAGTGTGCTGCCGATATTTTCACGTATTTCTAGTGTGCCGCAAGACGAAAAAGTTTGAGAAACACTGCTCTAACCCTTACCCTAACCCTTACACTAACCCTAACCCTTATAAATTTATCCAAGATGAATAGTCCTCCTTATGAAACGTCCTGAGATGAATAGTCCCTCTGATGAAACGTCCTGAGATGAATAGTCCTTGAGATGAATCATCCTGAGAGGAATCTCCTGAGATGAAACGTCTGCATACCACGCCTGCAATATCAGATCATGGCCTTGTCTCGGCTTCCTTTCCGCTTCCTTCTAGCAAGCCTGTCTACATCCTCAGGAATGTGCGTAACTAGAAAAAGTTTGATGGTGAAGCATTCTGCCAAAGCCTTCAATCAAGCCCTTTGTGCCAAAACCTAGAAAACCTTGCCTCTGCTTCTGTGAGTACTCTGTTTGAACTATACGACTCAACAACAAGACCGTTACTTGATGATCTCCTTCCAGTACGCAAGGTTAAGATTCGTCATAAACCTCTGTCACCATGGTTTGACGCAGAATGCAGAACATTTTGACGTCATTTTATAAAGTGGGAGCGGAAATTCAGATGAACAAAGAACCTGGATGACCATCGTGAGACTGTACTTATGATCAGAAACATGCATAAGTTTTTTCGTGACAAAGAAAGAAACTACTGGGAGTGTCAAATTTCATGTAATGCTCGCTGTTCTCGAAGACTCTGGAAAACATTCAGTGATATTCTCGGTGGCACAAAGCCTTCGAATTCACAACTGAATGCGGATTTATCGTTTACTGCAAATCAGTTCATGGATTATTTAATATCTAAAGTTCGTTGTGTGAGGGATGCTACTGCTGGTTCGCAGCCGCCAGAGTTTACACCTACAGATGTTTGTCTACAGGACTTTGACTAAGTTATGTTGGATGTTCGTCGACGAGTCATCCTCTCTATGCCTATGAAAACCTGTGAACTCGATCCAATCCCAACTTTTATTGTGCACCACTATATTGACTGTTTTTTTCCTTTTTTAATGTTGCTCTGCAATAGGTCTCTTAACGAAGGCTGCCTACCTGCATCGCAGAAACCGGCAATAGTTAAGCCTAGGCTTAAGCAAAATGGCCTTGATGAGTCTGAAATGTCAAGCTATCGCCCTATCTCAAACCTCAGTTTCTTATCTAAGGTCCTTGAGAATGTTGTCACTCTTCAGCTGCTTCCATATCTTGAGGCTAATGACTTGCAGTCTGGTTTTCGTGCCTCACACTCCACTGAAACGCTTCTCTTGCATCTTCTCTCAGATCTCACTAGGGCCATCGATCAGTCAGAAGTCACTCTTCTTGCCCTATTTGATGTCAGTGCTGCTTTTGACACGGTTGACCATGATATTCTTCTACAACACCTCTCTGTCTCATTTGGCGTCTCTGGTGTTCCTCTGGCCTGGTTGAAATCCTATTTCTGTGAACGCTGCATGATTACATTGCTTGGTTCTACCCACTTCCGTGAAGTGCCAGTCACTTGTGGAGTCCCTCAGGGTTCGGTCCTTGCCTCTTGGGCCGCTTCTGTATATACTATATACTGCTGACGGTGCAAGCTTGTTTGCACCTTATAATTTTAAAACACATATGTACGCTGATGATATTCAGGCCTATTCACATTCCAGCCCCACTAATGCACTGCAGATCACTCAAGAATTTGTGGAAGCCTCTGACTTACTTCGTTCATGGATGCACTCAAAATCGTCTTTTACTTAATCCAGCTAAAACTCAGCTTATTTGGTTTGGTACTCGAGGTCAGCTCTCAAAAATTGATCATCTGTCTTTCCTGACCTCTCTTTCTCCTCTTCTGTCCGTGATCTTGGTATAATTCTTGACTCTGAGTTAACCTTTATGGATCATATTAACTCACTTTGTTGCAGTTGCTTCTATCATCTCCACCAGTTTAGAGTGATTCGACATACACTAGACAATAATAGCTATAGTAGACATGCCATCTGCTTCTACTTTGATTCATGCATTTACAGTATTTGCTCAAGGCTTGACTACTGTGGTTCACTTTTTGCTGGTCTTCCATCAGTGCGACGTGATAAACTCCAGATGGTTCTTCATTCGGCAGCCAGGGTGATTGCTGGTGTCACAAGACGTGATCACTTTAGTGAATATATGATGTCTGTTCTACACTGGCTGCCCTTAACTTACTTAGCTTAACTTAGCATGATTTAAAGTGGCTTAGGAGGCATTACTGCCTGTGTGAAAGCCACTAGGGGCACTAACGGGGCTTGAACCCGCTCCGTCAGCCTGACGCTCCAGCACGTAACCCACTCTGCCATCTTCCGCCCCCTATCCTGCCCTATCCTGCTCGAGTTGAGTTTCATGTGTTGAGAGAGGTTGCACTCTCTCTTTTTGGTGCCACTCAATCTTACCTTTCAGAGCCACTCCATCCTCTTAGCTCTATCCCTGGTCGGCCATGTCTTCAGTCCACAACCAATGGTCTTCTCAGTGTGCCCCAAGCACAAACCTTCTTGTTCCTGAACGAGTTTTTGAATCAGTTGGCCCTATCCTTTGGAATGTTCTTGATGCCAGTATGTGTGGCTTAGCAACTCCTAATTCTATGGCCCTCTTTTTGAAATGACTTAAAACGTATCTCTTTGTCAATATGCAGTAATTTCTGTGGGAGCGCTTCTGAGTGATTCTTCAGAAGAGGCGCCATACAAATACTTTGTTACATTACATTATGGTTTTCAACATTACTCAAGGGGATGAACAATTGTGCCAATTTTCATCAAAATCTGAGATGATGACATCCAATGACTGTGTTGATTTGAACTGGAATGCCCCTATTCCTCATTTCTACCATCGGATACTGAGCGACTGCAGACCTGCTTCATGTATTGAATTTATGAGATCAAACAGTGGATGGCAGTATTGCCTAGCATTAAATCCTGGCAAATAGAGCTTCTTTGGATTACTCTTTCTAAGAAGAAACACCTGATCAGCCATACACCATTCTCTATTGACGATGTTGACATTATTCAATCTACTGATGTGCATCTTCTTGGTGTCCTTGTGGATGAGTTGCTGTCGTTTGCTGGTCATATATAGGGCTGTCATCGGGTACCCGGGAACCCGGGTACCCAAAGACAGTCTGGGTACCCAGGTAGTAAAAGTGGGAAGGATTACCCGTGAAAGTGCAGTAGCGCTGTCTGGTGTACAATCTGCCGGAAAAACATTTTGCCAACTGACTGCTACAGATTGAACGTGGCCTGTTTTAAATACGTTTTTATTGTTGTTGACATTTGGCTTCATTTTAGTTTAGTCTATGCAATGATTTTTGATTAATAATATTAAAAGTTAAAATAAGTTTATGTTGTACATATACAGATCATTATTACTATTTAGTAGTCCTAACTGGAAGCATACCTTTGATTACTGTATGAAATAGGCAGCCTGTGTAGGATTTGCAGCAATAACATTATGCTAATTTCAGAATGGGTACCCGTTCTAAATCTTGACGGGTACCCGGGTCGATTTTGGAAAAAAATTGACAGCCCTAGTCATATAAACAATGTGACCCGAACTTGCTATCGTCAGCTTCATAAGCTTAGGGATACTCGCTGATATATACTAACAGCGCCAATGATACAACTAGTTTGTGCTTATCCTATCACTAGTTGGTAATTGCACTAGTGTTCTTCTTGGCCTTCCTGACAGCCAGTTGAGCCATCTGCAGTCGCTTCTGAATGTTTCCGCTCCACTGATATATTTTGGGGTCAGGTGGCATGATCACGTGACGCCATTACTCAGAGACAAGCTTCACTGGCTTTGGATCCTGGAGCTTTATGTATTTAAACGATACTGGTTTACGTTCCACACTTTATAAGATCCTTACTGTCCCAATTATTTATCGGCATTGGTGCACAGGCCTGTGATTAGGGTTGTAACTTTTCCGGAAAAGTAGAATGCTCGAAATTATTCCGGAAATTTCCGGAAAAATGCATCCGGAAGCGCCGCGTGCATGTCCATAAAAACATTATATAGCGCTACAATGCTGACAGTTGTTAACAAATGCCCAACAAATGAATAGTAATAAATAGTAATAATTATAATAAAAATAATAATAAATAATAGTAATAGTAATAAATAATAAATAATAATAATAAACAGTAATAATAATAAATAATAATAATCAAACTTTTCCGGAATTATTCCGGAAAAGTACCGCTATTTTTCTGGAAATTTCCGGAATAATTCCGGAGGAAATTTCCAGAAATTTCCGAGCTCACATCCCTACCTGTGATGACTGATCAGCGCCTGCAGCTTCGATCTAGTAGTTGGGTTCTACTATAATTATGTTCCCCCTGTGTCCAAGACTGTGAAATTTGGCAATAGATCTGTTTCACAAGGAACCCTCTTCTATGGAACTCGCTACCAGAGACTGTAACAATGGTGACCTCCTTCGAACTGTTCGCAAATAATCTAAAGACGCACTTATTTAAAATCTCTTATAAGTGTTCTGTGTAAAGTGCTCTTGTCTTTGGCCTTTTCTATGTTTACTGTGCTATATAATTGTCATGTTAATAATAAATAATAAT
Organism: Metaphire vulgaris; assembly: GCA_018105865.1. Lineage (NCBI taxonomy): Eukaryota > Metazoa > Annelida > Clitellata > Crassiclitellata > Megascolecidae > Metaphire > Metaphire vulgaris. Next base: position 3,881,432 of record CM030841.1, read on the forward strand.
AATAATTTGAACATCTGTCACCATTCAACTTGTGTATATACCAGTACTTGTTCTGTCTCAGATTGACTACTGCAACAGCATACTGCTGAGCCTCCTGCACACTTAGCTGAATCGCCTACAATCAGATCTGAATGTCTCCATTCGTCTGATCTTCGGCTCTCACTGGAATGACCATATAATGCCTCTCCTCAGACGAACTTCACTGACTCGGAATTCCTGAGTGATGCCTGCTCACTTACCAAGCTGAGAATGATTCATGCTGCCAGATGCTCCAGACTTACTCAACCAGTTATGTGCAACTACTCGTTTCACCTCCAGCCTAGATAGCCAAGTTTGGTGAAAGATTGGCCTCACTAGGGAATCCAATCCTATGGAACTCACTGCCCACGAATGTTAGGACAGTCAATTCTATTATCTCATTCCAAAAGAATCCAAAGTCTCACTTGTTTGCCATTGATTGTTACCTTTGCTATGCCACTGTGCTATAGAAGTCGTCTTGCTAATAATAAAGACCAAAATGAAGATGGATAGATTGCCTTGAAGAGGATCTAAAAGCCAATGGAATCTCTATTCACGGGGAAGGCAGAAGGAAGACAGATTTTGGCTCAAGAAGAAATAGTCAGAGACTGAGAACATTGGAAGGATGTCATAGAGAAATCAGTGACTGGAAACAGCCGAATAATTATAACATGACATGATGTGTGCTTTAAAATGATAGTTTAGGTCTTGCCTATCTTTAAACGACCATCTTCAGCAGCTAACCCATATGGATAAATGGCTTTGACAAAGAAGCCAATTGGTCCATGTGGGGCATCGATACCTCCAACAATTCCAATGCCAATGCCTTTGCATTCCTCCTTAATCAAATCTATATCATATGGCTCTGAGTACAATTTCATCAGCTAAACAAGAAAACAAACTAGTTTCAACTTAATGCATTGCAGAATAAGCTAAAAACTCAGAAACTACAGCAATGTCAATTTCTCTTATCATATTAAATGCTATTCAGCAAAATTGTGATACAGGCTGAATATCTATTTTTTAAATGAAAATGATGCACAGGTAGTCACCTGCATCACATTCAATGATGGAATTAGCATTCATCAAGAAAAGGAAGAGAGGCAGGAGCATACTGACCATCTAGTGGCGTGGGAAATTTTCAGGGCCCTTTAGATAAACATGATGGGCCTCTAAACTGTTTTAGTAATTTACCATAATATATTAGTTTGCCAAATAAAATGTATCATTGCAATACTATAGCTTAATAACTGATCAACTTGAGCAGTAATGCTGCAGCTGTGACGGAATTCATAAGAAAATATTAATGTGATCGTGCTTGTGAGCTTCAGTGATGGCTAGAGCAGTAAAATTCTGAACCATTTGAAGCATTTGCACTTTAGATTTTGGCCATCTTGCAATACCACTGCTCACTGTAGTGTACAGAGAATTACAGTAATCAAGTTGACTAGTAATAAGAGCACTGACAAGAGGGATAAGGATAGATTTAGGCACAATGTCACAAAAGTCATTATCTTATTTTTAAATGAGCAATTTTTGCATATACTTGTTAAAATGTTCATTGAGTGACAGGGTAATTGACTTTTAACTTAACCAGATGGGTGTAAGGCAAGTTTACTAATGCACTTATAAGACTGTCATCTAACGTCAATCTAAAGTCAATAACCCGATATTGTGGAGAGACTGGTGCCGGAGACGACGGTGAACTGTCGACACCGCTCCTCTGACCCCTCTGACCCCTGGTTCGACGAGGAGTGTCGGATGGCCAAGAGGAAATTGCGGCTTGCTGAACGGAAATCTCAGGAAGTTTACTCGGACCCGGATGACGCGGCAATGGCAGTAACCTGTTGGACGGAATGTCGGAGAGCCTACAGGCAACTGCTCCCTCGGAAACGTGAGGTCTTCTGGAGCGGTAAAGTCGACTCTGAACGAGCCGATCCTCGTCGTCTCTGGAAGTCTCTGAACTAGGGATGTGCGGGTATACCCGTACCCGCAGGTATACCGTACCCGTACCCGCGGGTACGGGTAGGGTAGGGTAGACATTTTTCGGGTACGGGTCGGGCACGGGTATAGCGCTACGGGTAAGGGTATAGCGGGCAGTGGCGGCGCCACCGGGGGCCCAGGGGGGCCCGTGCCCCTATTGAGAGCCTGGCCCCCCAGTGGCCCCCTCAGTTGGGACCTTATACTTAATGCTACATACATTAAACAACAAATGGTTGGCCCCCCATGATTAGAAGTTGCCCCCCCAACGGCCCCCCACTTGCCAAATCCTAGAGCCGCCACTGATAGCGGGTACGGGTATACCCGTTTTTACCCGAAAAATTATATTTTCATTTCTCACTACTATAGCAAATTAGCAATGCAGTAATAGAAAAATAATATTGAGTAAAGTTTATTAGTGCAACTTGTATATCGCGTTCAGTTTGTCAGACAGCATGCATTTTACTTCCTGAAAACATAAAGGAAATACAGATGACGTCATCTGACATCATCAATAATAAATCTATAATGGTGTACTCTGACTCCTCCAAGGACTCCTCGACCGAGAAAGTTCTTCTGGTAAAGTTTTGTGGTTTAACTTGAGCTCTAATGCCTGCTCATAGATAAATTATATCTACTAAATATTTTAAACAAGCCCATCGAGTCTTCTAGAAGTTCTAATCCATGTCCGACATTCATGTAGGCTTAGGCTAGCTGACTAGTTGTATTACACAATGTTACCAACCAGTAGTACAGACTCCAGACTTCAGAACCCGGGCCTACTATTTGCCAAGTGGATTATCCTGATTCCTAAGTACTAGAATTTTTTTACTATTAGGCCTACTATTTCATTGTTGTCTCTCTATAGTCTCTAGGAACGAATACGGGTACACGGGTCCGTGTACAGGTCCTTGTAGGCTTGTACCCGTACATGCACCCGCAGGTACGGGTCCAACTCCAAAAAACTCCAAATTCCAACCAATTTCGGGTACGGGTAGGGTAGGGTACACAGCTTACGGGTACGGGTCGGGTAGGGCATAGCGCTAGCGGGTACAGGTAGGGTATGGTAAAAAAGTTTTTTCACGGGTACGGGTAGGGTAGGCATTTTGCTGTACCCGCTCATCTCTACTCTGAACACTCTACTCGGCCGTGGCTCACGGCATTCCTCCGGCAGACTCCTCCGCCAAATATCTCAGTGAGAAGGAAGCACGGGTTTGCTAGGCTACCGAGGAGCATGACCCGCCCACGCTTAACGCACGGTTCTCAGAATGCCAATTCGGATCGTTCCAGTCTCTAACCCAAGACGACGTGGCATCGGTGATTCGAGCACTGCTGGACAAGCAGTGTGCCAGCGACCCTCTACCGACGGTTCTTCTCAAGAAATCATCCGACCTACTCGTACCTTTTATCACTGAGCTATTTAACCGTTCGATGTCTGCTGGAATCATACCGACGACTTTCAAGTCCGCCTACATCATTCCCAGACTTAAGAAACCCAGCTTGGATGCCGACGACATCTGGTCGTACAGACCGATTTCCAACTTGACAGTGCTGTCGAAGCTACTTGAGCGGCTCGTATCTAAACAACTTATTCGCTACCTGAAGTCTTCCAAAAAAAGAAAGAAGCCTGATAGATACAATCCGGAAAAGGCAGAGAAATTGGATGGGACATGTCCTCCGGCATGACTCTCTACTAAGAACAATAATCGAAGGAAAAATGGAGGGAAAGAGAGTGAGAGGTAGACCGAGAAAGATGATGTTGGAGTGGATGATGAATAAAGGATATCAGGAACTCAAAGAAGAAGCAAGCAATCGATCGGAGTGGAGAAACTGGATACCTGGACCTGTCGAGAGACAGAAACACTGACGATGAAGTCTTCCAATCTGCTCCATGAGCTACAGTCTGCATATCGCACTTACCATTCAACTGAAACCGCCGTGCTGAAAGTCACCTCGGATATTCTTCGAGCTTTGGACGCTGCGGACGTAGTGGTTCTGGTGCTCTTGGACCTCACCGCCGCCTTCGATACTGTCGATCATGCTATGTTGCTGCAGAAGATGGAAGTATCATACGGGGTGGGCGGCTCTGTGCTTCAGTGGTTCTCCTCATACTTGGAGAACCGGATGCAGTACGTACGCTGTGCCGGTTCTACCACGCCGCCCACACGAGTAGTGTGTGGGGTCCCTCAGGGCTCCGTCCTGGGACCTATCCTCTTCATACTATACGTTGCCAATATGGTGAGTATTGCCCAGCGGTTCGGGTTGCAAGCCCACCTCTACGCGGACGACACGCAAGTCTACGGGAGCTCCCTTCCTGCGGCAATCCAGCAACTTCAACAACGTGTCACGATGTGTTTAGCTGAGATGATCAGTTGGTTAAGGTCACATCGACTGCAGCTCAATGCTGCTAAGACGGAAGTGCTCTGGATGGCTGCTGAGAGACAGAAACACTGGATACCGTCGTCTTGCATCTACATCGATGGAACTGACGTGTAACCGATGTCGATCGTGCGGAATTTAGGGATATATCTTGACAGTACATTATCAATGAAGTCAAATGTGGCAAATGTAGTGGCAGGGTGCTTCAAAGCCCTGCGGCTGATCAAGAGTATCCGTCGATCAGTGTCTGCCAATGGTCTTAAAACACTGGTCTCTGCACTGGTGTTGTCCAAATTAGACTACGGCAATGCAACTCTCGCTGGACTACAGAAATGCCTACATAACCGTCTCCAGTCCGTCCTGAATGCTGCTGCGCGAGTGATGTGCCAGGCCTCATTAGGCGATCACATTACCCAGAGATGTAGTACTTGGTACTTGTACTTGTACTCGAGTTGTACTCGAGTACAAATTTTTAGTACTTGTACTTGTACTCGGAGGCCAGGTACTTGTACTTGTACTTGTACTCGGAGTTTTAGGAATGCAAGTACTTGTACTTGTACTTGTACTCGGAGGCCAGGTACTTGTACTTGTACTTGTACTTGAGGCATTGTGTACTTGCTACATCTCTGGCTACATGTACTTCAATGGTACCAGTAATGCTGTTTCTTTAGGCTAATGACAAGCACATCCTCACAGATGGCCAAGTACCTGGAACTCAACGATATTTATGATTAAGCCACTGATACCATTGTATTTTGGAACAGTGAAGTTAATAGAAAGGAGTTCAACAGGCTGTATAATGCAACCATTAGAGACCTCAGTGTGCCTGCTTCTGGCGCACCAATTAAACGCGTATTTAGCCAAACTGGCTTGGTCGCGAGACCGCATAGGGTTAATATGACCGATGCAAGACTATCATCTCTTTTTTAGTGCAACTGTGATGATATTTAAATGCTAATAGTGTCAATTTTATTCGTGGCCGGACAAACTGTCCGAGGACAAAATGTCACGGACAAAATATCATGTAGAAAATGTCATGGGGACAAAATATCAGCGGAAAAAATGTCAATGTCAAAAATGTTGTACTAGTACTTGGAGGCCAGGTACTTGTACTTGTACTCGGAGGCCAGGTACTTGTACTCGTACTCGGAGGCCAGGTACTTGTACTTGTACTTGTACTCGGAGGCCAGGTACTTGTACTTGTACTCGTACTCGGAATTTTTTGAATGCAAGTACTTGTACTTGTACTTGTACTCGGAGGCCAGGTACTTGTACTTGTACTTGTACTTGAAGCATTGTGTACTTGCTACATCTCTGACATTACCCCGCTGCTATGCGATCTGCACTGGTTGTCTGTGCCAGAGCAGATCCATTTCAAGCTGGCAACGTTGACCTTCCGTTGCCTGAATGGAGCCGGTCCAGAGTATCTTGCATCCGAGCTATCACGAGTGGCTGACCACGCGGGCGGCAAAGATTGAGATCAGCCGGATCCACCTTATTGGTGATCCCGAGGACGCGCCTCCGAACCGTCGGAGATCGAGCATTTCCCGCGGCTGCGGCATGGAATGAATTGTCTACCGCCATCAATACAGCTCTCTCCGACCTTGGATACTTTTAAAGAGAGACTTAAAACATGGTTATATCGCACGAGTTATTTGTAACTTTGTAATGTGTTCACGCAGTTCGTTTGGACGAGTTACCACATTAATCAGTATGCTGATAATCATAATAATAATAATAATAATAATAATAATAATAATAATAATAATAATAATAACCTCCTTGCTCTTAATCCACCCAAGACATAATTCCTCTTAATAGGACTACCCAAACAGGTTACAAAAATTGACATCCCCAAGCTAGTTTTGGCTCCAGACACCACAATAATCCCTGCTTAAACTGCAAAAATCTTGGTTTCAAATTTGATTCATCTTTAAATTTCAGATCACAAATCTCTCAACTTTTGAAAGCCTGCTATGCTCATATTCAAGACTTACGTCGCCGCCTTTGTCCTTGCCTTGACTTCAAAACTGCCTCCACAATAGCCACTTCAATAGTCCATTCCAAACTAGACTACTGCAACTCCCTTTACTATAACCTTCCAAAAGCCTCCATCAACAAATTACAATAAATTCAAAATGCACTAGCTCAAGCAGTAACCAAATCGACTAACTTCTGCCATATTTCACCTATACCAGAAATCTCCAAATTACGGCCCACGGGCCGGATACGGCCCGACAAGGCCGTCAATCCAGCCGGCAGCAAGAAATGAGGAACATGCACAAATCCATCATAAGAATCTTTCTTTTCACCATCTATGTCATATAGACATAAAGTAAGTAAAGTCCTTCCCGAGCACTTAAGGCTAACCTCAAGGCTCATAGGGCGGCGCTGATCTCCGTTACCAAGGCCCTCAGCCAGGCGACTGGTGCAAGGTTACATGATACGGGGCCAGTGTTCTCATGCAACGCGCCTGTTTACTTCGCGGATTAATCCGCTACTCATTTGCTATCGCCAGATGGCGAGAGAAGGCTGAGTCGACCTTAGGGCTCCCGCGGGAGTTGAACCCGCGACCTTCTGCTCCATTGTCCAACGCTGTTACCACTCTACTAACTTCCCAGGCCCATTCGCATATAGACAAAGACTGTAATGATAACATGTTTCAGATTTCAGCTGTCTTACCCTTTACCATAGATATCGATCCATCGATCGGTCAGAAGTCACTCTTTTTGCCCTATTTGATGTCAGTGCTGCATTCGACACGGTTGACCACGATATTCTTCTACAGCGCCTCTCTGTCTCATTTGGTGTCTCTGGTGTTCCTCTTGCCTGGTTGAAATCCTATCTCTCTGAACGCCGCATGATTGCATCGCTTGGTTCTACCTACTCCAGTGAAGTGCCAGTCACTTGTGGAGTCCCTCAGGGTTCGGTCCTTGGGCCGCTTCTGTATATACTTTATACTGCTGATGTTACACGCTTGTTTGCGCCTTTTAATTTTAAAACACATATGTACGCTGATGATATTCAGGCCCATTCGCATTCCAGCCCCACTAATGCACTGCAGATCACTCATGAATTTGTTGAAGCCTCTGACTTACTTCGTTCATGGATGCACTCAAATCGTCTTTTACTTAATCCAGCTAAAACTCAGCTCATCTGGTTTGGTACTCGAGGTCAGCTCTCTAAAATTGATAATCTGTCTCTGCAGTCTGCCTTCTCTGGCCTCTCTTTCTCCTCTTCTGTCCGTGGTCTTGGTATAATTCTTGACTCTGAGTTAACCTTTATGGATCATATTAACTCACTTTGTCGCAATTGCTTCTATCATCTCCGCCAGCTTAGAGTGATTCGACGTACACTAGACATGCCATCTGCTTCTACTTTGATTCATGCATTTATTTGCTCAAGGCTTGACTACTGTGGTTCACTTTTTGCTGGTCTTCCATCGGTGCGACTTGAGAAACTCCAGATGGTTCTTCGTTCAGCAGCCAGGGTGATTGCTGGTGTCACAAGACGTGATCACATTAGTGATTATATGATGTCTGTTTTACACTGGCTGCCTTATCCTGCTCGAGTTTCGTTTCGTATGTTGAGAGCGGTTGCACTCTCTCTTTATGGTGCCACTCCATCTTACCTTTCAGAGCCACTCCATCCTCTTAGCTCTATCCCTGGTCGGCCATGTCTTCGGTCCACAACCAATGGTCTTCTCAGTGTGCCCCAAGCACGAACTTCCATGTTCCTGAAGCGAGGTTTTGAATCAGTTGGCCCTCTCCTTTGGAATGCTCTTGACGCCAGTATGCGTGGCTTAGCAACTCCTAATTCTATGGCCCTCTTTTTGAAACGACTTAAAACATCTCTTTGTCAATGTGCAGTAATTTGCTGTGGGTGTGCTTCTGAGTGATTCTTCAGAAGAGGCGCTATACAAATATTTTTTTACATTGTTACATTACAGATATATGCTATCTCATTGACTCATTCATCGCCAATTTCGTGATTTCCTAATGGAAATCGAAACCAAGTTTTCAGCCCTACCTTACCATACTTCAGTGAGATGGTTTAGCTGTGAGAAAGTCCTGATTCAATTTTTTTATCTTCGAAGTGAGATTGAAATATTCTTAAATGACAGGAACCGTCCACTGGTGTTGCTCACAGAAAGTGAATGACTTTGGAAGTTAGCATTTTCAGCAGACCTATTCATGCATCTGAATGATTTTAATATTCAAATACATGGTGAAACAGCACTCATCTGCAATTTGTACTCCAAGGTTAAAGCATTCCTTTATGAATTAGCACTTTTTGAGAAACAATTATCAAGAAGCTGCTTTTTAGTCACTTTTCACGTTGTGACTATACAACTGTTATAGAAGCTGTAACTCCTTTTCCATGGTTGTTTACTCAAGATATTTCAAATTTGAGACAACAGTTCCTGGAATGTTCTTTGATCTGGATGCATGTTCGTCAAAAATGAAAATCTTTGAAAATCCTTTTGACCTTGTCATTGAAGACTTACCTTCTTCTTTGTAAATGGAAATTATTGATTTGCAATCCAGTGATATCCCGAAGGACAAATTTAAGGAAGGAAATTTGACAGAATTCTATCAAAGCCTTTGGGTCATCAGATTATTCATTTTAAAAAGTTTGCTCGTAAATTCATTTCTGATTTTGAAACTACATTTTTGTGTGAAAAGACATTTTCTAAGATGAAATACGTTAAATCTTGCTAGAGTACAGATCACCACTATCCAGAATTCCAGATCACTACTATCTGATGAACATTTACACTGTAAAATCTTTACTTTATATTGGGAATCTTATTCTTATTCAGGTGTTCTGTCCAAAGACAGGTTCCATACTCCAGTGTCGCCACTCCTCTCTATCTTGAGCTTTTATCTTCAGGGCTGAATACTTGTTTTTTCCATAGTGTCGAACATCCACTCCAGCATCAATGTCCTTGGTCGCCCTTTCTGTGCTTTCCCATTCATCTTTCCTTCTAGTACTTCTCTTAGTAGGTTTGATTCTTCTCTCAGAGCATGACCTATTCACTTCTTTTGTCTTGTACGAATAGTGTTAATTAGGCTTTTCTTCTCTTCTACCCTTTCCAAGACTTCTTCGTTTGTTATTTTTTCCGTCCAGCTGATTTTTTCCATTCTTCGTCAGATCCACATTTCGAATGCCTCTAATCTCTTTACGTCTTCTTTTCTGAGCATCCAAGTTTCTGATCCATAGAGTGTCACTGGCCAGATCAGTGTTTTGACCAATCGTTTTTTCAGATTTCGGTTAAAATTGGGAATATATTGGGAATACACGCTGTTTATTTGTGGAGAAAAGAAGATGCGATTAACTCTAGAAAGTACAGAAATTGAACAGTTCAAAAGCTTTACCTATGTAGGAGGACAAATAACAAACAATGGAAGCCACCAAGAAGACATCAAACAGAAAATAGCAAAAGGATTACAAACAATGGGAAGACAAAAAACGCATCTGGAACTCTAAAGAAATTAAAATAAACACCAAAATCCAAATCTACAATAGTGTTGTCATTCCACAAATACTATATGGATCTGAAACCTGGGTCACAAAAAGACAAGATGAAAAAATACTTGTTGCAGAAATGAGCTGCCTATGAAGAATTCTTGGAGTTGGCAGACTGCTAACCTTATTTATGTGATCATTAAAAGACAGGATGCATGCAACAGTGTGCCAAAAAAATCAGGCAAAACCTTTCCTACCTTCTTCCATGTTGCAGTATCATATTGTGAATCTAAGTCACTGGAGCCATTATATTGTAAATGTGCAATTTCAGTTTTCTTAAGAAACGAATCGTGTGACTTCTGTCTCTCACTCAGACTTTGGGTTGCCTTCTGTGGCAGACTCCACTGGATCAGTAGTGTTTAATTCATGTTCAACTTCTCCACCATCGGACCATCATGGATTTCCAGCTGCCAGACACTAAAGATGGCTGTTCCTCATTAAGGGGTCCTACTTTTTCTAGTTTGACATTTCAATTTCTGTTCTCTGGGCTCTTCAGCTGAGCGCTTTTTCTCTTTCTTGCTGCCGGCAGCAGATTAATCATGGTGTCTGATGCGATTTTTATGTGCACATTTGATCACAGATTTCATGTTAATGCTGTGTCTCTTCATTCTTTAAAACTGCACTTGTTTCCCATATTTCAAAAACTGACTGGAATGTCATGGGGTTCTGATGCAAAAGGTCAGCACACACACCCAAAGTGGATGTCAAATTGAATGACACAATGTGCATCATTGCCAATACAATATGCTCAGCACCAGTTCTATGGCTTCCAGTCCTGGCAAACATTGCTCCACCTGACTTGCGATGAGCAGCAGCCAAATATGGCCTAATCCTTAAAATAAAAAAGCACAAGGAATCTCCATTGTATAATGACACCTTCCATCATCCTCATGCTCATCTTTCTTCTTGTCGACCAATTTGGCAAGCAGTGTCTCCAATCAGTGTTTTATCCAGACCCCATGCCTTTGGAGAGGAAATTGACTTGGCTGGAAGGGGAAGAGACACGGTTCAATGCAAAAATATGTCAGTGCTGGAATTTTGGGGGATTATTGTGATGGGGGGGGGAATTCTCTCCCCGTATAAAACACTGCTCCAACCAACATCTCTGACAGATGGAATGAAATTTGGTGATCGGCAAGCGTGGTCAATAAGGCGTTGTTGTCTGACCCAGCAATCTGACAACCGGGTTTTGACCTACCTCGTCACACCTAGTCATTGATGAACCGCTTCTGCACAGGCCAGGGTCTCTGTGCTGCAGCCCTCCATAAATGGAAGTACTCGGTTATAGACAACTGCCCGTATGGTCAAGTCCAGACAATGAACCACTTTGCGGAGTCATGTCTGCTGATGATGCTCGCAGACAACAGTCTGCAGATGATTCACTCTGTGGACAATAAGCGATGGTTTGGCTGGATACCACTGAGACAAACAACAGTAGCCAACGACAAATGCCAGGGAACTGTGCTCGAAGAAACGCTATCTCAGTCTTTTAACCATCTTATGCATGAAGCAGTACACATTTGATCAGTCACTATTTGTCTCTTTTATCATACTTCTATACACTGTATGTTCCACCTTAATAGGGGTAATATGTATTTATTTATTTATTTATTTATTTATTGACAATTTATATAGCACAGTATACCAGTACTCAGAATATGGCATGACATCTCATGCACTCTAGAATTTGTTCATTGAAGAAAAATAAATTAAAACAGCAATTTAAACCGATAAAATGCAATTAAATATTTAATAATAATCAGTAGCTGGATGCCACACTTAGATATTCATGCTCAACATGGAATTATCTGTGACTGTGAGTTTCACCAAAAAATGTTGAGGAAAATGTGACAACCCCTCTGTGATCCTTGATTCAGTGCAGCCAATAATATTCTATCTCATTGGTCTCATGCTGTTAGCCCAATACTGATTGAACAATAAAAAAATTAAACTTAACTCATTATACAACACACAATTTTTGCATGTTTAACTCTTCCATGAAAAGACATGGACAGAAAGAAATAACAATGCACCATCCACTTATACACTTGTCCACCATCCTGTCACTTTCTTCTCATTTTGCTTATGCTATAATACTATATAGTGTAGGTCCTATATCACTGGAGACATTACAATTTGCAACTGCAGTTTTCTTAAAACATTTTCATTATATAAAAATTTCACTGGGATATAAAAAAGTACAGAAAACAAAAGTCTCTTAACTGGGGTTGCCGTTTTAAAATGGCGCGTGCCAATCATTCGTCAAATGGGAGCGCCGTTTATAAACGTTGCTCAACTTCAGCGTCGGCTAGGGTTAGGGTTTTTCAGATTGCAAAATTGTCATTTCTCTAAGCAATGAGTGCTCGGGTTTGAAATATGAATGATAACTACCCCAAGTGGAGTCCAATCTTCAAAATTTTTGATCTATTCTGTTCCAACGCCACCCCCCTACAACTTTGCTGCTCACCCAAGTAGAGTCACCACTGAAAAATTTTTGCTATTGGGCTTTGAAAAAAAATTTTGGGAGGGGTCCTATTTTAGGCTGTAGAGTGGACCCTACCCCAATTTTTTTTATTTGGCATGGATGAATAGAAAGAACAATAAAAATGCTAAACAACAGTGCAAACCTCTTTTTTAGCATATAGCCTGAAATATAGTAAATTTAAAAAGTACACGTTCACAGTTCATATGCATGCTTTTTCCAAAATTAATTATCCAGAATGGTGACAACTTGTAAAGTTGAATTCCCCTGTTAAAGGTTAACCAGTGCAATTTGACAAATCACCTAATCTGGTACTGTCCTTACAGTACAGTACTTCTGAGCATTTTGGTTTTAACTTGCTGATATTCTCAGAAATCATTGGGATCACTAATTTCATCTGTTCAATATGTCTAGTTTCATGCAATGTCTTATTGTACTGGCCATTTGAATGCTACTTGCTGTGGTTATTTTCATTTAAACCACTCTCCCATAAGACATTGATCAAAATCAGACTACTGCCAACTGGAATGTTGATAAACACTTTTCTAGATATAAATAAAGACTTTAGAAGTGAAACTAGGGCATTGATATTATAATCTTCCCACCAGGGCCGGCTCGTGAGTTTCTGGCGCCCTAGGCAAGCGGGTCCATGGCCGCCCTTGACACCAATTTAAAATATGTATGCATATATATATATATGCATATATATATATATATATATATAAGATTGCTTAATTGTTCCCCGTGTCATATATTCTGTTTAGCATTTCTGTTGTTCTATTTATACATTGCTTAAAAACGGCTAGAGATTTCCTTTATCAGCAACAGTTTATTTAACACTGAATATCTAAACAAACAGTTAATTATTTTAGCTGCTTAGTATATTAGTAATCCTCCTTCATAACAGCACATGACTTCTCACATGACATCTCACAACGTGTTCAATGAATGATTAAAGCTTTGTCATATTAAATTTATAAAAATTTTGCACATACATGATTAATATTATTACGACTCGTTGTATTTTTTAATGTCCGAATCTCTCTGGGCTTTGCGTTTTGCGATACTCTGCACCAGACAGTTTTTCTCGCTACATGATAAGTTTCTAACATTGTAATAAATTTAATACGGAGTAAATCCGATCTGAAGTCTGTAACTGTGTCAACCATCAAACATTCAAAGTTTAATTTTGTCTTCAACGATTTGCCAGAATTAATTTATGGCACAGCCACGATATTGTGACGTCACTGCTGTATGCGTCACTATCTGACCTTGCTAGGATGCTTGCAACGCGTGCTGTTAGAGGTTTTTGTTTAATTTTCTCAGTTTCTAGGTCACAACATCTTCTGACTAAGTTGGCAATAACACAAGTCTGTCTGCTCGACTTCTCGGCCGCTTTTGATACGGTAGACCACGCTATGCTTGCTCGTCGTCTAGAACTTACCTTCGGAGTCACGGGTCCAGCTTTGGCGTGGCTGAAGGACTATCTTGCGGACCGCACACAGTCAGTGTCCTGGGACGGTTCCCTGTCAGCCTCACGCAGAGTAATCAGCGGCGTGCCGCAGGGGTCAGCCCTCGCCCACTCCTATTCGTACTCTACGTGGCGGATGTCGGGCGGATCATCGAATCGTTCGGTTTATCCTGGCACGCGTACGCCGATGATGGACAGGTATATTCCTCCTGTCTGCCGTCGGAGACCGATCTTCTCTTGAGGCGTCTTAAAGACTGCATATGTGAGATCGCGCGTTGGGCCGCCATCAATCGGCTGGCCCTGAACCCCAGGAAGACCGAGCTGATCTGGTTCAGCACACAGAGGAAGAAATATCTGATCCCTCGTACTGAGCTTCACCTTGATGAAGCCGACATCCAACCGTCGACGGAGGTGCGTCTGCTCGGAGTGCTTTTAGATGAGACGCTGTCGTTCGTGGGCCATGTCGAGAACGTGACACGAGCGTGTTTCCGGCAACTCCGAACGATTAGAGAGGTATGTCGATTCATCTCGACGGCGGCCGCCATACAGCTGGCTCGCGCCTTCGTCGTAACACTAATCGACTACTGCAACGGGACACTGCTGGGCCTTCCTGATCGTCAGCTCGCCCGGCTCCAATCAATCCTCAATGCCTCCGCTCGGGTGATCTTCAGGGTGCGGTGGCATGATCACGTGACCTCACTACTCCGGGACAAGTTGCACTGGCTACGTGTCCCGGAGCGAATCGTGTTCAAGCGCTGCTGGTTAACGTTTCGGGCTCTACACGACCCATTCTGCCCAGAATATCTTGCGATGCTCGTTCGGAGACCGGCATGGACAGATCAACGGCTCCACCTTCGTTCCAGAACTCGAATTCAACTTTATGTTCCACCTCCGTCGAAGACCGTCAAGTTTGGAGAACGCTCTTTCTCGCGCGGAAATCCTCTCCTGTGGAATTCATTGCCGGACTGCTTGTCGTCTGTAACTTCCTTCAGAGAGTTTGCGAACAAGTTAAAGACGCACTTATTCAACATCTCGTTTCCTCGTTTATTGTAAAGCACCCTTGACTTTGGCCCTTGCTATGTTACGGCGCTATATAAATTGTCATGAACAATAACAATAACAATAACAAGATAAAAGGGGACTGCAAAGTGATGTCGCTATATTTTTAGCGACGTCATTTTGCCGCCCCTGACATTTGCCGCCCTAGGCAACCGCCTATTTTGCCTATCCCATGAGCCGCCCCTGCTTCCCACTAGAGCAGGGGTCGAGAAGTTTTACCCATTATCCCTAAATACATTTATCTTCAATGCCATTACCAGTGATATATCAGTTCACTGAAACTGAATGTAATGTAACAAAATATTTGTATAGCGCCTCTTCTGAAAGATCACTCAGAAGCGCTTCCACAGCAAATTACTGTATATTGACAAAGAGATAAGTTTTAAGTCGTTTCAAAAAGAGGGCCATAGAATTAGGAGTTGCTAAGCCACGCATACTGGCGTCAAGAGCATTCCAAAGGAGAGGGCCAACTGATTCAAAACCTCGCTTCAGGAACATGGAAGTTCGTGCTTGGGGCACACTGAGAAGACCATTGGTTGTGGACCGAAGACATGGCCGACCAGGGATAGAGCTAAGGGGATGGAGTAGCTCTGAAAGGTAAGATGGAGTGGCACCATAAAGAGAGAGTGCAACCGCTCTCAACATACGAAACTCAACTCGAGCAGGATAAGGCAACCAGTGTAAAATAGACGTCATATAATCACTAATGTGATCACGTCTTGTGACACCAGCAATCACCCTGGCTGCTGAACGAAGAACCATCTGGAGTTTATCAAGTCGCACCGATGGAAGACCAGCAAAAAGTGAACCACAGTAGTCAAGCCTTGAGCAAATAAATGCATGAATCAAAGTAGAAGCAGATGGCATGTCTAGTGTACGTCGAATCACTCTAAGCTGGCGGAGATGATAGAAGCAATTGCGACAAAGTGAGTTAATATGATCCATAAAGGTTAACTCAGAGTCAAGAATTATACCAAGACCACGGACAGAAGAGGAGAAAGAGAGGCCAGAGAAGGCAGACTGCAGAGACAGATTATCAATTTTAGAGAGCTGACCTCGAGTACCAAACCAGATGAGCTGAGTTTTAGCTGGATTAAGTAAAAGACGATTTGAGTGCATCCATGAATGAAGTAAGTCAGAGGCTTCAACAAATTCACGAGTGATCCGCAGCGCATTAGTGGGGCTGGAATGTGAATAGGCCTGAATATCATCAGCGTACATATGTGTTTTAAAATTATATGGTGCAAACAAGCGTGCAACATCAGCAGTATAAAGTATATACAGAAGCGGCCCAAGGACCGAACCCTGAGGGACTCCACAAGTGACTGGCACTTCACGGGAGTAGGAAGAACCAAGTGATGCAATCATGCAGCGTTCAGAGAGATAGGATTTTAACCAGGCCAGAGGAAGACCAGAGACACCAAATGAGACAGAGAGGCGCTGTAGAAGAATATCATGGTCAACAGTGTCAAAAGCAGCACTGACATCAAATAGGGCAAGAAGAGTGACTTCTGACCGATCGATGGCCCTATAGAGATCTGAGAGAAGATGCAAGAGAAGCGTTTCAGTGGAGTGTGAGGCACGGAAACCAGACTGGTATTTCGGCAGCAAATCATTAGCCTCAAGATATGGAAGCAGCTGAAGAGTGACAACCTTCTCAAGGACCTTAGATAATAAACTGAGGTTTGAGATAGGGCGATAACTTGACATTTCAGACTCATCAAGGCCAGTTTGCTTAAGCCTAGGCTTAACTATTGCCAGTTTCTGCGATGCAGGTAGGCAGCCTTCTTTAAGAGACCTATTGCAGAGTAACGCTAAAAAAGGCAAAAAACAGTCAATATAGTCATGCACAATAAAAGTCGGAATCGGATCGAGTTCACAGGTTTTTGTAGGCATAGAGAGGATGACGCGTCGAAGAACATCCAACGTAACTTCGTCAAAGTCCTGTAGACAAACATCTGTAGGTGTAAACTCTGGCGGCTGCGACCCAGCTGTAGCATCCCTCACACGACGAACTTTAGATATCAAATAATCCACGAACTGATTTGCAGTAAAAGATAAATCCGCTTTCATTGTGAATTCGAAGGCTTTGTACGACCGATAATATCATTGAATGTTTTCCAGAGTCTACGAGAGGAGTGAGCATTACGTGAAATTTGACACTCCCAAGTAGTTTCTTTCTTTGTCACGAAAAAACTTATGCATGTCTCTGATCATAAGTACAGTCTCACGACGGTCATCCGGGTTCTTTGTTCGTCTGAATTTCCGCTCACACTTCCTAACACGACGTCGAAATGTTCTGCATTCTGCATCAAACCATGGTGACAGAGGTTTATGACGAATCTTAACCTTGCGTACTGGAAGGAGATCATCAAGTAACCGTCTTGTTGTTGAATCGTATAGTTCAAACAGTGTACTCACAGAAGCAGAGGCAAGGTCTTCTAGGTTTTGGCACAAAGGGCTTGATTGAAGTCCTTGGCAGAATGCTTCTATGAATATAAGCTAAAATTATTTTTAAACAGCTAGGTTAACTGAAACTGAAATTATTTCTAAGACTGAAACTGAATAGAAACTGAAATTGGCAACCCTAAAACTGAAACTGAATAGAAACTAAAATTATTTCCAAAAATGAAATTGTAAGCATATGCCAAAAAAAATTGTTAAAGGTCTTTTTGGATTTAAATACACAACTTAACTGTTGAGCCACCAAAACACACTATAAGGAGGGATTCTCAAAGCAAGGAGAATAGGCCTAGTTGCACAATTGATTGCACAAAAAGGTGGAATAGTACTTATCAAATGGGAAGGATTCTATTTGAAATTAAGAGTCACATTAATGAAATAATTAAATATTGGGTGAAGCTAAGATTGACACCTTGCTAGGTAGTGAGTGGGTTCAGATGGAAGAGATGACTGACCTTTTGGAACCCTTCAGCACAACAACAACAACAACAACAATAATAATAATAATAATGAACTGATTATGGTGGCATATTGTACAAGTACCGGTACTACTAGGACACCTTACAACTAAAAAAACAAACAGTATATCCTACAATGATCAATGTTCTGGATAACTACGAACAAAGAGAGCAGTTTTAAGTTCTCGTTTGAATGCTTCTATTGTCTTTGCCAACTGACACTCTGCAAACTGACTCACAATCAATGTCATATACCGGTATTCTGCCATCACTTCCAGGGGCGTCTATCCCCCCTTTTTTCATTGGAGCAAGTTCCCCCCCAAACCTGACATAGGCGTTCTGGGACCGCGGAGGCGGAAGGCGCGAAGCGCCCCCGCAGGCGCCGAAGGCGCTCGGGGTGATTGCGGGAGGGGCGGCTTAAGGCCCTCCCGCCACGAGGGTCCGATTGTATAACCCCCGGAAAAATTTTGAAGTTGCAGATGCTCGTAGGTGAGTTTTAGTGGAGTTTTGGCACACAATTCACAATTGAGCACCTGATACATCATGATTTTTATCTTAGACCATGTAATTTTTTTGCTTATTTTCTTAATATCAGTCCATGATGATGGGATGATGGTGGAAAAAAGTGTTGACGAAACATATTACAACTTGCAATTATGTGAGATTTTCGCCAACAAACAGAGAAAAAGTACAATACATGCTAATGGCCTAATGCTATTTAGGCTACTTCTGTCTGAGCTGTCTCTGTCCACTACTCACCACAAGTAGGCTATTTGGAGTCACTGCAATGTTCAACGTATGATGACAACTTCAACGTCATAGAGATGATAATTTGTAATCGGCAGATTATGAACCACAACGGCGTAATTTTCCCTCGAAAGTTCTTTCAAAAAAATTTCCCTTTCCCCCCCATAAATCAAAAAATTCCTTCCCCCCTTTTTTTTCGTTGGAGCATTTGCTCCAAGGCTTATATGGTGTAGACGCCCCTGATCACTTCTAAATATGGAATGTCATCTGCACCAATATAGTGGCTCAAAACAGATCATAGACGTAATGCTCTCCGATTTCACAAGTCGCTTCACTTCAGTTCCTGATCCACAGCCATTTCAATTTAATCTAATCTCTGTTGCTGCTTGTCTACTTGACCATACCGTGGCATCAGTACTACTGGCATCTTGTGAAACATAACACCTACTGGTAGTGGCAAAGTCATACATAACAAGTCAGGTAAAGTTAGTGTGTCACTGCAGTGTACAACAATGTTGATTGAACAGAAACACCAAAACCCGATTGGCATGCACGCAAGGCCTGGCTTGCAACAAGGCCAAAGTGTGAAGGCAATCGCTAGGGTAATTTAATTAGCATGTACTGCCACCTTTCTTGTCTTCTAGTAATGTGTTTATGTTTGCTACCTCTGATCAATTACCTTACCGATAGGTGAACTGAATGTAGTAGCTATATGCATATGTGCCTACTAGTCTTAATTTGCACATGGTCCTAACTATGGTCACTTAGTGTATCTCTTCTTCAATAGGAGATACAACAATGCCTTCCTTAGTGCATTTCCTGTTAAACATCATGGGTAGGGGTAATTGGGGAAAGAGTAGGGGAAAGAAAATGGGTGGGAAAGATATGAGGAGTTGCAGTTGCTGCTTTGTAGAAAGGACTTCAGGCAATTACAAAATACCAAGCCTTGATTATACTGTAAATTCTTTAATGTGGGTAGAGAGATTCCATTCAAGGCTTCATACTTTCATGCAGTATAATTTGATCGGACAGTAATCTTAGACTGCCAATCTCCAGGGATCCAGCAGACTTCATGGCTATTCAAAAATCTGTTGCTCAGTTTAAAAATGATCTATAAAGATCTTCTGGCTTGAAAGATTTTACTTTGAACATTTTCCAAATTTTGGGGTGTGAGCCGACTCAGCCGAGGCAGCAAAATGTGTAACATGGCTCTTAGTTATTTCTCTCAATTGTCACATCGCATCTCTTTCTGCAAGTGATAGACCTAATAGTATTCCATCGCTCGCTCTGCTCTCAGAATGGCTGGAACTACCAGCATGTCTACTATAGCTGTAACATTTGACTTGTAGTTAAATTGTATTGTCTTTATCTTTGGCTCATCCTAAGTGTCCTTTTGTACAATTCTGAGACATGGACATTAACAGCTGAACTTGTAAGGAAGCTCGCATGTTTTGAAATGACTTACCTCAGGAGAATACTAGGGGTCTCCAGAAGACAGCACATGCACAATGCGCAACACTGACATTAGAAGCTTCATAAATACTCACACAACTGTAGTGGATTGAATTCGGATAGGCAGACTGAGATACTTCAGCCATGTCAAACTCATGAATTCCAATCGTCTACCATAGGTGGCCCTACATGGCTTTGCCCATGGGCAGTGTTTATTCTAGGCCTTCTCTGGGGGGAATTTCCCAAGTTAGAAATTTCCCCAAAAAAATTTTCTTACATTTTGACTTGGGGTGAAATTTCCCCCCTAAAATTTGACGACAGGGGTTTTTTTGCACTTGGAGAGGGAAAAATATAAGGATGACCTTTTTACCTTTTTATCAGTTTGTCAGGCATTTCAAATGGGGAAAATACAATTATAACAAATAAGGATGACCTTTTTTTGCTTGTCAAACATGAGAAACTTTGCCCCCCCCCAAACATGTTAAACTCCCCCCCCCCCCCAATCAATGTCTAGTTGGCTAGAATAAACACTGGCCACGGGCAAAGACCTAAAGGACGCCTGAGAAAACGTTGGATTGACAACATAAAATCGAACTGTGAAACCCTGAACCTCAGTCTCACTGAAGCCAAAGCAGATATGCTTACAACCACTAGGAATAGAAATCCTTGTTGAAGCTGTCAGATTGTGCCTATGC
Organism: Metaphire vulgaris; assembly: GCA_018105865.1. Taxonomy (NCBI): domain Eukaryota; kingdom Metazoa; phylum Annelida; class Clitellata; order Crassiclitellata; family Megascolecidae; genus Metaphire; species Metaphire vulgaris. Next base: position 3,902,165 of record CM030841.1, read on the forward strand.
ATCGCCAGCACAGTGTTGATGAAGATCTTCTGTGCATCTCTCTCAGTCCATCTCTGATAGCATGGTTAGTCACATTAAGGGGCTGTCCATTAAGTACGTCAACAGGAGGGGAGGAGGGTTTGAAAAAGTTTGACACTTGTTGACAGGGAAGGGGTCAAGATAAATTGACATCAACAATTTCATTTTTTACAATAAATTTTAAAAATTCAAAAAATTAATTTCCACAATTCTATTTACTCTATACTCAGAACAGTAATTGAGGGAAGTATATCAGGAAGAAAGACAAAAGGGAGACCAAGGAAGATGCTACTGGACTGGATGATGAAAACAGATGCACAGCATCACAAGACCTATGCCGAAATCAAAGAAGAGGCAAGATGGAAACAGTGGAGCCCTGAACCTGTCCCAGGACAGAGAACATGATGATGATGATGATGATGATGATGATGATGATGATGATGATGATGATGATGATGATGATGATGATGATGTTAGCATAAAAGCCAGCCGTATGAAATATTTTTAGCTTGCAGAGGAGGGAGTTCAAAGTTCTTGACACAATTTCATAACTTAGGAGGTCACTGAAAGTTTGACAGTTGTTGACAAAGGGGGGCTAAAAATTGCCTAATTTTTGGACATCATTAATGGGTGGGCCCCTTGTAGGGGGTTTCAAAGTTTTTGACATAATTTTAGAGGGTCACCAAAAGTTTGACAGTCGTTGACAAGAGGGAGAGGGGTCAAAAATTGCAAAAAATTTGTTGACATAATTAGTGGACAGCCCCTAATCTGGCTCTGCATTTTACCATTTTATAATTTGCATAGAGTGAAATTTTTTTAATTCTACAAAATGACTCACTATTTCAGTTAAAACAACTCCTTGAGAACACACAATCTGGAACTTACAGGTGCATTCTTATTTTTTTGTCTTCTCTTTCAGCAGTGCTGCAGTAGGCCTTCTAATAAGCATGAATAGCACTGAATTTAATTAAATTGTATTCATAGTCATTGTATTAATTACAGTTTACCACAATATGTTTCAACATTTTTAGTTTATTACCCCAGTCATTGTTTTCATAGGTAGGTCGTCATCATTGCAGAAATCATTATCACAGCTGTCGTCAGAGTCTGTGTCTCTTGAAGAAAAACAATTCGATCGTGAGATGACTAATTTCAGGTAACCAGACAGGGCCGCTTTCTCAAGTAACAGCCTACAATAACATGAATGCTTTCTTAACAATTTTGTGCCATGATTACTTTTCTTAGTTCTGCACAAATATTTTAATATGGTCATCTGTTGTGCTATTCGCTATTCTGTTTTACTAAGTAAGTAAGTAAAATCTTGTAAATTTATATAGCACTTTGGTAGTAGTACAGTAATAGCTGTTTATTGTTATGTGTTTAATCTTTCTTGAAATAGCTATAGACAAGGTGGGTTGTCGGCCGGGCAAAGGTCAGTGGTCCATGAGGTGGCGGGAAGAATAATAAGGGTCCAAATACACATAATCTGATCCAGCGGCTTCTATCCCCCCTTGCGGCCAGGCTCAATTCCCCCCAAAATTACAAATTCCCCCAAAATTACAAATTTCCTCTGTTAATTTGCTCCCTTGTAGACTTAGTATTCAGCTTTTTATCATTTGTGTTAGGCATAGCTATCATTGATTACTTCACGGTCAGTGTTATTTTGAATCATTATAAATTATCAGTCTCAGTTCAGTTCAGATTAGTAGCAAAATATCCCCCCCCCCATTTTTTCCTGGGCGCAGCTGCGCCCACCTTTAATAGGGATAGAAGCCCAGTGGTTCTCACACAGGGCAGTCCCTACTGAACCACTTTAAACCTTGTTATATTATATTATTATTATTATTATTATCTGATCTATAGATTTTCAACTGCTAACTACAATTGACATGATTTTTGGCTCTGAAGTGATCACTGAGTAATGCTAATGCATTATTATAATGGCACTAAAGAAGTTTTACGATTGAGTGATAATCTTGGAAGAAATAGCAAAGGACAGAGAACTTTGGAGAGATTTCATAGAGAAGTTGATAGCTGGACACAGCTGGTGGACAAGGACCTGTCCTGATAATCATTTGTTTCTCTACATAAAGCATTCTTACGATAAATTGCAGTGAAGCAACACTGTAATTTCATGCATCATTGTCTTGCAACATATTACACTTTATTATCTGATTCTAAGCTCTTATCAAATGCCCATGTCTGAGTGGCAATCACAATGTGCTGAATAAGCCCTCACTCAAAGATATTTAAAATTTTTAAAATTAAATTGCTATATTACTAACGCAACATCCTCGAGTGAGTAATTGTCCAGCATGACATCATTAATTGTGAGTACTTCATCTCCACAGCTTAGTCCCGAGTCTTGTTGAATACTGAGCTCTTTAATCTTAAAGAAATCGCCATTGGACTTTCTGTTATAGACAACTCCATTTGCTTGTATAGAGCTTTTCCAGTTCTCTAGATCATGATGCCCAATACCAAGTGCTATGCCAAGGCTTCTGTTCTCACAGATATACTCAAATGTACAGACCTGATCTTTTTGTAATGGCTTACGTAGAGATTGACTCATGCCAGAAACAATGGAATGAGCAGGATTCTTTGCTTTGTTTAGAAAGCTCTGACCTGAAAAGGGCTGTTCAATCACACTATTACATTCTATGCTTTTAAAATGCAAGTTCGGTGGTTGCATGCTAACTGCGGATGCTCCAAATGCTGTATACATGGACGATTCATGTGATGAAATCAGTTTACTATATGAAATGGTCTTGCTGAGGTGACTTCATAATTTTGACCATTGAACTGCTAAAGTAATTAAATTCTTCTGTAACCTTTCTTTCGATGAAACTTCAAAGTCAACAGATCTGACCAGTTATGGACATTACACAATGAAATGCTTTCAATCGTTACTCATTGCTGATATAACTCGTAGCATTGGTCTATAAATAAACAAACGCTTACAATGCAGAGATACAATAAAGCAAATCAAGTGAACCTTGCAGAAGTCTAAAGTAATTAATCATATTGTAATAAATCTAATTACACTGTATTTGTGATAAATCAGTTAATCAAAAGAAAGGTGCAAGTCTAGCACACCAATTACAATCCAAATTAAAGCCAGGTCAAGCCAAAAGTCCAGATTGGTTGGCGTCCTCCCATTTCATCGAATTCACATTTTGCCAAATTGTCATGTAAATTGAAACGTAATATAATTCACAATGGCAAAAAAATTGCTTCAGAAACCGGATGAGAAGCATAAGCAAAATTTCTCTTTGTGTCATATTAGTAGACATATGGAATGGATTCATTCATTTCATTCATTTGTTCACATGGACGACAGAGGTCCGTTGTGCCAATCTCGTGTTGCGCGAGTTGTGACCGCGACCGATGGCTGAGTGCCATTCATGAAAAATTGTGGAAGGAAGACCATCGCCGATCTGCTGGGGCCATGTACGGCGTGGTCTGCCAGGAGGTCTTCTCCAGCTCGGAGGAGGACGCGTCTCGGTGCGTCGAGCAATGGCGCAGGCAAGAGCGCGATGGGCCGGAATGTTCTTGTCCTGGCGAGCCACGTGACCGAAGAGCGACAGACGGCGTCGCGTGATAATTTCTGTCACTGGCAGGAGGGCAGTCTGTTTGGAGACTGCTTCGTTGGTCACGAAGTCAAACCAGCGAATGCAGAGAAGCTGTCTCTGGCAGCGCATATGGAATGCCTGTAGTCTTTCAGAGTCTCGTGTAAGCAGAGTCCAAGTCTCAGAACCATATAGGAGAATTGGCAGGACGCAGGACTGATAAATTCGGATCTTAGTACCGAGCTGTATCTGTCTTTGGCGCCATAAATTTTGAAGAGATCTCATGGCAGATGCAGCTATGCCGATTCTGCGAGTAATGTCCCGCTGACACCTGCCATCAGAACTCTGGACACTACCCAGGTAAGTGAATTCTGACACATTTTCCACCTGGTGTCCATTAACGTATATGTCTCCTGCGTCTCCTCCAGAACCTAGATTCTGCAGCTTGGTTTTTGTCCAGGACACATGTAGCCCTAGTTTGGAGGCTGTCGACTCAATCTGATTGAGTGATGTTTCTAGGTTCTTAACGGACGTTTCCAGAAGAGCAACGTCGTCAGCGTAGTCCAGGTCGGAGAAGCTATGTTCCGGTAGGGTGATCCCGGTCTGGTCAATAGCATGCTCCAGGATCCAGTCCATAGCCCTGCAAAAGAGTGCTGGAGCCAGGACACAGCCCTGACGGACTCCTGAGGCAGTGAAGAATGTCTCAGATAGCATGCCATTGATGCGCACTCTTGCAGTCGTGCCCTCGTGTAGGTCTTTAATTAAGCTCAATAAGAACGTCGGAACACCAATACCTCTGAGTGCCATCCAAAGTGCCTGACGGTCTACAGAGTCGAAGGCTGATTTCAGATCGACGTAAGCCACCTGCAACGGTCTGTTAAATTTCCGGTGGATTTCGGACAGGAGTCTGAGTGCGAGAATCGCGCCCATCGTGGATCGCCCGCCGTGAATCCGGACTGCTGTGGGCGACGTTTCGCTGTCAGAAGTGGATTGAGTCTCGCAAGGAGCACGTGGGCAAACACCTTCCCAGGAACGGACAGGAGGGTGATTGGCCTGTGACTCGAACATTCGGTCTTTGGTCCTCGGCCTTTGTACAGTGCTAGAACAATTCCCTCCTTCCATTGAACTGGTACATGTCCAGTCGTCCACACCCTTGAGATGAGTTCGTGGAGAGCAATGCTAACTGGGTCAATTGCACACTTGAGTAGCTCTGGTGGTATTCCATCTGGACCAGCTGCGCGACCGTGACGTAGTTTCTGAATGGCGTGCGCATTTCACTGAGGGTTGGCATGTCGATTGATACGTCAGGACTGTCAGAAGCTGTGGACGCTTCATTCGTTAGTTCCGTGCTTACTTCTGCTGGTGGGTGATTGAGCGCATCGGAGAAGTATTCACGCCAACGACTCAATGTTTCCGCCTGGTTAAGGCAGGGAGAGCCGTCTGCCTTAAGTGTCGCTGTAACACCCGTGGACTGGCGTGTACCTCCTCGTATTCTATTGACAGTTCTATAGGCAGCCTTCAAGTTGTTCCGCTGCAGTCCTTCCTCTGCTTCAGTAGCCAAGGACTGATAGAACGCTTCCTTATCACGTTTCGACTTGGCCTTGAAAACGCCGTTCAATCGCTTTCGCTCTACCTTATCTCCTTTGAGCCGGGCGACGGCCTTTTCTTCGAGGGTGTCAAGTGCATCATCAGATAACCATGGCTGCTTACGGGTTTTCCTAAAATGGATTAGATCAGTAGTTCTCAACCCGTGGGCTGCGGTCAACCTTAAGCAGTGTTTTGATTTTCTTGGACTAGTAATTACCCATCTAGTTAACCTATCTCTGTCGTTAGGTACCTTCCCATCAACCTATGCTAGTGCTCTCATCCACCCATTACTGAAAAAGACAACACTCGATGCAAATGATTTTTATAACTATAGGCCGATCTAAAACCTAAATTTTATATCTAAACTAATTGAATGCGGATTATTAATTTATTATTACCCCAAATGAGCGAATCTTGAACAAACTTTATTCCAGTGGCGGTTCCATCCTGTTGGTGACTGGGGATGCATCCCCGCACCGGAGTTTTTTTTGCTTGTCAACATATTTTTCAACATATTTTCCGCAAGCTTTTAAAAATTTGCTGTTAATACCTCGGATGCGGATGACCTTTTTTGCTTGTCAACAGTGGCAGATTACCCATATACCGTATTTTCGCGCGTACTGCCCGCGGGCTATGCAATTTTTTACAAACAAAAATGCCAGGTGCGGGCAATGCGGGGGTGCGGGCAATCTGATTCAAATTCTACAGAATTTGTGTCAACAGAATGCAGCTCTTTCCAATTCATCTCCTCATACCCTTCCCACCCATTTCCATTCCTTACTTTTCACCAATTACCCCTGCCCATGGTGTTTAACGGCCAAATGAACTCAATAGGGCATTGTTGTATCTCCCAATACAGCAATTTCATGCATGGCTGATTCTCTTTGGTGGAAGCAAGTCCCAACAAAGCCCAACAAAGCCCCGGGCGAAGGCAGGTGGGTTGTGATAGATGACCTGTTCACCTCTGACGGTGACCAACCCCAGGCAGCTGACACTGTCTAGAGATACACTGATGGCATTTCAGTATATAAAGAAAGTACCAGGTACAGAAATGACAGACACTTAAGGCTACCATGATTGGTAGTAGAGGTCTGCACGGGGACAAGACTCTCCCCCGCCCCGCCCGGGTCAACCCTCTCCCACCCCGTGAGTGAGGCCGATCTCTTGTCCCCACCACAATGCTTTTGTCTCCAAACCCATCTGTCACCGCGAAATGAGAATATGCAGGCAATTGGAGGGTGCAGGTAATGGGAGGTTGCAGGGAATGCGAGGGTGCGGGCTTTGTGATTCATATTTTACAGGATATGTATTTTTGCGGGCTATCCGTGGGTGCGGACTATCCGCAAGGTGCGGGCAGTACATGCGAAAATACGGTAAGCAACATAAACTGTAGTTTAGGGCCTCCGCTGGTCCGGTGTAGGAGGCAGGACGGACTCAAGGCACTTGGCACTTTTTGTACTTTAAAGTCCATAATACCTGTAGGCACTATGGACTCTAGAGTACATAATACCTAGTTATGATGTACTCTAGAGCATTCCCAAACACGATAGTAGGAGGCAGCATGGACTCTAGAACAGCAGTTCTCAACCCGTGGTCCGTGGACCAAAAGTGGTCCGCGAGAGGAGGTCTAGTGGTCCACGGCAGATTCTGAAAAAACGTTAATAAAAATTAGACGTATTTCAGTAAGTTGGATAAGGTTTTTTTGCTTGTCAAGAATTTTAGTAAGTTGCGATAAGGTTTTTTCTGCTTGTGTCAGTTGCCATGCTTTTTCTCAGGTGGTCCGCAAGAAATTTTTGATCTTTAAAAGTGGTCTGCAAGACAAAGGGGTCTGAGAACCACTGCTCTAGAAGAATTTCATACTCTAGAGTCCGAGATACCTGTAGGCACGGTGGACTCTAGATTGCAAGCAGATTAAGTTGACACTGTACTCTAGAATCTACATAGTGAACAGGTATTATGGACTCTATGGTCATCATCTTCTCCTTGTTCCTTCATAAACTGAAGTTAAGGTGACAGCATGAATTTCTTTCCTCCAACCATGTCGATCCTCTGTCTTCTTGACTGCTGCTGCTATTTTTATTCCTGTCCACTCTTCCACGTCATCCGCCCATCATCTCCCTGGTCGCCCTCTTCGTCTAGTTCCCGACATCATTCCTTGTTGGATTGTCCTCTCCGATGTTGACCTAGTGTCGCTGTTCTGCTGTACATGTCCGAAGTATTGCAGCTTTCTTCTTTTGCACATGTTGAGGAACCGTCTTTCCGTGCCTGACATTTTCAAAACCTCTTCATTGGTTTTCTTATCTCTCCAGCTTATGCTTTGCATGGTACGTAATGAGTACATTTCAAAAGCTTCTATTCTTCTCTGTATTTTTCTTTTTAGAGTTCAACTTTCACATCCATATGATGCTGTACTCCATGCAACACTCTCGATTATTCTCTTCTTTGTTCTCATGCTGATATTATTGTCTTTCCAAATGTTCTTCATTTTTCTGATGGCAACCCTTCCTTTTGTCAATCTGGCCTTTATTTCTTCCTCTAGGGAGCAGTCTTCTGATATAATCGCACCTAGATATGTAAACTTTCTTACTTGTTCCATTACCTTCTGATCTACTCTGATGGAAACTTTGTCTCCGTTAGTTGTCATTCTTCTTCTTCAGGTGTCATGTATTTCTACGTTGAAGACTATGGACTTCCATTTCTCTCTGTTGTGTGTTGCTTGTATTAATTCCAATTCTGTAGTCACCCCCTTTACATCAGTCAGTAAGCTGCTGATATACGTCACTCTTTGTCTTCCTCTTGATCTTTTGCCTTCGACTTTTCCAGTAGTTACCAGGTTTTCTATGCCTTTCTTCCTCATTATATGTCCAAAAAATTGAAGTTGTCTTTTACGTATTGTAGATAGCAATTTTCTTTGTGTACCTGCCATTTCGAGTACTAATTCATTGGTTTTCTTTTCAGTCCAAGATATTTTCAACATTTTTCTTAAGAACCACATCTCTGCAGCTTGAAGCTTTTTCTTCATGACTTTAGAGATAGTCCACGTTTCTGCCCCATATAACATGACTGGCCAAACATAGCATTCTAGAACCCTAATCCTTGTTTTCATTGTTAAATGTCGGTTTGTTAGTATGTGTTTTAAATTCCCAAAGGCTGCTTTGGCCATTCCTATTTTTGCTTTTATGTCTGATTCACTTTTCGCATCACAGGTGAACCAGCTTCCTAGATATTTGAATGACATGACTTGTTTAATTTTCTCTCCATTTATGTTGATATCGCATTTCGGAATGTCTTTCTTCTTGGATATCACTAGGCAGAATGTTTTATTGATGTTTATTCTTAAACCTTTCTTCTCACTTTCTGTATTTACTTGATTTAGCAGTTCCTGCAATTTTTTTGTGAATCTGCTATCAGGGCTGCATCATCTGCAAATCTTAGATTATTGATGTTCTGTCCACCAACTTTGACTCCTTCTACTTCTTCTTTGTTTTCCATGATTTCTTCTCCATGTGCATTGAAAAATTCTGGAGATAATCCACATCCCTGTCTGGCACCTTTTAATATTTGAATCCATTTTCCAGTTGTTCCATTAATTCGAGGTGTTGTTTTCTGGTTCCAATATATTTCTGTGAATATTCTTAAATCTTTTCCGTCTATCTCTGCTCCTTCCAGACACTCAAAAAGTTTGTTATGACGGACATTATCGAAAGCCTTTTCATAATCTATGAAACATATGTACAAGTCTTTCTGCATCTCAATACATCTTTCACTTAGCATTCTTAAAATATATATTGCATTTCTACAGCCACAGTCTTCTTTAAATCCAAATTGTTCTTCAGATGCCTTGTGTCTAATTTTATTTTTTGTTCTCCTTAGCAGTATTTTGAGAAGTAATTTTTCCAGATGGCTAATTAGGCTAATTGTTCTGAATGATTCACATTCTGTAGCATTTTGTTTTTTTGGTATAGGAATGATAATTGACCTACCCATGTTTTATGGAATTGTTCCGTTGTCATATATTAGGTTTAGCAGTTCAGTTCAGTGGCGGCTCTAGGATTTCGCAAGTGGGGGGGCCGTTGGGGGGGCAACTTCTAATCAGGGGGGGCCAACCATTGGTTGTTTAATGTATGTAGCATTAAGTATAGGGTCCCAACTGGGGGGGCCACTGGGGGGGCCAGGCTCTCAATAGGGGGGGCACGGGCCCCCCCTGGCCCCCCCGGTGGAGCCGCCACTGGTTCAGTTGTCTTTGAGATTCCAATGTCACCTGCCTTTTGTATCATTTCAATAGAGATGCCATCTGGTCCAGCAGCTTTGTTCTTTTTCATGTCTTTCATTACTGATGCTACTTCTTCTTCTAAGATTTTAGGTCCTTCTGCATTTCTTGTTATGGGCTTTATTTTTCTTCCATCATGATATAGTTGTTCTATATATTCTTCCCATCTATGTTTAATATCATTTTCCTCTGTTAGTATTTGGCCTTCTTTGCTTTTTATGCAATTGCTACTGGTGATCCATTTATTCCTCCCACTTAATTCCTTGATTTTCTGGTGAATGTTTTCTATGCCCCTGTTCATCTCCATTTCCTTGCATTCTGTGTTAAGCCATTCTTCTTTGGCTTTTTGGCATTCTTCTTTAATTGATTTATTTAACAGGTTATATTTGTTCAAGTCTGCTAGTTTTGCCTTCCTTCTTTCTTCCATGTGGTCTAGAATGTCTTTTGTCATCCATTGCTGTTTGGCCTTTCGTGTAACTTTAGGAACTATTTCTTCTGTTGTTTTAAGTAATGTTTCATTAAAAATTTTCCATTTAGTGTTTAAATCCTCTGTTTTATCTATTTCTTTGAATTCATTTATGAGAGTTTCCTTGTATTCTCCTTTTAACTCTTCATTAGAGTCAAAAGCTTTCCAGTCATATCTGATGTGATGAGATTTGTTCTTCAGTTTTTTAAGTTTGAGTTGTAAATGTGCGACAACTGGAACATGATCACTTCCACAATCTGCTCCCGTTGCATTACTTTTGATTTATTCACATTTAGTTGAAGCCCATATTTCGCACTCGCTTGTTCCACTCTGCTTACTAGTTCTTTAAGTTCCTGTGCGCTCGATGCCAGCAAAACCACATCGTCTGCATACCTTAGATTATTAATGGTTAGTCTAGAGTACTCTATAGTAACAATTATGTATTATTATTATTATTATTATTATTATTATTATTATTATTATTATTATTATTATTATTATTATTATTATCATCATCATCATCATCATCATCATCATCATCACCACCACCACAAACCAACACCCACATCATCATCATCATCATCACTACCACCAACACCCACACCATCATTATCATCATCATCATCATCATCAGCTTCATCATAATTCTTATTATTATTTGTATTTTTGTTATTATCATCATCATCATCAACATCATCATTGTAATTATAATTTATATATATTTTATCATCACCACCACCAGAAAGAAAGGTCAAGAATACCAGGAACTGTTCCATTCTAAGGACTGTGACAATTACATTGTACCTAAGTATGATGTACTCTAGAGTAGGTTGTACCTAAGTATGATGTACTCTAGAGTATGTTGTGCCTAGGTATGAAGTACCGGTACCTAGCATATATTGTACCTAGGTATGATATACTCTAGAGTACTTTGTGCCTACGTATGAGGTACCTAGAGTACGTTGTACCTAGGTATGATGTACTCTGCAGTACATTGTGCCTGGAGTCTGCCATGCCTAGGTAGTTGTACTCTAGAGTGCATGCTACTGCCAGTTATCGGGTATTCTAGAGTACATTGTACCTATGCATGATCTACTCTAGAGTACATTGTAAATGGGTATGATGTACTCTAGAGTACATTGTACCTAGAGTCCACCCTGCCTGCCACACCGGGGCCTCCAAAATAATATCTTTGTAAAAGTTGAACATACATCTAAGTGGGATTTACTTCGATTGATAGTTTTAGCAAAGTTTAAGTTGTTTGTTGATTGCCATATATCGTATTATTGGGTTTACTTTTTTCCAATTCCAATAACAGTTTATTATTTCCAAATCAGTGCATATTAATACATCACAGTCAGGCTGGGACTAGGCCGCCGGGAGACCGGGAGATTCCCGGTGGGCCGCCGCACCGGTGGGCCGCCGGCTGAAATGAAAAAAATATTTTTAGGAGGTTAAAATATTAAAAATCTAGAAATCTGGGTTTATCTATTGAAGTTTTGCGTCTCTTTTATTCACGATCAAATGTAGCGCGGGTTGCGCGGCCAACATGAACTGACGTCAGTCAGTTCATGTTGGCCGCGCAATACAATATACAATAAGTACAATATATGCCTTGTCTCACCCGATGAGGCGATAAGCCGATGACTATCTGTCTGACTCCCTATATATCGTCTCGATTACCTAGACCTATTTCAAGTTGTCTAACGGGCAGTGGCGTAGCGTGTGACTTTTGGGGGCCCGGGGGGCATCTTTGACATGGGGGCCCCAGAGTTTCGAGCTGACGAGCAAAAAAACGTTATCGTCTTTACCTTTTTAACCCTGACGACCAAAAAAAAAGAAAAAAGGTCCTCACATCATTTCCATAATTTCTAGGGTTAAGTTTAAGTTAGGGTTAACCCTAACCTAACCCTAGCTTAGACCCCTCTTCGGGGGCCCCGGGGCCCGGCGGCAGTCAACAAAGTGCCCCCGCCCCTCCTAGTTACGCCACTGCTAACGGGTGACGGCTGTGTTGCCCCACATCTTACGTCTTCCAAACGCATCGTCCGCTGACTGATTACAGTATAGCCACGAACTTGCGTATCCTCAGTGGCCTAGATGCGCATCATTAATTAGGGTGGGTTCCCACTGGGTGTTCGTGCCTTAATCCCGAATTTCGGTCGTTTCATTTCGTTCCGACATTAGAAGTTCATGCTGCAACCCCTCTGCCAGCTGCTAACCTGCTACCCAGAACTTAATCTGACTCCGTTGTTTCCGAAAGGACGACGTGCAGTGTTTATTCTAGACCTTCTCTGGGGAATCGCCCCCAAGTTTGAAATTTACCCTTTAAAATGTTGACATTTTGGCAAGTAGTATTACCTCCCCAGTGTCTGCCCCCCCAAATTATTAAACTCCCCCAATGTATAGGTGGCTAGAATAAACACTGGACGACGTGCTTAAGGCCTTCTGGTCATATCTATAGGTCTGCTGGAGATACTCATTAGTCAATAGTCATTATTGTCGCTTTTAAACGTCCAGGCGACTGCCGCTGGAAAGGTAGGGAGATTCGACGTAACAATCATCAGACAGTGAGTGATCCAGTGGTGTAGCCTATATATTATGTAGGCCTATGCGTGCATTATGTTTATTGAACATAGGCCTAATTAAGTTGATAAAATTTGTTTCACGTACTTTTGATAGCTTTTCACTTTTATCATAAAATAAGTGCATAATGCCTAATTTATTAGCTTCTTCAAATTAATAACAATGACATAATTGACGTTTTGGCATCGACAAGCAACACGATGAAAAAGTTGCTATAGGCCTACTAGTCAGTTGTGATTGTCTATGTAAATTCTCGTCTAATTCATTAATCTGTTAAACTGAGCAGTATTGTCATTATTAAAATTTGTTCAAAAATTAACAACGAATTTTAAAATGTCAGAAAATAGAAGACGCAGAAAGTAGTGTTTTTATATTACAGTAAACTAACACCCTCTAAGCAGGCCAATAATGTCTTTATATATATATATATATATATAATATTAAAATCCTTATCTGTATGTCTCTCTGTCTGTTACCTTCAAGCGTTCTGATTGGTTGACTATTGGTAGACGGTTTAGACCGTTTAGTCCTTACGTCGCGATGCGTTGGTGGGCGAGCGTTGACTATTGGCAGACCGTTTAGTCCTTACGTCGCGATGCGTTGGTGGGCGAGCGTTGACTATTGGTAGACCGTTTAGTCCTTACGTCGCGATGCGTTGGTGGACGATGTTCGAAGACGACGTTGCTATTGGTAACAATTGTTCGTAGAACCGGTTTAGTCGAGTCATTGCAGCGTCAGAGGGCTGGGCGTGCGACGACGTTGCTATTGATAACAATTGTTCGCAGCCTGAGGTAGTTTTAGCGTACACAAAAAATACGTGTACAGCGTCACAAATGGCCACAGTTGCGTGATTTTAACGTACATAGGCCTAATTATTACGTGGCGCAGAGCTTGGCTATAGGTGGCGATCATTGAAATGTTGTTCAGCATGAATTCAATGATTGGGTATTAGGTATAGGTATTGGATTAGTATTATCCTGCACTGCGAGCGAAGCGAGCATCTTTCTAGTATATATATATATGCCCTCGGTACTTCATTCCCGAAGGTCTTATGAGAAAAAAAATTGTCCGGAGACAAAAATTAATGTGTGTTAACTCTCGTCAGGTTCTTCGAGGTCGGCCACGGAAAAAGTTCCTCGAAACGATATTGCGTTGAAGCGCTGTATGGCCATGGACAAGCGCTGAAATAGAAAGCTTCCTTCCCTTTTGTCTTCGGAAGACTCTGAAATACGACGACCTAGTTGTCTGATGAAAATCTGTGCGTCGAGACTTATTGGCCCGAAGGACTCAAAGGCCAATGGCAGGAAATTGTAATCTGTTGTCAGATCTGCGTATTTGGTGTTTTTTCGAACTTCTGCCGCCTCAGCAGCCGCACCTGCCAACAAAGACGTGATGGGTAGATGGGTGGCAGCGACTGTGTCTGCCACGGTTACGTCCCAAATCAGGCTACGGCCGGCGTTCCACGGGATCAGAGTGAGGCCGTCCGGTCTTCTACCGTCAGAACGCGAGAGATCGGGTGGTTCTTTGACAGATGTAATGCCCGCTCGAAGAAGCGCCCGGTAGACCACGTCATTAATCACTGTGTGACGTGGAACGCGACCTGGGCCGAGTGAGCAAGACAGGCCATGAGACCCGACTTCCAACACCTGTTCCCCGCAAGGGCAGATGTGCCGTTCACAGGTGTTGGCACCGAGGCGGAGGCCGACGACGATTCTGACTGTCTCGTCGTCCATGCGCAGTCCACAGGAAGCGATGGGCAGCGCTTAAAGCCAGTCCCCGGCGTGCTCCGCTGAAACGGCTCTTGGACGTGCCTGATGGTACTGCCGTTGGTCAGATTGGAGCAGGTGGTTAAACTCCCTGAGAATCAGAGGACGATCCCAAGTGGACTGCTTGTGGAGAGGGCCCGAACCAGGATTATCCATTTGGCTCATTTCCCTCCACTGGGCGATGATCTCGGTCTCACGTGGGTCCGTAGGCAGACTTGCCTTCAGAAGAATGGACGACTGGAGATCTCGGGTGCTCGCAGCTGAAGCCAAAAAGGCAGACGGTGCAAGCGCAGACACCCGGCGAATCCCCAGTCTCCCATCTCTGATTGGGAGCGTAGCCTGTACCCATTGACTGTCTGACAGACGCAGATTAAGGATTTGGTTCAGTCCCTCGCGCATAGCGTCGTCGAAGTTTTCTAATAGTGGATGGCCTGTGCATGGTGTGCATCGTAACAGGTGCAAAAGTTTAGAATGGGTGAGCGACATTCTAAGCAAAATTAGGGCGTCCTGTTTAGCGATCAGCGTCAAGCGGTTCAGTGCCAAGTTTAGCTCGTTAGAGCGGTGTGACATAAGGGACCCAAAGGCCTGAGTGATGGAAAGAGGGGCCCCAAGGAGGATAGCGTCTTGGGGCTCTATGCGTTGAAAGCTGTCAAGCGAAGTGTCAGTAGCTGGGATTGGGCCTTTGGATATAATCTCGCATTTGCGATGGTTCAGAGATAGGCCCAGCTCTTTACATTCCCGCTCAATAACTGAAACATTGCTTGCGACGCTGTCTACGTCCCCGCCCAAGGTGACGTCATCAAGATACCCCAGAATAAGCGCGGCTGTTAATTTTCTCAGGATGGGCTGCAGCGGCAGGCAAAAAAGCAGTGGGCCCAAAGGGTCGCCTTGTTTGGGGCCCATTTGCGAGGACAGCCGAAATTTGCCAAATTTTAGAAGACTTGGACTTCCGTAGGACAGAAGACCGTACTTCGAGAGTTCTGGCAGAATGTTCGTTAGTGCGGTAAGCATTCTGTCTCTGCACGCTATTGAAAGCATTACTGAAGTCCAGTTTTACGATAACGTTGTCATCTGGCATTGCGTCCAAGAAACGTCTGGTTGCGTGCACTGCCGCTTCGCAGCCCCCTGGGCATCCAACCCCGACCTGTAGGGGGGCCAGATAGTCCGATACCCTGGACAGTGCAAAGTTTGCGGCACATTTGG
Organism: Metaphire vulgaris; assembly: GCA_018105865.1. NCBI lineage: Eukaryota > Metazoa > Annelida > Clitellata > Crassiclitellata > Megascolecidae > Metaphire > Metaphire vulgaris. Next base: position 3,917,627 of record CM030841.1, read on the forward strand.
AGGTTAGGCGGCGCCAAAAATAGCCTATTGAGATTGGGCGCAATCCCCCGGCTTTTTTCCTGAGGGCCAGGAGGGTTCCCCCAAAGAGGATGGGCCTGACCTGATCAGGACATGTGCCAGAAAGTAAAAGGTTAATTAGGCCCGTTATAGCAGAGTCTGCTGCCAGCCTCTGGACAGGTGATAAGCTCAGCCACAATTTGTGGCCTCAGTCCATCTGGGCCTCCGGATGATCCAGCTGGAAAGGAGCGAATTCTGGCCCTAACGTCCTCTTCAGACACCCGGAGTGGAGCGCAATCACTGGCTGGTGGCATGTGGACCCGGTCTTCCGGTGGTGAAGGATGCTTCCCAAGCAGCTCCTGGTAGGTCTGAGGGTCGGGGTAACCGGTTCTTCATCTGACATTAGGATCCTGACCGCGGCCTTTATATTCCCGTCCTCTAGTTTGGATGACACTGAGGCTGCAAGCATCTGGTCTCTGCTTTTCCTCGTCGCTGCTTTGCTGGAGAGAGTTTGGCTGGCGTCTGAGAGGATCTCAATGTTCTCGTGTAGCTCCGCATAAAAATTCTGCGTGCGTTTTTTAAACGCTGAAGCCTGGTTATGCCTCTTTCCCCCTCTAGCCGTTTGCTTCAGAATTATGGGGGCGAAGCAGATTAAATCCCGCCAGTGGTCAATGATGGAGGGGTCAGCTAGAATTTTATTTATAATGTCGATTAGCAACTGGCAAACGGTGGTTCTAGCCGATTTAGGTACATGTTTTGCTATTGCGCTTGTTATTGTGGGGTGAAAAACAAAGCACCCAGGGTGATCGTCACCGGCGTTGCTGTTTGCTGTTGCCTCTAAGGAAGACGATGTCGGTGCGCTAAGGTCGCGTTGATTTGAGCCAACATTAGAAACGGGAGCGGTCGGTTGGCTGTCAGAGTGCAATGGTGGTTGATTGGAGCCGGGGCAGGGGTTGGAGTGGGGCCCGTGGAGGTGCACCTTGCCGTCACCGCAGTGGAGCCGCCGAACCGTCCTGCATACAGCGCAGAGCCCCGAGCGCTTCTGGGAAAGTTGGCTAGGCCCTGGCTCCATCAGAGCGTGACCGCGTAAACAGTGCGAAAGCTATACGTGCGCTCAGGTGCGTGCAAGCGGGGTTTCTAAAACCAAATGGGGTGGGGCATGGAGCTAAACTAAACATACCCGAAAACGGAATCAAAACATCAAAAAACGCGCAAAATCCGACAGAAGCGAATACAGATATATTAAAATCAGATGCACCAGGCCTAATCCGTGCAGAAAACCAACAACTGGGTGGAAGCACCATGGAAGAACGACGAAAATGCAAAATATCGTCCTGCTGAAGAAAACGGACTTCCAACCCTGACGAGAGTCGTACACGTTATATGAAAGTGAGTGCGTCGTACACGTCGTATGTTATATATATATATATATATATATATATATATATATATATATATATATATATAACAATGCCAGCGACTGGCTTCATGCGCTGCCCATCAGCTCTTGTGGTCTGCGCTTAGACGACGAGACAACCAGAGTTGCAGTGGGTCCCGTCTTGGCGCTTTCATTTGCGAGCGACATCTCTGTCCCTGTGGCGAGCAGGTCCAGGAGAATGGGTCCCACGGACTCTCCTGCAAACTCGGACCAGGTCGCCTTGCACGTCATTCCATGCTCAGTGACGTAGTCTACCGGGCCCTGGTACGAGCTGGCATACCATCGGTCAAGGAACCGCCCGGTCTTCTCAGATCCGATGGAAAGAGACCGGACGGCATGACCATGATTCCGTGGCAAGCCGGCCGCTGCCTGGTGTGGGATGTCACAGTGGCAGACACAGTCGCTGCCACTCATCTGCCATTGACGTCTCTCTCTCCCGGAGCCGCTGCTAAAGCAGCATCAGTGAGGAAAATCGCCAAGTACACTGACTAGTCGGCCGACTATTTCTTCTTGCCATTAGCCTTCGAGACTCTTGGTCCTATCAGTCACGACGCACTCACTTTCATAAAAGAGTTGGGTCGTCATCTTTCCGTACTTTCCGGAGACACAAGAGAGAGAAGTTTTTTGCTCCAGCGTATTTCGATGACTTTACAACGCTTTAATGCGATTGCCTTCCAAGGGACTTTTTCTGCTTTTGATCCGGATCAAGTGTAAAGATAAGCATATGTATTATATTAGAATGTATATTAGAGTGTCACCTTGACAACGACTAAACCAGGACTGATAAGCAATAGCAAGCAGTGGTAACATTAGCTATAGAGAGTCACTATAATGTTCCTTATTGGACGGTAGGCGTGGTCTCAATGCTGTCATTTCTAGACCACGTGACATCTCCTTTTCCCATTAAATGCCTACAATAATTAATTAATTAACAGTGCTAAACAATACTAAATAATGTCAGCATAATGTCAGCCTAAATGCATAACACTGGTCTACATTTTAAAAAAAAATTTCTGCTGACCTAGGTATTTTTGCTGATTTTACCCAATTGAGAGGTGCTGATTCCAGATATGGAGTCAAAAATTATGCAATACGTCAATTTTTTTCGCAAATGAGGAATGTGTGATTATAGGTGTTAAAATCAAACATAAGGGAAAATAGGAAATTCTGAAGAACCGATAACACGTAATATTTTTTATTCAGCCAAAAAATCAGTCTGTCTTCTAACCAAGAGAGCAATAAGAGCAATAGCTAGTTGCTTAAATTTAAGTTTTGAGAAAGGAATCTTCTCTTTTTGGATGCTCCGGTATAGTTATGATATCACAGTTGTCACGCTGTACACACCAGCAGTAGTCTGCCATAATGTTTGAGTTCCATCTGCCTTGATATCTACGTTCCATGGTCTTGATGTCTTGATGGAAACATTCTCCTTGTTCTTCACTCATAGCTCCAAGATTTGAAGTTCAGGTAGCTATGAAAGAAATGCAACTTGACACTCATGTTTGCTCCCAGTCTTCGAAAAGCAATCTTCGAATTTTGAACTGAAAGGTCATAATTCTCGACTCTTAAGTTGCCAAGTAAGTCAGTAATCAGGTCGTAAAAAGCATCTTGTCTACAACTATAACATCCCATTGATTCAATAAGTCTTTTGATGTTGATGCAGTGTACAAACTCCTCCTCCATATGGAAATATTTCAAAAGATTCATTCTCTCTGCCATGATACATAAGCGTGGTTCCTGGAGCCAACACTGAACAGATTCTTTTCGTTCAGTCTTGAACCCAGTAACTCTGCTGACGACTTCGGCAGATCTAGGTCTCATGCTAGGTCATTCAACTCAGCTTGGTTGAATGTTTGGTGCATTCCAGCGTCAACTTCTAAGGCCACGAAATCTTCGCAATCGGTGTCTGTTGACTGACAAAATTCATCGTCGTAAGAAACTCCCAAAGTAGTGCAAATAGGTACAGGAACTTTGTCACAGTGAGCAACTGGTCTCAGAGCAGAGGGGAGATTTGGGTACTGGATGGAAGATTTTGTCTTGTGGACATGCCTGAAATATTTACCAGACAGAAGTAGCAGTCATCAACATGCATGGTTTCGAGGCTCTCGCCACACCATTGGAACTCCAAAGTTAAGACTTTCTCTGACCTTTAGTCACATTATGAACTGTCTGAGGCTTTCAACACATGTCCTGCACACTTTATGTGGTGCCCAAGGTTTTCCTGGTCACTCAATTTAACTGCGAAATATGCATGCTAAGCTTTATGCACAAATTCAGACACCTCTCTTCTTTGTTTAGGTGTTGTTAAACAACCACAAATGTAGCAAAATTTGTCAGGATCATTCCTGCACTGCTCACGAAGTGTTCGAGTGCTGGGTGACATATTCCACAGAAAGCTATTTAGAAGAGCTAAATTTGCTGCGACTTGTAAGCCTCATGAACGACTGAATGCTGCCGTCGGTTTCACGCTTCTTATATATAGGCCTATATCCATAAAATGCTGACGTCTGCAGTTTAAACTGCCTAATAAACTTTTGTATTATTAAATAGTTATGCCCACTGCATATTAAGCATATCTTTTTGCACATCCTTATCTTTTTGCATATTCAATATAGCTATAGAATTATAATACATAATGCTACATTATTACAGTAAACAGTAAATCAGTAAACAGCGTTTTGCGGAAAAACTGGACGTGATAGGAGAAATGGGTGTGATTTTTGGATTCAGCACACCAAAATACATAAAGATCACATGTTGTCTTCAAGTCAGCAAAATTGACGTAGACCAGTGTAATGGGTAATCAGTCAAAGGCTGTATTGCTTTAAGCCTATCTATATCTAATTGTACATACTGCATGGTGATCTCCAAACAAAAAGATACACCAAGATGCCAACTATACATGAATGGACAACTAATAGATCAAGTAAATGACTTCAAATATTTAGGAAGTTGGATCCAGCAATGGGAAATGTGAAAAGGATATAACAACAAGGATTGCCATGGCAAAATCAGCATTTGTGGAATTAAAACACATCTTAACAAATAAAAGAATATCAAGGGAAACAAGGATAAGGGTCTTGGAAACTTATGTATGGTCGGTATTGCTATACGGCGCAGAAACGTGGTCAATTTCCAAACAGATGAAGAAAAAATTAGAGGCAGTGGAAATGTGGTTGTTAAGGAGAATGATGAAGGTTTCTTGGACAGAGAAAACATCAAACGAGGAAATTTTGGAAAAGGCAAACTCAAGAAGGAAATTGTTAAAGACTATAAAGAAAAGACAACTAGAATTCTTTGGACACATGATGAGAAAAAAGGCCTGGAAAATTTAGTCACAAAAGGTAAAGTAATGGGTAAAAGAGCAAGAGGGAGACAAAGATTGACGTTCATCGAAAACCTGCTATGCGACGTGAAAGACAAAATATCAGAAGTAGAACTGCTACAAGCGACATACGACAGAGAGGAGTGGAAGTCCATGGTCGCCAACGTTGTAAAACAAGGCACCTAAAGAAGAAGAATATCTAATTGGCTATATGATTTTGCGTCCCGAGCAAGTTTTATAGGGTTGTTGCATTGGCTCTGGATTCGCCCTCCTCTGTTGTTCTTCAGTTGATGGTGGACCTGGTGGTTGAGGAGCGTGTGCTGGTTAGAACGTAGCACCAGCGCCATCTGGGGAATCTGACTGGCGCGACTGTAGTTCGTCGTCTATTCGTATAGGGGCTTCGCTCGAAAACGAGACGTGCTTAGAAGTTCTGCGACGGATTGAAGAATCAGGAAACTGGACGTTGTAGGAACGGAAAGGGAGGACTTCCTTGACTTCAGCCTTTCTCCAGAATTTGTTCTTTGGGTCTCTCACACGCAGTTTGTCCTTCTTTAAACGCAGGCTTCGCCTTTGCCTGTCTGTCATAGTAAAATTTCTGTTTTATATTTGCATTTTCTAGCGCAGTTTTAGTAGACGCAGCGGTGGGAGTTGAAAGCAATTTGTCGCAGATTGGTAGTTTCGTGCGAGTTCGTCTTCAGAAGAGTATCTGGGCAGGCGACAAGCCAAGTTGCTCTGAAGGTGTATTACGGAAATCGAGTAGCTCTAGATAAGGATCGCTATTTTCTTCTCTTGCTTTTTCATGATTCTCTTCAGAGTTTTCACGGTAGACTCTGCTTTTCCATTACTTTGAGGATAATTTGGCGAGGAAGTGACATGCTCAAATTCATATTTCTCAGCGAAACGTTTGAATTCTGCTGACTTGAATGGACTGTTGCTGTAGATTTTATCAGGCAGACCATGGCGACAAAGGTGGTGACGAATACAGTTGATAATATCAGTTGTCTGCTTCGAGAAAAGACGATCTACTTCCACGAAATTTGAGAACAGGTCCACTAATAATTGGCCTAATTAAGAGCCTGCATTCTATTAAATAAATTTATTTAATAGATAAGATAGGTAGGTGTGGGCGCCCAGTTAATCGTCACTTGTTTGATTGTCGCCGATTTCATAGTCGCCGAGTTCATCGAGCGCAGAGTTCATCAATCAAGACCAATCAATCAACTTCTATAGCGCCATTATCATAATGCCCAGGGCATCAGCCGATGGCGCACCAAATCCAAATAGCTCTAGAGCCAGGTCAAGCCAGAAAATCAGTCCGAAACGGCGGGAGAGCATTCTAAGGGGGATAAGCCAAGTCAAACAGATGTGTTTTAAGACCAGATCTGAAAGGCCATTAATTACCATTAAAGACCGTTAATTATATTGATCTGAAAATCTGAAAGTTGTTAGTTATGCGAATTGATGTTGGCAGTGAACTCCAAAGTTTAGGGGCGCACACCGAGAAAACTAGTGACAATAACTGTGCGGGCGTCGATCGAGTTCATCGAGTGTCGAATTGCTGCCCCTGTAACGGTGTTCAGTCAAATTCAATCAAGATAGATTTTTGTGTTCCCAGGGATTTGTTCTGGGCCCCATACTTTTCATTCTATATACCAGGGTTGTCCAACTGGCGGGTCGGATCCGGCCCGCCACCGGGTTTGGGAAAAATAACAATTTTAGCTATAGGACCAGTTATTACCGTTATTTTATAGGACTATACTTTATTATTATTATTATTATTATTATTATTAACGTACTGATTTATGTGGTAACTCGTCCGAACGAACTGCGTGAACACATTACAAAGTTACAGATAACTCGTGCGATATAACCAGGTTTTAAGTCTCTCTTTAAAAGTATTCAAGGTCGTAGAGAGCCATATTGATGGCGGTAGACAATTCCATGCCCGAGCCGCGGCCGCGGGAAATGCTCGATCCCCGACGGTTCGGAGGCGCATCCTCGGGACCACCAATAAGGCGGATCCGGCCGATCTCAATCTTTGCCGGCTTGCGTGGTCAGCCACTCGTGATAGTTCGGACGCAAGGTATTCTGGACCGGCTCCATTCAGGCAACGGAAGGTCAAAGTTGCCAGCTTGAAATGGATCCGCTCTGGCACAGACAACCAGTGCAGATCGCGTAGCAGCGGAGTAATGTGATCGCCTAATGAGGCCTGGCATATCACTCGCGCAGCAGCGTTCAGGACGGACTGGAGACGATTATGTAGGTATTTCTGTAGTCCAGCGAGAGTTGCATTGCCGTAGTCTAATTTGGACAGCACCAGTGCAAAGACCAGTGTTTTAAGACCATTGGCGGACACTGATCGACGGATACTCCTGATCAGCCGCAGGGCTTTGAAGCACCCTGCCACTACATTTGCCACATGTGACTTCATTGATAACGTACTGTCAAGATATATACCTAAATTCCGCACGATCGACACCGGTTGCACTTCCGTTCCATCGATGTAGATGCAAGATGACGGTATCCAGTGTTTCTGTCTCTCAGCAGCCATCCAGAGCACTTCCGTCTTAGCAGCATTGAGCTGCAGTCGATGTGACCTCAACCAACTGGTCATCTCAGCTAAACACATCGTGACGCGTTGTTGAAGCTGCTGGATCGCAGCAGGGGGGGAGCTCCCGTAGACTTGCGTGTCGTCCGCGTAGAGGTGAGCTTGCAACCCGAACCGCTGGGCAATACTCACCATATCGGCAACGTATAGTACGAAGAGGATAGGTCCCAGGACGGAGCCCTGAGGGACCCCACGCACTACTCGTGTGGGCGGCGTAGTAGAACCGGCACAGCGTACGTACTGCATCCGGTTCTCCAGGTATGAGGAGAACCACTGAAGCACAGAGCCGCCCACCCCATACGATACTTCCATCTTCTGCAGCAACGTAGCATGATCCACAGTATCGAAGGCGGCGGTGAGGTCCAACAGCACCAGAACCGCTACGTCCCCAGCGTCCAGAGCTCGAAGAATATCCGAGGTGACTTTCAGCACCGCGGTTTCAGTTGAATGGTAAGCACGATATGCAGACTGTAGCTCAGGGAGCAGATTGGAAGACTTCAGGTAGCGAATAAGTTGTTGAGAGACGAGCCGCTCAAGTAGCTTCGACAGCACTGTCAAGTTGGAAATCGGTCTGTACGACCTGATGTCATCAGCATCCAAGCTGGGTTTCTTAAGTCTGGGAATGATGTAGGCGGACTTGAAAGTCGTCGGTACGATTCCAGCAGACATCGAACGGTTAAATAGCTCGGTGATAAAAGGTACGAGTAGGTCGGATGATTCCTTGAGAAGAAATGTCGGTAGAGGGTCGCTGGCGCACTGCTTGTCCGGCAGTGCTCGAATCACCGATGCCACGTCGTCATGGGATAGAGACTGGAACAAACCGAATTGGCATTGTGAGAACCGTGCGTTAAGCGTGGGCGGGTCATGCGCCTCGGTAGCCTCGCAAACCCGTGCTTCCTTCTCACTGAGATATTCGGCGAAGGAGTCTGCCGGAGGCGCGCTGTGAGCTGGCGTTCGTCCGCGGCCGAGTAGAGTATTCAGAGACTTCCAGAGACGACGAGGATCGGCTCGTTCAGAGTCGACTTTACCGCTCCAGAAGACCTCACGTTTCCGGCGGAGCAGTTGCCTGTAGGCTCTCCGACATTCCGTCCAACAGGTTACTGCCGTTGCCGCGTCATCCGGGTCCGAGTAAACTTCCCGAGATTTCCGCTCAGCAAGCCGTAACTTCCTCTTGGCCATCCGACACTCCTCGTCGAACCAGGGGTCAGAGGAGCGGCGTCGACAGTTCACCGTCGTCTCCGGCACCAGCCTTTCCACAATGTCGGTAATTTCCTGGTCGTAGAGTTGAGCCAGTTCGTCGATGGTCATCGAGGACCATAACTCTGGTTGGCAGAGTCTTGACATCATTAGCTCATTCCGGAGCACGGAGGTGTCCAACATGCGCCAAGCACGACGTGTGACCGGAGCATAGACCGGGCGTGGTCTGGTGAGCGGTACTGTCCATCGGACCAGATGATGGTCGGACAGGCCTACGTCAACAACACTGATCTGTGGCGGAACAGTGTCGTTGTGGTACGCGACCACATCAAGCACACCACCACCGGTGTGCGTCGCCTGAGTCTTCTGGAACACGAAGTTGTAGGTCGTGAAGAGCTCTCCGAGTTGACGAGTGGCTGTCTCATCTTCACGATCGAGCCGCACGTTAAGATCTCCTGCGACATACACTGGTCCCGATAGAGTCGCGAGGTCTCCTAGCAGCTCTGACATTTCGGAGAAGAAGAGTTGCGTGATCGCAGCTGAACCGGGTCGGTATACCACGGCCAGTACACACGACTCCACAGAGGAAACGCGAGCGCACACCAACTCGAAAGTTTGAAACTGTCTCGAAACCTTCAGCTTAGACAGCCGGATACCAGGAGCAGCAACGATGGCTACTCCGCCATGGTTGGTGGTTAGAAGGTCTCCGTCGCCTAGTGGGCGGGGGCGTGCCCTCTCGACTACTTGATATCCATCACTAAGAAGTCTACCGATACAGGCCGAGTTTTCGTCATGCCACGTCTCGCACAAGCCGATGACTTTCAGCGAGTGCTCCCGACAAACTTCTTGAAGATCGTATAACTTGTTGCTAAGCGACCGGATATTCAAAAGGCCGAAAGTTGTAACGTTACCCGCGCATTCGGTGTGTCGAAGAGTTCGTACGGCTAGAACGGCCGGCGGACGCCAGACTGAACATGAAGAGAGTTTCCTCCTTCTGAAATTGACAAAGTGAAACGCTCCATTTCCGACCTGCTCCAGCATCGGTCGAATACGCTTCCGGCCAGCCCTCGTGCCACGATGACGACGAACTCGTTTCTGGGTCCCGTCAGTTCTGATAATCCCGATTTCAGTAAAAATGTCAACACTGCGGAGTGTAGGACAGCAGCCGATAGAGTAGGCCAACAGCTCCTTCGACGTGTAACGAAACAATCCCGGCGCCATACTATCGTGCACGCAAGACAGCGTATGCACTCCGATATGCACAACGTATCAGTGAGACGCGCATAATGAGCCGAGTATAGTGTACGCAGTAAGCAGTACGCGTAGTGAACGCAGTAAGCGTCGATTGAAAGTCACGACAAACGGACGCTTAACTTCACTTTATCCACCAAAGATCCGATAACTACTCCAAGTGACCCAGTATATGAGTCGACGTCCCCATGAACGTAGAAACGAGAGTTTTTCGAAGCCGAGGCGGGCAGTGGACGAATAGTTGAGCATGCCCTAAGTTTGAAGTTCCAAATCAAAAATCCAGTTGAGAAGGGTAGCGATAAGAATGCGTTCAGATGGCCATCTTGGTTTAACGGTAATTTTCGAAATGTTAACGGTGTCGGTGTAAGCTAGGTCACTTTCTTATAAAATACGCCAAAGTCGCTCGAATAATTATTAAACTTATACTATTTCCGAGTGAACTGTCAAATAGTACACATTTTGGTACATCGCGAGGAACTGAAAGAGAAAATAGTCCGACAAAAAACAAATAAGTCGCAGGATCAAAATTTGACTAGGAGGTTACCAAATAACTTACTTATCCACGCTCCACAGGTGACGACGGTTATTAAACTTATTTGTTACTTATCACTAACTTACTTACATTTGTCATCTCGCTGCAAGTCTTGTTCTCGCTCATGGGGCTGCCACACGGCGGTTATAGAACGCACGTTTTCACCCGACCGGCTTTGCTGGATGTGTGATAAGCCGTAGGCTAATGGTGAGGATCGCACACAACTGCATTGAGCGCACGGCGAGTGTGGGGGGTCGAGTAGTACGCGCTCTTTCACGAGACTGCGAAAATTCTGTATCTGGCGTGCATTCAACAAAGTGCATCGGACCCACCAACCAATCAGGCGCGACTTCGGTGACGCGTGCGCCAAACAGTTATAGCAATCACTCGATATGTAGGCGTGGCCTAATTTCTGCATGAAGGGAACATTTATGCGCCTGACGAAACCGTGTGAACTTTGTAACCGGGTGAAAACGTGCGTTCTATAACCGTCGTGTGGCAGCCCCATCAGTTAAAATTTGACGCCGTTTTGAGCAGTTTGCTAAAGCGGCTGGGCCACTAGAGCAGCGGCTAGAGCAGCGGTTCCCAAACTGTGGTCCGCGGACCGAAGGGGGTCTGCGGAGGATATGGCGGGGGTCTGCGAGAGCCTCCCTAAATATTCAGCAACACTTCATCGATCGAGAGATGAATCGTGTCTTAATTATGTGGATTAAATATATACGTCATATCAGATAGGCTACTAGGCAAGTTTGCCCAGAAACCTGTAATCTTAAACCAGAGAAACAAAAAACCGGTAATCTTAATGAATGAACTGAATTTGTCACTGCAAGGAAAGAGATTCAAAATTTAAAACATCCTGAGCAGTCACGACAAATTAGCATCATAAAAGAGCTCCATTTATGGAAAGCTAGAATAAACAGCAGATTTCTAGGCATGTTTCCAACCTTATTATTATTATTATTATTATTATTATTATTATTATTATTATTATTATTATTATTATTATTATTATTATTATTATTATTATTATTATTATTATTATTATTATTATTATTATTGTTAACTAGACAATTTATATAGCGCAATAAACATGGCAAAATGGCCAAATACAAAAGCTCTTTACAATACTATGTAGGCCTTTAACCGATGGTGAATAGGTAAGTCTTAAGATTACTTAGGAAAAGTCCAAGAGAGTCAGAGTTTGTAACATAGTCCGGTAGTCCTTCCTTGGATGATTACATCAGTAACAATTCGTTAAACAATGTTGATGTTATAATACGCGACGTCAGACACATTTGGAATCGTTGGCTGAACATTTTGATCAATATCTTTTGAATGATAATAGGCTATAGATAATTTTGATTGGATCCGCAATCCGTTTGAATTTTAAATGGCTGGTCTTGCTGGACAAGAAGAGGAGAAATTAGCTGATCCCATGTGATCCCGTCTTAAAAATCGGTTAAAACAAAAATCACATTCATCTTTTTGGCTGAGTGTAGCGTCTGAGTTTCCATTATTGTCTTACAAAGCAGTCACGATTTTGTTGCCTTTCACGAATTATTGAAAAAAAAGTAAGCACGTCCATATCATAAACAGTAATTCTGTTTGAGATAATTTGACGAAGTAGCTGATTTTGGAAAGAAGTGTCCAATCCATCAGTAATGTAACACCATTTATTCAGTGTTTAATTGTAGGCCTATATTATGATTGTCCGAATAGTATAGTAAGTTGTCATAGAGCTAGGGCCGCTAGCCAAATGGTGCCTGACCGTTATTTGAATTAAATATTTAACTGTGACATTTACTTGCTAAATAGTGTGGTCCGCGACTAAGCTTATAACAAAGTAGGGGTCCGCAATCCAAAAAGTTTGGGAACCTCTGCACTAGAGCTCATTGAACGCGTGGTTTCACATAGAACAAAGCGCGCCCGCATGAATGATACCAGTCTGGTTTCCCTACATGCAAAAAGAAGGCCACGCCGACTGTCGTTGATGTAGCGCACGTAAAAATGGTCGACGAAGGTTTTGTCGTTTTATGTGGATTGATGATGATGATTGTTGTGACATTACAATCATAACATTGCAATACACTTTACAACTGTTCCACGAGGTATTACTAGTTGACTGAATGCATAAAATAATTAAACTCAACAGTCATTTCAAGTGTTTGAATTTACATTTACACCTTTTCCAAGCCGTTTTCGTTGCACTACATGTACATCATTTTGCATAATAATTGTTATTATATCTACATATTTTAGTGAACTGCACCTTTTTTAGCTATTTCAAGCCATATCGACGGCTTCTTGTCGGTCTTTGTACTCGTCAGTACGACTATCCCATTAAATTGTACGGGCAGCCACCTCGCTTAGAATTATTATGTTGAAATCGCTTTTGTACTTCGCTAATCGCTATGTTGATGCAATAACGTATAAATTTGCTCTGTTTATCTTTGTCCGTTGGCGCTCTAATTGCAAACCGGTTCTAGTGTGCAATGAACACGATCCGCGCGCTCCCCCAAACTCGACCGGAGTTCGCTGTATGCTAGTGGCCCAGCAATCATTGAAAGGCGGCCTCTCATTCAGGCGCCCAATGCGGGCTCGCGAAGCCGCGCGTTCAATGCGCTCTAGTGGCCCAGCCGCTTAACGTAATACTGTAACACTCATTTCTTGTATCCGACTTGGCGTCACAAGCATTGCTGGTATTGTTACTATTGTTAGAGAAAAACCTTTTCCGCAGTGCTCGCACTAGATTAGAAAGTCTTCATTCAATATAATAAAATGGATCATTAGATTGAAATTGAACAGAACTAATTGAATGACTGTCACTAGTCTTATTAAGACATTAAGTCGGTAGAATACTTACTTACTACTTATTTTAAACTGGAATAATATGTTTAAATGATAATATTATAATTTATAGCAATATAGCTGTTTATAGCAGTTACCACTGTAGTTTTTATTTCTTTGTTAACACTTAGTCTTATACTAGTCGTATATAGTCCTATTTTATAAGAGTTTTATATGTCATGCCATACATATATCATAATTATGCCATATTAAGTGCTACAACTTGCTTGCCCGCCAAGGGCCTTAATATTTATGTGCGGCCTGCAATTGCATGACGATTTGACAACGCTGCTATATACAATGCCACAGTGATTACCCAGAGCCTCCTCTACATCACCTCTACCGCGCTCGCCCACTAGGCGGGGGGATCCCGTCTATTCAATTCAATGTAAATAGCAGTGATTTGAAGGTTATTTTAGCAAAAATGATGATAAAACACAGATATACAGGAACTGACATGCAAGCAAACTCAAGGACAGTGGAGACAGACACGTAGTCAGAATGAGACACGTAGATTGAGAGGAAAGCAATTGAATGAGAGTACAAATAGAAAGACAGACCGATAGACAGAGAGACAGGAGACAGACAGAGAAAAAGGGGGAGAGAGAGAGAAAGAGAGAGAAAGAGAGAGATCGCTAAAGTCAGTGTTTATTCTAGGCCTTCTCTAGAGGAATCCCCCAAAAAGAAATTTTTCTTTTGGCTTGGGGTGAAATTTTCCCCAAAAATTTGACGACGGGGTTTTTTGTATCCGGAGAGGAAAAAATACAAGGATTACCTTTATTTTGTTTGTGAGGCATTTGAAAAAAGAAAAAAATACAACGATAACCCCCTGCCGACAGGGACGTAGCTAGGGTAGGGGCATATGTCCCCGGGCGCCGAGGTGGGGGGCGCCAAAATTGGGTATTTGGGTAAATGAAATGCTTACTAAATAAGAAGAAACATGCGCGACGACCTTTTTTTGCTTGTCAGCACTATTTGAAGAGGGGCGTAAGTTCTGAGGAGCACCGGGAACATGTGACGAACTTTTTTGCTTGTTAGCAGTGTTGAGGGGGGGCCGACGAAACACTTTGCCCCCGGGCGCCGGATATCCTAGCTACGTCTCTGGCCCCCGAGCATATTGCTACGCCGCTGAGGATAGACAGACAGATATACAGACAGTCATAAAAAAGATAACTTGTGCAAATGAGCAAATTTTGAAAACTAGTTTAAGTTGCATCGCTAATGGCTTTCCTCTCAATCTGTATGTCTCTCATACTGTCTACATGACTGTCTCCACTGTCCTTGAGTTTGCTTGCATGTCAGTCCCTGTATATATGTGTTTTATCATCATTTTTGCTAAAATAACCTTCAAATCACTGCTATTTACATTGAATTGAATAGACGGGATCCCCCCGCCTAGTGGGCGGAGCATATCGAGCGCGGTGGCCTGATGATATAGTTCGGCTCTGGATTACCTCGGTACCACTTCTCTACTGATTAATTATCATTTTATGCTGACGATACAGTTATTTATTGCCTTTGATGATAACTTAGACCTAGGGTTTAATCTAGGCCGTTTCCGGGGGAAAATTGTCCTTTTCCTCCCGGAAATTTCAAATTCTCCCCGGAAATTTTGGTATACTGCACCAACTGACAGCAGCCAAGCTGACTTCCCCCCGGCTTTGTCAGCCCCCCGGAGTCCAGAGTCTAGATTAAACACTGCTTAGACCTCTTCGATCAGTGTGACTTGAAAATGTATCTGTCCGTCTGCATAAAGTTTAGTCTTGGATGTTCAATGACAAGCTTTCATTAAACCCCTCAAAAACTGAGTTTTTATTTCTTGGAGCACCATTTAATCTCAGTAAATTTGAAGATACAATTGTGATTAAATTCGACATTTCAGTCACTCCAAGTCTGTCTGTCCGCAACCTTGGTGTAATATTTTATTAAAACATGTCATTTAATTATAGGCTATATAAAATTAGAAAGTATGCAAAACTGCTCATGTGCAAATTAGAGACATTTGACAAATTCGTGATTTTGTGCCCTAATTCCTCTCGTCAATGGCCCAATGCTTTTGTTACCTTTAGCAGTGGCGGCTCTAGGATTTGGCAAGTGGGGGCCGTTGGGGTGGCAACTTCTAATCATGGGGGCCAACCATTTGCTGTTTAATGTATGTAGCATTAAGTATAGGGTCCCAACAGGGGGCCACTGGGGAGGTCAGGCACTCAATAGGGGAACGGGCCCCCGTGGCCCCCCCCCCCCGGTGGAGTCGCCACTGACCTTTAGACTTGGTTATTGCAATGGTATGGGGCGCATCTATTTCTGATTGCATTATATCCTCCTTAGTCTGAATCTGGGAGTACGGACCGACCTCTGGATTTCAACCTCGAATCGCCTCAGACAAGATCAAAAGTATGATTTTTTACTGAAGCGACCTTCGACTAGTAGTGCTGATGTACTTCTACGGAAAACCTGGTCATCTTAAGTTATACAGTGTAAGCCCCTACGTGTAGCACACTTATGGTCAAATTCAGATTTTGGCCGATACAGAACGATCCTCTAATTCAAACTTTCAGTTTAACATAAATTATCTTACCTGTAAAAATGAGTAGGCCTGCCAGAAATTATGATTTTTAAGCAACTGAATGGTAGCATAAACATTTATATGGATAATGGATACTGCAGTCTACGCGTTAACTGTTTTGGCTCAAAAGCATAGGCTACATTGATTCAGCATGATAGTCACTGCTTTCAATTGGTGACTATACACCTAAGCTACTAAAGAAACAGCCTGTCTATTAAGGCAAGTGATGTCCTGAACGATCAGAATAGGTGCTCGCTTGTATCGAGCATCAATACTCGCCCAACTATCCAGCCTACCAAAGCAACAGAGCTGACTAAACGAACAGCACAATGTGACATGTGGTTGAGATCATATCGGCTTTTGTTAGGAACGGCGTGCAAAAGCTATGAGCCTATCAGACCCTCAGTGAGCTCTCGCATTCTCGATAGCTAGGAATTTATTATGACAGGTAATGTAGCGTCCAATCAGATCGAGGTATCTTTGGCCGGCGGCCTAGGACAGGGATGCACCGCGAAGACAATTTTTGCAGTTGCATAAGAAAGGAAAGGATCATTATAGGCAAAAACGATGACAAACTCTTATGTCTGCCAGATTGTCGGATAACCGAAAAATGATGAGCGCGAGTTTTATAAGCTGTCTGTTAGATATTTGAAACTCATAGCGGAAGGTCTTGGAAAGAGACAAATCTAAGGCAATGTGAAGTAGCCTAGAATACATAAAAAGAGAGAGAAGCAACGTATTTATTTACCAAAAGATTATCAAAAATGGCGACATTGGCAAAAAGACAGTGACATCGCAATTATCGTAAGCTTCTATAGGCTTTTGGGCTTGAACAGCTCTACCTTTTGGGTGGCTACCCACAGGGAAGGGGAAAGTAGAAGGGTTGGACTTACTTTTTCATACACGTTTACGCCAATAGACGTCGCATCAAGCAAATTCCGGTGGTGGCCGGATAAACTGACCACGCAGGATCGAATCTGGCCCGCGGGCCGTAGTTTGGTGACCATGGGTCTTCACCCCAACTGTAGGTGTAGAATGAATCATAATGGTGATGGTGGTGGTGGTGATGATGATGATGATGATGATGATGATGATGATGATGATGATGATGATGATGATGATGATGATGATGATAGTGGTGGTGATGATGATTATGATGATGATGATAACGACGAAGATGATGACGATGATGATGGCGAATGAAGAGCACTAGCTGTTCATGTAAAGTTGTAAACCAGCGATCCGCTAAGCCTGGCCATAGATATCTAAATATTAGCATCTCTAGAGGTATATGTCTATGCTCCTGCTGGTGCCTTGCATTTGCAAGCATGGAGTTATTATTAGAGGAGACGGCATTACGTCATTTGACTGAAGCCAACTATTTGGGAAATTCCCAAATGGAAACCACATTGGTAGACCCAAAACATCATGAGCTGAGCCATGGGGAATAGCTGCGGGAATGTTTTACCAATGTTCTAAGAACTTTTTATTAGTAGGCCTATGTATTGAAAATGGAGGTTCAGATCAGTGGAGGCTCCAGGATTTGGCAAGTGGGGGGGCGTTGGGGTGGCAACTTCTAATCATGGGTGGCCTACCGTTTGTTGTTAGGTATGTAGTATTAAGAATAGGGTCCCAACAGGGGGGATATTGGGGACAGGCACTCAATAGGGGGCATGGACCCCCCGGCCCAGTGGCGGCTCCAGGATTTAGCAAGGGGCGTTGGGGTGGCAACTTCTAATCATGGGGCCTACCGTTTGTTGTTAGGCATGTAGTATTAAGTATAGGGTTCCAACAGAGGGGCCACTGGGGGGCCAGGCACTCAATAGGGGCACGGACCACCCCCTTGTGGAGCCGCCACTGATTAAGATGCTATTGCTCGGCATTTGTGTTTGAAAAAATAGCAAGTGGACAGTATATTGGATGACATCAATAGTGTTTTCAATAAGGCATAGGGGCTATCCAATAATTATGTCAACAATTTTGGGCAATTTTTGCCCCCTCCTCCTTGTGTCAACTGTCAACTTTCAGTTACCCCCACTCCCCAATAATTATGTCAAAAACTTTTGCTCCCCCCAAGATGAATGACAGGTTCCAATAACAAAGTTATTATTTATGAGGTGATTACCATGTTTTCAAATTTTGGCGGATTATCCGCGGTCCAAAAATGGTTGGATCCGCGCATCTTTGTTCTGTATTCGTCCGATTCAGCCACAATGGCCGCTAACAATGGAGGTACTATTTTTAGCCTACGCGCTACTGGCTTCACGCAGCCTGGTTTAGAATGACGTAATGCCGTCTCCTCTAATAATAACTCCATGTTTACAAGTGATTTTCTGCTTGGCATTTTAACTCTGTCGACCCATAAAGCCTCAAAAGGGGCTTTGCTAGCGATACCTGTCCCCGTAAAGCCTGGTTTGAGTCTTCATTGTTTCAGCAGGACATGGACACCTGTCTGACCATCCATTGTTCGTCAACAATAGGCAAGCCATCACCTCGCATACCTAGCGCGCGCGCCCACCTGTCAGACCATTGTTCGCGGAAGTGCCAGAAGCATTCATTGGACAATTGAATGTGTCAATAGTAAAGCGTCTGCATACCTCGCCTGCTGGAGAAAAACTATTAATATCCACCAGGGCTCCCGAGGAGCAGGGAACGGTGGCACAGGAGGAAAGAGGCGAGAGGGTTAAGCTACGACTTCACTAGCGAGCATTGCGGGCGAGCTTGCCGACGAGCGTAGCTGGCGAGCTTAACCGCTGGACTGATAAGCCGGTTTCAAATGACGACGGCTCCACTACCGAGCTGCGCTCGCGAGCCGAGCGGGGCGGGGAGCAACGCTCGTGAACATCGCTCGGGAGAATGTGAATACACTTTCTCCCGAGCTTTGCTGGCGAGCATTTTTACTTTTCAGTCAATCAGATTTTAGTGCAAAGGTCGGCGCGCCAATTCACAATAACAACTGAGCACATTGTCCGTGATGCGTGAATTAATAAGATTACTTGTTCAGCGCAAAATGTCTAAAAGTGAGTCTGACCTAAATATTCCAAACGAAGTTGCTGCCCGCCCCGTTTTATGGGACAGTAAAACAAATGGATACAAGGAAAGCGAAAAGAAGCCGGCGATATGGCTGGAAATCGCAGAAAA
This sequence comes from Metaphire vulgaris, assembly GCA_018105865.1. Lineage (NCBI taxonomy): Eukaryota > Metazoa > Annelida > Clitellata > Crassiclitellata > Megascolecidae > Metaphire > Metaphire vulgaris. Next base: position 3,936,529 of record CM030841.1, read on the forward strand.
TCTTCAGTCCACTCCAGGCACGTAATTATATTTATCAAAGAATTATTATGCACAGCGGTCTAAACCATCGATTTATTATAATTCACTAGATGCCGTCTATCTATGGCAAAGTCAGGCCAAAGTTGAAGCCAGGAAGTTGAAGGCGTTTCCTATCGCCTATAACTATGATCAACACAGATGTATTATAACTTCATATATTAATTATTAATGTTCGTATCCAGGACGCAACGGAGTGAGAGTCTTCGACTGTGTGAGAGCGACTGACGCTGAAACTAACTACTCTATAGAATATATAATGTAAGACTATAGCAGCTACGCTATTGGTTGAGGCGTGGCTTGTAAGTGTCCAATCACGCCACATCTCTTCCCATTATTTAGGCTCATTATCTAATTAAGAAAATTAATATTTTATAGCAGTTCTGTTAAAACTTTATCAGTCATCTAAAACAGAAATTTAAAATGTTAACTATTAATATCTAGATGGCTTTCTGACTGTACGGCCAGATCTAGTCTTATATGGTTCAGCTCCTCTAGTAGTTATTTGTTGTTCCCTAGGTGGCGCTGGGATTGCCTCAGTTGTATCAGATGATGGTTCATTCGCAGCGCTGGTGGAGTGTTGATCTTCATGCACCATTGATTTGTACGGTGGTCTCGAACGGCTGTCTTCTTCCCTTTTCATTGATGGTTGTCCTTGTCCTTCGCTTTCCTCCTGGAAAATGACAGGGGTTCCAAGGAGAACCTGACATGCCGGGAGCTCCTTCGTTTATTGAGCCGTCGTCCAGCCGAAGTTGATACGATCGATGTGGAAGGACGTCTGTAATTTCCGCTTTCTTTCAGTGGTCGTCGGTCGGTCGTACCTTTACGCGACAAGTGTCTCCCTTCTGTAGCTTCCGTCGGTTGTGCGCGTTTTTGTTGTAGTAAGCGGCTTGCTTCAATTTTGATCTTTCTAATGCCTGTTGGACCTTGGCAGCAGAAGGAGTATCCAGTAGTTTACTGCTGATAGGCAATTTTGTGCGCGTTCGACGCCCAAACATAATTTGCGCGGGGCTTAGACCCAATCTCTCGGAAGGACAATTTCTCCACTCCATTAAGGAAATGTAGGGGTCTAAATTTTCCTCTAAAGCTTTCTTCATCAGCTCCTTAGCCATTTTAACTGCTGACTCTGCTTGTCGCGTAAAGGTACGACCGACCGACGACCACTGGAAGAAAGCGGAAATTACAGACGTCCTTCCACATCGATCGTATCAACTTCGGCTGGACGACGGCTCAATAAAACGAAGGAGCTCCCGGCATGTCAGGTTCATCTGCATGTAGAAACAGAAAGCGTCTGTTCCCAAGAAACACAGCAGAATCGCGGCCTGTCGAGCCTCGTCTTCACGGTAGATTCCTGCTGCTTTCGAATACTCCAACCATTTCTGTGCAAAATTCTTCCATTCGCTCGCTAGATCGGTCGCATCCAGGTTCAGTGCCTCTGGAATTTGAATGTTCGACGCAAAAGACATTTCGACGCAGTACAGTGTTCGAAGCTGTTACGATCGAAATTCTTAATTAATCTATCTAATCTACTTAACTAACTTCTGACACCATGTGGCGTGGTGCCTTATATTATAGGCTATTAATACTAAGACAACACGTCTGAATATATTATATAAGTAGATATGTATTCTAGCAATGTACAAGCAATGGTTGAGTCTTTATCTATCGACGTACGGACAACGAGTGTCTGCCTTCAGCTATACTACAGTTCAGCGTCCTAGTTAGTGTTCGTCTATTGGATGGTAGGCGGAGCTTGTCTACTTAGAATGCCATCACGTGACAGTTTGCATGGATGGTGTGTCAAGAAATGTTTACCCCGCAGATATCTTGAAGACCTCATAATTCTTTAGCGCTATCATATTTATTTGAGTGCAGCGCCTACTTAGATATGGACGATGTCACCGCTTTAATATCGTGTACCATAGTCGCTTTAAATGTGTCCCGTTTGATCTTTTACTCATCTTCTCCACAATTCTTATTCGTGCCAATTGATTTCCGAATATAAATACTATAATCGTATCGTAAAAGTAGATTTTTAGGTCGATTATTAGTTGAGTTTGAAGCCGTATTGTGCAGTGCTGATTTATACGACTATAAGCCTATGTTGGAGAAATTGGAGAAAAGAGACAACCCCTGACAGAAATTATAAACATGAAAACTCAGTATGCTGGACACATAATGCGGGGTTCAAGCACAGAACAAGCAAAAGTCCTATTAGAGGGAAGATATGAGGGAAACAGGGCCAGAGGAAGACCTAGAAGAGACTGGCTGGACGACGTTAAGGAATACATACAGGAAAAGAACTACGGAAGACTAAAAAGGATTGCTGAAGACAGAACGAAGTGGAAACAACTCATGACCGTCAACCTTCAGATATGAAGATGACACATGATGATGATGATGATGATGATGATGATGATGATGATGATGATGATGAAGCTTATGTTACTATGTGACCTATGTCTATGTAATTTTCGAAGGATTATTTGCGGCAGCGACTGCGCAACGTCGCGGCTATTCGCATAAATCAGACGATCAATTACACAATATTTAAACAACTAGTCCACATTATATGAGTTAAACGGCTAAACGATATCCGTTCCAACAGTGTACCAAAATTTTCAAGATTTCAGCGGGGTAAACATTTCTTGACACACCATCAATGCAAACTGGCCTCACTTTCTGATACCATAGACTCTGTCTTGTGATATTAAAGTCTATGGTCTAAACGCAATGCCATGAAAACGGCGTGGAAACCATGGAAACAACGAATGATAATCATGCATTTTGGGAGGTCATATTACTTAGTAATTTAGCGGCTCTGGGATTTGTCAAGTTAGTGCCATTTGGAGCATGTTATTGTTATTGTTCATGACAATTTATATAGCGCCGTAACATAGCATGGGCCAAAGTCAAGGGTGCTTTACAAGGAACGTGGAAACGAGATGTTGAATAAATACGTCTTTAGTTTGCTCGCAAACTCTCCAAAGGAAGTGACGGACGACACCATAGATTTATTATAATACACTAGATGCCGTCTATCTATGGCAAAGTCAGGCCAAATTTGAACTTAGAGATGTGCGGATTGCGGATGGATCCGTCCGCGGAGCCGGGTCCGCAAGGATTTTAAGGATCCCCGGACACAGGCGGATCCAAGTATCCAAAAAGCTGGCGGAGGCGGAGTATCCGCGGATCCTGAAAACTGGCAACATGCACACACACTGTCACACAGACACACAAATACATACACATTGTGCATAGCTATTTGCTACCTTTTCAAATTACGCCCTGAATTTTATGACTATTGCATGGTTGTAGATGACCAAAATGCCAATTATCTCTTTGATCGACAGAAACGCTAAGTTAGGAGGTTTACATAAGAGATCAAAATAACTGACGGGAGACAGCTTCCGACAAGTTCAAACTTCAAAGTCCAGTCAACCCGACTCGGATTCCATCATTTTCCAAGTCATCTAATCCCCAGTCACTAATCATCGTCACTTAACCCCCCGGCACGTAGGCCTAATCCCCAAGTGAATGGGTGCAACATTTAAAGATCGGTGAGTAGAAAGGACTTCAAATGTGAATTAAAGAAGATTTCAATTGAGACCAATTCAATAGTGATAGCGACCCGAATTCTCTCTCATTGTCAGTCGATTTCGTCAAAGGCCATTGAGTAAACAAAAGAGTGATTATGTCGGGGTTTCATTTCATATAGTGTACCAGGATTCAGGAGGGATAATGCGGGGGTGGAATCATGGAATGTCCGGGGAGAATGTCCGTTCTTCTTTGAAGAGGTAGGCGCTTTTCGAATTTCGAGCGTCTAATTGGTTATTAAGTAACCAATTTTTGCCTGAATTCGCTGTGTACTGTTTGAGGTGTGCAGTTGTGCACTCCACGCGGTATTCATGTATGAACGTACATATGGCCTATAGACTCTCGAGACATTCATTCAGAGTTTACGTTCTGGACAGTGCATTTCAAATAAACGTGAGGGCTAATTTTTTAGTGCAAATTACGTCGTCGCGTCGTTTTTATTCGTTGTGAACGTGTGATGCAATGGCGACCAAAAACGCGTCCGATGAAATAATTGAAAATCTGAAGTGAATGCTCTCCAATCTCTTGACAAACAGTAGCTTATGTTTTAAGAGTGAACGTTTTTGAATAGCTTTTATTTTATATTTTAAAAAAATCTATGTTATGCTTTACATGTTGCGTCTCCTTTCTTGCGAATATTTGTGCAATGAGTCTCGGATAGAGCTGGGTCGATTACGATTATTTTTTCCGATTACGATTACGATTATTTTGGATTATTTTTCACGATTACGATTTCGATTACGATTACGGTTTTTTATATAATCGCGATTTCGATTTCGATTATTTCACAGTACCTTTAGAAACTGTCTTTCCCGCCATATTTTACAGTATTCGGCAATCCTCTGTGTATCGATGTTCAGTTGGTCTTCAACAGGGATATTTCTACACCCCTAACACTCCCCTCAATTTGAGGTCGACACCCCCTAAAATTTGGTAATGTGACAATGGTATGCATACAGAATGCATATTGATTAGCCCTGAACGCCCCCAAACAGGCCCATTCAGAGGGGGGGCAGGAGGGTCATTCGGCCCAGGCCTCCATCATTTGGGGGACTCTCTTTGTTTCCTTGTCTAGAATTCTGGAAGAGCAAGAAAGCTAGATAGCTACTACTAGCTAGAAGGGGCCTCAAAATTTAGTGATGACCTTTTTTGCTTGTTGACAATTTTGGGATTTTGGGAAAGCTAGGAAGGTATTCTGCGCTCCTCAAAATTGGTGATTACCTTTTTTCGCTTGTCAAAATTTTAATTGTTGGGAAGGCTAGGAGAGGTCTCGAAATTCCAACTGGTCTGGGCCTCCTTCAGCTTCTGAAGGGGCCTGCCCCCAAATGAAGAAATACACCCCACAACTTTTATCCTCGGATGACTTTTTTGCGTGTCAGACTTTGTGTGAGTCTCTATAACGTTTTGTTGCTTGTCAGCCTTTTTCGGTAGAGACCTCCAAATTTCGACACCCTCAGATTTTGCCGACACCCCCAAATTCACAATCCTACAATCCTAGAAATAAACACCCCCCAGATTTTCCCGACACCCCACCCCAATTCACAATCCTAGAAATAACCCTGGTCTTCAATCTCCTTAAAGGATCGAGCCTGGGTGGCAAGACCGATATCGTCAGCGTATCCAAACTTCCTACTGATGGTATCAGGTTAAGTCGTTTGTAGACCTATAAGCCTACAAATTGAATAACATAGGTGCTAGAAGAACTGAACACTGTGTTAGACCGTTTCGCTGACGTCTCCAGGAGCTGACATCTTCTCCCAAGTGAACTCAGAACCGTCTCTCAGAGATGAGCAATTCCACAAGTTGACAGAACCAGGGCAGTGGCGGCTCCACCGGGGGGCCAGGGAGGCCCGTGCCCCCTATTGAGTGCCTGGCCCCCCAGTGGCCTTCCAGTTGGGGCCCTATACTTAATGCTACATACATTAAACAACAAATGGCTGGCCCCCACGATTAGAAGTTGGCAAGTTGCCACCCCAACGGCCCCCTACTTGCCAAATCCTAGAGCCGCCACTGAACCAGGGTGGTAAGTTGAGCGAGAGTTTGTACATTAAACCCACATGACACACCGTATCGAAAGCTGCTGTCAAACCCAGAAAGATGGTACCTGTCTTTAGACGCTGTTGAATCCATTTTCAATGAAAATCTGATAATCAACGGTAAATTAATCTTTCTTTGAATCGGAAATATTGTATAATATAATATACGGGAATAATCGAAAAATAATCGCGATTTCGATTATTTTTTCGACGATTATCGATTATTTCGATTTATTTAATAATCGTCTCGATTTCGATTACGGTTTTTCCAAAAATCGCGATTTCGATTACGATTTCGATTAATCGACCCACCTCTAGTCTCGGACCTAGGTACATAATTTTACTGCTTATTGAAATACATTATGATAGGGCAGATAGGCCCTAAGTTTGCTGAAACCATGGGAAGGGTGTTAGTAAAAGACCGAATTTATTTACTATCTGCGGATGCGGATCCTCCGCGGCTCCTGATATTGGATATTCGCGCGGATGCGGATCCTCCGCGGATCTAAACCTGGCGGAGCCGGATTATCCGCGGTCCCAAAATTTTTGGATCCGCACATCTCTGAGTTGAAGCCAGTTTGCATGGATGGTGGATGGTGTGTCAAGAAATGTTTACCCCGCAGATATCTTGAAGACCTCATAATTCTTTAGCGCTATCATATTTATTTGAGGGCAGCGCCTACTGAGATATGGACGACGTCACCGCTTTAATATTATGTACCATATAGTTGCTTTAAATGTGTTCCGTTTCATATTTTATTCATCTTTTCCAAAATTCTTATTCGTGCTAATTGATTTCCGAATATAAATACTATAATAGTATCGTAAAAGTAGATTTTTAGGTCGATTATTAGTTGAGTTTGAAGCCGTTTTGTGCAGTGCTGATTTATACGACTATAAGCCTATGTTACTATGTGACCTATGCTATGTAATTTTCGAAGGCTTATTTTGCGGCAGCGACTGCGCAACGTCGCGGCTATTCGCATAAATCAGACGATCAATTACACAATATTTAAACTAGTCCACATTAAATAAGTTAAACGGCTAAACGATATCCGTTCCAACAGTGTACCAAAATTTTCAAGATTTCAGCGGGGTAAACATTTCTTGACACACCATCAATGCAAACTGGCCTCACTTTCTGATACCATAGACTCTGCCTTGTGATATTAAAGTCTATGGACGACACGCTGTCCGGCAAGGAATTCCAGAGGAGGGGATTTCCGTGCGAGAATGAACGTTCTCCGAACCTTACAGTCTTCGACGGAGGTGGAACGTACAGTTGGATTCGCCTACTGGAACGAAAAAGAATTGCCAAGTCAGCATTTAGCAAACTTACGAACATTCTAAAAAGTCAACACATAACAATGCCAACCAGAATTAATGTGCTGAAATCTTATGTGTGGCCAATACTGCTATATGGCTGCGAGACTTGGACAGTATCCAAAATGACGGGGAAAAACTCGCGGCAACCGAAATGTGTTTTTTTAGAAGGACGATGAGAATCGGCTGGAAAGACATGGTGGTCAAAGCAGGAACAAGAAGGAGCTTGATGGCAACAATAACAACAAGACAGGTGGAATTTTTTGGTCATATAATGAGGAAAGACGGAATAGAGAAGTTTGTTACAACAGGAAATATTGAGGGGAAAAGGGATAGAGAAAGACAAAGGAGAAAATATTTCGACAGTTTATGCTATCTACAGGGAGGAAACTACGTAACAAATGACATTCGCGCAACAGGTGACAGATGGAAATGGAGGTCCATGATCGCCGACGCAGTCAACCTGCATGGCACCTAGAATAATAATAATAATATAATAATAATAAGAAGAAGAGATTTTTAAATAGAAGAAAGAGATATGACGTAAAGTTAATGGCGACCATTTTTGCTTGTCAGAGGTTTTTCAGAGACGAAATTTCCCCCCTTGTCACAACTTTTATCTTGAAAAAATTTGCACACGTACCCTGCTGAAAATTCGTTCCGACGTGCTTGTATTATCTTGTTATCTAGCAAATCAAGCAATAATGTTACATCTGTGAAAAATGTCTCTTCACATGTTTCAACGTTTGATGAATTCCAAAAATTGACAAGGTTTGGGTCGACTTCGTCTGGGCAAGGCAGGTGCCTCTTCGCTTTCAGTTTCAGTTTCACTTTCGCTCTTAATAAAGACAGCTCTCTTTTGAGGTTTAAACTGCTTCTTTTGTAGTCTTTTTTCTCCACTCCTAGCTTTTCTACCACTCTCTTGAAATTCTTCAATCAGCACACTGTCCAAAATATTTTCCTCCGGTTCCCAGGAATTACATTTGCTGCTCCAAATCACCGTCCTCACATTTATGACAAACTCCTCACTGCCATTGGATCTCAACGAGTTACTGGTCTCTTTCTCCTTCATCATTCTGCTGCCTTTGATACAATAGATCACAAAATCCTACTGAAACGCCTTTCGCCTGAAACGCCTTAAAACCACACATTACTCTCAAAACACACACAACCCTCAACAACTGATGTAATCGCATTGACCGAAACCTGGGTATCATCATCAACAACTGCATCTCAATTGATAGAAGCCACCCCGCCTGGCTTCACCCTAAGAAGCTTTCCTAGAATAGCCAAATCCACCAACTCTTCTTCCAACCTCGGAGGAGGCACAGCTTTCCTCATACGTGATCACATTCAAATAACTAGTTCATCATCAACACAATTTTCATCATTTGAATGCTCATCAGTTACTCTAAAACTCCCATACACGAAATTAACCATTTTCAATGTTTACCGTCCTCCATTATCGTCAAAATATTCAACTGCTTTTGGAAAATTCCTCGATGAATTCACTATCTTTCTAGGCTCAGCAGCAACAACCCCGCATGAATTCGTAATAACTGGAGATTTCAACATACATGTTGACAAGAACAATGACCCAAATTCTACTCAATTCAAACAGCTCCTAACACAAGCAAACCTCACACAGCACATTTCCTTTCCAACTCACACTTTTGGCCACACCTTAGACCTATTAATCACCCTATCTTCTTCATCACTATCCCCTTGTTCATCAGTCAGCCCATGCCCACCATCGGATCATTTCCCCATTTTCACTATCCTAAACGTCTGCCCACCCCCCTCCACCTCGTGGTACCTACTCATTCCGCCGTCTCAATAAAATTGACATATCCACCTTTTGTGAAGACATTGAATCATCTGACCTCGCCATTCAACCCACAATCACCCTACAATCACTAATTGACAAATATAATTCTGTCCTATCTGCCCTACTCGACAAACATGCTCCCATAATCACACGGCCACTATCATCTCATGGTAACAACCCTTGGTACAATTCCTTCATCCATTCTTATAAGTCATTTAGAAGACGTCTAGAAAGAATTTACAACCGAACACATTCTGCTATTGACCTTAAAAACCTCCGTTCTGCAACAAATCACTACCACAACCTTCTCATATCTGCCAAAAAAATATGATTCTAACTTAATTGCATCCAACAGCTCAAATCCTCGTAAACTTTGGAACACTGTGAATTGTCTATTCCACCGCAATAAAGCAAAGCCTCTTCCTCAATCCATTTCGCAACTTGCTGAATCATTTGCTATTTTTTTTTCTGGAAAAATCTCTAAGATCCGCACCAATCTAAAATCTACCATGACCAATCAAAATACATCTCCACATCACCCATCACCACCAGAAGCTCCTTCCAATTTTTCCTGCTTCACTCCTGTGACTGAGGAAGAAGTATCTAAACTCCTGCAATCCTTTCCAAACAAGCAATGCAGTCTTGATCCAATACCAACCTCTCTTCTCAAACAGTGTGCCTCTGTCCTAGTACCAACTATTAAAAAAATTATCAATTTTTCTCTTTCTACAGGCACATTCCCATCCTCATTTAAAAATTCCCTCGTAACTCCACTTCTTAAAAAACCAAACCTTGACAGAGAGGATCTCAACAACTATCGCCCCATTTCAAACCTGTCTGTCCTCTCCAAACTCACAGAGAAAATCGTTCTTTCCAGACTAACTGAGCATTTGTCAAAAAACACCTTATATAACACTCACCAATCCGCTTATACAAAACATCATTCAACAGAAACCGTCCTCACATACATTTATGACAAACTCCTCACTGCCATTGGATCTCAACGAGTTACTGGTCTCTGTCTCCTTGATCTTTCTGCTGCCTTTGATACTATAGATCACAAAATCCTACTGAAACGCCTTTCCCTCTGGTTTGGAATATCTTTTGTAGCTCACCGCTGGTTCCAATCCTATCTCCAATCTAGATCCTTTCAAGTTTCATGCCAGAATCAAACTTCATCACCCTCCGATCTATACTATGGAGTACCACAAGGATCTGTCCTTGGACCGGTTTTGTTCAGTCTCTACACTACCCCACTGTCATCCTTAATCAACTCTCTCAAATTAAATCATCAACTTTATGCAGACGACACTCAATTATTTCTTTCGTTTACTCCATCTTCCTTTAAGGCATCAATCTCTGAACTAGAATCAGCATTTTTGTCAATCTCATCGTGGATGTCAGCTAATCTCCTTGCCCTCAATCCCTCCAAAACAGAATTTCTCTTATTTGGACTGCCACAACAACTGAAAAAATTGAAAATCCCACACTGATTTTAGCCCCAGATACAATAATAACCCCTGTTCCAACTGCAAAAATCTTGGATTTACTTTTGACTCCTCCCTAAATTTTGAAGCTCACATATCTCAACTATCAAAAACCTGTTATGCTCACATTCGTGATCTACGTCGCCTCGCCCCTACCTTGATATTAAAACTGCTTCCACTATTGCCACTTCAATAGTTCACTCTAAGTTAGACTACTGCAACTCACTGTTTCACAATCTTCCAAAGGCTTCCATATGTAAACTCCAATCGATTCAAAATGCCTTAGCTCGTGCAGTAACTAAATCGCCTAAATTTTGCCACATTACACCATTACTCAAATCTCTCCACTGGCTCAAGATAACAGAACGCATTGAATATAAAATAATATCGATGACTTATAACTCACTCCATACATCAAAACCAGTCTACCTAATAAATCTGATAATTCCACAACAACCTGGATCTACTAGATCCTCTTCTCATGTAACTCTCTCCTTCGACCTCTGAATCAATCATCTCTCAAAATTTGCAATCGTGCTTTTTCATATGCGGCACCTGAGCTTTGGAACTCAATTCCAATATCCCTTCGTTGTCTACATCAAAGCCAAATAACAAACTCTGAGTCACAATTTTCTCCCCTTCTTGCAACATCTCCTCATGTTTTTCTTTCTAAACTAAAATCATTTCTCTTTATAAAATCATTTCCTCCATAGCTATAGCGTCCTGCCCACTCGCCCTTTTGATTAAATGACCCGGCATGAATGACCCACCTTTGGCTATAGCTACTTCATTTGAGATTGAGCGCATAGGAATAAGGAGCTACTTCGGTGCATCTTTTGGAAGCGCTTTAGAAATTAACAAGATTTTACTTACTTACTTTCCCTCTGGTTTGGAATATCTTCTGTAGCTCACCGCTGGTTCCAATCTTATCACCAATCCAAATCCTTTCATGTTTCATGCTTGAATCAAACTTCATCACCCTCTGATCTATACTATGGAGTACCACAAGGATCTGTCCTTGGATAAGTTTTGTTCAGTCTCTACTCTCTAGACTCTCTACACTATTCCACTGTCATCCTTAATCAACTCTCTCAAATTGAACCATCAACTTTATGCAGACGACATTCAATTATTTCTTTCGTTTACTCCGTCTTCCTTTAAAGCATCGATCTCTGAACTAGAATCAGCATTTTCGTCAATCTCATCGTGGATGTCAACTAATCTCCTTGCCCTCAGTCCCTCCAAAACAGAATTTCTCTTATTTGGACTGCCACAACTGAAAAAAATTGAAAATCCCACACTGATTTTAGCCCCAGATACAATAATATTAATAACCCGTGTTCAAACTGCAAAATTCTTGGATATAATTTTGACTCCTCCCTAAATTTTGAAGCGCGCACCTAAATTTTGCCACATTACACCATTATGATCGGTAGGTGGCGCCGCGTGTGGCTGCATAGATTTCCGACCGTGTGATTTAATGCTTTCTTTTCTGATTATTTTCTCTTTTGGCTCCTCACGATGCACTGAAATTCGTAATGTTTGACTATTAATCTGGAAATAGTTCTAATTTAATATTTATTCGAGCAATTTCGGTGGAATTTTACAACGAGGTGAAACCGTAACAGCTCTAGAAACCCTCTGTTCCCCGTCGTCACAAATGTTTGAACTCCTCCCCCTAAGTTCGTGACGTCATTTATGGACGGCCCTTTAGACGATCATCTTCCATTGAAGATGCATTTTGGTGGGCCGGTGGGGGAAACATTCACACTGTGAAACCGCCCCTTGTACAAGTACCAATAAATTTGACTACAGCAATGAATACAATCAGGTGTAATGTACATTATATGATATTATAATGTCTTAAATCTAAGGATCCTCTATTTAGAGCATATAGGAAACAACTTAATATTCAGAATGCACACCAATGAACATTAGCAAATGGCTACAATATGACATAACTCTTGAGTTACCAAGCTCTATATTTATATATTTTACTTTTCTACCAAAGTCAGGGGCGCGGCAACGGGAGGTGGGTATATCAGTATATATACCACAAAAATCAGTCTACCTTAAAGTTTTTTTATGTGATTTATATGTGGTGTATAGGTAAGATTTATACCCCCTCCCCAATCAAATTCCTGGCTATGCCCCTGAACAGATTACCAGTAATCTCAAATGCCTTATTTACTCTTAGGTAACTTTGTGCTATTTTTTTTAGTTTCTTACAAAATGTGCACCTTCAAATTAGTGTGACAATACCTCAGGAAGAATGTTTCTTGTAATTAAATGCAATTGCTTCATTCCATGCACAAACTTAATTCCATGCACAAATTCTATCAGTAGACCAATGACACAATGCAAAATTCAAATTTATGTGAAGTTTGAACTGTTAGGATTTATCAGTATAAGGTGGGTTTTCAACTGATACAGAATCATTCACATTGTCGACTCTATGGTAAATCCTCTCTTCATTGCCCTTTTTCGCTGTGGCATAACGAGCAGCAACAAACAGGAAATCACTTAATCTATGAAAAAATTGAAACCAAAGTATCATATTTAGCAATATACTGTTATATGCTGAATGATCCATATAATTATAATACAATATTCTATTTAACATGTCTTCATTCTGAACTTCAGCTACTTCAGTCTCAAAGGTGATGGCAACATAAAGAAGTAATGGAAGGGATTACCTGCCATTATTATTACTACTACTACTACTATTATTATAGTAGTTGTTGTCAGCGTGGAGTTGGCATCATCCTAAACAAAACCGCTGGCAGAGCTCTGATAGCATGGAAGCCGGTGAGTGACCACATAATCACAGCCAGATTCCAGACGAGACACACAAAGGCAACATTAATACAGGTCTATGCACCAACAGAGATGGCCAAAGAAGATGAAAAAGACAAGTTTTACAAGCTACTGCAGGAACTGCTAGACAATGTACCAAGCTATGACATCAAATTGGTCATTGGCGACTACAATGCTAAGATTGGACAGAGATGGCATGGAATGGAACAGGTTATTGGGCCACACGGTTCTGCCACTGAAACAAATGACAACGGTGAAAGGCTGACCATGATGTGCAGCACAGTTGGACTGTGTGTAGGAAACACATATTTCCAACACAAAAACATACACAAAACAACATGGACATCTCCTGATGGCAAAACAACAAATGAGATTGACTACATCTGCATCAGCGGCAGATGGAGGTCATCACTAATGGATGTGCGTGCATATAGAGGAGCTGATGTAGGATCAGACCACAACCTATTGCTGGCAAAAATACGAATACGTCTGAAAAAGATGAAGTCAGAAAAAGTCACGCTGCCTTTTGCGATACATAAACTAAAAGAAGATGAATTTGCAGGGAACTTCTATATTGACATGAGAAACAGATTTGCCATACTACAAGACACAGAAGACATGGCAGAAAAATGGGAATCCTTCAAGGAAGCGGTGAAAAGCAGTGCAGAGGTAGTCATTGGTCGTAGGAGGGGTACAAGAAAAGAGCAGTGGATTACAGATAGTTCGTGGAGCATTAATTATAGATGAAAGGCAGAAGGTGAAAATTATAAGAGACTCTGCCAAAACCGAGGAAGAATGGCAACAGAAAAACACACTATATAGAAAGTTGGACAAAGATGTCAAAAAGAGCTGTAGAAAAGATAAAAGACAATGGTTAGACAAAAAAGGTGTGGAAGCAGAAGCAGCAGCTGCCAAAAATGACTCCAAAAGTCTGTTCAGAATTGTCAAAGAGCTAACTGGATCAAACAGCAATTCAAACATACCAATAAAGAGCAAAAATGGAGATATACTTGCAACAGAAGAAGACAGTCTGCACGATGGATTGAATACTTCAGTGAAATTCTGAACCAGCCAACACCCACAGAACTCTTTGATCTCACAACAGAGGGAGACCCACCTCAAATTGACATTTCTCTTGATAACATAGAAGAAGTGGAAGTGCAGAGGGCCATCCAAAGGTTAAAGAACAACAAAGCAGCCGGGATGGATGAGATTCCGGCTGAACTACTGAAACATGGAAAAGACCTCACAGCAATGCAACTCACCCAGCTATTCAATCTGATTTGGAAAACGGAGGACGTTCCGACGTAGTGGAGGCAGGGAGTCATTGTTCCATTACCAAAGAAAGGAGCCCTGAGTGACTGCAACAATTGGTGTGGAGTGACACTGCTGTCAGTACCTGGCAAAGTATTCTGCAGTGTGCTGTTGCACAGACTAAAGAAAGGTATAGAACGGAGCACATCCTAGCATTAAGGAACATCATTGAACAATGCCAGAACTGAAAGAAGCCTCTGTTATCAATTACATAGACTTCAAAAAGGCTTTTGATAGCATACTTCGGGATACGCTATAGAAAATACTAAAGATTTATGGCATCCCAGATAAATATATCAGCATATTCCAGGCATTATACAGAAACTCTACATGCTGCATAAGAACAAGAAATGGTCACACAAAGATGTTTGACATTCTGACTGGCGTGAGACAAGGATGCATCCTTTCACCTTTCCTGTTTATTATTGTTATGGACTTCATCATGAAGAAGACGATAGATGGTCCAAACTTGGCTTAAAATGGGGCCAACACAGGCTGGCAGACCTGGACTTTGCCGATGACATTACCTTGATAAGTGAAAGACAGGCTATCCTACAAGAAATGACAGATGCACTTTATGAAAACGGAGCAAAAGTTGGGCTAAAAATCAGCTGTGAAAAAACGAAAGAGATGGTAGTGCATGGAGACATGGAGACCCACAAGTAACACCACTCACTGTTGATGGAAACCAAATTGAACGCATTGAGACGTTCATCTATCTTGGCAGCAATCTTTCCAACAATGGTGATGTTGACCCTAATGTAAATGTAGTAATTGGGAAGGCGTCATCAGTATTCTGACGTCTCAACAAAATATGAAGGTGCAGCTCTATCAGCAAGAGTACTAAGCTGCGTCTATACTCTGCTATCGTAATAACGACTGCTCTGTATGCAAGTGAAACGTGGAAGAGGACGAAGAAAACTCAGCAGAGATTAGACGTTTTTCACCGACGATGCCTCCGTCAGATCTTAGGAGTGACATGGAAAGATCACATGCCCAATGAGGAAGTTATGCAACTAACTGGCATGGACTCGCTACATTGTACAGTAGACGAGTGCAGACGCAGATACATTGGGCACATCTTACGAATGCCACCGTCAAGACCCGCAGCTCAAGCAATGAACTGGAGACCAGAGAATGGGAGAAGAGGCAGAGGAAGACTGAGAAAAACATGGCAAGACACTTTCGCTGAAGACATGAAAGATATGGGGCTAGAGATAACCAAAGCAAGAGAAGTTGCCAATGATCGTACCGGTTGGACAAGACTCGTCGCCCAATGTTCCAGAGGGAACAGGAAGAACTAAGTCTAAGACTAAGACTATTATTATTATTATTACTACTACAATGTACTGATTATTGTGGTAACTCGTCCTATAAGAACTGTGTGAACACATTACAAAAACAAGAAATCACGAGTAGATCCTGTGGTATAGCAAGGTTTAAGTTTCTCTTTGAAGGTGTTGAGAGATGGAGAGAGTTGCACAGATGGAGGGTAGACAGTTCCACGCTCTTGACGCGACCACAGGGAATGCGCGATCACCGACATCTCGAAGGTGTGTTCTCGGGATGACCAGTGAGGTGGATCAGGCAGATCTCAGGCATTGCCGTTTTTCCAAGTTAGCCACTCGTACCAGTTCAGTGGCCAGGTATGTAGGGCCGACACCGTTCAGGCATCGGTAAGCTAATAACGCGAGCTTGGATTCATTCTGGCGCTGATGGCCAGTGCAAATCACAAAGCGACTGAGTTATGTGTTCACCTGATGGAATATGGAATATCAAGAAACCTGGTCTCGATGCCTCTGATGTTGGCTCTTACAGACCGATCTCCAATTTGTCTGTTCTATCGAAGCTGCTCGAGCGCTTCGTCTCTAGGCAGCTCATGGACCATCTCGCGGTTTCTGGTCTCCTTCCCGAGCTACAGTCTGCCTATCGTGTTTTTCACTCTACTGAAACGGCTGTTCTTAAGATCACTTCCGATATACTTCGTGAACTTGATCAGGGAAAGTTTGCCCTCCTCGTCCTTCTCGACCTCACGGCCGCATTTGATACCGTAGACCACTCCATCCTACTGCGTCGTCTTAACATCTCCTATGGTATCAGTCACGTGGCTTTGAGATGGTTTTTCCTCCTATCTTGACCACCGTCACGCAATTCGTCCGCTGTCCTCACTCCAGGACCCTTCCATCTCGGGTGACTTGCGGCGCACCGCAGGGCTCGGTCCTCGGTCCCATCTTATTTACCTTATGCGTGGCCGACCTTATCGTATCATTCTTAAACATGGGCTTTATGGACATCTTTACGCGGATGACACTCAGATCTATGGTGGCTGCTGGCCGTCTGAAACGCATCTGCTTCTTGAGCGTCTCACCCGGTGCTTGGATGAGTTGTCAGCCTGGCTTAAGTCTAATAGGCTCCAGCTTAATGTCTCTAAGTCGGAAGTGCTCTGGCTAGCCACCGAGAGGCAACAGCACCTGTTGCGCATGACTGTGTCAAGATCCACGATCTTGAGCTCCACCCGGCTGCCTCAGTGCGTAGCTGGGAATCTACCTTGATAGTGCAGCGACCCTTAAGCTGCATGTATCCAAGACTGTCGCCAGCTGTTTCTCCTCACTTCGTTTGATTAGGAGTCTGCGTCGGTCTGTTTCTCAAGCCGTCCTTAAGACATTGGTTGTTGCTCTGGTACTTACTAGGCTCGACTATGGCAATGCAGTTCTTGCGGGTCACCTGCCTATTCTTTCGACCGATTGCAGTCTGTTTTGAACTGTGCCGCTCGTCTTATCTATCGTTCGGCCCGATGTGATCATGTCACCCGCTTCTTGTTGATCTTCATTGGCTGTCAGTGCCTGAGCGCATCATGTTCAAGTTATCAACTCTTGTATATCGCTGCCTTCACGGGATGGGTCCGAATTATCTTGCATCCGAGTTTCGTAGTGTTTCTGACCTTGCGGGCGCAGAGCGACTTAGATCGTCCGCGACCCGGTGCTTATGGTTCCAGAACGCGTCTTGTCACCGTCGGAGATCGTGCCTTCCCAGTGGCTGCTGCGCGTGACTTGGAACTCGCTTCCTGCTGACATACGGGAGTCATCGTCGCTAGATATTTTCAGGAATCGACTGAAGTCATGGCTTTTTAAGACTAGCTACTTAGTTTAATTTTGTTTAAAGTGTTCGCGCAGTCTTTAAGACAAGTTACCACTATAATCTTGACGTTCTCTTACTTACTTACTTAATATGGCAGATCATATGAGCAGCAGCGTTCAGAACGGACTGAAGATGGCTGAGAAGGTTTTTCCGTATTCCAGAAAGGGTAGCATTGCCATAATCTAATTTGGTCAACACCAGAGTGGAGACCAGTGTTTTGTGTGCAGTTACTGGGCTGACACTGAGCGACGAATACTTCTAATCAGCCTGAGGACATTGAAGCATCCAGCCACAGACTTTGCCACATATGTCTTCATTGATACAGTACTATCCAGGAATATTCCTGGATCGGCTGTGCAGCAGAGTTGGCGCAGCGTACTTGTTGCGTGCGATTCAATAGGTAGGAAGAGAATCACTGGAGCACTGAGCCGCCCACTCCGAACAAAGCTTCCATCTTACATAGCAGCGTGCCATGGTCCACTGTGTCAAAGGCGGCAGTAACATCCAGCAGCACGATGACTGCTACATCCCCCTGTCGAGCACACGGAAAAAGTAAGATTTAACTTTCAGCACTGCGGTTTCAGTAGTGGTAGATGCGGTATGCAGACTGTAGATCGGGAAGCAGATTGGATGTTGTCAGGTAGCGGACGAGTTGATGAGAAACGAGCCGCTCGAAAAGCTTTGATAATACTGTCTGTACGACATAACATCGGCAGAGTCTGTGTTGGATTTCTTAAGTCTCGGAGTTATGTTGGCTGACTTGAATGCTGTTGGCATGATTCCGGCGGACATCGAGCGATTGAAGAGTGCAGTGATGAACGGTGCGAGTAGATCGGAGAATTCCTTTAGAAGAACAGTCGGCAGAGGATCGTTGGCGCATTGCTTATCCGGCAGTGCTTGTATGTGTGAGACCACTTCGTTGGTGGGAAGAGACTGGAATGATCCGAAGTAGCACTGTGTGAATGGTGCACTAGGCACAGGAGCAATATGATCATCTGCCGCTGTACATAACCCTGCCTCCTTATCACAGAGGTATTCGGCGAAGGTGTCAGCTGTAGGTGTTCCATGAGCAGTGTTTTGTGTGCAGTTACTGGGCTGACACTGAGCGACCTGAGCAGTTCAACCTCGGCCAAGTAGAGTGTTCAAGGACCGCCAGAGACATCTAGGATTGGCTTGCTCAGAGTCGACTTTGCGGTTCCAGAAAGCTTTGTGCTTATGGCGAAATAGTTACCTGTAGGCTCTCCGTTGTTCCATCCAGTAGGTTGCTGCTGCGGCTATAACAGCAGGGTCCAGGTGAGCTATCTGAGTTTTCCTTACAGCAGACCGCACTCTCGTTTGGCTCTCTGGCACTCCTCATCAAACCAAGTGTCAGACGGGCGACGGCGACAGCTCACTGTTGTCACTGGCACCATTCTCTCCATAATGTCGGTGATCTCCCAGTCATAGATAAGGGCAAGCTCTTCGATGTCCAATGTGAATCATAGAGCTGGTTGGCAGTCTGGAGGTCACGAGCTCCTGCCGGGACATGAGGGTGTCTAGATTTAGCCAGGCATGCCATGTGAAGGTGGTGTAGACCGGGCACGGTTTAGTGAGCGGCCACTGTCCATCGGATAAGATGGTGGTCGGACAACCCCACATCTACAATGATCATCTGGGGTGGCACTACGTCGTTGCGATACACCACGACATCCAGCAGACCCCCTGACGTGTGTGGCCTGTTTTTTGAAACACAAAGTTGTAGGTTGTGAAAAGCCCACAGAGTTGTGGACTGGCGGCATCGTCTTCACGGTTGAGCCACACGTTAAGATCTCCTGCTACGTAGACAGGTCAAGTGGGAGACGCGAGGTCTTCGAGCAATTCAGACAACTTGGTGAAGGAGAGTTGCGTGATCGCAGCAGACCAGGTCTATAGACCACAGCCAGCATGCATGACTCCACAGAGGAAATAGGAGCACGCACCAACACGAAGGTTTGGAACCGTCATGAGGACTTCAGTGTCCCACTGTTTGTCAAACTTTGGGTTTCCTGCTTCCTGCTTGTTCCACCAACAGTCTTTTACAACATGCTATATTTTGTCAGATGTAATGATATAGATGGTATGTTGTTGACGTATATGAGCCAAAAAAGTCAAATATCAGGTCAAAACCTGACTATCAAAAAGCTAAAACCAGCAGAAGATGTACAGTGAATTAATACATGGAATGTTATAAGCATTGTGGACACCTGGAAAACTTCTGTTAATATGGCCTAAGATGCAAAGGCAAAGATTCAATTTTATAAATAACAAATATGAGGTGAACAAACTCTAGAAAGGCAGTGGCTGTGGAGTCCTGGCTGTCAAGAGAACATGAATAAGCACTGCAGCTCCATTCAAGTAAAACAGAAGTATTCTGGTTCAGGTTTGCCAACAGTCTCATCAAGCTGTCACTAGCTGCTATACAAACCACCATCTTGAACAAATTCACCAAACTGAACTTCAGCTAGTGATTCCTGTATTAATGTGAAAGCAAAATGTGTGCAGACAACACAGATTTGTTACTTCCATTTACACCACAACACATGACCCTTCCAGGTTAGACTGTTGCAATTCATTCCTAGTAGGGGTGTCAACAGGAACCTAGGCACCCATTGGAGTCCTATTACCTGGGCAGTAAAATCTGGTATGCACACCTGTGGAAACATGACTCTTATGTCAAACTCCCCCTCCGGTCACTGCAAACAAGGTTAGAATCATTAGTTACAGGGCTCGGTGAGGGAGTGTGACACCATTATGCCATCCTCTGCAGCTTAACAAGGTTCCCACAGCTGTTGATGGACAGTGGAGACTTGACTGGAAGTCGGCTCAGGTGATCAACTGCCAACTGGTCGAAGATTCCACTTTGACATGCTGCCTCGTCACCTGTGGTGTCTGTTAAACCATTTTCGGACTGGACAGGGACACTGTAAATACTGTCATCAGAAATGGGAATTAACTGACTCGAACCTGTGCCCCTGCGGTGAGGTGCAACCAATGTCGCACCTAGTTGACTCTTGCCCTATAACCAGGCTAGAGGACAGTGGACTACAGACTGCATACAGCTTTCCTTCTGGATAAAGGAGGTTATGTCATGGACCGAGAGGAACCAGCTCGCGCTCAATCCTGACAAAACAGAGCTGCTATGGATCGCTGCTCCCAGGAAAGTGCACTTGCTGGATCATTCTCCCTTCATCATCGGTGGTGCCGTCATCGTACCGTCCACAGAATTCCGCCTTCTGGGCGGCTTTCTTGATGAATCGCTGTCCCTCACTGGCCAGGTGAGCTCTGTATCTCGAGCCTGCTTCCTCCATCTGCACAGGATCGCTGAAATTCGACGATACATCCAGCTGCGATCCAGCTCGTCCACGCCCTAGTATTATCCAGGTTGGATTACTGCAACAGTATCCTCCTGGGGCTTCCGGACTACCAAATTGATTGCCTTCAGTCGGTAATGAACACTGCGGCCCGTTTGATTTTCAACACGAAGTGGAGGGAGCATGTGATGTCGATGCTAAGGGACAGATTACATTGGCTCAGGATTTCCGAGCGGATCATCTACAAACGTTGAGTACTGACGTTCCGTGCTCTGAGCGATCCTCTCTGTCCTGAGTACCTGACCTTGCTCATCAGGTGGCTGATGACATCAGGTTATCGGGAACATCTTCGATCTAATATGCGACTCTGTCTTCACATCCCTCTCTGTCTAAGACAGTGATGTTGGGGGAGAGGCCTGTAACCCGCCGAAACTCTCTGCTTTGGAATGCACTTCCTGCAACTGTGATGTCGAATACATCTGTGGATTTGTTCCTGACCGCTCTTAAGACGCATCCTTTTAGAGTCTCCTATGAATAGTTACCGGAAAATTTAGGACCATCTCTCTGTACGAACCGATGAATTGCTGATGTAAAACACTCTCGACTTTAGCCCTAGCTATGCTATAGCATTTCATAAATTATCTATGTAATAATAATAATAGCTGATAACGTTGCAATCAAATGGCTGACATCATTCAGCACTCGATAATAATAGTGTCACTCATCCTCTGGCCCTGATAGAATCATTAGTTGCAGTGGCAGGAAAGGGTGTGACATAACAGTTATAACTGTCAAAGTGGTCTATCATTAGTTGCAGATCAGAGGGGAATGTGGTTATGTAGTTATTATTATTAAATAGATGATTTATGAAACGCCATAACATAACTAAGGTTAAAGTCTAGAGCGTTATACATCGCAGTTCATCAGTCCATATAGAACGATAGCCCTAGGGTTTTCCAGTAGCTAGTCGTAAGAAACACGAAAAAGATGCGTCTTCGAGTGCGGTCAGGAAAGGTTCCACAAATGTGATTGATGTCACAGTCACCGGAAGGACATAGCAAAGAAGAGGGTTTCCTCGGGTCACTGATCTCTCCCCAGCATCACCGTAATAGATGGAGGAGGGACGTAAAGTTGGAGTCGCATATTGGAACGTAGCTGTTCCCGGCGGCTTGATGTCGTCGGCCGCCTGATGAGTGAGGTCAGGTACTCAGGACAGAGAGGGTTGTTCAGGACACGGAACATCAGTCTGCAACGTTTGTAGATGGTCCGCTCGGAGATCCTGAGCCAATGCAGTCTGTCTTAGTTGGTTTAAAGATAAGAGGCCACATCATTGATTACCATATACTAATTTGGGTACCTGCACAAAATTTGAACGGGTACCCAGGCAGCTTTTAAAAAAAGGTGACAGCCCTAATATTGAATCCTCTTCAACACTTCAAAAATGTGGCTGAAGACTTGTCACTAAACTACTCATGTCTTGATAGCTAATCTTGGTAAAAAGTCGACAACATCTGATACAGCATCATATTCACTACGGTACAAGTTGTACATTTTGCGTCAAAAGTTATGCACCGGCATATAGACTGACAGAACTTTTGATGCCTGCTGCAAATTTTGACAGCCCACAGCACTACACCCACACCAATCGTCTCTGGACTTCTCGTTCCACTGGAGCCCAGCTGTTCGGTGGCCAAGACTGAGGATAGCGGAACCATGTTCCACATTAATATAATGTAGCATGGGATTATTGCAATGGCACTAGGGACCGGTCAAGCCCACACCAAAGTCAAATGACAGTGTAATCATCATCATCATCATCATCGGATCCAATAGACTCCCACCACTACTACTACTAATTTAGCCCTAATGTCTGGTATCTTCCAATTAATGGTGTGGTATCGTCCCATTAGTGTAGACATCAGGAGGCTAGGCCACCCTATTCAGGCTGGGATCAGTTGTTGGCTGTTTGCAAAATTGATGGGAAATCAGGGGAGGGCATAGGGTAATTGTCAATGGAATTGATAAACTTAGTTGTATTACAGATTAGTACCTGAAGTTTTTAATACAGTGCCTAAATAAAATTTTCTTCCTTACTATCTTCTGCTTTAATAGTCACAGTGATGTCTATTCTTTTATTTAGTCTTTTTTGTAAATGAAATTCTATAATTTTTTTAATATGATGGGCAAAATATCGAAAGATGATTGTTTCCTAATAAAGGGTTTGAGTCTGGAAAATTTTTCGGGTTTGTGAAGACTTCTGACACGATTTCCAAACAAGGCAAAGGTAGGTCCCGTACTCGAGTCTGAGCATTTGGTTCCATCACTTATCTCCAACCCAGGCAATCAGCGATGTAGGAGGTATAAGTATTTAATCTCTGGTAGGTTGCCATTACTTTCCCCAGACCTGCGTTTTACCTCACAGCTTAACACTGCTCAGTTTACCACCGCCATTTAGCGAGTAAGACTGAGTTGACCTTAGGGTTCCTGCGAGAATTGAACCCATGACCTTCTGCTACATCATCTAGTGTTGTTACCACTCTGCTAACTTCCTGCCCTTCCAAACAAGATGTGGAATAAAATGAAGATAGTATACCAGCATGAAGGCAGCAAGGCAGAGACTGTCTATGCCCCATCCAGGAAGGACAAATACACAGTTTTCTAGAAATGAATATGCAGCCAGGAAGACAAGCCACAGGCACACAAAGGTCCATATGAAATTTCATAACAGACAATCTTAATTTCTCACTTTTGAAAAACTTATATGGCTGCATTCAGGATATGATGCTGCAGAAGTATACCAAATTTTATGCATTTTGACCTGAGTGTTGCAAAACTATATACAATGATAGCGGTTGGTCAGTTTCCTCAGCGTGAACGACCTACTACCTAAGGAACAATCAGCTTAGTGTCGTGGTTTCTCCACTGAAACAGCTATCCTGAAGATCTTTAGTGATCTGGTGGATGCGACTGCAAATGGTCGAGTAGCTCTCCTCAGTCTGCTCAATCATTCGGCCACTTTCAATATGGTTGACCATCAAATCCTTATACGGCGGCTCGATGCCTTGTTCAGTGTGGCAGGGAAGACTCTCAAGTGGATCACGAGCTATCTGGCTGACAGGACCCAGTCAGTATGGTACAATGGAGAAATGTCACCAATGGGAAACGTCTATCACGGTGTCCCGCAAGGCTCAATTCTGGGCCCGCTGCTTTTTATTCTTTATGTGGTGGACATTGGGTCAATAGTGAAGTCATTCGGGCTGTCATTTCATGCATACGCAGACGATGGGCAAATTTATTCATCTTGTCCTCCGTCAGAGTCGGAGCAGCTCCGGAAGTCTTTCGATAGCTGCCTCTCTTCTGTTACTGCTTGGACGCAGGAAAACCGTCTTGCACTGAACTTAGACAAGACGGAATTTCTGTGGATCAGCATCCCTGGCAGAAGGAGGCTGTTGAACCGGGATTCTTTCATGGTGGGCGATGTCTCCATTGTGCCCTCAGAAAGTCTGCGTCTTTTAGGAGTGATACTGGATGAAACTCTGACACTGGAAGCCCATGTGAAAAGTGTAGTTCAATGCTGCCACTATCAAATACAGAGAGTCAAGCAGGTTCGACTCTACCTTACTGTAAGCGCTGCGATACAGTTGGTCCAGGCGGTTGTACTATCAAGGCTGGACTACTGTAACAGTGTCCTGCTTTGTCTACCGAATAGCAAGCTGTGTTGCCTGCAGTCGGTGATGAACCTGGCTGTGCGAGTCATTTTCAGCTGCCGTTGGAGTGACTACATCTCACCGTTGCTGCAGGAACACCTCCACTGGCTCCGTGTTCAACAGCAGATTGTCTTCAAACGCTGTTGGTTCACTTTCTGCGTACTTCATGACATGTTCTGTCCGGAGTACTACACAGATCCAGCGAACGACTGTGAATGAGTGGAGATTGCAGCTCTGGTCAGGAAAAAGAACGAGACTGATCGTACCCCCGCCGTGAAAGACCCCCATGTTCGGTGAGAGGTCCTTTTCCAAGGCTAACCCGATCCTATGGAACGAGTTACCGTATTATCTCTGGTATAAGACGCACCTATGTATAATACTCACCCTTAGTTTCTAGAGTTATCATAATGTAAAAATGTTAATACTTATGTAAAATACGCACCCAAAATTACCTATGAGAATCTCTATTAATTAACCTGGATAGTCACATATGTCTTTCAAATTCTGCTTAAAATTGGAAGAGTAGACAGTTTCCCCAGCCGGCGGCCGTCATTATGCCATAAAACAATAAGTCTACATCAATTTTTTTAGCTATCATTGACAGAATGTCAATTGAGTAACCTGGGCAATCACAATTGTCTATTCTACTTGATAATTTATGTAGCGCTATAGCATGGCCAAGGCCAAAGGCAAGAGTGTCTTACAAAAGGCAGTCATACGATGTACGAAATAAATGCGTTTTAAGGTTCGATAAGAACGACTTAAAGTTGGTTGCCATGGTCACTGAAACTGGAAGTGCGTTCCAAAGGAGAGGATTGCCCTGAGTCACGGATCTTTCTCCAATCTTCACGGTCTTGGACGGAGGGGGGAACATAGAGGTGAGATCGTTTGCTAGAACGAAGCTGTTTGCGACTGTCATCACCGGCCTGCATATCAACACCGAAAGATATTCCGGGCAGAAAGGGTCATACAAGGCTCGGAAGTTCAGCGAGCAGCGTTTAAAAATGATACGCTCCGGGATCTTGAGCCAATGGAGCTTATCCCTCAATAACGGAGTAACATGGTCATGCCACCTGGCACCGAAAATCATCCGGGCAGCGGTGTTCAGGACCGATTGCAGTCAGCCCAGCTGATAGTCGGGAAGGCCAAGGAGGAGGCTATTACAATAATCCAACCTAGATAACACCAGGGCACAGACTAGATGTATCGCAGCTGATGTTGAGATGTAACGATGAATCTCCCTAATCTTTCGGAGCTGAAAATAACAAGCGCAGGTTACGAAGTTCTCTTGGCCAATGAACGATAGGGAGTCGTCAAGGAGAACACCGAGGAGGCACACTTCGGTAGACGGAGCGACGACAGCATCTCCAATCGTAAACAGCGTTCGACTGATCTGGTGAACCCTTCGAGGGGTGTTAATCCACAACAGTTCAGTTTTTTCGGGGTTTAACGCAAGGCGATTTGTCGCTGTCCACTGCATTATCTTGCAGATGCAGTCTTGTAGGCGAGATTGTAGATGATCCGTCTCTAGGGGTGGGCAGGAGGAGTACACCTGCCCGTCATCGGCATAAGCATGCCAGGCAAACCCATGCGAGTCTACAATGCGTCCCACATCCGCGACGTATAAGATAAACAGGAGTGGGCCTAGGATCGACCCTTATAGTACTCCGCAGCATACAGGACATTTAGCTGACGTGTGGCCCTCCCAGGTGACAGACTGCATCTTCTCGGAGAGGTAGTCACACAGCCAGAGTAGCACTTGGTCTTTAATCCCAAAGGATAGCTCGAGGCGGCGAATGAGGATAGAATGGTCGACGGTATCGAACGCTGCGGAGAGGTCAAGCATACACAGAAGCGCCTGATCCACATTGGTAATCGCATCAACGTTGTCGTTGAAAATCCTGAGCAGGGCTGTCTCAGTGGAATGGCCCACTCGATAGGCAGACTGATGACACATACTTTTGGCACATACTTTTTGAAAATTGGTGTGCAAACAGTTTTTATCCACAACTGACCGCATACCTAAAATTGTATGTACATAAAATTTATTTATATGTATAATAAGCACCCACACCTTGTACTGATTTTTAATAAAAAAGAGTGTCTTATACACGAGATAATACGGTACCTGATGCTATGGCCAAGGTAGCCTCAGCCAAATCTCTCTGCAAGAACCTAAGAACATATTTATTTAAGATAGGTTTTGACTCCACCTGTTAAAATGCTCTTTACTTGAACCTTAGTCTTGTCTATTGTGCTGAAGAAATTGTCTGGTAATAATAATAATCCGTGTGAATGAAAAAGACTCTGAACCAGGAACTCTGGGAAGGGGGTGAGACAGGGATGCCCTCTCTCACCGTTTGATTTTCAATATCTACACAGAAGAACTCAATAGAGAAGCCTTTGAGAACAATCAATCAATCAATCAATCAATCAATCAACTTCTATGGCGCCACTATCATAATGCCCAGGGCATCAGCCGATGGCGCACCAAATCCAAATAGAATTAGAGCCAGGTCAATCCGGAAGATCAGTCAGAACAGCGGGGGAGCAATCTAAGGGGGATAAGCCAAGTCAAACAGGTAAGTTTTAAGACCAGATCTAAAAGATGATAAATTTTTAGTTTTGCGAAGTGATATTGGTAATGAATTCCAAAGCTTAGGGCCACACACTGAGAAACAACTAGTGCCAATGACAGTGCGAGAATAAGGAACAACAAATGAAAGTCCTGCCGAATACCTAGTTGACTGAATAGTAGGTCGAGGGATTAGTAAGCTTCTTAAGGTAATAGGGTTCATTATATAATATGGTTTTAAATACCAAAAGACAAATTTTATAATTAATTCGGTATTTGATAGGAAGCCAATGTAGGGACTGTCTAGCTGGAGTAATATGTTCAAATCTTGGAGTTTTGGATATTACTCTAACTAAGGAATTTTGTACTCTCTGGAGTTTCTGCATATTTGAATTTGTGATGCGAAAAGCAGGGAATTGCAATAATCGAGGCGACTAGATACCAATGCATTGGCTAACTGAATAAGAACAGGCTTAGGGAGGAGATGTCTGATCGATAGATGTCCCGAATGTGATAATGAGAAATTTTGCAGACTGAATTTATGTGACTAGTAAAAGAGAGGGAAGAGTCAAATATCACACCAAGGTTGCGAGCAGAAGTACTTCTAGGGACAACAGTGGAATCTCCTAATACTACGGATTTCAGAGATTCAAATTTAGTCAATTGAGCTGGAGTACCTAATAGCAAGAACTCAGTTTTTGATGAATTCAAAAGAAGCTTATTTGAATCCATCCATGACTGAATATTAGTAAAGACAGTGGATAGAGTCTTAAGAGAAGAGTTTGAAGAAGATTGATCAAAAGAGATGAGAATTTGAGTATCATCAGCATAAAGATGATATGCCACTTGATGTTCATCAAGAATAGAAGAGGGAGTAGTGGTGGGTGGAAAAAGGATAAGGGACATAAGATTTGCTGATGACCAGGCAATTATGGCAAACACCAACCATGGATTGCAGAGGTTGATGGACTCTCTTAAGGCAACATCAAAGGATTACGGAATGAAAATCAATTTAAAGAAGACAAAGGCAATGAAAATCAGCAGACAAGGTAGAGAAATGAAAATAATCATTGATGGAGTGGAAATAGAACAGGTAGAAGAATACTGAAAAGAATTCTGCTATCTTGGAAGCCTGCTTGATGAAAACGCCAAGTGTCATAAAGAAATAAAGAGAAGAATTACCATGGGGAAAGAGCCTTTACAAACAAAAGAGAACTACTGAGAAGGAATTTTAACTGAAATCTGAAAAAACGATTGGTCAAAACACTGATCTGGCCAGTGACACTCTATGGATCAGAAACTTGGACGCTCAGAAAGAAAGATATAAAGAGATTAGAGGCATTTGAAATGTGGATCTGATGAAGAATGGAAAAAATCAGCTGGACGGAAAAAATAATAAATGAAGAAGTCTGGGAGAGGATAGAAGAGAAGAAAAGCCTAATTACCGTATATACTCGCGATAAAGTCGATCCGAGTATAAGTTGACCTCTAATTTTTTTTGAATTTGAAGGTGTCTAAAATCATTGACCCGGGTATAAGTCGAAGCGACATCACTGCCGCGCACCATCTTGAGGTGATCGCTAGAGTCGGAACAATGGCGGACATGAGCTGGGCGCGCTGCGCTATTGTTTTGATTGAAAAACTGCATTTTAGCTTTGAACTATCAAGAAACTGAATGATTTTGACATTCATAGATTGATTCCTGATGATTAAGAAACCTTTTGACCTGCTATTCGCTTATTCTTGACAATATGAAAAATTTAAAAATTTAATTACCGGTAATCTTAAAAATTATTTTAATATTTATGTAGTGCCAATAATTACAATTAATATTTATGTAGCGCCTATAAATTACAAATCTTAAAATCGCTTATGCCAACTTTTCTTTAGATGCCGTAGCGTATGTTGAGAGTAATTAATTACAAATTAATTACTTAATTAATTACAAAGTTTTAGCTAAATTAATTATTTTCGACATCCTATGTATGGAAACTTTATCCAACAGTTAGTGCCTCGCGTATAAGTCGAGGTCAGGATATAAAGCCTGTGAATTGGCCTTAAATTATTCGACTTTATCGCGAGTACATATGGTAACACTATTCATACAAGACAAAAGAAGTGGATGGGCCATGTTCTGAGAGAAGAATCAAACCTACTAAGAGAAGTACTAGAAGGAAAGATGAATGGGAAAGCACAGAAAGGGCGACCAAGGACATCGATGCTTGAGTGGATGTTCGACACTACGGAAAAAACAGGTATTCAGCCCTGAAGTTAAAAGCTCAAGATAGAGAGGAGTGGCGACGGTGGAGTATGGAACCAGTTGGAACCTATCCTTGGACAGAGCACCTGAATAATAATAATAATAATTAGGGCATAACCGATATGAGAAACTTACCGATAACCGATACTGATAAATTGGGATTTTATATTGGCCGATTCTGATACCGATTAATGTGTGCGATAATCAAAATAAATGTTTAAGTAATCAATTATTTGTGTTATTAACTTAAACCAGTTGCTGATTGTATGTTTAGGAAAGGAGAAGAGCAGAAGACAATACCAGTAACCAGAATATCGGTGACAATTTTAAATGCGATTATACAAATTTAATGAATGTAGCAAACGACAATGATAGAACTTGGATGCAGAAAAGAATACCTTTATAATTATTTTGATAATCATTTTGTCAGTGAGATTGTTAATTTTAATTAAAGATCATGTTTTGTAATAAAGAATTAAAAAAACATGAAGTGCAAACACAGCAAAACAGTGTAATCACTAATCAATTGCAATTTGCAACACAGTTATCAACAACTAATGCAGTAATGAAATGTGCATATTGTTGCATTCTTAATTTCTTTATTTTTGAGTTAATAAACATTAAACAGTTCAAAGAACTTGAAACAAACTTGAAACACACTTCAAACATAACTTCAAAGGAATTGTTCTTTTATAAAGAGAGTATGTTACTAAATATTTAAGTTCAACCTTCACAGTTCAGTAAGGAATGTACCACCATTCAGTAATTAAAATTTACCACCTCTAAGTTCTTTTGAAGAAATAATAGCATTTCAGTTTTTGATGCAGACAAGCAGGATCTTTTGTCACTGCAAATCACTGCAGCTGTGCTGAATGTGCGTTCACTGTCCACACTTGATGGCGGTGTTGCACAATAACGTTTTGCTAGTGCTGCAAGAAGTGGATAAGCATTTCCTTTTGATTTCCAGTAAACCGTAGGGTCAGTTGGTGGCGTGGTTCTGTTATGACGTACTTCAGCCAAGTAAGAATTCTTCTGCTGGATGCATGCAATATCATGGGGATTGCTATCTACTGCTGGTCCTGGATTCAGTTGATTTATGCCCTGACTTGCCGATGCAAATAAATCCGGATAATAAGTGTCAAGGAAATTTGAACATGAACTTTCTGAATGAGAGTTAGGTGCTGGTGGTGATATTTTAACTGTATTGTGTTTTCCTGCCTCGATTTCAATTTCTTTCAAAAGTAAACATTTTATTTTCTCCTGCTCATCTATGCTGAAAATATCGACTTTGTAGGTAGGATCTAAAACAGTTGCAAGGACACAAGTAGTATTGTCTACTAGGTTGGCAAATCTCGATCTCAAGTCTACCAACATTGCTGAACGCATGGTCTGTATACCTACGTCACAGCCAATTTTTGCTGGTTGACACAAAGTTGCAATGAGGACCCGAACGCTGGGAATGATCATTCCTGCTGTTGCCGAATGCAAGCTTGCATTTCTCGTTTCCTCTTCGAAAGGTCGAAGAGTTGTCACAACCCGTTCCATTAAAGTCCATTCGTTTGCCGTTAAGTTTCTTACACCTTCGTTATCTTGACAGTAGATGCCAACAGCACGCTTCTGCTCTAGAAGGCGTTCAAGCATGTAAAATGTCGAGTTCCAACATCTTGGATAAGGCAATACATCGGATATGGTTGTCCATCAGAATGTAAAGATTTCTGAATTACTTCCAGTTGGGCTGTGGCCTGTGTGGAGTGACGAAATCAACCTACCAGTGTACGAGCAGTTGTCAAAGCGTCAGCAACTGATCTTTGTGCTTTGAGGCCAACTTTTACAACCAATTGTATGGTATGGATGTAACAGCCCAGTTGGTCCAACCCAGTTAGTTCGGCTGCCTTTACCATATTTGAACCATTGTCGCGGACCAAAACACCACGTTTTCCCTGTGGGATTGCCCAGTCATCAATCATCGCTAGGAGATTATTTGCAAGGAATTCACCTGTGTGGCTACCGTCCAGAGTCCGTAGAGATAGGATAACAGACAAATGGTTCCAATCACAGTCTATCCAATGACCAGTGAGAGAGAGAAAAGCATTGAGATTATTGTTACTTGTCCACACACCTGTAGTAAAAGAAACATATTCCGCCTGCTCAAGTAAACCTTTAATTTTTTCCTTTACGGTCGTGTACATGTGAGGGATAAGAGAACGAGAAAAATGTACTTTTGACGGCATAACATAGCGAGGTTCCAGTAAATCAATTAAACGCTTGAAACCTGTTTTATTCACCAGATGGAAAGGCAAGCCGTCAGATGCTATCATCTCAGCTATTCGTCTGGTTATCAACAGTTGACGCGGGTTGTTTGTCTCGAATGGTTGTTTCCTCTCAAACAATGCTTGCACTGTCATTGTTTTAGCCTTCTTGGCCAACGGTTGCTGTGTTAATTCATCGTGTTTCATCTTAGCGGACTTTGTCGTTTCGCAGTATTTAGCATATTCAGCACGGTGCTTGCTTCTCAAATGGTAAATGAGACCAGTGGTCCCAAAGGATTGAAAATCTTTGCCACTGCGTTTCACATAGTCCTTACATACTACGCATGTTGCCTTTGTCGCATCACAGGCATTTATCTCGAAATACGTCCATATAAGGCTTCTTGTTTGAGCCATATTTTCAACGTTTGTTTAGAAATTAAAACCGAACTGTTCAACTGTCCCGTCCGTAAGAAATTACATAATCAGTGTTGCCGGATGCTATTTAAACATTACCGCAAATGCTAGTCCAGAAAATATCTTAAAACACGCCCAAAGGCTCTTAGAACAACACAGTGAACAACTAAATAAGTAAAAACTTTATTTGAGGCATGACAATCCCAATCATAAATACTGAAATATACATTTAAAATTAAAAATTACATCTCAAATATACATTTAATCTCCACGGTTTCATCGGAATCGGTGAGCCGCGTATTGCCGATTCCGATTTATCCGTATTTGGTCTTTGGCATTTATCGGCCAATACCGATAACCCATTTATCGGCCGATACCGATACAATTACCGGTTACGCCATAATAATAATAATGAAACAGGGTAGTACGAGTTTCATTGACCCACCCTGTATATTAACATAATTATTCAATATTCATAGATGCAAAGAATCGAAGCAACTTCACCTGTTAAGGTAACGTGCTGGCTCATTGTCGATTTGAGAATTTCGTACAAGTGGCACTAACCTTAAAGCAAAAATTTCAAAATAAATACACAAGGACAAGGAAGAAGAGTTTAATCATAACGCCATAAAGGGGCTCTGGGAAATACGCAGAGTCCCTCGCCTGGTAGGAAAAGTCATGGGCAGCAGGATGACACCCGACCATCAGCCAGCTACTGCACAAAAATATAAACCCCAAAAAGGACAAAGTACCAGAATTGCCACATGGAATGTAAGGACATTATACCAGACAGAGATACTGAGCAATGTAGTGGAAGAAATGAAAAGAATGAAGGTAAACATACTAGGATTTTGCAGAAACAAAGTGGGTTGGATATAGTAAAATTAGCACAGAGGGAAGGACGCTCATATACTCTGGAGGAGATACACATCAAGGAGGAGTTGTGCTGATAATGGATGAATAAATTTCTTAAAGCCTAATCAGCCATTGTGGTATTTTGGATAAGAGTGCTGTTGGTAAAATCAGAGGACACCCATTCAACATAAATGTGATTCAAGCAGGGGTGCAAACCTGGCCTGAAAGTTGGTCATGTCCTAAATACTCCATGACTGGACGCGTCAGCAAAAAACTGCACAGGGACACGATAGCCTAAAACATAATAATGCAAATTAGTGTCTAACTGATTTTATTTAGGCATAATACAAAAAAGCTAAAAACAAATATTCGTATTGGTATTATATTAAATTTCTTATTTGTTAAATAAATTGAATAAAACACGTAAATTGGTTAATAATTTATAGCAATAGTAAATAGACTGCCGGCTGTAGCTGCATAAAATCAAAGAGCCTGAATTTGACATTTAAAAAAGACATTTTTCCGGCCAATTATATTACAAGTTACAACTAGGTTATAGTAATAGATGAATGATGATAGGCCAAGTTGGTTATTGCGGACTTATTTGGTAATCGGTATTTCAAATAATAAAATTAAAATGTACTGACATGAACCTCAGAAAGCGACATTTTGCAAGAAGGCTAACCTGCATGCTGCAAGAACAATGTTGAAAATTCGCAAATTTAAAACAAGTTGAACATGAAAATTTGAAAGCTCCGAGACTAGTTGTTGCAGGTAGTCATGCAAACTTAATTACATAGCCAAATCTGACTATAACGGGATTGCCATTCTGGGATGCTGACAAAATTGTATCATTCTATAGCCAAAAAACACCCATGTTCACAGCAATAAGGACATGACCTTCTCAAAAGTTACCCATGTCAGAACATGAGGGACATCGTGGAATTTGCACCCATGATTCAAGTGTATGCTCCAACTACAGATCACTCAGAAGATGACGTAGCCAAATTCAATGATGACTTCGCAAGGCAAAAGGTAACTGTAAATCACAGGTAGTGACAATTGTGATGGGTGACTTCAATGCCAAGGTAGACAAGGGTAAAACAGGACTGTCAGTTGGACCTGGAGGACTGGGAGAGAGAAATGAAAGGGGATAGGTGAGTAAAATGGTGTGAGGAGCAGCAGATGATAATTACAAGCACACGGTTCAACAATCACCTTAGAAGACTCTGGACATGGAGGAGTCTCCTGGGGATAAAACCAGAAATCAGATTGATTACATTGCAATTGATAGCAGATTCAGGAATTCAATACTGAAGTCCAAAGCATATCCTGGAGCAGACTGTGACAGCAATCATGTTCCGGTAATAACTGAAGTGAGGATAATTCTTAGAAAGCTAAGAACAAAGAAAGAAGGGATAGGAAGATACGACTGGAAATGGAAAAGGGCTATGAACTAATACAAGAATACAAAACACAGTGAAATAACAGATTTCAGGTGCTCAGCGACGAACAAGACATGGTTAAAATATGGGAAGATTTCGAGGAGGCTGTCACTTTGACAGCAAAAGAGGTAGCCCCCAAGGAAAAGGGAAAGAGATAACAACAATTGTTCTAAAACGGCTAAGTTTGGGGACAGGTCGGTTACATGGGGCAATCCAGAACTGTGGAACTCACTACTGGACTATGTCACAAACTCTCACTCTCTTGGAATTTTTCTACGTAATCTTAAGACTTACCTATTCACCATCGGGTATACATAGTATTGTAAAGTGCTCTTGTCTTTGGCCATTTTTGCCATGCTTATTGCGCTATAGAAAGCGTCTAGCTAATAATAATAATAATAATAATAATAATAATAATAATAATAATAATAATAATAATAACAATGGATGAAAGCAGAACTAATGGATTTGATGGAAAAGAGAAGGAAAGCAAAGGATAAAAACAAGATAAAATATGATATCTTAAACAGAAACTTAAAGAAGAGATGCAGGGAGACAAGAGAAGAATGGCTAAATAACAAATGTGAAGAAATAGAAGAGAATAAAAGCACACTAAATATTGATGATTTGCTGCATAAAACTCTTGTCACAATAGGGAATCCTGTATTGAATAAAACGAGCATTATTGCTAATTAAATAACTAAATTTGAAGCATTATCAAAATATTGTTGCTTTTATAGATATGTTTTTACTACTTTTTTCTTTGCTTCAAGGCACAAGATTTGTCACCAAGATGAACTATGCTGTTTCATTAAGTAATCATCCTCATACAAAATTGTATTCGTTAACTGAAATGTTTTAATCACCTAGTTAAGGTATGAAACAATTGATTCATTGAACTGAGTTTATTCTATCATTAACGTGAACGGTGACCGGAAGATTCGGTACCGGAAGATTCGGTACCGGAAGATTCGGGACGGAAGATTCGGGACGGAAGATTCGGTACCGGAAAATTCGGTACCGGTCACGGAAGATTCGGTACCTTTGGGTGCGCGGGGGCCGCTGGGGCTCATGCCACCCCGTGGGGTGGGCGGATAAGACCATTCTAACGCGGGGAGGGAAATAACGGCGAGCTACGATAGTAATCGCACGGCAGGTGGGAGCGGTCCGGGAGTCGTTGAATCGGGTCAATTTTCCCTCCGGAAACGGCCTAGCTTAAACCCCGCCTTGCTTTACATGTAAAACGTACTACCGTAGCATATCTATCTATTTTTGGCCTTTTCTAGAAGGTCGCATTAAACAGCTCAAGTTCCCTGCACGTATTGCGAGTTGAAACATCTGTTTACATCCATTAAGTCGCTGGGAGGAGCAAAAGTGCGCCTGAACGCTAGGTGTCCGCTAATGACGTGCGACAGTTAAAGCGGACAAATACCAGCAGCAGTGAGGCGTCATCTTATGAGTAGGTCGAACCGGTGCCGAATTATCCGGTACCGAATCTTCCACAAGTAAAGTTTTGGTACCGAATTCTCCGGTACCGAATCTTCCGGTACCGAATGTTCCGGGAACCAACGTGAACACTGTCGAGCGTTTAGAACATGATAACTATACTATGTGATTGACGTTTCAATGAGTAAGCTATCAAGAAAACTACATATATTTGTCATAAAGTTCTCAAGCAAGGCTGTCCATATACCAGGGCAGGGACCTAGTAATTTAGAGGACGCTTCTCCCATCTCGATTAAGAGATTTTGGTAAATTTCTCTGATAACTTTAATTCTTTCCACAAAATTGGAGTCCAAAGAAAATGTCTTCCTCTCCATGTTATCTAGGGATTCTAGGCTGTCTATAGCACATACAGGATATATAACAAAAGGTAGAAATGCCACAATATCAAAAGCTATGAAAAAGAAGCTGGCAGCTGCAGAAATGTGGTTTTACAGGAGAATGCTAAAAGTTCCATGAACGGATAAAATAACCAACAAAGAAATTTTACAGATGATGGAAGAGGAACAAATACTGATGACTACCATCAAGCTAAGACAGATGAAATTTTTGGCACATGATGAGGAAAGATGGACTCGAGAACTTGGCAGTGACAGGCATGGTGGAGGGTAATAGATCAAGAGGAAAACAAAGATCAAAATAAACAGGCATGCTAAGAGATGGACTGGAGATAGACAACAACATCGAACTCCTGAAAAATACCAGACATCGTGAAAAATTGAAGTCCATGGCTGCCGACACAGCAATGCATGGCACCTGAGAAGAAGATCATTAACACAGTTCAAAGCTTAATATGATGTTTTTTTTAAATGTCGGTAAGTTTCCTAACATACTGCTTATACTGTTTTCCAAGTATAAGCCATCCTTGTTAAAAATGAACAACAGTTACAAAGAATAGAATTTACTTTGAAACTGCAAGTAGTTTTGCTTCACCTACAATTACACATGTATATCGTCAAGAGACAGTAGCATGCAGAAAGGGGGCAGGTGGGTGGTGGCCCCGGCCGCATACCAGAGGGGGCGTCAAAATTGATCTGACAACCTTTTTTGCTTGTCCACTTTTTACAATAAAACCCTTAAAAATTATCAATTTGGCCTCGGGCACACTCCACAGGGGGCTGTAATAATTGACTTGACAATTGACTTTTTTGCTTGTCAAAATCAGGTAACCACCAGATGAAGGGGCGTCCAAAATGACTTTGGCCCCAGGTGCCCACCACTCTCTGCATGCCACTGACAAGAGAGAACTTGGTCTGTGTAAAGAAAATAAAGAAATCTATACCATAGAGACTGGTCAAAGGAACGAAGCAACTATTAACCCTTTCCAGGAGGAATTAATTTTTTCAAGTCGTTCCCATTTGGCGTAATTAATTTGGGGGAAAGGCGTTCATGTGAAAATGTGAACATACAAGTTCTAAACTTACTATATTTCAGGCTATATAGAAGCTAGAAAGATGCGGTTTGCACCATTGTTTAGCATTTTTGTAGCTCTTTCGAACCATCCGTGCAAAAAAGAAAATTTTTGGGGTAGGGTCCACCCTACAGCCCAAAATAGGACCCCTCCCCAACATTTTGGTCAAATTTTGTTCAAAGCCCCATAGCAAAACTTTTTCCACGGTAACCCCCCAACTGTGAGCAAGAAGGTTGTAAAGGGGTGTAATTGGAACAGAATAGTGCAAAAATTTTGAAGATTGGACAAAATTTGGGGTAGTTATGATTTTTCAAACCCTACTACTCATTGCTTGAATGACAATTTTGCGAACAGATTTTCAATCTGAAAAACCGTACAACTCAGTATATTTCAGGCTATATAGAAGCTAAAAAGATGCAGTTTGCACCGTTGTTTAGCATTTTGATTGCTCTTTTGAACCATCCAAGCCAAAAAAAATTTTGGGGGGTAGGGTCCACTCTACAGCCGAAAATCGGACCCCCCAAAAAATTCAAAGCGCAATAGCAAAATTTTTTTAGCAGTGACCCCCAAACTGTGAGCAAGAAAGTTTTAGGGCGGTGTCATTGGAACATAATAGTGCAAACATTTTGAAGATTGGGCCAAAATTGGCGGAGTTATGATTTTTCAAACCCCAGACTCGAGTCTTTTCGAGGCATTTCAATGCAAAATCCCAGCATTTGGATGATCAACGGCAAGTTTTCTTGCTTATATAGTCAACAACAGCCAAGAAAGTTCTGCTATCTATCGAATGGATAGTAACTATATCGAATAGTTGCATTGGGGTGCTTTAAAACTCCAATGTCCGGGGTACACACATGCTTATGTGGCGCGCCGTTTATAAACGGCGTTTTCTGTTTGGATATGATTTTCGGGCCCCGTTTATAGACGGCATTACCCTGGAACGGGTTAAAAAGCCAAATGAATTTTGAAATGCAGGGTTTTCAGAAGATTGTCCTCATATTCTATGCTATCCTACGAGGGACACTCAATAAGTTATCTACCTGACATATAAACAATTGTGCTAAGACTGAAGTGATGCCTATTTTAGGTTGATTTATCTGTCTGTGTGTTGTAGGAATAATTTCAACCAGTGCGGTAATCAGGTGTTGGTGTAGCCATTGTTGAAAGAAGGAGGGGGTGCCAGAATCATGGATTTACAGAAGTTTGAGCACAGATCGGTCATGAAGTTTCTCGTGAAGGAGGGTAATGGTCCGAAGGTTATACACGAATGCCTGTTGGCTGTATATGAGGACTCAGTACCTTCAGAATATCAAGCTAAATTCTAGTGCAAACAGTTCAAGTGGGGCAGGCAGTCCCTTGAAGACGACCCCCGTACAGGAAGGCCTGCTGATGCCACCACCCCAGAAGTTTGCCAGAAAGTGGAGGACCTGGTGATGCAGGACAGGCGAATTAAGGTGTCACAGATTGCTGGTGAACTGGGTGTCTCAGAAGGTTCTGTCATCACAATATTGCATGATCATCTAGTGATGTCCAAGGTCAGCAGTCAATGGGTGTCGAAAATGCTGCCACTGTTTCAAAAAGAAACAAGAGTTGAATTTTCAAAGGAGAATTTGGGTCTATGGCAAGCTGACACGTAAACATTTATCCCTCAAATATTTACAGGTAATGAAACGTGGGTCCACCACTTGGATCCTGAAACTATACAGGAGTCCATGCCGCCGAGAGAATTTGCGAGCCCCTGTGAAAAAAAGTCACGGGCCCCTGACCTGACGTCTGTGTAAAAGTTGATGACCCTTTTTTTGCTTGCCGGTCTTTTCAGACCGGAATTTTCCAGATCCACGCTGTTACACGTAACAAGCAAGTGTCAAAAAGTGTTGATGAGCTTTTTTGCTTCTTGCTCCTCTTATCCTTTTAAAAAGGAGATAACTTGATTACATGACATGATCGGCCCAGGCCACCTGACATTCTCCGGGCCCCTGTGCTCGTGATGAGAAGATGACTTTTTCCCCTTTTTCAGGGTTCAGGCTATTGTTGATACAGTTAATGTATCATCATAACCAGGCCCGTTGTAAATACAATTAATACATCATCATCATCATCGGGCCCCCTGCAGGCCGCCGGGCCCCTGTGCAATGCCCCCTGCAGCCCCTCTCGGCGGCCCTGACCTCAACAAGATGACATCCACAGCGGACAAAATACAGAGTAAAGGTAATTTATGTGAAGAAAATGTAAAAAATTTCATTCGGTTAATTTTTTTAAATTTCTCAAATTTAAAAAATGCGAAAAGTCTGAAGGGCTGGCGGGCCGCATTAAACGTTCTGGTGGGCCGCATGCAGGCTGCGGGCCGTAGGTTGCCCACCTCTGACATAAAGGCTTCTGATAAAATAGGCTGGAAGCTGTAGATGATGACTTTGTGATGAATCAGAATCAACTACAGTCAACTGAATTCCTATGGCTCAGCACACCCAAAAGGAAATGTTATGTTAAATTAAAATGACAATTTATATAGCACAATAATCATGGCTGAAGGCCAAAGTCAAGAGCACTTTACACACTGCATTTACATGATATCTCATACAAGTACATCTTAAGTTTCTTTGCAAACAATTCGAGACTTGATTCCATAGATACATTGTTAGGTAGGGCGTTCCAGTGGACAGGGTCCCCGCGAAACATCTTATCAACTGTATGCTTTCTTTGCATGATATATACAGCAAAAGAACATGCTGCAGAGTTAAAAAGAACGTTTTTTACTATTTATCAAAATACAATATAATAATCAAACTATAAAACAATCAGGTTAATGTAAAAACTATAAAACAATCAGGTTTATGTAAACTTACATTCATTTATCGACATAAACCGGTAGTGGTTCTCAGACAGGACAGACCCTACTGAACCACTTTAAACCTCATCATCATCATCATCATCATCATCATCATCATCATCATCATCATCATCATCATCATCATCATCATCATCATCATCATCATCAAAAGGCCATTGGTTGATTTCTAAACATTTGCACACAATTCCTGTGAAAGTAAAACACATTAACTTTTACACAGTTTGCTTTATAATTTAATTTAATTTAATACCTTCGTTCAGCTCGACGACAAACAGCCCTTGCCACATGTAGATGAGTACTTGACTTTCCACCTGACTGCAACATTCACACAAACCAGGTCAAACTATTGCTGATTTGAAACATGCATATGTACAAATTGGAATAATCATACATGCAGAATAAAATTATGTAATATAACATATGCTTTCAATACTTCAAAATGGTTTTTCAATCAGAATGCCTTAGTAGCTTATTTGTGCAAAGTATATGGCTTCAAGCAAAATTAAATGACCATTGATTTATTACTTCCGTCGATCACAAAAACTGATGAATAAGGAAGGAGTCAAAGGCACTTGTATGTGGGCATAAACAGACCCGCCGAGAGAAATTCCGGGCCCCTGTGCAGAATGGCCGGCGGGCCCCAAAATTTTTTTAAAAATTGCTGATGACCCTTTTTTGCTTGTCATTGGTTTAACCCAAATTAACTGACACGATGTCATGTTGCAACTCTTGAAAACTAGTGATGAACTTTTTTTCTTGTCGCTCTTTTTCACACTCAGTAGCGTCATTTCATGCTTTTCTTTGGGGCGAGATAATTTTTTGGTCGAATTTGGCCAAATTTTGGCATATTATGGGCAAACTTTTAGCAATTATAGGCAAATTTTGGGCAATTTTTGGCAAGTTTTGGACAATTTTGGTGATTTTTTGCACATTTCACATTTACAGTATTTATTTACTTAATACATTATTTCTTAATTTTCCTTGGGGGGCCCGCCTGCCCCAGTGCCCCTCCCCAAATGACGCTCATGTTCACACTGTTCATTTTGATGCTTTTGATGTCCACAGGTCCGGGCCCCCCTTTTACTCGCCGGGCTACCTTTCTTTAATGCTATTATTGGTATTATTGTTAATTATGCATATTCATCATCGGCCCGGGCCTCCTCCAGACCGCCGGGCCCCTGTGCATTTGCCCCCCCCTGCCCCCGCTCTCAGAGGCCCTGGGTATAAACAGTCAATCCAATCAAGTCTGTGATTGGAGATATTCATTCATATCTTGAACATTCATGCATTTATTGCTGTGGAATGGACCTTAAGAGGACTTACAGCCTGCAAGCATATCATAATTATTGTTGTAATTGTTGCTGTTGTCATACATTAGTTATGCACCAACCCTTATTTAAGACCAGAGGCCCATTACAACACTCTATAACAGATGATCGCTTTCTGAATGTCACAAAGTGAGATTTAGGTTTTGTTTGTATATGTTTATGTGTATTTAGGTTGGCTGGGTGTGTGTGAGAGGTGAGCTGGTGTTCACATTGATGGTGTCTGTATGGTATCTGTATGCTGTATGGTGGCGTGAGTGAATGAATAGACGTGAAGGTGAAAGACAGGGAGCAGTCGAGCGGAAGTTGCTGTTGTGAGTGGAATGGAATGTGGTGGTGTTGGTGAAGAGAAATTGAATTAGAACGTTGTCAAGAATATTTGGTAACAGATAGAATAATAGGTTTTGAAGAAGTTCAAAGGTACTTTATAGAAATGCTTACATGAGTAGAAACGAACATTGTTAGAATTAACTTTTGCTCAGTTATTGTTATTGCTCATGACAATTTATATATCGCCATAGCATAGCAAGGGCCAAAGTCAAAGGTGCTTTACAAAAAACATGGGAACGAGATGTTAAATAGGTGAGTCTTTAATTTGATCGCAAAGTCCTCTAATGAAGTGGCCTCCGACACTGTAGCCAGTAACGAATTCCAGAGGAGAGGGTTTCCTCGGGAAAAAGAACGTTCGCCGAAGTTCAGTGTCTTTGACGGAGGTGGGACGTACAGGTGAACCCGGCTGCTGGAGCGCAGATGGAGCCGTCGTACGTTCGTAGTCATCCTCCGAATCAAGGTTGCTAAGTATTCTGGACAAGAGGGATCGTTTAGTGCCCGGAACGTCAGCCAGCAGCGCTTGAATGCAATGCGCTCCGGGATCCGTAACCAGTGTAGCTTGTCCCTAAGTAGCGAGGTCAAGTGGTCATGCCACTGGACCCGAAATATCAGCCGGGCTGAAGCGTTGATGATCAACAGGAGGCGAGCGAGCTGGCGATCAGGAAGACCGAACAGGATCCCGTTACAGTAGTCGATGCGTGAAAGGATGAAGGCTCGAACCAGTTGTATCGCGTCTGCCATGTGCTCAGAGAAATAGAATTGCGTTCTTATGAGTGAAATGTTGTTATCTGTGAAAACATTGTGAGTTAGAATTAGGTTTGTATTGAAGAAAAAAAGAATTAACTTTTGCTCAGTACTTTGTCGATTGGTTAATACATTAAGACGGAGAGAATCTAAAGTACATTTGACATTAAAAAGAACCACGCAAGCTAAATAGGAGCTTGTAACACTGAAACATAACTACTTGAAGTCCATTTTAAAACTGCGCTATTGTTATAGAAGGTTGGATCTTGATGTGCGACCTTGAACCAAAAAGGTTCATTTAGATATTTTCAATTTAGTGCTCCATACAAGAAGCTACAGTGGGAAGAGACAGAATGGTAACATGCTAGACAGGCATGCTGATGGACATGGGATATAAATCCAGCTGTTACCCCTAAAGTCGACTCAGTCTGCATTCACCAACAGCAGTTATCAGACACACTGCATACTATGAGGCAAGGTATTTTAGCATACACAATTTTACCATACACATATTATATGTATTTCATCATCGAAAATAAAATACATATAATATGCACGGTCAATTCTTGATCATCACTGAGCACCTGAAATCTGTTAGCCTTGTTTGATATTTCTGTACTTTGTAAAGTCCTGATCCATTTCTTTCTATTCATACCTTGCTATTTTTTCTTTCCCTTCTCTTAATTTTCCAAGTTTAATTCTAACATCAACTCTCTACACCAGAACATGGTCACCATCACAATCTGCTCCAGGATAGGCTTGTTTATAATTAAGATGCAGACATACTGTACATCATCATCATAGGCAACTTTTAGCATCATTTATTTAGTCTATAGCAGAGTAGCAGCATGATATTAAATATTCATTACACAAATATCAAATATTTGATAACCAATTTTATGATTGAAAAATAAAGTACTATGTGTCCATAAAATAATTTCAAACTTTCCCTAAAATAGTTTCAAATTACTTGACTTTTTGCCGCTCGTATGCATATTTCTAAACGATCTTGTGGGCGGCATGGAGTCCGGTGGCGGGCCGTAGTTTGCCCACCACTGGCTTAGTCTTTAGTATTGAATTCTGCAATCTACTGTTACTTGCAATATAATCAATTTGATTTCTAGTTTTATCTCAAGGGCTCTTCCAGGTCAAAGGTCTACTATGGTGATTGCTGAACCACATGCTTGTATATAATCATCACTTCCTGCTCTTCACATCATTCCACTTGCCTGTCCCGTCTTTCATTCATCTCTTCAAAACCTCCAGGTACAACTGAGAGTCCCAATTCTCCCTTGCCTACTTTGACATTCAAGTGTCCCATTACAATTGTCATCTCCTGCGAATTACAGTTCCTTTTTGCTTTGTCAAGATCTTCATAGAGTATGCTGAAGTAATCTTCTGAGTGATCAGTAGTCAGAACCAGTGGCGGTTCCAGGAATTCTTGGTAGGGGGATGAAAAAAAATTATAAGAAGTTGGTTAAGGGGATGCAAAGTGAAGAAGAAAAAAAGAAAAGAGAGAAAAAAGGTCATTTTAGTGTTTTCGCCCACTAAATGTTGGTAATCCTTGCCGGAAAAGGCTGACAAGCAAAACGCGTCATTCGTGGTATATTTTCAGTTGATTTTTATAAACTTACCGGAAAATAGGTTGAAATAGGTTGACAAGCAAAAAAAATCCTGTGGGGGATGCATGCCCAGTCATCAACATGGTGTAACCACCACTGGTCAGAACATACATCTAAAGCCTATTACACCCTTCTAAAAAATCTTTAGAACTCTTCCTTCTCTAGTTACACTCCCATTAAAAAATCATTGTGAAAATGTTTACTATGATAGCAATCATTTTCTTTCCTGAAAAAGACATCATGAAATCCTGCAACAGTTTTAATAACTAAAAATTCTTTTAACTGCAGCAAATTTATTGCAAATGCAACAGTTTTAAAAGACAGTTTGCTAATCTAAACTGATTTCAAACCGGAATTATGAAATTTTTCAATGGCGGTAGCTGTGATTGATATTCATCTATCCAGTGTTCAAGTTCTGTCACCACAGCTTTATTGAAGGCTGTCTTTTCTATAGTACATAACAAAAATAGCAAAGAAAATGATAGGCCAAAAGAGCATAAATTAAAAGTTATTTAAAGTAAAAAGATTGGTGACATCGGGTAGTGGCAAGATTCTTGCCATGT
The DNA here is from genome assembly GCA_018105865.1 of Metaphire vulgaris. Classification (NCBI taxonomy): domain Eukaryota; kingdom Metazoa; phylum Annelida; class Clitellata; order Crassiclitellata; family Megascolecidae; genus Metaphire; species Metaphire vulgaris. The sequence continues at coordinate 3,981,285 of CM030841.1, forward strand.
AACTGGAAGATAGCAGGTTAGAATCAGACCCTAACAACTGCATATAGTGACCTCAGACAAGTTGTTCACCCCTGATTGTCTGTGAGGAAGGCAAAAGGAAACCTCCTCAATCATATCATCTCCGGGTGACAAAAGCTAATTGGACTTGCCTTAGGATAGAGAACTCATAATCATAGTCACTGAACTCATAATCATAATCATCACATCAATCAAAATTATCACACTCACCACCATCCTGCCTGAGCCAAAGCCTGTCCTTCTATGGCAATATTGTCATAGTCAAAAGAAAGAAACAATATTATTTAACCCTTTCGCCTCTATGGCTCCTGTGCGTCCGTTCCCTGTCCCCTCAGCCCCTGGAGAAAATTATGGGGTTGTTTAGTGTTCCCATGTAAACTCAAATACCTTGAGTAAATGTTACCATAGAACAAACATATTTTCACCAGTTTCCTCAGAATTGAACTGGCAATGACAACAGGCACTGTGAATACATTACAAAACCGTTTCCAGGTGAAAACATAAACATTTAACAATAAAATATGCGACAGTTCACTATAATGCAAAAGTGAAGCACTGTTTTCATGCATTTTTTTGTCAAAATAGAAAGTATGATGTAGTCTGTAACCTTATTTGATAGTCAACATAACATCAAATAAGCAATCTAGAAATACACCAGTCTGGCTCCGGTACAATAATCTGATATGTTCGTGTTTTATCACCAGAATTCCTTTTTCGTATGGTAATCCTTCAAGCATGTTGAGCCTTCACGTACACATATTTATTATTACTTATGCAACTTAAAGTATGGTCACCCATGAACTGTGTTTACTTCCAGCATAGAATAATTTTAATACCATGAAGAAAATCAAAACCGGTCATGCAGGGATGAGGAAAAGACACAGAAAACTCAAAAGCTGCCTTACAGGAACTGGTATCGGGAGCATACGGGGACTGGTATCGGGAGCAAAAGCCGCTTTTGTGGCTTTGTGGGGCGACAGGGTTAAGGAAAGCTAAAATTCCACAGAATAACTTTTATCTGATTAATTATTATTATTATTATTATCAGGACAATTTATATAGCGCTGTACGCATGGTTTAAAATCCAAAATGAAAAGCGCTTTGACACCGCTGACATGTCAATGAAGGTTAGAAGGTGGCGATGTTAAAATCCACTGTGATGATGAAAAGAACTTTGCTGCCGTGAAGAAGTCCGGTACAAAGTCCTTTAGAAGCGGTCCTTCAAGTAAAACTGCAGCCCCCTTGATATGCCAACGAGGAGCGGAAGATGATGTTGAAAGTCCGCGAGTTGGTAGTAGGAGTTTCTCCGTATGGATATAACCACCGGAAAAGTTCCTGAAGTGGTCTTCCGCAAGAAGATAGTTCCGTCGTCGAAATCGGCAAATCCGACGAAGATGGAAAATCCAGCGGAGTCCAGAAACGACAGCCAACCGCAAATCCGCCAAATTTTCATGCAGCAGCCGATGCGGCTGACTTTGGCGCACACCCGACGGATGACGACTGACTTGAACTTCCAGGACGACGTGGAAAGGTAGAGGACGGCACGAGACACGTCGGAACCGAAGAGCGAAACGCCGTCGTCGCGAAGATGAATGCTCGAGCGAAGCTTGGAACGACCGTCGATCATCGCATGGCGCTATAACAATAGCCAACATGGCAACGTCCTGCACAGGCGGAGAGACCGACTCGAGGCTTCCGAAACGACGCGAAACAGTTGAGGACAGCCAAAACTCCTCAGAAAACGGGAATGGGGTGGAAAGTTAGCAGAGTGGTAACAACGCCGGACGATGGAGCAGAAGGTCACGGGTTCAAGGCCTGCAGGAGTCCTCAGGTTGACTTAGCCTTCTTTCGCCAGACGGCGATGGCAACTGAGTAGCGGATTAATCCAAAGAGTAAACCGGCACGTTGGATAAGAACACTAGCCCCGTATCATGTAACTTGCACCAGTCGCCTGACTGAGGGCCTAGGAAACAGAGATCAGCGCCACCTATAAGCCTTCAGAGCTTGGGAAGGACTTTACTTTTTTTATAAAACAAGACAAAATTGCAAATTAAGTTTTAACATTTTGCCTGTTTGAAATTTATTGTTGTTCTTCCAATGCAAATATCATTACTCTACACTTAGAATAAAATAAAACCAGTCAGGCCTACAACTTTAGCACATCAAAAACAAAATAACTCCATGCTAACACTGAAAGCCTGAGCCCATCAAGAACTTACTGTATTAACTAGGGTATAATACACAATTTTTTTCCACAAAAATCGGTGCAAAGTCTTGGTGCTCATTATACTTAGAAGTCCTTCTGTGCTTTTCAGCCAAACACTACTCACTTGTATGGCCCAAAGCGTAGCGCTTTAGGCTGGTGCCCTAAGCATTATTATAAAGGTGCTATACAAATTCACAAATTTGAAAATTTACCAGTACTTGCATCTAATTTATGAAAGTTGCAGGCACTAATGGGTGAAAATAGAAGATATTGAGTTTTTGACAAAATGAGAACAGAATATAGTAGGACTCTGTCCAGTAGCAGCTAGCAACCAGACTGATTAAAAATTAAAACGTTTATGAAGCTGTCTAGACCTAAATAAATGCAATACTTTTAACCATAAATAACCTTTGAAAGTATAATATTTCATCATCAGAAGCGCGTGGCTGGCGGGGGCCGTTGCATCACCCCTTGACCATGACCCCGCCGAATGGCACGACTCCAGAGAGTAGATGGAATCTCGCTCGTCTGGGAACGGATGTGGTCGATCCATCTTTTCCTGGGACGACCAGGACAGCGCTTCCATGATCGGTCAGGTGGACGACCGATGGAGAGGTCGACGTGGCAGCGGAGGGCTTGATGAACAGGAACTGTCTCTTCAAGGCGGGCTGCATGTCCAAAATGGCAAGGCGGCGCCTACTTATCAGTTCATTCAGTGATGGTAATCCAGTCCACGAGGATATCTCCACGTTGGTAATGAAGTCATACCAGCGTACTTCAAGGATCTGACGTTGGCACCTCATATGGAAGGCTTCCAACTTCCTTACTTCCGAGGCGAGTAAGATCCAGGTCTCGGCCGCGTAAAGTAGGACAGACAGAACAATTGTCTGGTACAGACGGAGCTTGATGGCCAGAGAGAGACGTCTGTCCTGCCAGATATTATGCAGGGAGAACATGGCAGTAGAGGCTAGGGTGATGCGTCTGGTCAGATCTTGATGACAGTGTCCATTGGAGGACTGCACGCTACCAAAGTATGTGAAACTGTCTACTGACTCAACACACTCCCCATCAACCACGATAGAGGGGGCTGTGATCCACATCCTAGGTTCTGTAACTTGGTTTTAGTCCAGGAAACCATATCAGATCCACCATAGATGCCATCCTAGCGTTAAGACTGCTTTCCGAGTTACACCGGGAGTTTGGCCGCCCTCTGAATGTAGCCTACCTGGATATTAAGGCTGCATTTGATTCGGTGGATTGGACCGCTTTATGGAAAGCATTGCGCGCCAAAGGAATTCCAGATATTTTGCTCCGTCTGATAGAAGATTTGCACCAGAATACGAGAGCTAGCATCCGGATCGGTCAAAATCTCTCTGCTCGATTCTCAACTACACCTGGTGTGAGACAGGGCTGTATACTCGCACCAATCCTCTTCTGCATTGCCATCGACTGGATCTTAGATCACATGTCTGTGAACCATGGCATTAGCGTCGGGTTACACCGCTTCACAGACCTGGTCTACATGAGCGATACAACTCTGTTTCTACCTTCTGCTACCAATGCCTCTGAATACCTCTCTAGTTTCAGCCATGCTTCTGCTCCTCTTGGTATGAAGGTTTCCTGGACTAAAACCAAGTTACAGAACCTAGGATAATATTTGAAAAGATACAAACACCTGTAGCCTGTCTCACTGCCCTCAAGATAAGTGACATCAAGCAGCAATGTCGGCTGCTGGTTCCTTTAGGGGGGAGGAGTAAAATTGCAAAAAGGTGCCTAACAAGCTATCCAACAATTTGCTCTTGCTAACTTTGTGTATCTAGAAAGTTCTAAGTCTTTAGACACAGTGCAAAGATTATACTCTTAGGTGAAATTTCAGGTTCATGTTATACATAGGTTTTAAGATTTTTACATTGTGGTAACTCTTGAAACTCAGGGTGCATATTATATGCGACTGTGTATTATACCAAAGATAATACAGTAATTGTTAAATCAACATGCTTCAAGCGGTCAAATTGAACTGCAAATTTAGAAGCCAAGCTTCAATTATACCCTAGTTGAGCAATGTTAGAGCAAAAAACAAAATGATAATCTTGTATTTTTTAACAACACTTGTGAATTGTTATTCAACTGCAATGTTGCAGTATTGCAGTTCTTTTATTCATTGCATTTATCACACCAACTAACATTTGTCTCAGGAGTGCCACAACAAAAATTCCCAATTTTAACTCTTATAATTATAACCTAAGTGAAATTTTATAGGCCTGCATCCTAACGTCAGAAATGTTCATTCCTTTTTTCCCAATCCAATTACCTAAAATGGAACAACTGGTTTTCAAATAACTATCGCAATATATTTCATTTATAAACACAGTTTAACCTCTTGCGTGGGTGCGTCGTATATATACGACGCGCGTCATTCATTCCACAAATGGGTTCGTCGTATATATACGACGCTCAACTTCAATGTCTGTTACTGAAATGGGTTCGTCGTATATATACCTTCCAATGCAATAATTCTTTTCAGTTATTATCCATTCGGTAGATGGCAGCTCTTGCTTAGCTATAGTGCCTCTATAAGCAAGGATAATAGGTAAAATGCGAGCGAGGGGTCGGATTTTAGCTGTGTGAAGAAGAAGATGGCTGCACAAAAGCGATCTCGTGTGCTCTCCGGCGCAGAAATTTGCCGAATGCTTGCCGAATCGGACGACGATTCGTTGGTTTACGACAGCGAGTCAGAGGTGGAGGACTCAGACGCTGAAAAGAGCGATCTTCAGATCGACGACGACAGCGGTGGTATAGTATCCTATGATGCTAGTGACTTTGCTTGGGGTGATGCCCCGAGCCGCACTCCTACCAGACTTCCTTTCACAGGTGCCCCTGGTAGGACTACAGTAATATCAGATACTAAAGATGTCTTGCAGTACTTCAGACTCATTCTAACTACTTCAATGTTAGAAATGATTACACTGGAGACCAACAGGCGTGCAGAGCAACTGCAGCAGGAACCCATGAAAGCCAGATCTAGAATTAGGCAATGGGTTGCTGTAGATGTGGATGAACTGCTTGTTTTCTTGTCCATGATACTTTACCAAGGAATATTACACAAGCCTACCTTGGAAATGTACTGGACCAAAAAGCCTCTCTTTCAAACACCATATGTTTCCAAGATTATGAGTGAAAACAGGTTCAGATTGTCGACAAAATGCTTGCATTTTGTCGACAATTTAAGCCTGCCAGTTACATATCCAAGTAAAGGTGAGAAATCCTTTGCCAAAATAAGACTCTTCTATGATTTAGTGATTCAACAATTTAGTTCAGTCTATATTCCAGAGCAGGATATAGCAATTGATGAATCACTGATGCTGTGGAAGGGTCACCTGGCTTTCAAGCAATATATTGCCCTGAAGAGGGCCAGGTTTGGAATAAAGTCCTATGCCCTGTGCGAATGTAGCTCAGGGTACATTTGGAATGCACTAGTCCATACTGGGTCTTGTATGGAATTAGTTGACTCCCCCGACAATTTGATCTCCTCTAAACTTGTTTTGACCCTGGCCAAGAATTTGCTTGGTAAAGGATATACCATTTTCATGGACAATTGGTACTCCTCACCTGCTCTGTACCGACAACTTCGGTCCAACAATACCGATGCTGTTGGTACGGCGAGGAAGAACAGGAAAAACATGCCACCTGAAATTCAGAAAAAACTCAAGAGGGGGAAACAGTTGCATGTTTTTCTAAAGACCTGATGGCCATGAAATGGATGGACAAGCGGGAGGTCTGCATGCTGTCGACAGTACACAACAATGCTATGACCATGGTCAAAAACATGTCGTGATGTCGACGTGCAAAAGCCAGTTGTTGTTGTAAGTTACAACAACAACATGGGGGCTGTAGACCTTGCTGACCAGATGTTGACCGCTTACCCCACTGAGCGTAAGCGGGTCAAGATCTGGTATAAGAAGCAGTTCAGTCATCTTCTCAGTCAGATGGTCCTCAATTCGTACATCTTGTACAAGAAAAACAACCCTGCTGAGAAGATGAGCCATCTGCAATTCAGGATTAGACTGGTCGAACGCTTGCTGGAAGCTCATCATAAGTCCAAACAATCCCATTCCCAGCAATGCGGGCGACCATCCCTTGATGATTCCAACCCACTGCGGTTGACTGCACGCCATTTCTGTGAATTTATTCCATTGACTGAGGGGAAAAAGCCACCCCAACGTCGGTGTCGAGTCTGCTCTTCACACAAAAATGAGAAAGGAAGGGAAAGGCACTGAAAAAGTTGACTAGATATTACTGTCCAGATTGTGATGTACCTCTGTGCTTCACACCGTGCTTTCGTATATAATCACACCAAGCTCAGTTACTAGTATCACAGGTATTGTATCGCTGGACTGCGTCACCGAAACGGCCCTTTTCAGGGCCACCAAATATTGAAAAGGAATTACGACGACACTGCAATGTTTGATAGTCTAATTTTTATTTGTTTATATTTTACTGTATGTTATGTTTTGTGTTTCAGATTTCAAACTTATCGAAAAATTGTCAGTTCTCCGAGCAATGGTTCTCTGAGCAATGGTTTATGTTAGGTTTTTATATGTACATATGTCTGTATGTATGTATGTATGTATGTATGTATGTATTTATGTAAGTTTATGTCACGCTTATTACTGTGTTTGTTATGTTTTTCAGATTTCAAGCTCTTCTAAAAATGTTCCGTTCTCCGAGCAATGGGTGCTTGCGTTAGAAAAATCATAACTCCCCGAAATTGTTTTCAAAAGTTTTGAACTGATCTGTTCCAAAGACACCCACCTACAACTGTACTGCTGAACCTAGGTGGGTCATCACTGAAAAAAATTTTTTATTGACCGTTGAAGTAAATTTTTGGGAGGGGTCATATTTTGGCCTGTAGAGTGGGCCCAACCACCAAAATTTCTTTTTTGGCATGGATGGATGGTAAGTACAATAAAAATGCTAAGCAATGATGCAAACCAGATCCTTGTAGCTTCTACATAGCATGTTATGTTGTGTGTTTCAGATTTCAAGAATCTCGCTAAAAATCTCACTTCTCCGAGCAACGGGTGCTTGGTGTAGAAACATCATAACTCCCCCAAATTGGGTCCAATCTTCAAAAGTTTTGAACTGATCTGTTCCAAAGACACCCATCTACAACTGTACTGCTGAAACTAGGTGGGTCATCACTGAAAAAAAATTTTTATTGACCATTGAAGTAAATTTTTGGGATGGGTCATATTTTAATTCCCCTGTTAAGAGGTTAAAGAGAATTCTAAACAGTAGAGACTGAAAGAATGGAATTAATTTACAACACCAACTAATTTCATACATTAAGATTGGAAAAATTATTTTCAAAATAAATTCTCAAACCCAACTCACTTAAATGGGAATTTCTTGCTGATAAACGAGGTGTTGCAATTGCTGAGCTAACATCCTGAAGAACACACTGAATCTACAATTGTAACATAATGGTAATGAAATAGTAATCAAATTCAACATTTCAAACTATATATTTACTAAACTAATCAGGTCAGGTCTTCGTCCTCCAGCTGTGTCCAGCTATTGACTTCTCCATGATATCTCTCCAAAGTTGTCTGTCCTTTGCTATTTCTTCTAAAGTCATTCGATGTCTTCCGTCAGTTTTTCCGTTGTTATTCAGTCCTGCCATGTGCAGATCCTCTTCCAATCCATCCATCCATTGTCTTTTTGGTCTTCCTTTAGATCTTCTCCCTTCTGGCTTGTAGCTGAAAATTCGTTTCGGATTTCTTATTTCTTCCATTCTGAGTATGTGTCCAGTCAATTTCATTCTTCTCTTTCTGATTACTTCCAAGATGCTCGGTTGCAGTGTTCTCTCTCTAACTTCTTCACTTGTTATCTGTTCTTTGAATACAATCCTTTGAATCCAGTTCTTTGAATCCAATCCAATTCAACCCTTCTAAGCCATTTATTTATTTTCTGTTGCTGTTATTTTTTCTCCAATTCATTTTTTCTTACTTTTGTTTTCATCCCAATGTCATGTCTTTTGAAAATTTTGGTATGTAGCCTGTTGAATGTAGATCCTGTCATTGCTATTCTTCTTTTGATCTCCAAGTCCAAACTTCCCTCTGCTTCCAAATCACTTCACAAGTAAACGAATTTCTTCACCATTTCAATTTCTTTTCCATTGTGTGTTACTATTGGCCAATCTCCCACTTTCTTTGTAAGTTGCATTATTTTTGTTTTATTAGTGTTTTTCTGCAATCCAAATTTTCCACTCTGTTATTAAGGTCACTATTAATTCTACAATCCTTCAGAGATGTGAACAAGAACTCATCCCTCAAGGACAGTACCAAGACCAAGGACTCAACCTTCAAGGCCAGGACCAGGGCCAATAACTCAACTCTCAAGGCCAGGACCAGGACCAGGACCAGGACCAAGAACTTTACTACAAAAATTAGTAAGTCCTTGAAACAACATGTCCGGTCATACTAATTAAGCCGTTATTTAAATGCCAAGATGATAATCCAGATTACTAATGCATATTACGCAGTACAGTTGACATTTGAAGAATGGAACAGACCAAACATTGCTCTTTTGCATTATTAAGCATAGTCAGTTACAGTTTTGTTTCAGTTATTGATTATTTTTCAGTTACAGTTACAGTTATTAAAATTATTTTTAATGTAATGTAATGTAACAAAATATTTGTATAGCACCTCTTCTGAAAAATCACTCAGAAGCGCTCCCACAGCAAATTACTGTATATTGACAAAGAGATAAGTTTTAAGTCGTTTCAAAAAGAGGGCCATAGAATTAGGAGTTGCTAAGCCACGCATACTGGCGTCAAGAGCATTCCAAAGGAGAGGGCCAACTGATTCAAAACCTCGCTTCAGGAACATGGAGGTTCGTGCTTGGGGCACATTGAGAAGACCATTGGTTGTGGACCGAAGACATGGCCGACCAGGGATAGAGCTAAGAGGATGGAGTGGCTCTGAAAGGTAAGATGGAGTGGCACCATAAAGAGAGAGTGCAACCGCTCTCAACATACGAAACTCAACTCGAGCAGGATAAGGCAGCCAGTGTAAAACAGACATCATATAATCACTAATGTGATCACGTCTTGTGACACCAGCAATCATCCTGGCTGCCGAACGAAGAACCATCTGGAGTTTCTCAAATCGCACCGATGGAAGACCAGCAAAAAGTGAACCACAGTAGTCAAGCCTTGAGCAAATAAATGCATGAATCAAAGTAGAAGCAGATGGCATGTCTAGTGTACGTCGAATCACTCTAAGCTGGCGGAGATGATAGAAGCAACTGCGACAAAGTGAGTTAATATGATCCATAAAGGTTAACTCAGAGTCAAGGATTATACCAAGATCACGGACAGAAGACGAGAAAGAGAGGCCAGGGAAGGCAGACTGCATAGACATATGATCAATTTTTAAGAGCTGACCTCGAGTACCAAACCAGATGAGCTGAGTTTTAGCTGGATTAAGTAAAAGACGATTTGAGTGCATCCATGAATGAAGTCACAGGCTTCAACAAATTCATGAGTGATCTGCAGCGCATTAGTGGGGCTGGAATGTGAATAGGCCTGAATATCATCAGCGTACATATATAGTAAAGAAGTGCAGAGGCGGACCTTAATAATCGCCTTCATAACTATTATCATTATTCACCTCATGTCTGTTAGATATAGTAGATAGGGATTGGCTGTAATGTTATTCGCTGATTTCTTATTGGATGTTATCTATAATAAAAGACTAAGTTCGGGGCAGCTGACGGCTTTCCTCTGACTCGTTTGCGACATCAGACTTTGAGAATATTACACGGGGTCAGAGGATAGCACGGCGAACCGAGCAGTCAGTTCCATCATCATAAGACTCTCGTGTGAGTTGGTTCCCCATATAGTAGACGGGCCTAAACTCCCGTTTACTATAATTGGTGGAGAACCGGGGTACGAAAAACCCCTCGTCTCCAAGCCTCTCGTATCGTCGAACAATTCGCCGTGAGGTTCATGGATGAAAATCGTGACATAACTGGACATTGTCAGCTTTGGAGCAGACAGACTTTTTCATCTACTTAATGCTCGGAAGAAAAACTGCTCGAAGTGACAACTTTTTCGATCATCGTTAAGCAGAAAAATCAACGAAAACCTATCATGTCGATCAGTTCTATCAATCTGAAGGCGCGTGAGAAATGCGAGCCAACGTTCATCTAAGGGCTGAAACAGTCGCATTTCAGTCGAAATGAATTCTCGAACTACGCCAGAAAATCATCGGGAAAACGTGCATTCGGAAACATCAGTCAACGCAACGTCTGCTAGTCTTCGTCCTCCTCGTCCCCACCGCCGCCCCATCTATGAACGCAGCGGGGTCACAAAACTTCGTCTTCGCCAGTCAACGTCCATTTCATCGTATCGCAGTCAGTATCAATATCGTTTCGTTCATCGTCAATAGTCTACAATGAGGCAGAACTCCACCTCTGTGTCTCAGCAGAGTTTTGAATGGCTCTGCGTCTGTCAACCTGTCGTCAAAGTTCATCGCCAATCGTCTTCACTCTTCAGTAGCCGTCGTGTTTTCGACGCGACGCTGTACCACGCCGATGTCATCGTCGCCAGGAAACATCGTCTTCAGACCGTTCTGACGGCGCGTTCCTTTCGTGCTATCAGAGGACAATTATTCCTCATTATCACGTCGTCGGAAATCAAACCAGTCGCTGAATCCTATCTACGCCCTCCTTCCTTCCTGGACATTATCATCGTCGCCAATCTCTCTGTTGCTGGACGACAGAGACCGCCAAAGTTCCGATGCAACACCAGGAAAGAAAACATTCTGACAGTAACTTTCTAAAAACATTTTCCCCTCCCTGAACATTCAATAATTCTTTCATTTATTCATTAATCGTTCACTCATCACTGTAATATTTTAAAATTTTTAACTCTTGACTGCAGAAAAATTAAAACAATATCACTCGTCCATAATATTTAGAATTGAAATTTCATATTATATTTTGTTAATTTTCTCGATTTTTTTTCTTCAAGGTATTTTAGTTATTTATTTTAAGTGGATAAAGTGCTATGTGTAAGTGTTTAAAGGAGTTTATGATAAGTCTAATTGATTCCAGATTGCATTAGTTATGGCATTTCAAAGTTAATGTAAAGAATAAGGCAAGCTCTGACATCCGAGGTCAATGCCGGATTATTTTTCACGTTTCTATACGAGTTGTTTGCAGAAGTTATAACGATATCAGTGACCGGGTTTTGGAACGGAGCAGCCACGCTTGTTTTGCGCGCGCAGTGAATAATCAGATGTACCATAATGGGCCACTAGAAAAGGGCTAGTATAAAAGATTAATGGCATCCAGTTTGGGTCCACTTGGAGTTCGAGAGTGTTCCTGGGAAACAGTCCTACTTTTAGTCGACACGTACAGGGTTTTTAAACACTTACTCCGTAGCGGTGGCGTGCTTTGGTTTTTAAGGTCACAAGTACTGTAATCTTTAAGAAGAGATTGATTAGTAATTCTCTTGGATGCAGTATCGTGGAAAGTATATCAGAATTTATTAACATCAAGAGAGCCTCTGCCCTAGATCAGATTTCATGTCTTAACGTTAATGCTGGTTAAAGGTCATTGCGAGCGATTTTCAGATGTTGGCACACATTTGCATTTTATGATTGCAGAATTTTTATTTTAAGGCGTTATTCTCGTTCACTAGGTGACTCTGGCCAAGTCCTTAGAGTACGTAGGTGATGTCTGTAGTCGAAATTTGAAGTTGAAATGGTTATTCATCAGTTAAAGTCATTATTTCATTGAATAGAGTCAATTGGGTGAATTTCGATGATTGTAGTTAAAAAATTGCTTTACAGAGATAAATCGTGAGAATGGCGTTGCATTATTTAAAAAAATACAAAAAAATAGAACAGAACAGAAAATATATGAAAAAACAGAAAAATCTCATCTTACCCTTAAAATATAGATTTGCATGTTAGTATATTTTTGCTAGAATGTTTGTGTCTTTATATTAGAAGTCAAGTCATTTTTATGTTGGAAGAGACTCAGAGAGTGAGATTGAATTTCAGGTTTTGCATTATTTTAGATGAATCATATGTCTCGACGCCGGTTGTCAGTACAGTATTCAAATAAGGTCCTAAGTAATGACAGAATGCTAGACACGTGAACCCTCTTTATGTTAGTCGTTAGTGCTTCGGGTTTCCAGTCGGACAGATGTTCCTTGAGATAGTGCAGTTGCTTGAAATTTGTGGATTTGTTCAGTGATTGAGACAGATTGAGACAGCATTAATTTCAGTTTACCATCAAAGTTCAAGATTAGTTCGTAGTTAACGTGTATTTTTTTAGCATTTGGCATTATTTCGTTTTTTATCCATGTTTACCTAGAATTTGATTGTATAAGTCGTGTTGAATTATTTTGATCATTATTCGCTTTAAATTCATATTCTTATTGTAAGCCGTGCTATATAACTTTTGCCAACATATTCGTGTTATCTCTAAATCTAAGTGGATTCGCTTAGACTCGCTTTTAACATTTCCGCCTTAATCGTTTTCGAGTTCCTAACTTCCTGTCCAAATAGTCTCTTATTACATTTTGATAACTAGTGTCGTCGGAAAGAGTCGTATTATATCCTGGCCCGAGTCCACAAATGACTTTCCAGAGTTTGGCTTTCCACACATTCTTTTGAAGTGTTGTATTCGCTCATTAACATTAGTTGCCGGAAATGTCTTTTGACGTGTGTTTCCTAATTAATGCGTTTCCAGTTCTTCGCAGTTGCCAACTTTTCTACTTCGTGTTATATGCTATTTTCAGAGAGATTTTGGTGTCTTTGAAGCGATAGCTTTCCATTGGTTGCATGCCAATTCTAATCTTAAGCGTGGAAGTACACTTCATGATTGTTGTATATAATATGTTGATCTTAGATTTCGTTTCCTGTAGACTTTTTGCAAGTCGTCTAATCAGCGGATGTGTCTATTCTAAATAATATCTATCTTGTGTTCTTTTAGCAGTTATGAGATCACTTGGATGTCCTCATCAGTTTCATGTTTATTTTACCCTCTATAGCGAGGCAGAATTTTCAGATTTGAACTCAGTTTAAACTAATTAGTCTTGCACATTGTGGGTGTTTCATCAACATCCTTTGCCAAGTTTCTCTGTGCTTTTATAACTTGTTTTATTAATGGTTTTGTCTCGTATTCACGAGTCGTTGAGAATTTTAGCGAGTGTTTCCATAATCGTTCGCCAAAGTCTGATTTAGAATCGCATATCTTTATGTTTGTTTAAGCATACTTCCTCTCCCCCGAAACCCCTTTCCTACCTCTAGTCCATGGTTACCTTGATTTTGATTTCAACGAAGGAAATCCCCATGACCACCTTACATTTTTACAAGTATTACATATATATTTTTAAAATCCGTTGGGTGGACCCACATTAATTACTCTTATAGTATATTTTGTACATCCCAGTCGTGATGTCCCGAGGGGAGGAGTATTATAGTAAAGAAGTGCAGAGGCGGACCTTAATAATCGCCTTCATAACTATTATCATTATTCACCTCATGTCTGTTAGATATAGTAGATAGGGATTGGCTGTAATGTTATTCGCTGATTTCTTATTGGATGTTATCTATAATAAAAGACTAAGTTCGGGGCAGCTGACGGCTTTCCTCTGACTCGTTTGCGACATCAGACTTTGAGAATATTACACGGGGTCAGAGGATAGCACGGCGAACCGAGCAGTCAGTTCCATCATCATAAGACTCTCGTGTGAGTTGGTTCCCCATATAGTAGACGGGCCTAAACTCCCGTTTACTATACATATGTGTTTTAAAATTATACTAGAAAGATGCTCGCTTCGCTCGCAGTGCAGGATAATACTAAAACCCAATCATTGAATTCATGCTGCTGAACGTTTCAATGATGTACATACGCCATGTAGCCAAGCTCTGACACTGCAACGACGCCGTCAAGCGCCCGGCGTGGCGTTCGCTTCGTGGCTGTTAAGCCGCGAGTTGTACACATTATAATGCTGCAACGCACGCTTCATCAAATGCTTCACGTGGCGTTCGCCGTGTGGCGTTAACCCCGGCGTGGCCGTTCGCCCGGCGTGGCGTTAAGCCGGCGTGGCTGTTCGCCGGCGTGGCGTTCGCCGGCGTGGCGTTAACCGGCCATTGGCCATTCGCCGCTTGGCGTTGGCGTCGCCGTTCGCCGCATCGCTGTTCACGCCGGCGTCGCCGTTAAGCCGCGAAGCCTGAGGTTCCAGAACGACCAATCAGAACGCTCACCCAGCCAACCAATCAGAACGCTTGAAGGTAACGAATGAGAACGTCACACAGCCAACCAATCAGAACGCTCACACAGCCAACCAATCAGAACGCTTGAAGGTAACAGACATACAGAGCAAGAATTTTAATATTATAGACTAGAAAGATGCTCACTTCGCTTGCGGTGCAGGATAATACTAAAACCCAATCCTTGAATTCATGCTGAACAACGTTTCAATGATGTACATATGCCACCTAGCCAAGCTCTGTGCCACGTAATAATTAGGCCTATGTACGTTAAAATCACGCAACTGTGACCATTTGTGACGCTGTACACGTATTTTTTGTGTAGGTTAAAATTGCGCAACTTCCTCAAGCTACGCCCACCAACGCATCTCGACGTTGTACACATTATGACGTTGCAATGAACAATTGAACGTAGGCTTCGTCAAACGCTTCGACTAAACCGTTTGGTTACCAATAGCAACGTCGTCTTCGAATATCGCCCACCAACACATCGCGACGTAAGGACTAAACCGTCTACCAATAGTCAACCAATCAGAACGCTTGAAGGTAACAGAGATAGAGAATAAGGATCTTAATATAATAGATGGCGCAAACAAGCGTGCAACATCAGCAGTATAAAGTATATACAGAAGTGACCCAAGGACCGAGCCCTGAGGGACTCCACAAGTGACTGGCACTTCACAGGAGTAGGTAGAACCAAGCGATGCAATCATGCGGCGTTCAGAGAGATAGAATTTTAACCAGGCCAGGGGAATACCAGAGACACCAAATGAGACAGAGAGGCGCTGTAGAATATCGTGGTCAATAGTGTCAAAAGCAGCACTGACATCAAATAGGGCAAGAAGAGTGACTTCTGACCGATCGATGGCCCTATAGAGATCTGAGAGAAGATGCAAGAGAAGCGTTTCAGTGGAGTGTGAGGCACGGAAACCAGACTGGTATTTCGGCAGCAAATCATTAGCCTCAAGATATGGAAGCAGCTGAAGAGTGACAACCTTCTCAAGGACCTTAGATAAGAAACAAGGTTTGAGATAGGGTGATAACTTGACATTTCAGACTCATCAAGGCCAGTTTGCTTAAGCCTAGGCTTAACTATTGCCAGTTTATGCGATACAGGTAGGCAGCCTTCTTTAAGAGACCTATTGCAGAGTAACGCTAAAAAAGGCAAAAAACAGTCAATATAGTCATGCACAATAAAAGTCAGAATCGGATCGAGTTCACAGGTTTTCATAGGCATAGAGAGGATGACGTGTCGAAGAACATCCAACATAACTTCGTCAAGTCCTGTAGACAAACATCTGTGGTTGTAAACTTTGGTGGCTGCGACCCAGCTGTAGCATCCCTGACACGACGAACTTTAGATATCAAATAATCCACGAACTGATTTGCAGTAAACGATAAATCCACATTCAGTTGTGAATTCGAAGGCTTTGTACCACCGAGAATATCATTGAATGTTTCCCAGAGTCTACGAGAACAGTGAGCATTACGTGAAATTTGACACTCCCAGTAGTTTCTTTCTTTGTCACAAAAAAACTTATGCATGTCCCTGATCATAAGTAGTCTCACGACGGTCATCCAGGTTCTTTGTTCGTCTGAATTTCCGCTCACACTTCCTAACACGACGTCGAAATGTTCTGCATTCTGCGTCAAACCATAGTGTCAGAGGTTTATGACGAATCTTAACCTTGCATACTGGAAGGAGATGATCAAGAAACCTCTTGTTGTTGAGTGTATATTTGAATATCAGATGCAGGAACAACAAACATCCTCACGAGTGATAATGAGATCCAAACATCCTCCACTGACGTGAGTTGACTCATTGACCAGTTGTACAGTTATAGTTACAGTTAAAGTTATTGTCATTTTTCAGTTACAGTTTCAGTTACAATTATTTATTTTTCAGTTAATCGCCATTGAACACATTAATGAAATTTCGACGTTTTTTCTTAATACACAATCACCCGCCTCTCGCTCAGAGCGAAAACCGACTCTGCTTAAAACGATTTAAACATGTAAAAAACTCAAATCTAGTGACGGAACTAGTGACGGAAGCAGGAAGAAAGAAGTTCGCATTGCATGGTGTTATCGCTACAACATTGCAAATATCCACATCTCTCGGGAAAAAAAAACAGAAATAGTATGCAACTATATATACAATTAATTATTTTTCAGTTATTTTAGCTATTTCAGTTATTTGTTTTTCAGTTACAGTTTCAGTTACAGTTAACTGATTTGTTATTTTTCAGTTAACTGATATTTCAGTTACAGTTACAGTTAACTGAAACAACACTGGTCAGTTATTAAGCATAGAGCTGCATTTTAAAACACTCATGTTTCCCACAATGAATCTGACATTCTTGCCCTATGTGGGCGCATTATGATTCCGTTTGAAAGAATAAATGCTTCACTGGAGCAGGCGTCGCAGATGTGCATAGAATTCCCTGAAAAAGTGGTGGCAAGTGGACAAACTGTTGTGAACAGGAAGCTGTTTCAATCGTCATTTGTGAACCTGGTGATGGCAAATTGATAGCCTGTAGATATTCTCCCATTTGTCGCTGCAGAGTCACTCAGACTAAAAATAACCTATAATTCATTCACTAAGCAAATACATTTTAACCTAGATTTTATATGGCCATGACTGATTTCAAAAACAATTCAAAGACTCAACCTTCAAGGCCAGGACCAGGACCAAGGACTTGAAACTGGTCCGTTAAGGAGTCCTTAAGGCCAGGAACAAAGCTAACTAACATAACTAACATCCCTGCAATCCTTGAGAGGCATTCTGCTAATAGACATGTATCATCAGCATATTCTGCATCACCTAAATTTCCTGGCTTTAGATGTTACCAACCCACTTGTATTTTCAATTCGTCTCATGATGGGAAAATAATGAAGAGTATTGGTGATAGGATATATCATTGTCTAAATCCTGTTTTGATTTTGAACCATTCAGTTTCTTCTCCCTCAATTCTGATCAGAAATGGAGTCAAGGCCACAACTTTTGAGGCCAAGGAGAGGCCAAGGAATTGTCACATGAGGCCAAGGCCAAGGACAGCAGGTCCAAGGCCAAGGCCAGGGACCAGAGGTTCAAAGCAAAGGTCAAGGACATCAGGTCCAGGGTCGAGATCAAGCCCCGAGGTCGAGGCCACGCCCAAGGACCTCGCCTGAAGGCTATTACACTATAAAGTTTGATTTTTGACAGTTGCACAGTTGCTAAAGACAAATGATAGACGAGACACCCAAGTTGGTATGTTGTGGTGAACTGGCAAAGGACAGACCTGGCACTTCAACATATAAGCAAAATCTAAATCGTCGAAAGTGACAAATATCTGTCCAAAGTATATTGACGAAAATGCTATAAAACCATATATTATCAACATCAACAGAACACAAAATGCCACTTTCAGTTATGCTATCTATAATATTAAGATCCTTGCTCTGTATGTCTGTTAGCTTCAAGCGTTCTCATTGGTTGGCTGTGTGAGCGTTCTGATTGGATGGCTGTGTGACGTTCTCATTCGTTACCTTCAAGCGTTCTGATTGGTTGGCTGGGTGAGCGTTCTGATTGGTCGGTCTGGAACCTTAGGTTTCGCGGGTTAATGGCGACGCCGGCTTAACGGCAACAAAGCTTAACGGCGACGCAGCGGTTTAACGCCACGCTTGGCGTTTGACGAAGTGTATGTTGCAGCGTCAGTGTGTACAACTCACGGTTAACGGCGGCGCAAAAGCTTAACGCCACGCCGGGCGCTTTGACGGCCGCACGTTGCAGCGTCAGAGCTTGGCTACGTGGCGTATGTACATCATTGAAACGTTGTTCAGCAGCATGAATTCAATGATTGGGTTTTAGTATTATCCTGCACTGCGAGCGAAGCGAGCGCAAGCGAAGCGAGCATCTTTCTAGTTACTAGCATAAATTCAATAAGTTTTTCAAGCAAAAGTTAAATGTTATGGCCATTCACATTAAATGTGCTTGTTGCATTTCAGAAATACTAAACAACAGAGGTTAAACGGAAGTCAAGATAAATAATTAAGTAAAGAGACTAGACTATGTGTTCAGGTATTATTCGTCTCCCTGATAATGACAAGAGGGCTGAGGCACACTTCAACAGTGTGAATGCACGATTGTCTTGTTTAATTCCATGGCGTGATGGCTTGGCCCCAAGTACAAGGCCAAGAACTTTACTCCAGAGGCCGAGGACATCAGGTCTGAGGCCAAGGCCAAGGAATTGTATCCCGAGGCCAAGGCCAAGGACTGCGTCACTTGGCGCCTTGAGGCAAAGACCACAACCTCGAGGACTCCAAGTCTGACTCTGATACATGCTAAAAATGTGCTGTATAAATTTTCATTTAGCCTTATTATTTTGGCATGAATGCCATATTTCCCCAAGAGTTTCCATGTCCCTTCTCTCCAAATAGAGTCATAAGCTTGGGCAAAATTGATGAAGCATATGACCAAATTAAATTCTAGTTTTTTTCTCAATGAGTTGTCGCAGGACGAAGATTTGGTCTAGAGCAAGACCGAAGCTGCAATTTGCAGTATCGGCCGAAGCCGAAGCTGGGGCCGAATATGCAGTCCTACATTTGGCCGAATCCAAAGCTAAGCCGAAGCTGTCTGTAATAGATTCGGCCGAAGCCGAAGCTATTGACATGCAGTCCTGAAAGTTAGCTAAGCAGCTACGAATAGTCATATTGGAGATGCAAACAAAATACGTGACTGATATGAAATATAAGCAGAAGTTAATTTTCTCACTTGTTAACTGAGAGTGACTTTTTACATAGGTTAGGCCTATAGAAAAACACATGAATAATATAAAGTGTAAATGACCTCAGACTCGATTTTACTATAAAAAAATCCAAATAGCATTTGTAAGCGCCATTTCCAACGTCGAGTATCACTTCGAAACGAAGAATGCAACTTAAATGTAATGCAACCGTTCAACATGACAGCTATTAGTTAATCGAATAAGGGGTTCTATTCAGGGGCTTCACAAGCTCCGGGCTCGATTCACCCAAACACAGACGTTGTTATATATAGGTCTATGCAGTGCCAGTAATAATGCGATAAAGTCTGTAGTCATAACTCCTTTGATAAATAAAGCCGTCATTATCAGTTCGCAAACCCGGCTGTGGCCGTTGCAAGCACCCCACCGATTTCGATCATGTGCAGTTTCCTATGCCTATGCAAATGTTAATCCGAAGTCACGAGATATTTGCATACGACCTTTGAAACTAAACGATTCAAAGCATTGGAATCGGCGATCAAAATTGATTAATTAAAGTTATTATAGTCACTTGACTCACTTCCTTCAAATCGTCCGCTCGCTCCATCACATCCGCCCTTAATCCCTTTATGACCTCCAATTACATTAATGATCCATGTTAACTATCAAAAGCAAATGCTACAATTGCTCTATAGAACATTATTCATTAGGCTTCTCAGTCACTCAACATTTGAAATTGAATTCAAGAGAGTGTACGTAAACATCATGCATAAGCAAGACTTTATAACAACGAAAACCTTTTACAGTCGTAATTTATATGACACCAAATGTTCGGCTTATGGCTGATACTCATACTTAGTTAAGGCCGAAGCCGAACATTATGAAAGCGATTAGGCCGAAGCCGAATGTTGGCCAGCCGAAGCCGAACTTTGGTCTCGCCCTAATTTGGTCAGAACATCCTCTTCCCTTCCTGAATCCACACTGGTTTTCCCTGAGAGTTTCATCTGCTGTTTAACATGACTCTGGTAAAAACTTTCCCTGGTACACTTAAGAGGCTGATTCCTGATTGTTGCAATTCCTTTCTCTCTCCTTTCTTGTGTATTGGTATTATAATTGCTTTTCTACAGTCTAATAGTGTTTTCTCGGTTTTCCATACTGCTGTCATCCATACTGCAGCCATACTGCATATTGTATATGTTACAGTGAAACTGTGAAACTAGTGATTTCACAAAATCCCTAACAAACTTAGGGGTTTCATGAAATCCCCATTTCACTTAGTGATTTCATGAAAACATTAAAACTCTAGGAATTTCACGTATTTACAGAAAAATGGGTGCGGCATTACACAATTTCACTAAAAATCAAAGTCAGTCACTTAGGGATTTCATGAAAACACAAAAACTCCAGGGATTTCGCATATTTACTGAACAAGTAAAACTGGTTAGTAAAGAGTACTAGAGTTCAGGAAGTCGATCTGGTCTCCCTGCACTTGGACCGATATAGCTGGTAACAATGGATCAGTCAAAGTATAGAAAAGAACAGTTTGGGTTTCTGTCAGTTAAGGTTTGAAAATAGCATGGTCAAAGTATAGAAAAGAACGGTTGGCACAAACAATGATTGACACATGACACCTGTATTATTAGTCTAGGCAATGGCTGGCTGCAATTACTGAGCACCTCCTTCTTTAAATGAGCCTATGCTTCTTGTCAACAGTTATCAATCTACCATTACAGCGCAGCAATCAAACAGTCTAATGCCCCTCAGTAAGCGTATGGAAGATATCACTAATGAATGTAAAAGTATGTAAAAGAAAGTAAAGAAAGAAAGTAAAAGTCTGAGGCTGAGAGAATGATAAAATGCTCTTGTATTGATCTACAACCAGGCGCCATTGGCAACAATGTCGCAATACCAATTCCCATCGTTGACAGAGGGAGAGGTGACCCAAGAAATATCATCTGGATTATTGTCGACCGAGATGAACACGACATGTATAGAATTGTTGCGCAAGCTGGTATTTGAAGCACAAAATATTCCAGGAATCAGTTGGATCTTTGTCCTCAACGACTCTTAGTTGACTCTGATGTAGACACATGATCCAACAACACACTTCGTCAAGCTCTGAAATCTTCAGCGTATGGTGGTCAAGGTTTCTTTCATTGCGACTGCAGCACGGGCAAAAAGCAATGTTGAACAGAGTGATGCAAATGCTTTAAATCACGGAAACTTTGCAACAGCAGATGCCATGGAAGTTTCACTTCTAAAAACAAGAATTCTTAATGAAGTTAGTGATTTCGTGAAATAACCGAAGCATTTTTCAGTAAATACACGATATCCCTAGAGTTTTTACTGTTTTGATGAAATCACTAAGTGAAATGGAGATTTCACGAAATCCCTAACCTTGTTAGGAAATCCCTAACCTTGTTAGGGATTTCATGAAATCACTAGTTTCACAGTCTCACTGTAACATATACACACTAGTGTTTTCACTGTTTTGCTTTGGAGCATTTCTGCTGTGATATTGCAGAGTCCTGGGACTTTGTTTTTTCTCAACTGTTTCACTGCCCTTTCTATCTCTTCCATTGTAATATCATCGCTTTCTTCACATAACTCATCCTTTATTTTACATCCATCCTCTGATTGATCTATTTCAAAAAAAGTTTCTTCAAGTTTGTTAGGGTCTTCTTGTTTTAGCAGCTCATCAAAATGTTGTTTCCATCTGGTCATGATCCTTTCCTTCTCTGTCAATATTTCTCCATTTCTATCCTTACCTGGTTCAATGTTTATTATCTTTGTACTTCTAGTAGTGCCATTTTAGCTGCTCGCACGTGTCAGTACGTGCTTTGGAATATTGCCATTCTTGGCGGTTTTACCGATGTCTTGTGCTTATTTCTTTGCGATAATCGCGTGGATTGTCGCAGAGCTGTTGTTTTTGAAGCGTTTGGCGATCGTCTTTGTGTTTTCTCTGCACTGAACATTTGGATTTATGTCGTCTGTGTCGGCGTGGTTGGCTCGCCATTTTATCTAAGCCACTAGCCAGTCGATGGAGTCTACAGGCTATAAAGGGCAAAGACTGTTCCGGTTCATGCATGGAATTCCATCTTCAGTCAGTTCTCGCCAAGTTCGGCGATGGATTACTGTCTCGCAGATGACCGCCCTCAAGAATTTGCTGCCTGATTTTCGCCACGCGGAGAATTTTTCTCAGCATCCACGCAGTCCTTCAACATCCTTTCTGCATTTTTGCTGACTCTTCGATGGAACGTCTTCTTGCGGAAGACCGCCTTCTGAAGGGCTCACTGCCCGATTTCGACATGACAGCAACCTCTTTCGTGCCATCTGAGCGGACTTTCCCTCAAGACCAACATCTTCTGTTCCAAGTTGATTTGTCAGCGTTGTTGACAGAGCCTTTGACTTTGGCCTTCGCCATGCTATGGCGCTATAGAAATTGTCCAGTACCATAACCATTAGTGATTGAGCCTCCACTGAGTTTGTTGACATTTGCAGAGTTTTTTGCTATTCCTCTTTTGTAAGCATCTTCCATCTCATTTGCCTACTCTTCCAACATGTTATTCTTATCTCCTGTTAATCTTTTCTTTAGTTGTTTTCTTAATTCAGTTAGTTCAGTCATCTTTTCAATTCAATTCTTATTAGGATTCATGGCTGCTTCTTTAGAATTTTTTATTTATACCTGCAGCTCTTCATTTTTTTTAAAGATGTCCAGTTCATTTTCCCAATCTTTCTGTATCCTAGTTCCTCCTCTGCCACTTTGTTAATTTCTGTCATTAAATTTTCCCATTCTATTTCCAGATCTTTGTAATATCTGTCAGGTTTGTTAGCGCCTTAAATCTGTTTTGGAATTTGATTTGAAATTTATTTTGTACATCCATTTCATTTCATTTTCCTGTGTCAAACAGAGATGTGCGGATCGAGGATGGATCCGTCCGCGGAGCCGGGTCCGCAAGGATTTTAAGGATCCGCGGACCTTGGCGGACCCAAGTATAAAAAAAGCTGGCGGAGGCGGAGTATCCGCGGATCCTGAAAACCGGCAGCACGCACACACAGACACACAAATACATACACATTGTGCATAGCTATTTGCTACCTTTTCAAATTACGCCCTGAATGTTATGACTATTGCATGGTTGTAGATGACCAAAGTGCCAATTATCTCTTTGATCAATAGAAACGCTAAGTTAGAAGGTTTACATAAGAGATCAGAATAACTGACGGGAGACAGCTTCCGACAAGTTCAAACTTCAAAGTCCAGTCAACCCGACTCGGATTCCATCATTTTCCAAGTCATCTAATCCCCAGTCACTTAATTATCGTCACTTAACCCCCCGGCACGTAGGCCTAATCACCAAGTGAATGGGCGCAACATTTAAAGATCGGTGAGTAGAAAGGATTTCAAATGTGAATTAAAGAAGATTTCAATTGAGACCAATTCAATAGTGATAGCGACACGAATTCTCTTTCAGTCTCAGTCGATTTCGTCAAAGGCCATTGAGTAAACAAAAGAGTGATTATGTCGGGGGTTTCATTTCATCTAGTGTACCAGGAGGGATAATGCCGGGGGTGGAATCATGGAATGTCCTGAAGAGAATGTCCGTTCTCCTTTGAAGAGGTAGGCGGACCTAGGTACATAATTTTACTGCTTATTGAAATACATTTGGATAGGCCCTAGGCTTGCTGAAACCATGGGAGGGGTGTTAGTAAAAGACCGAATTTATTTACTATCTGCGGATGCGGATCCTCCGTGGCTCCTGACATTGGATATTCGCGCGGATGCGGATCCTCCGCGGATCTAAACCTGGCGGAGCCGGATTATCCACGGTCCCAAAATTGTTGGATCCGCACATCTCTGGTGTCAAAGCACCTTTACCTTGGCACTTTTTTCCCACTTAGTTTAACTTTTATCTCGGACACAACAAGGTGGTGATCCTAATTAATTTCTGCAGATCTGTATACCCTTGTCTTTCTCACTGATGTTAACCACTCTTCTCTAGTGATGATATAGTCTATCATGTTTTCAGTTTTGCTATCTGGAGAGATCCATGCGAGTTTCCTACACATTTTTTGTAGAAATTGAGTGTTGGTTAACTTGGTTATATACAAGTTATTGTTGCTGCATAATTCAAGTAATCTGGTGCCATTGTCATTTTCATCCCCTTGTACTCCATGTTTCCTAAAATTTTTCCCCATACTACAAAATTATACCCAACTTTTGCATTGAAATCTCCTATGAACAAGAAAAGGTCATGTCTTGGTGTTTTGTCTATCAGGCGTTGCAAGTTGTTTCAAAATTTGTCCTTCTCCTCATCCGAACTTCCTTCTGTGGGTGCATGTGCCTCAATTATGATGATGTCAACATTCTTGCACCTCATTCGGATTTTAATTAGTCGGTCACTAAAGAAAATCACATCAGTGACTGACCTCATGAAACATGACTCCAGAGCAATTGCCACTCCGTGTTCGTGAATTCCTGTCTCTGTTCCACTGTACCATCCCACAGCCTACCCAACGGCTCTCGCTTATGCCACATATCTTGATTTCAGTCTCCTGAGTTCCTTCGTCAGACAAAATGACTTCCCAGTGCTGTACAGTGTTCGTACTTTCCAATGTCCTACTCTTTCTTTCTTTTTGGCTGAGGTTACATTGCTTCTTGCCATTTTCTCTTTATCTAGGATTCTGTATTGGATTTTGCCTCTTTTCTTTCACTTAACACTGTCGCCAGAGTGCATCGACGATCAGCACGGACCTTTTTATCCTGGGCGATGTTCAGGCCAGTATGATATCTTTGGTTTGCAATGTCATGTAGATTTGTGGTCATTTGGTTTGCCAGGTGATGATCATTCCTTTCCTGGTGTAGCAGATTGGCAGTAGTGTGTCCTATCCAGTTCACACCCACTCTATAAACATACCTACATGCAGGGCTGACGAGAGGGGGGACAGGGGGTACATTATTACCCGGGCCCGGCGATAAACAAAGGGCCCACCCTAATCATAAAAAAGAAAATAATAATTAACTGATATATCTATGCAACTTCATAGAAAATTGCTTAGAGGGCCTTCAGTTTCAAAAAAAAGTGCGTATCATGTGTAAAGGCCATTCACGGAGCCTGGAGGTGATTTAAATAAGTAATCATGATCTCAAAAACAAAAAAATAGAAATTTTCGAAAAAAATCGAAAAATTTTGACAATTTTTGAAAATTTCAATAAATGCTAGAAAAGCATGTTTAGCTCTTTAAAACTGTTAATAACTTTTTGTTGAACTGTGAACGAGGATCAAATTTGGTCTGTGGCATGTTTTAAAATAAACGTTAAGTTGTTAGCACTATTACAGATATGGTTGACTCGCTGATTGTATAATTACCTCATGTACCTATGACTTGTATTAAAAATTTTAAGGCGGAGGCTACAATAAATGCAACAAAGGGGCTGTCAATTAATTATGTCAACAACGTAGGGGGTTTAAAAAGTTTGACAGTAGTTGACAGGGAAGGGAGGCGTCAAGAGAAGCTGACGTCAACAATTTCATTTTTTACAAATGATAAAAATAGTCGATTTCATGGAATACTATTTATCACAATGGAAAAAAGCCTCACAAGCAAACAAAATGAAATCACCACCACGTTATGACACTTAATGAACAAAAGAAAGGGCAAAAAATCATCACTGAAAAATAATAACCTTCTAAATTTTTTAGGGGGACCGTCACTGATCATAGTGGGAAGGGGGGTCAAAAGTTTTTGACATAATTATATGGAGGGTCACTGAAAGTTGACAGTTGTTGACAAGGGGAGGGGTCAAAAATTGCCCCAAAATTGTTAACATAATTAATGGACAGCACCAAATTATAAAACACAATTTTTAGTATCCCTGAAATTTTGTGTTCATATCATATGGAGAGTGAAACAAGAGGCCCATTATCAACATTTGTCCCCCGGCCCGGATTTTCTCTTGACGGCCCTGCCTACATGCTCTGCCTGCTTCCGCCTTTGATTATTATTATTATTATTATTATTATTATTATTATTATTATTAGCCGGATGATTTCTATAGCGCAATAAGCATGGCAAAAGTGGCCAAATTCAAGAGCGCTTTACAAAACTACGTATACCCGATGGTGCATAAGTAAGATGTCTGCCTTCTTTATAACTAGAGGATGCCATCATCACCATCAAGGACTTCACCCATACCCTGGGCTGCTGGGGTGCTTTCTGTCATTGGAATTTCCTCCGACTGTCAGGTGCACCAAACCTTCTGGTTATTTACCGCCCCCATTACTGGGCGCTGAAGATAGGCTTATTTGATAGCAGCCTACACTCGCTATGTCACAAACTCTGTCATTGGGCTCTTGTGATATTTAATCTGTTTGGTGGTTTCACCCACCTGTTAGAGTCTGCTGCTGTTGGTTCCCAACTGCTTATTCGTCAGGCTTTTACCTGCTTATTTTGCAGATACCCTCCATATCTGAAGGCCATATCACTATCCACCACCTGTGATGCACTGGGTAGCAGTTACAGATCTGCCTCCAGCTAAACTAATATAACTAAATAAACTAATAACATCGATCCCTCCTATCTCAGGTCTGAACTCCAGAGATCTGCAGACATAGACAGTAGAAGGCATCTGCGATCTGGTTCCACTCAAGCACTCCTCGTGCCGCATACACGCCTTGCCACTGCTGGCAACCGCGCCTTCCTGGTTACCGCAGCGAAAGCCTGGAATCGTCTCCCCATCAGTGTTCAAACATCAACCTCTCTGGAAATATTTAAGAAGCGACTGAAGACTTGGCTGTTCAAGATCAGCTATTCTGTTAAATCCTGACCTATATTATTCATGGACTATGTATTGTGTTCAAGCAGTACTCCTAGGGCAATTTACCACATAAATCTTAACGTTCAATAATAATAATAATAATAATATATACAGTGCCGCTCATAAGTCTCGCATCACCCACCTGAAAAGGCTATTTACTAGAGAGTGACACATGGACAACTTTTTATCCCCATTCCCACCCCGCACCCAAACATTTCTCCCCATCCCCACCCCATCCCCGCATTGCTTCTCCCCGTCCCCGCAGCATCTGTCCCATCTCCACCCCATTCCCTCACCAGACTTTTTCATCCCCTCATTCTCCGCGCAGTAAGCCGGCAACATATGTTAACAAAAAGAGCACTTATCGTTATATGTTACTATGTTTTTGCCTCAAAATTATGGCGTAATGTTCTCGACTGTTAAATAGTAATATAATTAAAGTTTTAAGTCCGCAAACAAAAAAGATTAACAACAGCATCAGCACTCCATTGCACAACCTTCTTGTAGTGTGGCCACACATCACCAAATTTTACGCTTAAAAGGATATTCACTCACTTTTACTTTTAATAAATTTATCGATGCGCATTTTTCCATTTTTAACTTCGAGTGATGAAAAATAAGCCATTTGCCCAAGGCAATAGAAGTCAAAAGGGACACCGGTAAAGGAAATACTAGGTAGTACTTCTGGCACATTGCTACGTCAGTCGGCTGCTTTAGCGCCATGTATTAATTGCACCCATACCTACTTAACGAATAACCTACTGGGTTACTAAATACTCTCCATGCAGAAAAACAAGAACGCCTGCACAACGTCATCAATATTATTATCATCAACTTGATTACACCGATACCATTACCGCGGTATTACCGTAGTAAATGTCTCGTTCCCGCGGCATTACCGCGTGACAAGAACCCGTTACCACGGCAATACCGCACTTTTTGGCCAAATTGTCTTCACTACTGTGGTAATTACCGCAGTTACCGTGTCACTCTCTACTATTTACGTCCTTTCGACAAAGGACCGGATCTGGGTCATTGTTTTGCACCAGGAAGGGTATTCCAGTTGGCAGATTGCAGCAAAGGTCAGCTGTAGTCATGGTTTGCAGTTTGCTAAACCCAGGCAAGAAAAAGTGATTTATTCTCCATGCCAAGATGCTAGTCATTGCCTGTGATTCAAGTGACATTACCAATGTTCCCTCTAATTCTTGAGGGTCCATGTGCGCAAGAAATTTCTCTTTGGCAACAATTTCCCAATTGACTAACTTTTGGGCAATTTTACTACGCGCAAGGAAAGAAACTCGTGTGGGGCTATCTATCATATTAAAATCGTTATTCTGTATGTCTGTTACCTTCAAGCGTTCTGATTGGTTGACTATTGGTAGACGGTTTAGACCGTTTAGTCCTTACGTCACGATGCGTTGGTGGGCGATGTTCGAAGACGACGTTGCTATTGGTAACAATTGTTCGTAGTTTAGCACGGTTTAGTCGAGTCATTGCAGCGTCAGAGGGGTGGGCATGCGACGACATTGCAACGTACATTTTAACGTACACAAAAAATACGTGTACGGCGTCACAAATGGTCACAGTTGCGTGATTTTAACGTACATAGGCCTAATTATCACGTGGCGCAGAGCTTGGCTAGGTGGCGTATGTACAGTACATCATTGAAACGTTGTTCAGCATGAATTCAATGATTGGGTTTTAGTATTATCCTGCACTGCAAGCGAAGCGAGCGCGAGCGAAGCGAGCATCTTTCTAGTATATATATATACATATATATATATATATACAGGGTATTAATTATATAGTACTTTTGTGGTCTATAAAACTTGAGATACAAGAAACTAGCTATATCTAGACCCCTCTTATCTCTCGATCGATTTTGTAGACACTTGACAGAGAACAGATTTCTGAAAGACTTTATATAGCGTCATTTCAAATGGCTCACCATTTTCCGTGGCATTTCGAATGCTCTAGAATAAAATTGAGGCAGAATATATTGACAATTCTAGTACAGTTTGACTCAGCTAAGCTGGGGACACACGAAAATGTGGTTTTAATTTGTTTCATCACTCTTCTGAATTTTGCATATCAACCTACTGTATCACTAGTCTTTGCATTGTTATATATATATATATATATATATATATATATATATATATATATATCATCATCATCATCATGTGTCATCTTCATATCTGAAGGTTGACGGTCATGAGTTGTTTCCACTTCGTTCTGTCTTCAGCAATCCTTTTTAGTCTTCCGTAGTTCTGTTCCTGTATGTGCTCCTTAACGTCGTCCAGCCAGTCTCTTCTAGGTCTTCCTCTGGCTCTGTTTCTCTCATATCTGCCCTCTAATAGGACTTTTGCTTGTTCTGTGCTTGAGCCCCGCATTATGTGTCCAGCATACTGAGTTTTCCTGTTTATAATTTCTGTCAGGAGTTGTCTCTTTTCTCCAATTTTCTTTAGTACCTCTTCATTTGTTATTCTCTCTTGCCAGCTAATTTACAAGATTCTTCTGAAGCACCACATTTCAAAGGCCTGTATTTTATTTTTCAACTGCTTTGTTAGAGTCCAGCATTCGCAGGAGAATGTGATAACCGAGTATACATAGCATCTCAGGATTCGTAGTTTTAGTGTTTGGTCTAGATTTCTTCTTAGTAATTCTTTTTGTTTCCAAAAGGCTTCTTTGGCCATAGCAATTCTGGCGTTTATGTCTCTTGTACATCGTCCATTTTCTGTTATGAAACTGCCCAGATATTTGTATTCCTTTACTTGTTCCAACTTAGTGTTATCAATTAGGATGTTGTGTTTCTCATTTTTGTGTTTGCTTACTATCATCGTTTTTGTTTTCTTTCTGTTAATTTCCATCCCGTATGCTTTGCTTTTGTCGTTTAGCTTGTTAATTATGAGTTGGAGGTCTTCCTCTTTTTCTGCAAAGATTACCGTATCATCTGCATATCTGAGTATGTTATAGATTGTTCCATTGATTTTCATTCCAGGAGTTTGTTCTAATGCTTCCTTTATTAATAGTTCTGTATATAGGTTAAATAGTAAATGGGATAGTATGCATCCTTGTCTGACTCCTTTTTTATTTGTATCTTCTCGGATTCCTCCTCTTTTATTCTTATGGTGGCGTATTCATTCCAGTATAAGTTACAGATTAAATTTTGCTCCAGTTTTGGTATTCCTGCCCACTTTAGTGTCTCCATTAGCTTTTGATGATTTATTCTGTCGAATGCTTTTTTATAATCAATGAAGCATATGTGTAATTTCTTTCCCATTTTTTGGGTTTTTTTAAAGTATCCTTAATTGAAAGATGGCATCTCTGGTTCCCTTGCCTTTTCTGAAACCCAGTTGATTTTCTGATAATATATATATATATATATATATAAAATATATATATATATATATATATATATATATATATTATATATATTTTAATATATATATATATATATATATATATATATAATTATATATATATATATATAGATTTAGTTCGAGTCAAAGTTCGAGCCGCGACGTTCGAACACCTCTGCTGCCGGGTCGGGAATGGCCCAGCGTCGGTCGTGGTCGTGGCCGTTTCGCCAGGCTCTCAACGGGTATCCGAACAATTCTTCAGCGAGCTTTCGGCCCTGTTGGAGTCACTCGCAACCTATAACTGTCCGGTCCTGATCGCCGGCGACATGAACGTACACCTTGAACGCCCTTCGGATCCTGATGGAAACAGGCTCACACAGCTCATCCAGTCCTTCGAGCTCGTTCAATGCGCCAGCGCACCGACTCATGACCTCGGCGGCCTCCTAGACGTCGTAATAACGCCCGTGGTCCGGGCTCCAGACGATGTCAAAGTCGCCGACGTCGGGTTATCAGATCATCGTCTCATCCACTGGTCACTGTCGATGGCAGGCCCCAACATCACATACACGAAGATACGTAAGAGGTGCTGGAAGCATTTCCAGCTTGACCAGTTCGTCAAGCGGCTGGAGTCATCCTCGCTATGCAAACCGGTCGACCCTGACGAGACTGCAACTGATTTAGCCGTCCGCTACCAATCAGTCCTTACTTCCATTCTGGACGACCTGGCACCCGAGAGGGAAATCTCAGTGCGACTTAGGCCACAGCGGCCATTCTATGACGACGACTGCAGGCAAGCACGCAAGCGGGCCCGTTGTCTCGAAAGGGCTTTTCGGAGGACGGTCGGGACAGAGGCGGAACCGGCTGCACAAACCAAATGGAGAGATGCTCTCAAGGAGAGCAGGTCCTGGTCAGATCAAGGGACGACAATATTGGCGATGTGCACTCGACTCCGCCCAATCCGACACTAAACAGACCTGAAAGCACCTTGCCAGTCTGCTGGCGAGAACAACACGACCGAAGTCGACTGCACTCCATTTTCACTGCGGAGTGCTACCACTCGTTTATTGACGACAAAGTCTCCGGATTCGGGAAGAACGGCTGAGGCTCGCCCGCCGAGTTTCGCGTCCACACTGGATCCCACTTGGCGGCGTTTCGGCACCCACGGAGGCCGAGGTCATAGCGTGCGTCATGTCGTCGCCGAGTAAACACTGCCACGCCGACCCTCTACCGACATGGCTGCTCAAAGCTGTGATCAGCACGCTAGCCCGTTTCTGACATCCCTAATGACCGCTTCCTTAAGGAGTGCCGATTTCGAGGCCGTGGAAGCATGCAATCACGCGCCCACATCTCAAGCGCCCGGGTCTGGATCTGACCGACGCTTCGAACTACTGGCCGGTGGCTAACTTGCCATTTCTGTCCAAGGTTCTCGAGAAGCTGGCAAACAGGCAGCTGGTTGCATACCTGACTCATGCCATGTAACCAGTCCGCGTACAGGATTGGCCATTCTACGGAGACGGCCCTCCTTAGGATCTTCGACGATATTGTCGGCCGTGGGCCAGCGGAAACCTTGCGCTGCTCGCTGTCCTTGACCTCTCTGCGGCCTTCGACACCGTCGACCATCATATCCTAATTCGACGGCTCGAGCTTTCATATGGGATCGGAGGCCCGGTGCTGGCCTGGTTACAAGACTATCTTAGGGACAGATCTCAGACAGTCTCCTGGGACGGCTCTCTGTCGACCCCTCGTCCCGTCCATTGCGGCGTGCCACAGGGGTCTGTCCTGGGGCCGCTGTTATTCGTCCTTTACGTGGCGATGTCGGGCGTGTCATCGACTTTCGCTCGGCCTGTCCTCCCACGCGCACGCCGATGATGTGCAGGTATACGCCGCCTGCCCCCAGGCAAGACCGGCGAGCTGCGAACTCGGGTCCAGGACTGTGTGCTCGAGGTGGCGGAATGGATGGCATCGAACCGTCTTGCCCTCAACCCGGGCAAGACGGAGCTCCTGTGGCTGAGCACCCCGAGGAGGGGACACCTTATCGACCCAACACCATTCGAGATAGGTGGTAAAGAAGTTGCGCCTTCCAACGAGCTCCGCCTCCTAGGGGTGCTCATCGACTCCTCTCTGACCCTCGTCGGGCATCTCAGCGCCGTGACCGCTCTTGCTTCTTCCAACTCCGGCGAATTAGGAAGTTCGCCGTTACATAACAACACCGGCCGCCATCCATCTCGTCCGCGCTCTCGTACTTTTCGAGACTGGATTACTGTAACAGTGTCCTTCTCGGACTTCCTGGGAACCAGCTTAGCAGACTCAGGCGGTCATCAATGCCTCTGAGCGGATTATTTTCGGCCTGAGGCGGCAGGAGCATGTGACACCTGTGCTAAGGGACAGGCTCCATTGGCCGGGTCCCGGAGCGCATAGTCTACAAGCGGTGTTGGCTGACTTTCCGCGCGCCGGGACCCTGCCTGCCCCAATTACTTGTCACGCCTGGTACGGAAACAAACGACGACCGGGTGCCATCTCCAGCTGAGATCCAGCAGTCGCCACCAGCTTTACGTTCCTCCTCCGGCCAGGACTCGGAAGTTTGGCGGCGCTCCATGACTCACGGCAACCCACTTCTGTGGAATGCGCTCCCGATTCGCTGGCGGGACTATTTCTCCTGAAACGTTCGCCAAAGAACTAAAAACGTACTTGTTCACCAGATCGTACAGTTATTAGCTGTGTGTTGATTGTACAGCGCTTTTGGTTTTGGCCGATGGCCATGTTACGGCGCTTCATAAATAGTCGAATAATAATAATAATAATAATAATATATTAATATATATGTATATATATTCCCAATGTATATATATATACAAAATTAAGTTCGCGTCCATAATAAACCACTTGCTAAGTGTTAAAAAAAGTGGTAATTACCTTTTCTCCGCTTGTCAGGCATTTTATGGACGACGATAAATACAGTATAGACCTACAAGTCATGTGGTGGTGATTACCTTTTTTGTAAAATATTTGGACAATTGTTCGTAAAAAATAAAACCTCCTGCACATTTTTTGGGCAATAGAAAATTATTTTTTGGGCACATGGCTGCCGTTTTTGGGCGCACGCATACGCGCCCACCTTAGAGGGAACATTGGACATTACCATCACAGAATTAATACTCAGTGCTAAAAAAGTGATTGGCTATGAAACATTGACTAACCGAATTGTCACACAGTGATTGGCTGTGGGATTTGATGCTTCAATTGGTTGAGAAAGACATAGGTTCATTGGAAGATTTCGAATCCAGTATTATACAAAATCTGACTCTAATGCTTCTTTGCATAATAATCAATTGGAACATTCATAAAAGAGACACACTGATTGCGGAAATGGGTGCAGAATTGAATTTCCAACAAACTGGTATATAATAATATGGAATTATGACGTAGGATTGAAAGGACAAGTCAAGAAAAGGACGTAAATAGCTTTTTCAGCTGGGTGATGCGAGACTTATGAGCGGCACTGTATATATAATATCAACAACGATGAAAACTAAAAACTGGTTAAAATAATATCTTGTCTAGATAATGTAATCGTGGAGTGGCCTTCCTGGATCCGACCTTCTTCTATGCACAATTCAGAACAGAAAGCAATGCACAGCCAACTGTCATATAGTGATGAAGACATGCGACATGACATGAATCCACATAAAAGTAGTGTCAGTAGTGAAACAAGTCAATCGTTTGCAACAATCTATAAATCTCACTCCAAAGTTAATCTGAAGTCATGCATCAAACTGATACCAAAACTACGCTTCTATAACATGTGCAATTGTGCATCTTACCAGTGTTGTATTTGAAGTGGAAACTTGGGCTTTGACATCATATCTTTGCAAGAAAATTGATGCTTATGACCAATGGTGCTTATAGAAAATCCTGTGCTTATCATATTGGGGACTAGGGATCAACCGGAAATCGCCCCGGATATTCGCCTCGGCCGAGTGTCATGTTTTTTTGCAAGTATTTGCCTCAGTAAATATTGGCCTCGTGGGCAAATATTGACATTCAAATAGTTGCCTAGAGCAATAGGCTATTCAGGACCTACCTCGGCTAGCAGCAGAAGGAAACTGTTTAAACGTCCAATTTGAAGCAATATTGGACAAATGATTTTATTTGCCGAGGTAACTGAATAGAGAATCGGTTTCCGATATGTACTTAAACAATTGATGTAGGCCAATTCTAGCAATATGTCGGTGGAGGGAAATTCAATTGAAGGCAATCTCTGTTTATCTGACTATCTCCGTCTCTCTTTGCCGGCACTGCCGGCAGCTACATTTAAATGAATGAGGATTGTGTTTAATCTGGTTTCTTAGTAGAGATTCACTAATTGATAGTTAACCTCTTCCAAGGGTTCACCGTTTATAGACGGCGGCGGAAAACCATAGCCAAATGGCGTTCGCCGTCTATAAACGGTGCGCTATATAAGCAACTGTGTACTGCGGACCAGCAATATTTTCAAAAATCCAACGCGGCAACCGTTTTAGTTCACATCCATTCGATAGGTGGCAGCACCGTTTTCGATAATGCTGACTATATATGCAAGAGATATTGGCTGTGTAACAACCAAGGCTGGAAAATGTATAGGAAAAATCTTCAGCCGGAGGCTAGAAAGGTCATAACTACGCCAAATATGGTCCGATCTTCAAAATGTTTGCACTATTCTGTTCCAATTACACATCCCTACAACTTTCTCGCTCACAGTTGGGGGGTCACTGCTGAAAAAATTTTTTTATTGAGCTTTGAAAATTTTTTGTCGGAGATGGTCAGATTTTGGGGTGTAGAGTGGACCCTACCCCCAAATTTTTGGGGCACGGATGGTTCGAAACACCAATAAAAATGCTCATCAATGGTGCAAACTGCATCTTTCTAGCTTCTATATAGCCTGAAAAATAGTAAGTTTATAACATATATGTTCACGTTTTCATACGAATGCCTTTTCCAAAAATTAATTCCCCCGTCGGGGGATGACTTAAAAAATTTAATTCCCCCTTTAAAAGGTTAAGCAACTTATGTGTAGACATTATACGACGGTCGGTCAACAACAGTGGAGGGAAGCCCTTCCATTATTCAAGGCTCTCTCTCTCTCTCTCTCTCTCTCTCTCTCTCTCTCTCTCTCTCTCTCTCTCTCTCTCTCTCTATCTATCTATCTATCTATCTATCTATCTATCTATCTATCTATCTATCTATCTGCTGGCAGACATATTCAAGTGAAAGATTAACCAGGTTACTGAATAGAGATAGAGATTTGGTATTAGATGGTTAATAAATTAATGTAGGCCTATTTTAGCATATGGGACAAGTGGTACCCGGTTCATTTGTACTTAGAATCATAAATATTTTCACCAAAATACTTGGATTTGGTACCCGGTGAAAAATGTCTACCTGGTTGATCTCTGTTGGGAACATATCACAAACTCAGTATCAGACATCATAAAAGCAAAGCGACTGTGGTGGTTTAGACATCGTTGTGTTGCAGCAGCTTTACAGAGACCACAAATTTGGAAGAAGCCCCAGAGAAGACCAACACTGATGTGGCTGCGCATATTTGCGAAAAACCTTGGCTAGCACAACTCTAAACCACATACTGCATGGCTGAAAGACCACGATAGAGACAATTGGAGTTGGTTCATGATCACAGCAACATTCTGCCCAGGATAGGCCAATTAAGAACAAAAAGAAGAAAGTTTAACACTATTCGGAATTTACACTACAATGTGTGCATGTGTTTACATATGCAACTTACTTTTTCCAATCTTTCAACAATACTGTGCTCTGCATCTACACAGAATTCACGTGCCACTCTAAAAAAAATCAAAATTTGTTCTATTAGAGGGACAAGAATTTTTTAAAATCAGTTACTGGTGTTTCTAATCAAACATATCCTGAGCATAAATTATGAATGGAGGTGATAAATAAGTAAGTAAAATCTCGTGGATTTATATGTTACAGTCAAACTGTGAAACTAGTGATTTCACGAAATCCCTAGCAAAGTTAGTGATTTCATGAAGTCATCATTTCACTTAATGATTTCATGAAAACACTAAAAACTCGTGATTTCGCATATTTACTGAAAAAGTGGGTGTGGCATTACACAATTTCACTAAAATCAATATCAGTCACTTAGGGATTTCATGAAAACACTAAAAGCTTCAGGGATTTTGCGTATTTACTGATAAAGTAATACCGAAGTTTCAGTGAAACTGTGAAACTAGTGATTTCTGAAAAATAAAACTGAAGTTAGTAAATATACGAAATCCCATGAGTATTAGAGTTCAGGAAGTCGGTTTTATCTCCCTGTACTTCGACTAATATAGCTGGTATGAATGAATCAGTCAAAGTATAGAAAAGAACAGTTAGGGTAAACAATGACTGACACACGACACCTGTACTATTAGTCTAGGCAGTGACTGGTCGCAATTATTGAGAATCTGACTCTAAATAGGCAAGCTGGCCTGTCGATTCTGCCAGTTAAGGTTTGAAAATGGCACAGTCTACATAGGAGAGCTGCAAGGAAGAATTTAGGAAGAAGTTATTTGAAAAGTATGAAGCCTGTCAGAAAGAGGTAAATGTAAACTTGAAATATGAACACCGTAGTTATACTTCAATTTCTTGTGCAAGTTAATAATAAAGTCGTAGTTATAAACCTACTCCAATTTCTATATTCTCAATAAGTATGAAGAACTGACCTGTGGCGATGTGGAGAAATTGATTAGGAAAAGAAAATCACCTGAAGACAGATAATTCTACTTCGCTACTATAGAAGACACCTACGACATCATTAGCAAAGCACACGTAGCAACGGGTCACGGTGGCCGTGACAGGATGCTAAAACACCTTGCCAAAAATATGCCAACATCACGATTGAAGCTGTTGAACTTTTCAAATCCTACTGCCCGTGTGTCAAGAAAAAAGAAAGCAGCCCTAAACCACCAGCGTTGTCGTAAAGTCTATCCTATCTAAAGAATTCAACTCTTAACGAAGTTAGTGATTTCATGAAATAACTGAAGCACATTTTCAGTACATATGCAAAATCCCTAGAGTTTTTAGTGTTTTCATGAAATCTATAAGTGAAATGGTGACTTCACAAAATCACTAACTGTGCTAGGGATTTCGTGAAATCACTAGTTTCACAGTTTGACTGTAACATCTATAATATTAAGATCCTTATCTGTATGTCTCTCTGTCTGTTACCTTCAAGCGTTCTGATTGGTTGACTATCGGTAGACGGTTTAGACCGTTTAGTCCTTACGTCGCGATGCGTTGGTGGGCGAGCGTTGACTATTGGTAGACCGTTTAGTTCTTACGTCGCGATGCGTTGGTGGGCGAGCGTTGACTATTGGTAGACCGTTTAGTCCTTACGTCGCGATGCATTGGTGGGCGAGCGTTGACTATTGTTAGACGGTTTAGTCCTTACGTCGGTGGGAGAGCGTTGACTATCGGTTTAGTCCTTACATCGCGATGCGTTCGTGGGCGATGTTCGAAGACGACGTTGCTATTGGTAACCAAACGGTTTAGTCGAAGAAGCGTTTGACGAAGTGTACGTTCAATTGTTCATTGCAACGTCATAATGTGTACAACGTCGCGATGCGTTGATGAGCGTAGCTCGAGGAAGTTGCGCAATTTTAACGTACACAAAAAATACGTGTACAGCGTCACAAATGGTCACAGTTGCGTGATTTTAACGTACATAGGCCTAATTATTACGTGGCGCAGAGCTTGGCTAGGTGGCGTATGTACTTCATTGAAATGTTGTTCAGCATGAATTCAATGATTGGGTAGTAGGTATAGGTATTGGATTAGTATTTATCCTGCACTGCGAGCGAAGCGAGCATCTTTCTAGTATACAGTGTATAGCGCTTTAGAAAGCAGCACAACAGTAGCTGCTTTTTAGGCGCTCAGCCTTTCTTAAAATAGCTATGGGAAAGGTGAAAGATCATCCAGGCAATCAACATCCAAAGGGCAGTGAGACTAGGTTGTCACAGCTATGGAGGAAATGATTTCAGAAAAAGGAAGGATTTAAGCTTAGACCTGAAGACTTGAGGAGATAATGGAAGTGAGGATTCAGATTTATTGTTTGAAGTGTCCAAGTCTGCGGAGGGAAGCTGGGATAGAGTTCCAAAGTTCAGGTGCGGCGTATGAGAAGGAAGAGTTGCAAATTTTCAAGGATGACTGATACAAACCCAATACAAGAACTCAGCTCATCAGTTGCACCTAGAGCCTCAAAAAGATCATCATCTTTTGGTCGTCTCTCGCCTGTAAATGTCATAGAGGTACCTGTAAAAAAATATACAGATAGTTTCACTTCAATAGTTGGAATATCTGAAAAGAATACCTTGTACTCTCATCTCATCAAATTTTTAGAGCAAGATTAAAGACCCATCTTTTTGACCGGGCTTATCCACCATAGACTGTCATCCGTTTGTTCGGCCGGATACCCTGGATTTGACCTGGATCTTTAGTAATTTGGATTTGGTGTGCCATTGGTTGATGCTCCTGTGCATTATGAAAGTGGCGCTATAGAAGTTTAAGATTAGATTAGAATCTGCCACAATTCATTCTGGGTGATTTCTATGGATTAACATATATGATTCAGGAGTTCATCAGACCATGCTGATATAATTTAAATGACATCGATGCTATTGCACTTTAGCAAAGGAGAAAACCTAATAAATCCACAAGCTTCACATATATTGCATTTACTTATTAACCCCTTCACGTGCATTTTAGTCATTTTTGACCTCACAACAAAAACACACTCATTTCTAAATATAGATCCTTATTTTTATGATCTAGGATTATTCCAATTGAGGCTAACAAACTTTCACTTCTAAAAAAATGCAAAAAAACGGTTTGTTTTGTGAGTTTGACTGCAAGAATACGTTGATTTGTTGCTGAGATTTGTGGCCCTTCAGCTATTAAGCAAGATTAGACAGTAAATAATCCGGATCATTCCATTAGCGCATTTCTCACAGCC
Source organism: Metaphire vulgaris (assembly GCA_018105865.1). NCBI lineage: Eukaryota > Metazoa > Annelida > Clitellata > Crassiclitellata > Megascolecidae > Metaphire > Metaphire vulgaris. The sequence continues at coordinate 4,020,720 of CM030841.1, forward strand.
CTGGGCTATAAAAATACTTGATCTAAAATAAATTTCTTTTTTGTCTTATGAATGCTGAAGAGATAGAAGATTTACCTATCTTTAAGATTTAAGTGGGAATAACTGCACATAAATGTAATGATACCGCAACATCAGGGCATGCAACCTATATTTGTGTTCGTCTTATCTATGAAAATATTTACACGCTACTGGATTTCTGCAGCCTGTAAATGTGGAGTGGCCTATAAACCTAAGCGGCGATTTGGCGTGAAAATACGGTAAGTTAGTTAACAAGAGCATTAGTTGTAATTATGTCATACCATACCATACACTTTCTATCACCTGCAAAGACATTCTTTTAAAGTAAAGATACAATCTTTATCATCTCCTCCACTTTCTGCCTGCATGGTGGAAATAGCTAGACATGAAACGTTTCCACTTTGCTCTATCTTGCATCAATCTGCATCCTTCTACAATTGTCATGTTCTTTGTTACCAAATCCTCCACTTTGTTTCCAGATGCTATCCATCCATTTCTTTCTTGGCTTTCTTCGCCTGTCTCCTCTACTTTGCATGTATGTAGTGCATTGTAGGTCAATCTTTTGTTATCCATTCTTTTAACATGTCCAAACCAAGTTACCGTATTTTCACGCCAAATCACCGCTTACGTTTATAGACCGCTCCATGTTTACAGGCCGCAGAAATCCAGTAGCATGTAAATATATGTTGAAGTATCATTATATCCACGATTCCACGTGCAGTTATTCCCACTTAAATCTTAAATATAAATAAATCTTCTATCTTATCAGCATTCATAAGACAAAAAAGAAATATAATTTAGATTAAGTATTTTACAGCCCAGGATTGTGAGAAATACGCTAAACGAATGATCTGAAACAGTGACTCCAGTGTTGCCAGACCCCATGTCTAATCTTGCTTAACAGCTGCTGTGTGGATTAATTAAACGGTCGGAGAGGCCGTTTCACCAGCAGAAGCAGCTTCCTTGGACCATTACCCGGCCCGCAGCGTCAAGCGGACCGACATATAGTTTTGCTCGGCATGCCGATGTTGGCAAAACGATGGTCTACCGCTAGCAGTCCACTACTCGGCGAATTGGCTCTAATATAGGAGCACGTACGTGTTGCCGTTAGTCTACCCAGCGTGCATTGCGGCAAGAAGCGACGCTGCGAGTGCGCATGCGCGCATATGTAAGTGCAGCCGAAAAGGAGGGAAGTTCAGGGAACTCATTGTTTAGTATGCCCGAGTGAAGGGAAGATGGCGTCGTCGTTGGTAGACGTAGAGTTCTCGTTGGATGGTCTTTTGCGAAAGAAGGAGACCGGGGCCTGGTCCTTCCTCAGCAAGTATACGGACTGCGACGGACGCGGAGTTACGATCGCCGTCCTCGACACCGGCATCGATCCTCTCGCAGCCGGACTCCAGGTTCACAATCGCCACATTTATGTAGCACAAAATTTCTTTAGAATAGACCTCGTTTAAACTGAGCTGAGGCTATGGTCAGATTGACAGAGCACGATCTCTTTAGCTGCTAAAGTGTGATCACAGTTGAAGTTTCTTTTAATAAAACCTACTTTTCATTAGCAATTGTACTGAAGAGACATTATGGGTCACATTTTTATCTCATACAATTTTTTAGTTCTTGGTCTGGGTTTTGGATGAGTTGTATGTAATTAATTGTTTTGATCATATTTATCCGGAGTAGTAAAGAATTGACAGTTATTGATTAAAATGTTCCGTGGTAGACGACAACAGATGGTCAGCCAAATATTGTTGATATAGTTGATGTCACAGGATCAAGGGATGTTAATACATCAACAATAGTAGAGGCAGTAGATGGAGAAATTACAGGATTGTCTGGAAGAAGATTGATTTTATTCTATTTGTTTTCATTCGTTTGTGCTTTTCCTCTTGTAGCAAAGACGAATTACGTTGTGAACGTTCATCAGGATGGAAATCTACTTGAAACTGTCACCAATTCAGGTTCACTGCCCAGTGCTGGACTTGATTTGCTGATTTAGCATTTGATGATCATTCAATTATATTTACAAATGAATAAGAAATATTTAGAAATATCATGAAGCTGATCTAGTTTTCAAAATGAATTTTTTATTTCTGCGATGATTGGCTAATTTGGCATTCCTGTTTTCTCTTGTTGTTTACAGTTGTTGTTGTGTTGTCAGGCGCTCACGGAACTCACGTTGCCTGCATTGCTGCCGGATATTTTAGGAACGAACCGGAGAAGTGTGGAATTGCACCTGGGGCCCAGATTGTTTCAATCAAGATCGGAAACAATCGCCTGGATTCCATGGAGACTGGAACTGCCCTGACACGCGCCGTAAGACCTTTGTCTCTTCTGCTGTCATTTTGCCTTAGAGTGATTTTGCACTGCATCTGGCATTTTCTTCAGACTTCCTTCCGCTGTCTTTTGTTTCTCTGTCTGTCGTGTGTTGTGTCCTCGGCCGGTCCTTTGTTTTATATTTCGTGTGTTGCTGTTTTGTGATTTAATTCTAATATTGGTGCGTGATGTTCTGAGCAAATGAAAATGCTAGTAGTTAAAACTTCAATCTATTTCTTGTTCTTAGTTAATAAAAGCAGTTGAACTCCATTGTGATGTTATCAACTATAGCTATAAAGAGGCCTGCCATTGGCCTAATGCCGGGTGAGTCTTATTTGGAGATCTCTGTTCACACTTGACTTCCCATAAATTGAGGCAGATACTTTTCGACTGTTTCTGTCACTGGCGCCCCAAGTCGACTCAGCTGTGAATGAGTATATCGGGTGTTAACTCGGTGGATGGAAAGGCGGCGAGGGAAAGGCTGGCAACCCACCTCATTCAGCAGTTGCTATATACAACTGAAGGCGCTAACCATTCGGTTCTCCTACGGGTGCTGAGCCAATGGAGTATGCCTGCAGTGTTTATTAATTATCTTGATAAATTTCTAACTAGCTATTCGAAACTCTGATTAGCCTCGTAAACAGTAGGTACACTACTTTTGTTTGTTTGTTCCTTAACAGGAGCTATTAGAAGAAATTCCATTTTGGGGAATGTAACAGATGCTGACATTCAGAAAGAGATAGTGCGCTGTCTGTATGGCGCACTTGATCGGGAGGGCGGGCAGCATGCTCGCATGCGGAAAGAACCAGCAACAGTGTCAGGCGGTGTAACTGCTACAAATTACAAGGCCGGCATAAGAACAATTAGCTGCAGAATCTGACTTTTCTGACTAAATTTTTTAACATGCTAATTGTGGTAACTTGAATATTACAGCTGTAACAATTTGCCCTTTTTGCCGAATGTTCCGACTACCGATTGTCAGGCAACCGATTGTTTTGCCGATACCGATTGTGTTGTGAAATTCTCCAATTTGGGTGGTTTTAAGGATCGTGCAATGAAATATAACATTATTATGCTGCATAAAATCACGAATTTCTTTGGACTTCGATACACTGGTGCAATTCAATGTTTCCCAAAAGACTCCATGCTTAATATTGGTGTTTAATCATTCAATTATGTTTTTGTTGCTAATACTTTGTACGTCAACTTTTAAATTTCTTTATTCAGATTGTCATTTATAACCATTTCTTTCAATTCTTATATGCAGTGTTAATGTATTGTCAGTGGACATCCGTAACTTGTTATAGCCACAATCTGAGCATATTAGATCTTTTTTTCTGCTTTGAGATATGCTATTTATGTTATATTTTTATAATATCTATTCTAATGAAACTTCTTGCATTATTTTTCTGGGTATGCATATGATCTATATTTTGTGACCATATCAGTTGAGGGAGTATATGACCAATAAATCATCTTGTTGCCCTGATCAACTGTATGGGTTGCAGGGATATTTTTACACCCACCCCCAATTTGAGGTTGACATCCCCCAAATGTTGCAATGGTATGCATACTAATTAGCTCCGGACACCCCCCCATTTGAGTTTGACACCCCCTCCCACCCATTCACAATCCTATAAATATCCCTGATGGGTTGCCATCAGTGATATTTCTAGGGTTGTGAATTTAGGGGGGTGTCGACCTGAAATTGGGGGTGTCCGGAGCTAATTAGTATGCATTTTGTATGCATACCATTGTCACATTACCAAATTTGGGGGTCCACCTCAAATGGGGGCGGGGTGCTAGGGGGTGTAAAAATATCCCTGGTTGCCAGTGCAAGGAGTATGGGAATAGGGCCAAACCTGCATTGCAAATCAATGGAGCTATATAAATGCCGCCGGCGTCCCTACATAGGTCCGATATCCAGCCGCCATCTGGTCAGCTTGCGGCTAGCTAGTGGACCGCTGTCTCGCCGATGATCGGCATGCCGACAGCGGTCCGCTCATAAACCGTTGTGCAAAATGACAGTACACCGGTAGCGGCAACCGACATCGGACCGCCAAATGACAGGCACTCGGTCCGCTAGCGGTCCGCATACTTTTTGCTGGCAGGGTATCAGTGTCTGTATTGCTAATCGCTATCACATTTTACAATCCTCTATCAATGGCTCGAGCGACCACGACCTGTAGTATGGCCAGAGAAGTGGGCGGGAAAGAAGAGGGTCGCCCTAGTGAAAGCATGAACGCACTGGGCTAATCTCTCTCTCTCTCTCTCTCTCTCTCTCTCTCTCTCTCTCTCTCTCTCTCTCTCTCTCTCTCTCTCTCTCTCTCTCACACTCTCTCTCTCACTCACTCTCTCTCTCTCTCTCTCATTTCCCAAATTCCCATAGTCTTTCGGGGCAAGTTTGTCTGGCTGGATGATTCATTGACTCCAAAGTCTGAACTTCTGTACATCAAAATCAAATTGCTTGCTTAGCATGTGATGTAATAATAGTTTTCTTTTAAATCAGTTGATTATTAATCAGTGTAATTGGCTGAGATCATAATCAATTCGATTTAACTTACCTACAGAATATTTTGGTGAAATAAATAATGTTTTTTAAAGTGCTGAACCATTGGATTTAGTGTTACTTTGGATTTAGTGCTAGATGGTGCTAAACTACACTTTTTCCTTGTATGTTGATCTTTTTTTCTGTTTCATGTTGCCCTCCTTTGGTGTCTTATTTTCCTGTTATAAATGTATATTTAAGTTCTTATGATTTGAATTGTCATGCTTATTTCAATTAAAGTTATTACTTACTTACCCACTTACCCAATTGTATTGTACTAACAACCTTTGGGCAGGTTTTGGGCTACTTTCTCAACCAATGGTTTCAGTTCTTATGTTTGGGATTGTCAATTTGTCATGCTTATTTCAATTAAAGTTATTACTTACTTACTTACTTACTTACTTACACAATTTTATAGTACTAACAACCTTTGGGCGAGTTTTGAGCTACTTTCTCGAGTAATGGTTGCGGGTTTTGAAAAAAGTGTATGGCAACACCGCGAAACATGGGTAAAATGCTAGTAAAAGAGTAAAATAAACTTCTTCTTTTGACTCTTTCTAATTTAAATTATTTTTACAAGCCTCATGATGTGCTAATTTAGTAGTTAGGGCATTGCTGAATTTAAAATTACCAGTAGAATTATTTTATGTTAGGGGCCTCCTGCTATTTTTAAGGTGACCGGAAGATTCGGTACCGGAAGATTCGGGACGGAAAATTCGGTACCGGAAAATTCGGTACCGGTCATAGAAGATTCGGTACTGAATTTTCAGGATGGAAATTCCGGACGGAAATGTCGGTAACGGCCCACATGGGGGCCCGCTGGAGCTAGGGTTAGGATTAGGGTTAGATGGTGAGGTGTCATCTGATCTGTATGTCGAACCTGTACTGATTTATCTGGTACCAAATTATCCGGTACTGAATTATCCAGTACTGAATCTTCCACAAGTAAAATTTTGGTGCCGAATTCTCCGGTAGGGGCCGTCCATGTAGTACATATGCAAAAGTCATATTTTCAACCCCCCTGTTGCACACCGTACATTTTTGTTAACCCCTCCCCTATGCGTACGTACAAATAAGCAACCCCCCCCGCATGGAGAAAATGAAGTTTTAGCCTTAGCCAAAAAGCAGTTGTTTGCTATTAAATTAAAGGTTTTTAATATTTGAATAACCTTGGGAACAATAGTTGGGATCCTTTGTTTGACCGCGAGAAAGTAATTTTGTTCAATCAAATGTTTGTGTGAATATACCAGCCTTCTATCTATTTATAAATTTGAATGTGCATATGTACAAATTCAGCTGTGACCCCCCTCCCCCGTACGCTTCCGTACGCAAAATCGCCTAAATCTCAAACCCCCTCCCCCTCGGTGCATACGTACTATATGGACGGTCCCGTACCGAACATTCCGGTACCAAATGTTCTGGGAACCATTTGTAAAAATGTTTTTATATAAGCCTATTATACGCCGCATCAAAGGGCCTCTTCTTGTAAAATTACCTATAAGCCACGGCGATTTGGGGCGAAAATATGGTAATCCCTCCTTTTGCGTACTTTATCGATGATTGTTTCTGGGCTCCTGTCTGTTGTCAATTATTGTATTGCATTTTTGTATTTTGCATTGCAGTTATAGTAAGTAAAATATGGATATCATGTGTGTAAGATATAAGAACGTGTGCAGCTAATGTGGGATCAGACCATAAATTCATCACGTCAAAACAGAAGATGAGACTAAGGGAAAAACAGAAATAGCTAAAAACAAACAATCTTGACACCACACAGCTAAATGGCCCTGAAATGCAGATACAGTGCTTTCAAATAATTGTCAAATAACAATAATAGAGATTGCAATACATACATTTTATTCAAAGCTGTTTTAAATATTTGCTCTCCTGCTAAACATGCTATTTAAGGCTATATGCTGCAACTCAAGTAAATGATTACAAACCTTTGTCACCTGTTCTAGTGTATATTGGTGGCACATGAGAAGTACTGAAATAACAAATATAGAATAACAGCAACTGACCAATAAACTACAAAATTGTCCACAGTTCTGAAGTATGCAAGCAATCATGGTCCTGTAGTCCTGTGTGGCAGCAGGTTGTCATAGCTTGGTAAACAGTACCGGTAACCTTTAATGGTTGACCCAAGTCCATCCACACACCAGCTGTCCCAAGGTAACTCATCATATTTAAAATAACTATTTAGTAATCATCAATTCACTAAATGGATAGTTATTATTATTATTATTATTATTATTATTACTAAGATAATTTTTATAGCGCTGTAACATGGTTAAGTACCAAAGTCAAAAGCGCTTTCACAACGCTGACATGTCAATGGTGGACAGAAGATGGCAATGTTGAAGTTGAAGTCCGCTCGGATGAAGAAAATCAAAACTGGCGATGAGAAGTCCAGTGCAGTCGTAAGAAGCGGTCTTTCACTGGAGAACTGCAACCACCACGATGTTGTCAGCGCAGAACGGAAGATGTTGTTTGTCCGCGAGATTGGTAGAAGAATTTCCCGCAAGGAGACCGACGGCGATGGGCGGACCCGAAGACGGACGCCCCAGCCAGTCAGAAGTATTCCCCAGCGGCGAAATCCAAGAGCGGTCTCTAGCATATTTAGTGAAAGTTCTCTAGTTCTTTAGTATATTTAGTGAAAAGCAAGCTAACATCTATTGTTTAGGAACCTTCTTCTTCTTCTTCTTCATGTGCCATGTATTGATACGTCGGCAACCATGGATTTCCACTCTTCTCTGTTTCTGGCTTTCCTTATCAGTTCGATGTTGTCTGTAGTTCTTGTCGCTTCTCTTAGGCTGTCCGTAAACTTTATTCTTTGTCTTCCTCTTGCTCTTTTCCCCTCTATTTTTCCTGTTATGGCTAGAGTTTCCAATCCGTCTTTTCTTATTAGATGTCCAAAGAATTCAAGCTGCTGCTTTCTTATGGTTTTTAGCAATTTTCTTTTTGCACCAAAAGCTTTTAGTACTTCCTCATTGGTTATTCTTTCTGTCCATGAAATTTTTTGCATACGTCTGAGAAACCACATCTCTGCAGCTTCCAGTTTCCTTTCTGATGTTTTTGTCAATGTCCATGTTTCCGATCTGTACATCAGAACCGCCCAAACGTAGCTGTGAATAATTCTGAGCCGTGTTGTTGTTGAAATATGTTTATTTGTGAAAAAAAGAAATGGATGAAGCAGGAAATCCTGTATAAAATGGAAGAAAGAAGATGAACTAAGAACAAAGATGAAGCAAAGTACAGACAACTCAATAAGGAAATAAAGGAGGAATGCAGGAAGGCAGAAGAAGAATGGCTTAACGAACAATGCAAAGAAATAGAAACACAAAGGAATACACAGAATATGTATGGCAGGATAAAAGAATTATCAGGAAAAAAGAGATCAGGTACAGGCAGCACAATTAAAACAAAGGAGGGGAATGTAGTGGCAGAAGATAAAGAAGTAATGAAAATCTGGGAAGAGTATATAGAGGAACTATATAAAGATAATAGAGGGGTTAAACCTATAATGAGGAATAATGATGGGCCTCCAATAACAAAAGAAGAAGTAACAGCGGCATTAAGAAAAATGAAGAAAAACAAAGCCCCAGGACCAGACGAACTAACAACAGAGATGCTAATAGCAGCAGGGGAAGCAGGAATACAGAGGGTAACAATGATAGCAAATGAAATATATGAAACAGGAAGAATCCCAAAAGAATTATGTAGGTCAATATTCATTGCAATACCGAAAAAGCCAGGAACAATAGAATGTGAAGAACACAGAACAATAAGCCTCATAAGTCATGTAATGAAGCTTATATTAAAAGTACTTTTGAACAGGGCAAAAATTAAAATGAGGGAGAGAGTATCAGAAGAACAATACGGGTTCAAAGAAGGTAACAGGTGTAGAAATGCAATATTTATTCTAAGGATGATTAGCAAAAGATGTATAGAGATGCAAAAAGATCTGTACCTATGCTTCATAGACTACGAAAAGGCATTTGATAGTGTAAAACACGAAGAACTGTTCAAATGTCTGGAAAACATAGCACTAGATGGAAAGGACATGAGGATATTTCAAAATCTGTACTGGAATCAAGAAGCAGCGATAAGAATTGAAGGAAAAATAGGTAAGTGGATACAAATTTAAAAAGGACAAGGCAGGGTTGTGGTTTATCACCAGATTTCTACAATGAATATGGGGAAGAGATTATGAAGGAAACAGAAGAATTGGAAGGGATAAAGATAGGAGGAAAAAATATAAATAACCTACGATACGCAGATGACACAACACTAATGGCAGATACTGAAAGAAAACTACAAAGGTTATTAGACAAGGTGGCAGAAGAGAGCAAAAAGAAAGGACTAAAAATAAATAAAAAGAAGACATACTGTATGGTAATTACAAAAAAGAAATTCCTAAATGCAGGCTACAATACAGGGGAATGGAAATAAAACAGGTAACACAGTTCAAATATCTAGGAAGCATCTTCACAAGCGATGGAAGGAGTGAAAAGGACATTGAAACCAGAATAGGCATGGCAAAGTCAGCCTTCACACAACTCAAAAAGATTCTCACAAATAAACATATATTTAGGAACCTTTAGACCCATCCTAAATGACATTGAGGCAGTGATATAAAAGGAAAGAAGTAATATATATTTTGAATGAAAGCAGTGATGACTGGTACAAAATTGAGAGCAAAAGAGAGTATGAAACTAGTTTCAGTGATTTAGAAGAACACGACAGCAACAACAGAACTGGAACTGTATCCTACGATGTCGGTTTGGAATATGCTTGATATGATCGGCAGTATCACCAATTTTTAAGACTGTATTTCAATGGGTCTTCAGAATGCAAGCAGCTGTTTAGAACACGATTGTTTGTTACTAGCCTGATTTTAGAACTTATTGTTGACGAGACCAACAGGCAAGCAGAGAAACTGTTGTTGCAAGATCTTCACAAACCACACGCAAGGTTGAGGAAGTGGGCTATCAATCACGATGTGTTATAGCCCATGTTTAGTTACATCAAGACCAATTACTGAGTCATTTTTAGGTACTTTTGGATGCTTTCAGTAATTTAGATATTTTCCTAAGGTTTCAAGTAGTTTTCAAAATTGTCATTAAAATGTTATTTTTCTTTTAAAAATTGGCCATCATGACAATGACTTCAAAAGTGTTAATGAGCAGTAAATGGGTCAATCAAGTCAACACCTTCGATCCTGTTACATTGCTTTCAATGTAGATGCTGAAAATGAAAAGCAATGAAGAACGCATCTTTACTGTCTGAGACATTTTTGCAAACTCATCTTTGATGATTATCTCACAAAAGGTCTTCTATATGTCTTCACCAGTGTATATCATTTGGTTTAATTCAAGGGTCTCAAATTCAAATTGCTTTTGCTTTGAATGATTTCACATTGTTTTACATCAGTGTGACAATCTGTTTTCACTTTGAAGTTTCCAGTTCAATGCAAACAAGTTATCTGTATTATAGAAAAACCTCTTTCGCTCGCCACCATTCATCTGACGTCAAACTTGGTGATAAGCGAACTGCTTAATGAATACAATGCTCACTACTGAAATTAGGCTAGCCACCCAAGGAGACGAGATGAGTATTTTGAATTCCCCACTGGTGTGCAGACTAACTCCACCAGGTACCCATGGGGACATGAGCAGCTCATGAATAAATGGCAAGTTGCTGCATTTCGTTCACATATTGTCAGCCAACATGCAGACCTTTACCACAATCTCTTCATCAGTCAATAAATAGCTCACAGGTTGATAGCTGATTATCAATTATCAACAAAGATGTATTCTTTTGGGTCATTAATTGTGTAAACAGTAGTTTGAGAGTTTGGCCTCAGCGGGCAAACAGGTCACTGCATCGTGATGGCAAGCTAAAGAGATAAAAAAACATAGGCCTGGAATTTTGAAAGTTGTGGCAATGCAACTTAAGGAGGCAAATAACATGGATGGAAATCTGTTCTTAATTCAAACATTGTGAGAAGCGAGTTTGATGAGTTCAAGAGGGCAAGCTAGAGAGGTATCATTGTATTTGTTAAGAAAGCAAAGTCACCTTTTAAAGTCAGCAAAGCAAAGGAACTGCCTTATTTTTCATTTCCATGTATGAAGCAATGTCATCCTGAAAGATTAAGGAATGCTTTGAACCTTTTCCAAGTCACATTGTTAAGAGAAAAATATAATTTGGTAACTACATTTTTACTTTTTTATTATATACCTTTCACTTAATTGTTCTGCGCTTTAGCTATATAATAGAATTAGGTTTATGGAAATTGCAGAAATAAGTAATAGAAGAAATCTGATTGCATATTCAGTATCAGCCCAAAAAACAAGAATCATTAGTTTAATGAAAAAATTTTCTCAAACATTTTTTAGGCCTGTGCAATCATTTACTCAATTATCCATTACTGATGAAATTGACTTATTCTGTTTTTGCCTCACTTTTTAGAAGTATTTTGTACCAAAACTGTAAATACGTCAAAATCATAGTACTTCAACAGCATCATATGGTTTTGCATAGATATTTTCATTTATTGGTGTCTAACAAAATGAAACATCTATCCCATTCTTCACAAACAAAGATTGTTTAAATGAAAATTATTTTTTAAATCCTTCCCTACTCTAACATAGGTCAACAAAGAATCTGTCAAGCAAGCAATTATGATTGTTCTCAACAGATTTTCATGCACTGATTTTATAAACAACAGTTAAAATACTCCAAGATCATAAGAGCTTAAGGACATTTTACCCTAGCATGGATGGCTCACTCAAGACATAATGCCACCAAGACACTTATAACTTATAATTATTTTAGTGCAAGGGTTGTGGACAAATGGAACAGTTTGGACAAGGTGGGAGTGACAGTTCAAACAGTAAACAGATTCAAAGGCTATATCTGAAAAGTAGGTTATTGAATTTGGAGTATTACTAGTGGTTTTCACACAGGATTACTTAGCCCCTAAACCACTTTAAATCACATTACTATTATTAACCCAGCTAACACCTAATAGCAACAACCAACATCAAGCAAAGCACATGTTAACAGCAACACTGGCTGTTTCATATGTATTAATGCATGTAGCTTAAAATCTGGAAGTGCTAAGATAATTTCAACTTTGGATTTTGAATCAGCACACACAATTTACAATAGAGCACATGCTTTCTGCAATAGCAATTCATTGTTATTCAGTGAATTATCAACAAACTCCCTTTTCCATAGCTATAATATCAACTCGAATGGAATATTAAAAAACATCCAAGCTGTGGGCCATTCCACTGATTTGGAGGTGATGATCCTAGGCAACCAGCATCATAAGGTCCATCCATATATTACGTTCGAACTCAGAGGATCACGGATTTAAGAGATTTTGCATATTATTGAAAGTTAAGATTTATGTGGTAAATTGTCCTAGGAGGACTGCCTGAACACATTACATACTTCATGGTTGGTAGGTCAGGATTTAACAGAATAGCTGATCTCGAACAGCCAAGTCTTCAGTCGCTTCCTAAATATTTCCAGAGAAGGTGATGTTTGAACACTGATGGGGAGACGATTCCAGGCTTTCGCTGTGGTAACTGGGAAGGCGTGGTTGCCGGCAGTGGCAAGGCATGTGCACGGCATGAGGAGTGCTTGAGTGGAGCCAGATCGCAGATGCCTTCTACTGTCTATGTCTGAGGATCTCTGGAGTTCAGACCTGGGATAGGAGGGACCGATGTCGTGCAGGCACAAATAGACGAGGGTTGCCAGCTTATCTTTATCTTTCTCGACGACTTCTATAGCACCGTACGCACGACGAAGGCCGAAGTCAAAGGCGTTTTGACATAATTTGGCATGCCGATAGCGAACATAGGTTACCAAAGACAGCGTAAAGTCCGCCCTGATGGGAACGAAGATAAGCGCCGCCCTAACACACACGGTGGCAAATCCCGTAGAAAGCGACCTTCAGGTGTAGAACCGTCCGCAACAGACACTTCAAAGGAACAAAACACGGGATAAGATGTTGAAAATTACGCAGATGTTGTGAGAACTGTTCACGAAGCAAGACCACACGGAGAATTTCTGAGATGCGGAGTCCCGTGAGTAGACCGTCGCCAAACTAGGTAAATCCGACTTAGGATGGAATTCCAGGCTACGATTAGGATGGAAGTCGCAGCATTCCCGCACGGGTATCTAGTCTGCAGTTCTGCCAAGCCACATCAATGAAAAATCGCAGAACAAAATGGCGGACAGACACATGACAAATCATGTGGCGACTAAAAACGTCCGAATCCACCCAAGAAAAACTCAGAGGACCTCCTGAAAATGACGAGGTCACTACTCACACATTTTGTGCTGAAACGAGTGAAAAATACCCAGAACGACGCTTTTCCGAGGCATGCACAGAAGCATGCTGGCTGCCATTAACCGGCGCCAACCAGCTTATACGTTATTTGCTCAGGGACCAAGAGCCAGTGTAGGTCGATCAACAGTGATGTGATGTGATCATGCTTCCTTGATCGATGGATCAGGCATGCAGCCACATGAAGTGCGTTCTGGAGTCTATCGAGGTGTTTCGGGAGCCCTGCTAAGGTGGCGTTACCATAGTCGAGTTTAGTGAGTACTAAGGCACTGATCAAAGTCTTCAGGGCAGTAAGAGAGACATATTTTCATATGCTGCGGATCAACTGCAGTGCTGCGAAGCAGCTGACTACGTTGCGTATCACATGTTGCCTTGTCGTGGTGGTATTGTCGATGTAAATGCCGAGATTTCTGACATAGGGGCTTGGATAGATATTGTGACCATTAATCTGGACCGAGGTGGATTGAAACAGATGCTGCTGCCTTCCGGTTGTCATCCATAAGATTTCTGTCTTCGCAGTATTGAGCTGGAGACGAATTGAGCCTAGCCATTCTGTCATTTCTGCGACGCAGTTTGTAATTCGTGATTGGAGTTTTACAATTCTATCTCACTTAAATGTGGCTGCCTGAGGAGAGCAATAGATAGGAGAGAGAGGAGGGAGGAAGGAAGAGAGAGACTGCATTGAATTGGAAGGGGTTCCGTTGACAGTCAATGCTAAAATAGACCTACATCAATCATTTAAACATCTACTGTAATACTAAATCTCAGCAACCTGCCTAATTCAGTAACTTGCCTAATTACAACCCTCTTTCCATGTGGCTGCCGGCTGAGAGACAGACAGAGATGGAGAGAGAGACTTGAGTTGAATGTGGCTGCCGATGGAGACAAACAGAGAGGGAGGGGATAGAAAAACAAAGACTGGGAGAGAGATTGAGAGATTGTCCTGAATTGGAAGGGGTTCCATTGACTGTCAATGAAGCAGTCTCCAAACAGACTGCCCTCCTGCCAGTGACAGAAATTATCATGTGACGCCATCTGTCTCTCTTCGGTCATGTGGCTCGCCAAAACAACAACATTCCGGCCCACCGCGCTCTCGCCTGCGCTATTACTCGACGTACCGAGACGCGTCCTCCTCCGAGCTGGAGAAGACCTCCTGGCAGACCACGACGTACATGGCCACAGCAGATCAGCGATGGTCTTCCTTCCACAATTTTTCATGAATGTCACTCAGCCATCGGTCGCGGTCACAACTCGCGCAACACGAGATTGGCACAACGGACCTCTGTCGTCCATGTGAACTAATGAATGAATGAATCACAAAAGTTGCAACTGTCCCTGCGGTCCGATGCTCAAAGTCTTATGAAGATACCTCACTGTAAAACATCACTCGGTTCCAGGTCATTTGCAGTGTCAGGACCAAAGACATGGAACAATCTACCAATAATTGTGAAATCATCCTGTTCTCTGACATCCTTTAAGAAAAATCTTAAGACTTATTTGTTTAGAAAATCTTATTCTCGTCTGCCTTAGATTGTTTTCCATTAATATTTTTTGTTGATGACTGTTATTTTATTTATTTGTTTAGACTCTGTAATGTGCCCTTGCTCCTGACATTGATTTTGGTAATATGATGCACAAGAAATTGTCAGTTTCACAAAAAATAATAATAACTGAAAACAACTGAAAAATAATTAATTGTAACTGAAACTGTAACTGAAAAATTACAATAACTTTAACTGTAACTATAACCGGAAAATAATTTCAATAACTTTAACTGTAACTGAAAAATAATCAATAACTGAAGCCACACTGTGCGCCGCTTGAGGCTGGGAAGGGGCGGAGACTACTTTTCGGGTGGGGACTTCTTTTCGGGCTGGGACATCGTGCTGTCAAATAAACGGCATACTGTCAAATCCCGATTCCTGCAATGAGCAATTGTAGATATGCTCCACCAATAATTAGGCTTGGAAGTTGCAATATTTACCGTCTATTCCTCATGGTTTGGCTATTCAAATGGTCTATCCTCAAATCAAATCGAAATGTTTATTTTAGTGGATTTCCTCCCATAAAATGTCATATAGGAATTTGAAAACCAAACTGTATTCCCGCTTTGTGATTAAGAGTCCCTATGAAGAGGCGGAAGATGGCAGAGTGGGCTAAACTGCTGGAGCGTTAGGTTGACGGAGCGGGTTCAAGCCAGATTTGCACCCCTAGTGGCTTTCACACAGACAGTAATGCCTCCTAAGACACTTTTAAGCACGCTAAGTCAAGTTAAGTATGATAATAATGCATTTGGCATCAGCCAGAAAGGTCTGAAAACAAAACTCAGTTCATGCTAATAACTGAATGTATACAATCAATGTTCCCTCAAAGCTGCACGCCTGCACGGCCGCGCACATGACAAGAAAATGCTGTGCAGCAATTTTCAGCCACTGCACAGTTATTTTGAGTTTCAAATAACACTGATTTTGTTGTTGTCTTGGGTGACATCTGTGAAAAAATTCAGGTGCACAGGCATAAAAATGTGCCGCCTTCTCGTACGCCATACCTGAACTTTGGAACTCAATTCCTGCTTCCCTCCGCAGACTTGGACACTTTCAAACAATAAAATCAGAATCCTCATTTCCTACAAATCTTGCATATCTCCTCAAGTCTTCAGGTCTAAGCTTAAATCCTTCCTTCTTCTAAAATATTTCCTCCAATCAGCTGTAACAACCTAGCCTCACTGCCCTTCGAATGTTGGCTGATCATATACCTTTCCCATAGCTGGATACGAGCGGCGTAAGGTATCACTGGTAGGGTCTAGGTTTAGTGTTAGGGTTAGAGTTCACCCTAACCATAACCCTGACCCTAACCCTTTCTGTCAGTGTTTACGGACTACTCTCGGTTACGCCGCTCGTCTCCAGCTCTACCTATTTATTAGGAAAGGCTGAGCGCCTAAGAATAAGCAGCTGCTGTTGTGCTGCTTTCCAAGGCGCTATAGAAATCCACAAGATTTTACTTACTTACTTATGCAAACGCCAACACAGTGCTGCTAAGAAATGAACCAAGCAGCTAACGAGGAACCCGAAAATGTTCTCTTTTCTATTGTGAATTCAAGAAGCTTTGCAGCCACTGCGACAATACCAGAATCCGACATAAACCATCCGCGAAAGCAACCTTAATCGTAATTTTAAAAATTTCGCACAATTCATCGTTTCCTTCAAAACTAATAATTGAAGGCTAATTAATGAAATATCTATGTCCAGTTGTGTCCACCAAACGCAAAATTAAAACCGCACAACTCGCATTTACGCAATCGATCCCTCGGGCACTCATAAACATTTAAATGTGAAATAGGTCAAATCACAGTGTCACACTTGGGCATGGAGTTATTATTAGAGGAGACGGCATTACGTCATTTCTAACTAGGCTGCGTGAAGCCAGTAGCGCGTAGACTAAAAATAGCACCTCCATTGTTAGCTGCCATTGTGATTGAATCGGACGAATACAGAAGTATTAAGTCAGAGTTATATCCTTCCCTTTTAATTTTGTTTATAAATAATAACTTTGTTATTGGGACCTGTCATTCATCTTGGGGAGGGGGAAGCTTTTGACACAATTATTGGGGGTGGGGTAACTGAAAGTGGACAGTTGATGACAAAGGGGAGGGGCAGTGTTATTTCTAGGATTTTGAAGGGGGTCGGGAAAATCGAAGGGGGGCAGAGGTTGTCGGAATTTTAAAGTCTCTCTCCGGAAAAAAAGGCTGACAAAAAGGTCATCCGAGAATAAAAGTTTGGGGAGGGGTGTCCTCCATTGGTGAGGGTGTTCAGAGCTAATTAGTATCCATTTTGCATTCTCACATTACCAAATTTTTTTGGGGGGGTGTCGACCTCAAATGGGGGGTGTTGGTGTTGGGGTGTTAGGAGGGTGTAAAAATATCCCTGGGAGGGGGTCAAAAATTGCCCAAAAATTGTTGACATAATTAATGGACAACCCCCATGCCTTATTGAAAAAACGATTGATGTCATCCAATAGACTGTCCACTTGCTATTTTTCAAACACAAATGTCGAACAGTAGCATCTTAATCAGTGGCGGCTCCACAGGGTGCCCCGGGGGGCGTGCCCCTATTGAGTACCTGGCCCCCAGTGGCTCCCTGTTGGGAACCTCTACTTAATACTACATACCTAACAACAAACGGTAGGCCCCCATGATTAGAAGCTGCCACCCCAACGGCCCCCCACTTGCCAAATCCTGGATCCGCCACTGGGGCCAGGGGGTCCGTGCCCCCTTTTGAGTGCCTGCCCCAGTGCTTCCCTGTTGGGACCCTATACTTAATACTACATACCTAACAAAAATAGGTAGGCCCTTCATGATTAGAAGTTGCCACCCCAACGGCCCCCCACTTGCCAAATCCTGGATCCGCCACTGGGGCCAGGGGGTCCGTGCCCCCTTTTGAGTGCCTGCCCCAGTGCTTCCCTGTTGGGACCCTATACTTAATACTACATACCTAACAAAAATAGGTAGGCCCTTCATGATTAGAAGTTGCCACCCCAAGGCCCCCTCCCACTTGCCAAGTTTTGGATGCGCTACTGGGCCCATGGGGATCCGTGCCCCCTATTGAGTGCCTGGCTCCCCTGTTGGGACCCTATACTTAATACTACATACCTAACAACAAGCGGTAGGACCGTCTGATTAGAAGTTGCCACCACAACGCCCCCAACCCACCCCTCCACTTGCCAAATCCTGGAGCCTCCACTGATCTGAATCTCCATTTTCATTACATACTAATAAAAAGGTCTTATAGGTCATTGATAAAACATATCCTCAGCTGTTCCCCATGGCTCAGCTGATGATTTTTTGGGTCTACCAATGTGGCTGCCATTTGGGAATTTCCCAAATAGTTGGCTTCAGCCAAATGACGTAATGCTGTCTCCTCTAATAATAACTCCATGCACTTGGGTGTTGGGGTGTCACAGTGAGTCAGTGACTTGGAGCATAGACTTTAATAAATTAATATCACAAGACAAGACAAAGTCTATGGTATCAGAAAGTGAGGCCAGTTTGCATTGATTGTGTGTCAAGAAATGTTTACCCCGCAGAAATCTTCAAAATTTTGGTACACTGTTGGTATGGATACCGTTTAGCCGTTTAACTTATTTAATGTGGACCAGTTGTCTAAATATTGTGTTTAGAATAAAGTGATTGTCTGATTTATGCGAAATGCGGCGACATTGCGCAATGCGCAGTCCCTACCGCAAATGAGCCTTTGAAAATTACATAGTAATATATGCTTATAGTCGTATAAATCAACACTGCACAAAACGGCTTCAAACTCAACTAATAATCGACCTAAAAATCTACTTTTACGATACGATTATAGTATTTATATTCGGGAATCAATTGGTATGGATAAGAATTGTGGAAAAGATGAGTAAAAGATCAAACGGATCACATTTAAAGCAACTGCATATCGAAAATTTAATTCAACTGAAACTACTCTCCTGGCTGTTCATGATTATATTTTGTCTGCTATTGATAATGGCAAGGTAAAACTCCGCTTATTTTACTACACTTATCTGCGGCTTTTGACACCATATATCATGCAATCCTTCTCCGTAGACTAGAACATTGGTTTGGCATATCAGGTACTGCATTAGAGTGATTCACATCCTACCTTCAACATCGCTGTCAATCTGTTTATTGTAATGGTGCTCAGTCAAACTCAGTTAAATTAGATTTTGGTGTTCCCCAGGGATCTGTTTTAGGCCCTTTCCTTTTCACCTTATATACAATGCCCCTTGGATCGCTTCTTTCACAATTCTCTGCTGACTATCATTTCTATGCTGACGATACACAGTTATTCATTGCCTTTGATGATAAAACCTCTTCGGCGTCACTATAAAATTTATCCATTTGTCTGAAAAATGTTCAGTCTTGGATGTTTAGTAATAAGCTTGCATTAAACCCTTCAAAAACCGAGTTTTTACTTCTTGGTACATCTTTTAATTTAAGTAAATTTGAGGACATGCATTCATTTAAATTTGACAACATTTCAGTTAATCAAAGTCAGTCTGTCCGCAACCTAGGTGTAATATTTGACAAAAACCTGTCTTTTAATGAACACATAAATAAGGTTAGCAGAGTTGCTCATTTTCAAATCAGAGACATTCGACGAATTCGTGATCTTGTGCCGTAACCTGCTCTGATTCCTCTAGCCAATGCCCTTGTCAGCATTAGGCTTGATTATTGCAATTCCCTTTACAATGGTATGGCCAAAGCTAATATACAAAACCTTCAAAGGATTCAGAATTCTGTGGCTCGGGCCATTACAAAAACTCGCAAACATGATCACATTAGACCTGTCTATAACGTGGTATTGACTGACATTCTAGAGGCCACGCCTACCCTCCAATAAGGAACGTTTTAGTAGTAGCTCTGTAGTATCTAACTAGGACTTAGCAGTCGATCACTATCAGTCGAGGACACAAGATCTAACTAAACCTGAAATACATATATTATATAATCTGAGAGTTGTCTTTAATATAGTGTAGACCACACTATTCATGGTGTCAGAAGTGGGACACAAGATCTAACTAAACCTGAAATACATATATTGTATAATCTGAGAGTTGTCTTTAATATAGTGTAGACCACACTATTCATGGTGTCAGATTAGCTTAAATTAAGAACATTATCGATAGCTTAGCGACAGTTTAAGACACTGTTTGTATCGGATAATGGCGACAATACCTCAGATACCTCTACCGGAGAAGCTGGATCTGCAAGCATCAAATCTTGCAGCTGAGTATAAAAGGTTCCTAGGCCAATGGTTGGTCTATGTGAAAGCCTCAATAATCGATGAAGAACCTGCCGATCGACAAGCAGCTATCCTTCTCGCCTGCATAGGCACAGCTGCCTATTGCGTTTTCGACTTGATGACACTGACCGACGAGCAGAGGCAAAATACAACAGACATCCTCGAAGCCTTCAAACGCCACTGTATTGGAGACGTTTCGGAAGTATATGAGCGATACATTTTCCACAGCCGGAAACAGGGACCAGGTGAATCCTTTGACACTTTCGTCGCCGACCTCCGCCGACCCGTTCGCTCATGCAGCTTTGGAGATTTAGAACAATCTATGATTCGAGATAGAATTGTTCTAGGAATCCAGGACGATGCCACTAGAAAGAAATTACTTGGCACTAGAGATTTAGATTTAGAAAGAGCTCTGAACTTGTGTCGTGCACAAGAGGCCACCTCGAAGCAATTTCGCGCCATCACCGCTCCAGACGAAGAAGTCCATGCGCTGCGTCGAGATTCTACGACCCGCGGACGAAACAAGAGCAGACGACGCCACCAAGACGGCGCCGGAAAAGGTGATTTTCAACTTCACAACGCTCGCGAACAATCACAGCGTCAGAAACAGCGTCAACGTCCTGATAAAGGTACTTATCAATCACGCGATACCTGTCGTTATTGCTGTCGTAACCATGCGCGTATACGAAGCAGTTGTCCAGCCTACGGCGCCACCTGTCGAATATGTCAGAAGAAAAATCACTATGAGGTAGCATATCAATCGAACGTTCCTTCCAGCGCCAGCGTACAACAGTTATCTGACGATTTCGAATCAGTCCTTGTATTGAATTCAACTGACGCTGGAGGTAGGATTTTCACACATATTTTGGTCAACGACCAGCTCGTTCGTTTTATGTTAGACTGTGGATCTACTGTAAATATAATCACAAAAACTGTCTACGAAAGCCTTTCGCCGAAGCCCAAACTGCGCCCTGCTAAAGCAACTCTAAGAATGTTCAACGGAGCGCAGCTGGAGACTCAAGGAATGATCGATATTCTTTTGACTAATCCAAAGACGAAACAGCAACTAAGCATCGAAGCTTACGTGACGTCACACGACAGCCCTATTCTCAGCATAGCGACCTGTCGAGCACTGGATTTACTACGCGTCGTAGATGAAAACATTTGCACCATCGGAACGACCATTTCTTCGACAGAACATCGACCTCTGACAGAAGCTGACGTCATGGCTCAATATGGTGATCTATTTGAGGAACACTAGGACGAATGGAGGGACTGGTCCACCTCGAGATAGACCCTTCCTTCCCCCCTGTCCAATTACCTCTGAGTCGCACTCCTGTAGCGTTAAGAGAACGCGTTGAAACAGAAATTCAACGGATGGTGAAGGATGGAATAATTATCCAAGTCACCGAACCGACTCGCTGGGTGTCAGCACTTGTCGTTGTGATGAAAAACGATGGACGAATACGACTATGTCTTGATCCGACTCGCACCTTGAACCCTGCGTTAATCAGAAGTACATTCTACATGCCCACTTTGGATGACATTTTGCCAAATTTAGCCGGAGTAAAAGTTTTCAGTACTGTAGACTGCAGGAACGCTTTTAACATGCTTGTGCTTTATGAAGCTTCAAGTTATTTATGTACTTTTGAGACTTCTTTTGGCAGATACAGGAACCTTAGAGTTCCATCTGGATTATGTGTTTCATCGGAGCTTTTCCAAGCGAGGCTACAAGCTGCTCTTTCGGGACTTAAAGGCATCCATTGCATAGCCGATGACATTTTGATCACGGGGTCTGGAGAAAATCAGGCCGAGGCCCGAAGAAATCACGACGAGAATTTAGTTGCATTGCTTCAGCGCTGTCGATCCAAACGAATAAAACTTAACCGTGAGAAACTACAGCTCAATCGTGACGTCATCATTTTCATGGGACTCCAACTGACCAAAGATGGAATACAGCCAGCCGCATCAAAGATCGAAGCGATTGAGAACTTTGCGATCCCTGAAGACAAAGCAGCGGTTCAACGACTATTAGGACTCGCAACGTACCTCGCTCGCTACTGTCCGAACTTCAGTGACGTCACTAGCGTACTTCGAGAACTTCTGAAGTCGGAAAATGAATTTCAATGGACCGATCGACACACAGATGCATTCAACCGGCTGAAAGAGATGTTGAAGACGGCTCCTGTATTACAATATTTTGACGGTAAGAAAGACATTTTGGTCCAGGCGGATTCATCTCAAAATGGAATTGGTTGTGTGATTTTACAAGGTAACAGAGTGGTGGAATACGCTTCTAGAGCACTAACAGCAGCTGAAAAACAATATGCCCAAATTGAACGCGAATTATTGGGAATTGTATTTGCTTTTGAAAGATTTGATTATTATGTATACTCAAGACGAACTATTTGAGACCGATCATCGTCCGTTATTGGCCATTATTAAGAAATCACTGGCCGCGGCACCAAAGAGACTACAACGTATGCTGTTACGCCTACAAAATATGACATTGACCTTCGCTTCAAGGCGGAAAAAGACCTCATAGTCGCAGACTGCCTTTCTCGAGCTTTTGATCCGAGAGCCGTGGGAACAGAATTTACTGAAGAAATAGCGTTTCTACAGACAACAGATGCAGAACAGATTGCTTCTCTACGCATGATCGCTTCCACGTCGACGCTGAAACTAATAACAGATGCAGCGGAAGACACTAATTACAAACGCCTCAGGGAACAAATTATCAATGGATGGCCAGAATGCCCTAAGGACCTGCCAGCAGACCTTCGACCCTATGCCACTTTCGCCAATGAACTAAGTGTCAGTAGAAATTTAATATACAAATCAGACCGCCTGGTGGTACCGACACCAGCGAGATCTGAGATAATGAACAGACTTCATTCTGCACACACTGGAATTAATTTTTGTCTACGCAGAGCCCGAGACATAGTCTTCTGGCTCGGATTGACGTCTGAGCTTCGCCAGAAGATCGAGAGATGTCAGATTTGCAATAAATTCAAGGATTCTTTTCAAAAGGAACCACTGCTTCCTCGTCCCCTGCCAGACCGCCCGTGGCAAATAATCGCATGCGTCGTTTATCACCTTCGATGGACGTGATTACTTGATAACGACCTGCTACTTCTCAGGATATTTTGAGATCGACCGACTCGTCTCGAAGACAGCCGCTGAAATTATTTACTGCCTAAAGCAACACGCTGGAAGACACGGCTTACCTGAGAAAATCTACAGCGACAACAATCCGTTCAATTCAACCGAATTCAAAAGATTTGCAGAACAATACGAATTCGAACAGATTTTTAGCTCCCCCCATTAGCCGCAGAGCAATGGGAAGGCAGAAAACCCCGTGCGAACTGCGAAAAGGCTGATGAAAAAGGCGAAAGAAAACAACTCGGACCCTTTCCTCGCACTACTCGATTTCAGAAACACGCCTTCAGAAAATCTGGGTTTAAGTCCTCTTCAGATTCTGATGGGAAGAAGGACGCGTACAAAGATGCCGATCGCCGACAAACTCCTGTCAACACCAACTGCAAGCGCTACGAAAGAGGTGCTACAAAAGTCAAAAGAGAAACAACGTTTCTATTACGATCGTACAGCGAAAGAGAGTCCAAGTTTTAAAGAAGGACAGGTGGTGAGAGCCAAATACCGCCCGACAGACGATTACTGGCGAAAAGCTGAAATCAAAGACGTTCTTCCATTTCGATCTTATAACGTCAGATTTGAAAACGGCAGTACAATGAAACGGACTTCCAAGCACGTGAGGTTCTCACAAGAGGATCCAATACGAATCGACGAAGAACATCATTCGTATCAGCCAGACTCCCCAGATGGCGATGGTGCAACGGCGCTACCGTCTCATGCCCCTCAGCCACCTCTAGCTCAACCACCACCAGTCCAGGAACGATCAACAAAGGTGCAACCAGAACAAGCACCAACCCAAAAGACTAACGTTATAGAGCCCTATAGAACCCGCTCAGGTAGAGCAATTTGAAACCCCAGAGATTTAGATAGTCTATACATTAGCATGCTAGTTCATCAGTTCAGATGATTGATTAACAATTATATATTAACAGTCTATATTTTAGTAGTTTATATTTTATTAGTTCATTCATTATGTTTAATTGTTTAATTAGATAACCGTCTAAGTTAAAGAAGGAAGGTATAACGTGGTATTGACTGACATTCTAGAGGCCACGCCTACCCTCCAATAAGGAACGTTTTAGTAGTAGCTCTGTAGTATCTAACTAGGACTTAGCAGTCGATCACTATCAGTCGAAGACACAAGATCTAACTAAACCTGAAATACATATATTGTATAATCTGAGAGTTGTCTTTAATATAGTGTAGACCACACTATTCACTGTCCTTCAAAAGTTACACTGGCTGCCAGTAGAACAGAGAATTGTATTTAAGACTGGTGTCCTTGTTTTTAAAATTCTGCAGTCTGGCCAACCTCGATATTTAAAATCTATGATAAACCATCCAAAACATTATCATTCAACAAGATTTGCTGATTCATTGTTAAATGTACATAGAACAAACACTGAAATTGGTAAGAGAGTTTTTTTCTATTTCTGGCCAAAAATCTGGAACTCTCTCCCTCTGGTTGTCAGATCTTCCAATAAACTGAACATTTTCAGATCTAGGTTTAAACAAATCTCATGCAACTAGCATTTCCTTCATAGTCTGTCTTGCTGTTTCCCTCTGACTGATCTCTGGAATGACTTGGTCTTTTGCTGATGGATTTGAAGTACCATCGATTGATACCCTTGAGTATTAGAAATGGTGCTATAGAAGCGCATAATTATTATTATTAACTATGGTACACGATATTAAAGCGGTGACGTCGTCCATTTCTAAGTAGGCGACGCTCTCAAATAATATGATAGCGCTAAAGAATTATGGGGTCTTCAAGATATCTGCGGGGTAAACATTTCTTGACACACCAATGACACCATCCAATGATCCAAGCAAACTGGCTTCAACTTTGATCTGACTTTGCCATAGATAAACGGCATCTAGTGTATTATAATAAATCTATGACTTGGAGCAATAATACATTTGGGACTCGCTAGTACGGTTCCCTGTCACTTCCTGGACCGTCACTTCCTGGACCGTCATTGTAAATGGAAGTAAATAGGTATATAGGTAGGTAGGTAGGTAGGTAGGTTGGAAGCTGTCCATTGTGTCAACAATTTTTGGGCAGTTTTTGACCCCTCCGCCCAGTGTAGGTGGTAAAAAAATAACCGTAACCGTAATCCAACCATGGAGTTATTATTAGAGGAGACGGCATTACGTCATTTGGCTGAAGCCAACTATTTGGGAAATTCCCAAACGGCAGCCACATTGGTAGACCCAAAAAATCATCAGCTGAGCCATGGGGAATAGCTACGGATATGTTTTATCAATGATCTAAGAACTTTTTATTAGTATGTAATGAAAATGGAGATTCAGATCAGTGGAGACTGCAGGATTTGGCAAGTGTGGGGGGGGGGGTGGTGTTGTGGTGGCAACTTCTAATCAGAGGGTCATACCGCTTGTTGTTAGGTTTGTAGTATTAAGTATAGGGTTCCAACAGGGTGGTCACTGGGGGCCAGGCACTCAATAGGGGGCACGGACCGCACCCTGGGCCCAGTGGCGGCTCCAGAATTTGGCAAGTGGGGGGGCGTTGGGGTGGCAACTTCTAATCATGGGGCCTACCGTTTGATTTTAGGTATGTAATATTAAGTATAGGGTCCCAACAGGGGCCACTGGGATGCCAGGCACTCAATAGGGGCACGCCCCCCGAGGCCCCCCTGTGGAGCCGCCACTGTTTAAGATGCTATTGTTCGACATTGTGTTTGAAAAATAGCAAGTGGACAGTATATTGGATGACATCAATCGTGTTTTCAATAAGGCATGGGGCTGTCCATTAATTATGTCAACAATTATTGGGCAATTTTCGACCTCCTCCCAGGGATATTTTTACACCCTCCTAACACCCCTCAACACCACCCCCATTTGAGGTCGACACCCAAAAAAAAAAATTGGTAATGTGAGAATGCAAAATGGATACTAATTAGCTCTGAACACCCCTCCCCCAATGGAGGACACCCCCTCCCCCAAACTTTTATTGTCGGCTGATTTTTTGTCAGCTTTTTTCCGGGAAGAGACTTAAAAATTCCGACACCCTCCCCTCCCCAGATTTTGCCGACACCACCCCCCCAATTCAAAATCCTAGAAATAACACTGCCCCTACTCCCTTGTCATCAACTGTCAACTTTCAGTTACCCCAGCCCCAATAATTATGTCAAAAACTCCCCCCCCCCAAGATGAATGACAGGTCCCAATAACAAAGTTATTATTTATGAAAAAATTAAAAGGGAATGATATAACTCTGACGTAATACTTCTGTATTCGTCCGATTCAACCACAATGGCCGCTAACTATGGAGGTGCTATTTTTAGCCTACGCGCTACTGGCTTCACGCAGCCTGGTTAGAAATGACGTAATGCCGTCTCCTCTAATAATAACTCCATGAATCCAACTTTTCAAAATTTGAATAGTTCTAGTCTGCGTCACTGATACACTGCTTACTCAACCCATTGTAAGGAAGTAAGTAAAATATCTCGAATTTCTATATTATATATTCTAAGTAAGTAATTCTAAGTATTATTGCAGATCACAACGATTTGTATATCATAGTGTATACACTTGTTTACATACACATAACAGATAGAACATTATGAACGGTCCAGGAAGTGACGTCCAGGAAGTGACGGTCCAGGAAGTGACGGGACACCGCCTAGTACTAAGTAAGAAAAATTTCGTGGATTTCTATAGCGCCTTGGAAACAGCAAACAGTAGCTCAGAGATGGACATGGGTCCATTTTTTTAGAACCCAACCCAACCCGACCCATCAAATCTCCAACCCAACCCAACCCAACCCATGCCGGCAATTGCAAGTATTCACCCAACCCAATCCAACCCACCCAAGCTTCAAGTAAACATATTCAGCAAATTTATTGCTAAGCAACAATTTGTCAAATACTGCATACAAATCATTTTAAAAATTACCTCTCACATGTCGCTGTAGGGCCTATGTTTTCCGCCATTATAATTATAATTGGCGTGCAAAGGAAGGTAGACGTCCGTGTTATAATTTGTACTTATACTATCTAAAATTCAGTTTCAAATGTTGACAGACTAACGAATAAGGAACCCTAGAGCCATTATAGCATATCCTTAGCAAGTTCGCACGCACTCCCACGCAGTAGCTCATACTGTAAATGTTATTGGAGTCAATAAGGGGATTAAGATGGATTTACAGTGGATGGTTCAAAGAAAGTTACTTCGTTCAAAGAAAGTTACTTCCTTCTTTCATCAATTTCGACTCTCGATTCCAATGCCTTGAATTATTTACTTCCCCCGGTCTTATGCAAATATCTCGTGGCTGCGGATCAACATTTACCTATAGGCATATGACGCTGCACAATATCGAGAAAGCAACGGCCACAACGGCGAGGGGGGTTTTATGTATCAAAGGAGATAGACTTATGCCTTTAATGCTTTATTATATAGGAACAACTGTGTTTGGATCAATAGAACCAGGGGCTCAAGACAGTCCTGAATATAACCCCCACCCGCCAATCGCTTAACTAAGAGCCGTCATAAGCCAGTATTGCCAGCGACAGTTCGGCGGCAATTTGTTACATGAAAATGCGGAAAACGATAACCATTTTTTATAACCAATGTATGGTGTGTGCACTGTGCCACGTGCAAATCAGCGTTTTGCAACCCAACCCAACCCAACCCACCACAACTGCCTAAATTTATGACCCAACCCAATCCAACCCAACCCAACCCAACCCATGGGTTAACCCAACCCATGTCCATCTCTGCAGTAGCTGCTTAATTATTCTTAGGCGCTCAGCCTTTCTTAAAATATAGCTATGGGGAAGGTATATGATCAGCCAGGCAATAGTCAACATCCAAAGGGCAGTGAGGCTAGGTTGTTACAGCTATGGAGGAAAAGATTTAAGAAAAAGGAAGGTTTTAAATTTAGACCTGAAGACTTGAGTAGACAATGCAGGAATTATAGGAATTGAGGATTCAGATTTTATTGTTTGAAAGTGTCCAAGTCTGCGGAGGGAAGCTAGGATCATGGAGGTATTATCCCAGGAGACGGTGTAGCATATTATAATGACCCCCATATATTAATAACTCCCCACCTCATTATTATATATATAATAAAGACTCCCCCTCATTATTATACATGTATATATAATAATAACTATCTCTATATTATAATAACTCCCCAGAAGAAGTAGGCCTAAAAATTGAAAAAAATAACCCCAATGTGTAAAAATGTCTCTAAAATGGTTATATGAAATTATAGACCCATTTCCAATCTCACAGTTTTCCTAAAATTCCTGAAAGGGCAATGCTTACCAGAATGTTAAACTACTTAGATGCATTTAATATGCTATCCACTGATCAATATGGTTTCAGTCCTATTTCACCACTTAAATGCCAATAATGAATTTAATTGATACCAAAACAACAAATTTTGAATCCCACAAGCACACTATTGGAACAACCCTCGATATAAAAAAAGCTTTTGGTGTTCTAGACCATGGTATCTCAGCTGGCTTCTGAAAAACTACGGGAGTTATTATAATATAGAGACTTAATATTATATATAATAACGATGGGGGAGTCATTATTATATATATAATGAGGGGGAGTTATTATTATATAGGAGTCATTATAAAATACTATACCGGCATGACGTCATTTCTAGCCCAGGCTGAGAAGCCAGTAGCGCGTAGGCTACAAATAGTACTTTCATGGTTAGCGGCAATTGTGGTTGACTCGGACGAATACAGGAGTAGTGTTAAGTCTGAGTTATATTATTCCTTTAAATTATACGTGGAAATTCATTTAGAGTAATGCCAGCCTGTTCAGCCTATGGGTGTACGCCATAGACTTTAATATCACAAGACAGAGTCTATGGTATCAAAAAGTGAGGCCAGTTTGCATTGATGGTGTGACAAGAAATGTTTACCCCGCTGAAATCTTGAAAATTTTGGTACACTGTTGGTATGGATACAGTTTAGCTGTTTAACTTATTTAATGTGGACTAGTTGTTTAAATATTGTGTAATTGATCGTCTGATTTATGCGAATAGCCGCGACGTTGCGCAGTCGCTGCCGCAAATAATCCTTCGAAAATTACATAGACATAGGTCACATAGTAACATAGGCTTATAGTCGTATAAATCAGCACTGCACAAAACGGCTTCAAACTCAACTAATAATCGACCTAAAAATCTACTTTTACGATACGATTATAGTATTTATATTCGGAAATCAATTGGCACGAATAAGAATTATGGAGAAGATGAGTAAAAGATCAAACGGAACACATTTAAAGCAACTAAATCTCTGCTTGGATGTCATCTAATCTCCTTGCTCTTAACCCTTCTAAGACAGAGTTTCTTTTAATTGGACTACCCCAACAACTCAAAAAATTGACAATCCTAAACTAGTTTTGGCTTCCGACACCACAATAATCCCTGTTCCAACTGCTAGAAATCTAGGATTCAAATTTGATTCTTTTCTAAACTTCGAATCACAAATTTCCCAACTATCAAAAGCCTGCTATGTTCATATTCGTGACCTTCGCCGCCTACGTCCTTGCCTAGATACTAAAACTGCCTCCACAATTGCCACCTCAATAGTCCACTCCAAATTAGATTATTGTAACTCCCTCTACTATAACCTTCCCAAAGCCTCTATCAACAAATTGCAATCAATACAAAATGCACTTGCTCGTGCTGTTACTAAGTCACCTAAATTTTCCCATATTTCACCCATACTAAAATCATTACATTGGCTTAAAATAACTGAACGTATCCAATATAAGATAATAACACTTACACATAGCTCACTTCAGTCATCAAAACCTGTCTACCTTAGATCACTATTAACCCCTCAGCCTCCTCGACCCACACGTTCATCATCTTACCTCGCTCTGTCACGCCCACTCAATCAGTTATCCCTGAAAATTTGCAACCGTGCCTTCTCATACGCCTCACCTGAACTTTGGAACTCGATCCCAGCTTCCCTCCGCAGACTTGGACACTCTCAAACAATAAAATCTGATTCCTCATTTCCTATAATTCCCGCATTATCTCCTCAAGTCTTCAGGTCTAAACTTAAATCATTCCTTTTTCTAAAATCATATCCTCCATAGCTGTAACAACCTAGCCTCACTGCCCTTTGGACGTTGACTATTGCCTGGCTGATAACATACCTTCCCTATAGCTATTTTAAGAGAGGCTGAGCGCCTAAGAATAAGCAGCTACTGTTGTGCTGCTTACCAAGGCGCTATAGAAATCCACGAGATTTTACTTACTTTACTTAACTATGGTACACCATATTAAAGCGGTGACGTCGTCCATATCTAAGTAGGTGCTGCCCTCAAATAAATATGATAGCGCTAAAGAATTATGAGGTCTTCAAGATATCTGCGGGTAAACATTTCTTGACACACCATCCATGCAAACTGGCTTCAACTTTGGCCTGACTATGCCATAGATAGACGGCATCTAGGGTAATATAATAAATCTATGGTGTACGCAGCGGGATCGCACCGTAGGTGTAAATAACATTTCACCCAAGGTTGCCAGTGTGGGTTATTTTTTACCCAATCTGGTTTTTTTGGGCCTCGTCTGGTTATTTGGTAATTTTTTGTCGGAATCTGGTTATTTTTTAAATCTGCGAAAATAAAAAAAAATTGCCTGATTTTTGCAGTGAGAGTGAGAAAAAATAAGGAATTTTTAGTTTTCAGCATGTTGAAAACTCTTTTTTTGCTTGGAAAAAGTTTACAAGTTTAAAGTTTACCTCTTTACCTTGTTGCTTCAAGACAACGTGACGACCTTTTTTTTTGCTCGTCAAGACTTTCTGGAGACGTTGTACTGTAAAATTTTCCCAAAAATTTAAAAATTTTCAGGTTTGTCGCAATTATTATGAATTTTATCATCTTTTTCGACCTTTTTGGGAACCTGGTTATTTCTGGTTATTTTTAAAGGCACGATCTGGTTATTTTTCAAAATGTTCACTGGCAACACTGATTTCACCGGTATTAGGGTCGGGGCGCGGACATTATCCCCCTGGACATATTCCCCGGACATTATCCCCCCGGTATAACAGATAAAGTATTAAAGTGACATACCCGGACATAGCCTCCCCTTTGTTTACTCATTGGACTTTTTTGTTTTGTTTTGCTAATTATTTTTATTTACGACACACTGCTAAGAAATACTTGTATGTAATTCATGTTGTCGTCCTTCAATTACTTCGTTTATTTCTCAACAACATCTAATCAAATAAGTCAAATAACTATTAAAGTTAACAAAGTAAATTATTAATCAACATTATAAACCAAAAAGGTTGTTTTAATCTAAACAGACTCTATTGTACAATGATACTGGTTGATAAAGATTGATAATATATAGATTGATAACAACATATTTGACCAATGCCACAGTACATAACTGAATTATTATTGAGAAAAGGGTTGACCTAAGCCCTAAGGGAATAGAATCCCGCAGGTTGGTCAACCTAGGTATTTAAGTAATGGACGTATGCAAATTGAATACCGTAAGTTGGAAACAAGGTGGTACAAATATAGTATGTAGTAGAGAAGTATAAATCATGTAAGATAATTGCAGAAGAAATGATATATATTTATATATATTTAGTTAATAAGAATAGATAAAATTAGTGCCAGTAATATTTATAAGTAAAGTAATTAAAAGAATAGGTAATTTATAGAATTTAATTTATTTGATATTCTATGGGGAAAAACTTAGTTTTGTAGTGTTAAAAGGTAGTTTTTTTAGATATTTTTAAGGTAGTTAATTGATTTAAATTTTTTATTTCTATAGGTAGACTATTCCAGAGTCTGGGTCCAGAAAATTTAACAGTAAATAATCTGATGTTAGTTGAAGCAAATTGGATATAAATATTTTCCTGGCTTCTAAGATTAAGATTACATTTATTATTTATTATTTCAAAAAATTATTTGCATAGAAAATAGAAGGTAATAAATTAAGTCGATATTTGAAGATGAATAAAGCAGATTGTTGTCTATGTATATTCTCAATTTTTTAAATGTTAAATTACTGTACAGGTTAGTAGTATTGGTATAATCTAAATCTTTAAATATCAGTCTTATTGCCTTGTTTTGCAATATTTTAATTCTATTAATATTTGACTTATATGTGTTTCCCCATATTATAGTACAATATGTTAGATAGGAGTGGCTCAGGGAAAAATTAAGTTCGTGAAGGGCTCTGGAGTCAAGTAAATATTTAATATGTCTAATTATATTAAGTTTTTAGCTAATTTATTTGATAATTCATCAAAATCAATAAATATTGGAGTTCTGATATCTAATTCGCTTTTAGAGATATCAGGAACTTGACATTTTACAAATTTTATCAACTCCTTTAATTTTGAATTATTTTCAACTATTCCTTTTTAGATTTTTTGACTCTTTAAAATGCTAGCATATAAATCACATGAATAAAATCGTCTATATTGATTGCCATTGTACTTAACTTTTCTGCCTGGGGGGAATGTCCAGAGGGAATATGTCCGGGGGAATAATGTCCGGGGGGAATATGTCCAGGGGAAAATGTCCTGTACCCATTAGGGTCCATGCTGGTACATGCCAAATCCTATTCCCCATGGCTCAGCCAATGATGTTTTGAGTCAACAAGAGTGGCTGCCGTCTAGGAATTTCCAAGCTAGTCGGCTTCAGCCAAATGAAGTAATGCCGTCTCCTGGGGATAATACATCCATGGCTGGGATCGAGTTCCAAAGTTCAGGTAATTCATAGATTTTAATTATACATACACATTAAAATCTATGGTCGTGTTCTCAAGTGCCATGCATGGAGTTATTATTAGAGGAGACGGCATTACGTCATTTCTAACCAGGCTGCGTGAAGCCAATAGCGCGTAGACTAAAAATAGCACCTCCATTGTTAGCTGCCATTGTGATTGAATCGGACGAATACAGAAGTATTAAGTCAGAGTTATATCCTTCCCTTTTAATTTTGTTTATAAATAATAACTTTGTTATTGGGACCTGTCATTCATCTTGGGGAGGAGGAAGCTTTTGACACAATTATTGGGGGTGGGGTAACTGAAAGTGGACAGTTGATGACAAAGGGGAGGGGCAGTGTTATTTCTAGGATTTTGAAGGGGGTCGGGAAAATCGAAGGGGGGCAGAGGTTGTCGGAATTTTAAAGTCTCTCTCCGGAAAAAGGCTGACAAAAAAGGTCATCCGAGAATAAAAGTTTGGGGAGGGGTGTCCTCCATTGGTGGGGGTGTTCAGAGCTAATTAGTATCCATTTTGCATTCTCACATTACCAAATTTTTTTTGGGGCGGTGTCGACCTCAAATGGGGGGTGTTGGTGTTGGGGTGTTAGGAGGGTGTAAAAATATCCCTGGGAGGGGGTCAAAAATTGCCCAAAAATTGTTGACATAATTAATGGACAACCCCCATGCCTTATTGAAAAAACGATTGATGTCATCCAATAGACTGTCCACTTGCTATTTTTCAAACACAAATGTCGAACAGTAGCATCTTAATCAGTGGCGGCTCCACAGGGGGCCCCGAGGGGCGTGCCCCTATTGAGTGCCTGGCCCCCAGTGGCTCCCTGTTGGGAACCTCTACTTAATACTACATACCTAACAACAAACGGTAAGCACCCATGATTAGAAGCTGCCACCCCAACGGTCCCCCCACTTGCCAAATCCTGGAGCCCCCACTGGGCCAGGGGGTCCGTGCCCCTTTTGAGTGCCTGCCCTCCCAGTGCTTCCCTGTTGGAACCCTATACTTAATACTACATACCTAACAAAAATTGGTAGGCCCTTCATGATTAGAAGTTGCCACCACAACGGCCCCCCACTTGCCAAATCCTGGATCCGCCACTGGGGCCAGGGGGTCCGTGCCCATTTTGAGTGCCTGCCTCCCCCAGTGCTTCCCTGTTGGGACCATAAACTTAATACTACATACCTAACAAAAATAGGTAGGCCCTTCATGATTAGAAGTTGCCACCCCAACGCCCCCACTTGCCAAGTTTTGGATGCGCTACTGGGCCCATGGGGATCCGTGCCCCCTATTGAGTGCCTGGCTTCCCTGTTGGGACCCTATACTTAATACTACATACCTAACAACAAGCGGTAGGACCGTCTGATTAGAAGTTGCCACCACAACGCCCCCAACCCCCCCTCCACTTGCCAAATCCTGGAGCCTCCACTGATCTGAATCTCCATTTTCATTACATACTAATAAAAAGGTCTTAGATCATTGATAAAACATATCCTCAGCTGTTCCCCATGGCTCAGCTGATGATTTTTTGAGTCTACCAATGTGGCTGCCATTTGGGAATTTCCCAAATAGTTGGCTTCAGCCAAAAGACATAATGCCGTCTCCTCTAATAATAACTCCATGGTGCCATGCATTCATGAATTTCATGGAGGTATTATCCTTGGAGACTGCATTACATCATTTGGCTGAATTACAGTTTTCTATGTCAAGTCATAGAAGCTTTACCAATTGTAGAGTATTCTGATCAGCATTACCGGCAACGTTCCCTCTAAGCTGCGCGCTGCGCAATAATTTTAGGGCCAGCGCGCAGATTTTGAGTAGCGCGCAGCGATTTTTGAGTGGCATTTATAGGAAAAGACATTAGTCAAAGCTGAAACATTATTTAAAAAATTTGACTTGAAGCACAATGACAGAACTTGCAGTAATAGTCGTGGCGAAAATGAGTTTCGTTACATGGTCCAATGATAGTTCGTAGTCTAAACAAAATCAATCGCTATAAAACAATTTCGTGAATGGCGCCAAAGCCTTCTGACCTTGGCTTCTGATGGCGCATCCAACTTCCATTACGTTATTATGTAGCTCACATTTAAATAGCGTACACAGAAAAGTCCACGTTGTTGCTAAATATTCGTAAAATTTCTCAAATATTTTAGTCGAATAATAATCGTCGTAATGTCTAAACGGCTTCGGTGCGCGACAACTGGGTACCATCGATTGGACCACGGACAACTGGGCCTGGCAACTGGGTAACGGGACATCCGGGCCCTAGACATCTCGGCCCAGCACCATCGAACTGGACTTAGGCCAAATAATAACCGAGGTTTTGTTGTATAACTTCGGGCAGTCTTTTTTAAGCCTTGTCATCGGCAACAAATTGAGTACAAATTCTTAATGGAAAGTGCTAGTTCTTTGATCGTAAATGCAACGTATAGTTACTACGGGCTTATATGGACTTAAGAAGAACTGAGGCTTCGCTGTATCCCTGTAGTAGTGTGCCCAGTTGTCCTGACCCGAAACGCAATAGCGAAGCGGAGTCGGGAACATCTGCAGCTTCAAAAAAGAAATGTATAACAAAATTTAAGACTGAATGGCTAAACGAACACGTTAACACGGAACTACCTGACTCTGTCTCGGAACGTAGCGTGCAGCTTAAACGCATCCTCACGTATAGTGAAACCGAGGAATTTGTTTTTTGCAAAATATGTCAGCAAGCTGTTGCCTTTACGTTAGAATTTCGATGACAATGAAGCCGTACATGATGTGATGTTTTGCCAATAAGACTTTTAGGCCTACTTATAACGACTTTAAGAAATTTCAAGTTCATTTTATTAATAAGGTCTTATTGCAATTTTTCGAAAAGCTTATTTTGTTGGACATCAGTCTTCAGTCTTCACTTGACTAGCGTATGGGACAAGGCAATACAAATTTCAAACATCTTTAAAATTTCATATATACCTTGCACGGCAGAATTTTTGAGTTGCTCAGACCAACTAAAATTTTGCACAGCACCCAAAAAAATTGGGAACGTTGATTACCGGTATATCCTATATAAATCTTATACATAAATCCTATAACTACGGTATACATGTTCTAGTGTTCTACAATGTTCTCAGCCTCTGGTCTCTGTGGTGTTGCCGGTATTGAAGATGTTACCATTGATGGCTTAGAGAAGTATTTTCTGCAAGGTCATGTTGGTTGGTAAATGGTCATGTTGCCAATACAAGACACTACAAAAGATACAAAGATCAGTTGAAGGTCACCACGAAGCAGTGCGACATTGATTCGAACAATTGGAAAACAGTGGCTGGTGATCGCACACCATGGCGCAAACTTGTCCATGCTGGTCTTACAATCATGGAAGCCAATTGCATCTCCAATATTGAAAGAACACGACAATATCAGAAACTTGGCTATTTCGCATGAGCTATTGTAATTTATAATTTGTAATGTGTCCACGCAGTCACTGTATTAGTTGCCACATAAATCTCTACGTTGTATAATAATAATATAATAATCAGAAAAACCACCTCAATTCAGCATCTCTCACCACTGCCGGTTTCTGGTGCAAATTGTGGCAGGATATGTGCAGCCAAAATCGGGTTCATCAGTCACCGGTGAACAC
Source organism: Metaphire vulgaris (assembly GCA_018105865.1). Taxonomy (NCBI): domain Eukaryota; kingdom Metazoa; phylum Annelida; class Clitellata; order Crassiclitellata; family Megascolecidae; genus Metaphire; species Metaphire vulgaris. Next base: position 4,057,282 of record CM030841.1, read on the forward strand.
ATTTAAACTGTACATTTAGCCTGTCATACAGATACTCCGGAAGTCATTGCTGACCCCCGATGGATTGCTAACTACTACTACTACTATTAGACATTACTGGACAATTGCCTACACAGCAATCTGCCTACAGCTGTAGGTTTCAGATGATGGAGCTAAATGTCATGGTCAACTGTACTGAAAACACTCGAGACATCAAAACTGGCCTATAGCTGTAAGCGAATTGCTGTGTGGGCAAATCACCATGTAAGCAAACTGTCATGTGGGCAAATTGCCAAGTAGGCAAAAAGGCCAAAGGCTTACTACCAGTTAGGCAAATTGTCCTTTTTCTGTTTCAGTGAAGTGTAGGGCTGCGCCGAGTAACTCGAGTAACGTGAGTACTCGACTCCAAATTGGAGTAGAGTAATTTTTTGGAGTCGAGTACTCGCATAGAATAACTAAACAAAGAATAGAATAGATAAATAAAAAATAACCAAAGAATTTCATTAAAATTTGGCCTACCGTTATTTGTTACAAATAATTATTAATCAGTCTTATTTAGATTATTCTTAAATGAGGGCCATGAGGCAAATAATAAGCATTATGTGACGTGTAACGTTTGCAAATCATGTATTTCCGGTTTTACGTGAGTACTCGAGTACTCGCTAAGCTACTCGACTCCTACTCGACTCCTAAATCGGTTAGCGCAGCCCTAGTGAAGTTTAGTTTACGATGCATCAATTGAAATGAAGGAAAAAATCATTTTAATACAAATGGGCATGAATTTGTTTGCTCTGACAGTCAATTTGTTTTGGTTGCAAATTACCAGTAACAAATTTGCTAATAGCAAACTGAATGCAATGGTCAAATCAGAATATTGTACTATGAGCAATGTAAATTCCACTACTACACCTTAGTTTAACTGTAAAGCTGAGGGCCTCAAATTAGTAAATCTCAATTATGTCTCTGCTAGCTTTTTTTAGTTCAGAATCTGATGTCCGAGTTACTGCAGGCGTGCAGTGATTGTCATACTAGACTCCAAGCTAATGTGCATTCTAACTCATCGCTTATTACAGAAAAGACCACAGTAGGCTCACATAAAGTACAGTAAAACTACTCATTCAATTCTGTAATTAACCCATGTCATAAGCATAAGATTAAATGAATGTATTGTACATTAATTGCTTTAATTAAATAAACATCAAACAAGCCATACTTCTGTACAATGAGATTTAGCTTAATAAATATCCAATTGTAATTTAACAACATAGATCAATTTAAGACAATATTTACAACACATTTTTAGCTGAACAGATCAACTTGGCAACGAACAACTCGGTGCTCGATTGACTCTACGTCAATCAACTTGATGCCCAATCAACTCGGTGATGGTCAAACAAGCGACGATTAACTGGGCACCCAATCCAATCAGTGTACCAATCTATCTATTTATAAATTTATCTGGTCCCTGTGCTCTTGTTATATTTGTCAGATTTCCAAGTTCTGTGGGTGAAGCCTTAGCAATTTACTCAAGTTTCTTTTTATTCAATTAATCCAATGGGCCTACAACATGAACTCTTCACTGAGACAATTTTTGCATAAAAGAAATGCAAGATTTGTAGCATTAACTTAGTGAAAACATTATATAAAACAAGAACTCAAATGTCAGATATGCAAAGAACCAAATAAGAACCAAGAACCAAACTTGAACAAAACATTTAATTACTTGCTCGGAACAGATTTACATGATCATATGCAATGAAATCTAAGTCATCTTACCACGGAATCTGTTATGTCAAAAGCCATTATGTGCATTTACTTTTATCAAGAATAATAATAACTTGCAATTTTGTCACACATGATATATGAGATAACATTATTAACAAAATGAGAACTGCTTTACCAAATTAGGTATATTTTGACTAGTTTTGACTCGTTTTTTCATGAAATGTGATTATAATATATGCCGATCAGCTACAGGCTATAGAGTATAGATGTCAAGCATAACAGAATAGTGAACTCTACAAGTAACAGCCATGACAATACAACAAAAGCCAACTAATGGCTGCACAACTGACGGACAGATGCATCACTGATTAACTGAGGACCTAATGCATTTATATCCTCATTTAAGACATATCACAATGAGCAATGAATAACACAAAAGCATTTATAACAACAGAACAAGTAGCTCAAAGTTATTAGTTTGGTTGAAAAATTAAGTGGTCTTTGCTACTTCGAATTGTCTTTTCAGTACCTGCTGGCTGACCAAGACTGTTCAACAGTATTTTGTGCAGCTGATGATACAAGGTTTCCAGCAGCTTGTTGCACTGTACGATTTCCCATAACATCTTGAGCAAACTCTTGCTGTGCTTTTGCAAAGCTGGCTCCAGTGCTGCGATAAATACGATGGACCTATAGCAAAATCGAGTTAACATTTTAAATCACAATATTGGGTTTTTGAACATTTTGGTCTGGGCTCAGACGTGATACCAAGAAAGCCAAAATTCACATGACATTCTCCAACTTGGTACAAGTGAAACAATGTGATATTGCAACTTTCGTTGGAAAAAGTTGGTTTCTCATAAATTGCAACTGTTAGGAACTAAAATGAATTTTGTTCCATAAAATATCTGGCAATTCTTCAATGCAAGTCAAACATGGTGAAATGAGTTGCATCAACTAAAATATATGCAAAGTTCTAGATCTATTATCACCAGTAGATGTGCGCCAATTGTGCCTCCGGCCGACGATAATATTATCAACTGGTCGATTATCAGCCTCAAACAATTAAAAATCAATAATTGGTAATTATTACCAATTATTGATTTGTAAGCTATTTTGTTCATTACTGAGTTTAACATATTGTCAATGACCCATTATAGCTCCTATAGGTGGCACAGTGTTTGTATTGCTTGGCCTATATTGTGAAATGAGTGAAGTGATAAAACTATTTTTTATACTATGAAATATATTTGGTTGAGGTGATTTTGTCACAGACAATAGAGCACATTTTTGCTGCTGGACTAGCTGCATTGTAGTGAAAAGGTGCAGAATGCTAAGCTCCCTCTACTGGTTACAATCGCTAACAATGACTCAACGGGCAGTTTGTTTCTACGGCAATAGACCATTAAACATCTCACCCAGCCATTAGTAAGTTTCCAACAAACAGTGCCCGGCATCATTATTCCCTTTAGCCAGATATTGACCACAGAAACTCTAAACAAAGATAGTGGGGTTCGCTCACTCCATCCTTAAATCTAAACCTCTCGGAAGCAGATATACAGGGTGGCACAAAAAACTGGACTATATTAAATGCAAACTTAAATGTGACTAGTCCGGTATTTTTGCGCCACCCTGTACACTAGACCAATTCAATTCTGCACCCATTTCCACAATCACTTTGTCTCTTTTATGAACTTTCCAATTGATTATTATGCAAGGAAGCATTAGATTCGGATCCTGCATAATACTGGATTCAAAATCATCCAATGAAACTATGTCTTTCTCAACCAATTGAAGCATCAAATCTCACAGCCAATCACTGCGTGACAATTCGGTTAGTCAAGGTTTCATACCCAATCACTTTTATTAGCACTGAGTATTAATTCTGTGATGGTAATGTCACTTGAATCACAGGCAAATGACTAGCATCTTGGCATGGAGAAGAAATCACTCTTTCTTTCGACAGAGGATCCGGGTAATTGTTTTGCACCAGGAAGGGTATTCCAGTCGGCAGATTGCAGCAAAGGTCAGCTGTAGTCATAGTGTGCAGTTTGCTAAACCCAGGCAAGATGGAGCTGCTGTGGCTCAGCACTCCGAAGAGGGGCCACCCTATAAACCCAACACTGAGATAGGCAGTAAAGAAGTGGCCTCGTCCAATGAGCTTCACCTCATGGGGGTGCTTGTCGACTCCTCGCTGGGCATCTTAGCACCGTGCAGTGGCATAACCATGCCCGGGCAATTACGGGCAATGCCCGGGTTACTTTGGTTTCTGCCTGGGTTGAGAAAATTCCGGGTTGAAAAAATTTAAAATGATGGCGTTAATTTTTGGTTGTGCTTACTTTTGCACTGCCATGCATGTCATTGCAATACTATTTTAAGGTACCATAACAAAATCGCGGACGACAAAATAGTGGCGAAAAAACCACGGACGACAAAATCGCGGACGACAAAATAGCAATTTATTGTTTGCTTCTAAGTGATTGACTAATATGAAGAGACTTTTTAACAGTTTAGTATATGCTTCTACTTGCTTGATTGATACGCAGAGACATTTTTAGTTTTTGCTTCTACACGATAGCTTATTATGTAGAGACACTTTTAACAGTTTATTGTTTGCTTCTAAGTGATTGACTAATATGTGGTCCGCGGACCGAAGGGGGTCCGTGAAGGATATGGCGGGGTCCATGAGAGCCTCCCAAATTATTCAGTAGCACTTCATGGTTTTTATTATTATTGGATGACCACAATTTGGCCTATACAAATGCATCATTTAAAAATGAAATGTGTGCATTTTGGCTGCAGTGTGCTGTTGACTGCATGTTTCTTGGATAGTGTGCCATGGTTGGAAAAAGTTTGGGAAGCACTGCACTAGACACTTTAATTACTGGACTTTGTTTACATGATCAATCAGTCAAATTTTCAGCTAGCCGAGTACTGACCCACAATGGCCAGCAGCTTTTCACAGGTGATTGGAGAAATAAATGCAGACATGATAATATCGAGAATTTAGACAAATAGATTTCTTAAAATTTTTATTTCTTTTATTTCAGCAGTCCAGGGAAATATTGAGAATAAATTTTAGATAATACAATAGCCAAACAGGCACATTTGTCCAAACATATGTGATTAAATGTCCATTATTAATTGTCCCGTGATTAACTGTCTCGGGATTAAATGTCCGTACATCGTAGTTGCAAGTTGCCTGCTGAGGAGGAGGGAAGACATGACATGCTCCACAGAGGTATCGTTGTAAATCTCTTATGCCAATGGGTAAATTGAGTACACTGGGTAAATTGATCTTACAGAACGTTATAAAATATTTAACAAGATGTACGAAACTGAATTCTATCGCATTTTTTCCTTTCCCTTTTACCCTGCTACCCGAGGACATTGCCTTAAACTCCACAAATCATCTTCCCGCATAGACCCTAGGAAATTCTTCTTCAATAGGGTCATCGATATGTGGAATAATCTAAGTGATGAAATTGTAAAAGCACAAACCATAAGCTCCTTCAGAAAGAAATTAGACAACCACTGCTTCGTTAAATTTGTAACATTCTGTAACTGTTCATTTGTTCGTTCATCCTGTTCCCACCCCTCCCCGAAAATCGCAACTGCAATCTGCCTGGAAATGCATGCTTACTAACACCTAAACCTTGCATAAATAATAGCTTACTGTTGTATTGATCTAGTATATTTAAATTGTTCCTTAGTTACAGCGTTACATAGTTATAAAGTCATGCTTGGGCGCAGGACAGAGTTAACCCTCTGCAACCCTTTGGAACACTCACTTAATTTTATTTACTTGTCATATTTACGACATATTACTAAATTCATGTGGTGGTCCAATAAATGTCTATCTATCTATCTATCTATCTATCTATACTGTATTATACATCAGTTGTAGCGAAGTTAGAGCACTGAGGGCTATGCAACCTCCCTCAGTTCAACATTTACCTTTATGATTTATATGTTTCTGTTGCTCTATTTCTGTAATAATTTCTATTTTCTAGCTCTAATGAATAGTTGTGCATTAATCGGCCAAGTGGTGCACCTCTAAACACCAGCACTTGATTTACTGTTGAAGTTGCTTTGGTCAAATAACATGATTTATTTGTGCTCATGCTGATCTAAAACTCTGTTGGTTTATTCTAATTGACTCATTGAATATTCTTGTTATAGTCCTGCTGACCTCAAGCAGGCATTCTATGCCAGGACTTTTATCAGTTTTCATTTGACCAATGATTTCAAGAACACATTTGCAGTGTTGTTTCAGTTATTGATTATTTTTCAGTTACAGTTACAGTTAGAGTTTTTGAAATTATTTTTAAGTTATAGTTACAGTTAAAGTTATTGTCATTTTTCAGTTACAGTTTCAGTTATTTTTTCAGTTATTTTCAGTTAATCGCCATTGAACACATTAATGAAATTTCTACATTTTTTCTTATTACACAATCACCCAGCTCTCTCTAATTGATTGAAAAATCTACTGATATGTAAATATTTTCATATGCATGTGTTATCGCTACAATATTGCAAATATCCACATCTCTCAGGAAAAAAATAGTACGCAACTATATATACAATTATTTTTCAGTTATTTTAGCTATTTCAGTTATTTATTTTTCAGTTACAGTTACAGTTATTGACATTTTTCAGTTACAGTTTCAGTTACAGTTAACTGATTTGTTATTTTTCAGTTAACTGATATTTCAGTTCTTCTTTTGTTATTGGAGGTCCATCATTATTCCTCATTATAGGTTTAGCCCCTCTATTATCCTTATATAGTTCCTCTATATACTCTTCCCATCTTTTCAGTACTTCTTTATCTTCCGCCACTACATTCCCCTCCTTTGTTTTAACTGTGCTGCCTGTACCTGATCTCTTTTTTCCTGATAAGTCTTTTATCCTGTCATACATATTCTGTGTATTCCTTTGTGTTTCTATTTCTTTGCATTGTTCGTTAAGCCATTCTTCTTTTGCCTTCCTGCATTCCTCTATTATTTCCTTATTGAGTTGTCTGTACTTTGCTTCATCTTTGTTCTTAGTTCGTCTTCTTTCTTCCATTTTATCCAGGATTTCCTGCTTCATCCATTTCTTTTTGAATTGTTTTTGCTTTTTAGGTACAATTTCTTGTGTGGTCTCTATTATTGTTGTTTTAAAATTCTCCCATATTATCTCCATGTCTTCGTTTCCCTCTAATTCTTGGAACCTGTTTTATAGTTTAATTTCAAATTCTTCTGTCTTTCTTTCTGTCATCGCTTTCCAGTCATACTGTTCCCTTACTTTGCTTTTTTGAACTTTTTTGAATTTTATAGACGACATGTTGGCAATCACTGGTGTGTGATCACTGTCGCAGTCTGCTCCTGGATATGCTTTTGACTGTTTCACTGCATTTATGAATCTTCTTTTTATTGCAATGTAGTCAATTTGATTCTTGGCTGTACTTCCTGGGTTCCTCCATGTCCACCTTCTTCGTGTATGATTGTCGAACCAGGTGTTTGTGATTATTAGCTCATTTTCCTCACACCAATCTGCCCATCTTTCCCCCCGTTCATTCATTTCCCCCAATCCATGTGGCCCAACTGCCATTCCCCTTCTTCCTTTTCCCAACTTTTGCATTTAGATCTCCCATTACTATTAGCACTTCCTGTGATTTGCATATTCCCTTTGCCTTTTCTATATCTTCGTAAAATTTGTCTACATCTTCTTCGTCATGTTCTGTTGTTGGGGCATACACCTGTATTATATTTATATTACATGGTTTGGCTTGTATTTTGTATTTTGTATTATTTCCAATAACAAAAGAAGAAGTAACAGCGGCATTAAGAAAAATGAAGAAAAACAAAGCCCCAGGACCAGACGAACTAACAACAGAGATGCTAATAGCAGCAGGGGAAGCAGGAATACAGAGGGTAACAATAATAGCAAATGAAATATATGAAACAGGAAGAATACCAAAAGAATTATGTAGGTCAATATTCATTGCAATACCGAAAAAGCCAGGAACAATAGAATGTGAAGAACACAGAACAATAAGCCTCATAAGTCATGTAATGAAGCTTATATTAAAAGTACTTTTGAACAGGGCAAAAATTAAAATGAGGGAGAGAGTATCAGAAGAACAATACGGGTTTAAAGAAGGTAACGGGTGTAGAAATGCAATATTTATTCTAAGGATGATTGGCTAAAAGATGTATAGAGATGCAAAAAGATCTGTACCTATGCTTTATAGACTACGAGAAGGCATTTGATAGTGTAAAACACGAAGAACTGTTCAAATGCCTAGAAAACATAGCACTAGATGGAAAGGACATGAGGATATTTCAAAACCTGTACTGGAATCAAGAAGCAGCGATAAGAATTGAAGGAAAAATAGGTAAGTGGATACAAATTTTAAAAGGGACAAGGCAGGGTTGTGGTTTATCACCAGATTTCTACAATGAATATGGGGAAGAGATTATGAAGGAAACAGAAGAATTGGAAGGAATAAAGATAGGAGGAAAAATTTAAACAACCTACGATACGCAGATGACACAACACTAATGGCAGATACTGAAAGAAAACTACAAAGGTTATTAGACAAGGTGGCAGAAGAGAGTGAAAAGAAAGGACTAAGAATAAACAAAAGAAGACGTACTGTATGGTAATTACAAAAAGAAAGAAATTCCTAAATGCAGGCTACAATACAGGGAATGGAAATAAAACAGGTAACACAGTTCAAATATCTAGGAAGCATATTCACAAGCGATGGAAGAAGTGAAAAGGACATTGAAACGAGAATAGGTATGGCGAAGTCAGCCTTCATACAACTTAAAAAGATTCTCACAAATAAACATATTTCAACAACAACACGGCTCAGAATTCTTCACAGCTACGTTTGGGCGGTTCTGATGTACGGCTCGGAAACATGGACGCGTTGACAAAAACATCAGAAAGGAAACTGGAAGCTGCAGAGATGTGGTTTCTCAGAAGGATGCAAAAAATTTCATGGACAGAAAGAATAACCAATGAGGAAGTACTAAAAACTTTTGGTACAAAAAGAAAATTGCTAAAAACCATAAGAAAGCAGCAGCTTGAATTCTTTGGACATCTAATAAGAAAAGACGGATTGGAAAATCTAGCCATAACAGGAAAAATAGAGGGGAAAAGAGCAAGAGGAAGACAAAGAATAAAGTTTACGGACAGCCTAAGAGAAGCGACAAGAACTACAGACAACATCGAACTGATAAGGAAAGCCAGAAACAGAGAAGAGTGGAAATCCATGGTCGCCGACGTAGCAATACATGGCACATGAAGAAGAAGAAGATATTTCAGTTACAGTTAAAGTTAAAGGAAACAACACTGCACATTTGTTTGGGCATATTATATCTGATAACATTTCCTCTTGGCCAACCAGTAAATAATTTGTTTGTTTTGGTACATTTCTTGTGAATACTGATCAGTAGTAATGATTCAATATTTTTGTTGTTGCAGCTTCCTCTAGTACTACTTCTCTACAGTTGCCTATTAAGGGCCTGACTCAGGCACTTTGTTTTGACTTTCTTCCTACACATCTAAAAACTCTTACTGTTCTGCTGAATATTTTAATGATGATGATGATGATGATGATGATGATGATGATGATGATGATGATGATGATGATGATAATAATATCTTCACGGAGTCCTGTCCAATAACCAAGCTAGAAGACGACGGTCTTCAACTGATTCACTCCACAGATGATAGTTTTATAATTTCTTTTTTACTTTACTGGTTTACTGGTGGCAAAAGCACTCGCTAGATAGATATAATAATAATAATAATAATAATAATAATAATAATAAATTATAACAAATACAACAATAATAACAATAATAATGACTTCTCCTTTCTCAAAAGATTTCATGAGATCAAAGTCAAGAAATCATCAAGACCTTTTGATTGGTGAGCAAAAATGATCAACATTTTGTCCCACATTGTTTATATAATTTATACATATTTATACAAAAATTCTGCCATAGAATAAAGGTTTCGGACAAAGTAGCCAGATATGCACACAAGTTATAAAATATTCGATAATCTGTTAATAACTCAATACATTCTAGTGGTCGACCGATACGGGTTTTAGACCGATACGCCGATACAGATACTTTCAGATACATTATAAGAGCCGTATAGGTCAGATACCAATACCGATACAGATACTCTAGGGCCATCCGTATAGTACGTACGCAAAAAGGCATATTTTCGCCTACCTCTTGTTGCACACCATACATTTTTGGAACCCCCTATGCGTACGTACAAATTAGCTACCAACTTCCCATCCCAGTGCAAAATTAATAGAACTCACTTTAATATTGGGGCCTATGTTCTGGTGACCGTTGGATTCTTCTATTTTAATAGGCCGCTACACTCAAGTATTCTGCACCCCCCCTATAAATGCTCCCCTTTGCCAAGTTGCCGACCAATTATTTAATAACCGTGAGAATAACACTTGTGATCTTTTGTTTGACCATGAGAAAGTAATTTTTTTCAAATCTAATGTTTGTGTGAATATACAAGTCTTTAACGTGAGCGGCTTTTCTCATAGGCTATTTATTAGGCATCAACCGTAAATTGCCTCAAACATTGGCCTCTGCCGAGTATAACATTTTATAAAAGTATTTGCCTTGGGAAATATTGGTCTCGGAGACATATACTTGGGTGCAAATAGTTGCCAATAATCATATGCAGAGTTACATCTGACTTTGTTTAACTGAGCTAGTGGCCAGCATTAAAGTCGTTAAGACCACCTACATTGTGGCTTAAAGTTGTCATTTCTGTCTTCCTATCCTCTCCATCTCTCTCTCTCTCTCAATCTTCCTCTACCTTTGACAGCAGACCTGCCCTGGCATAACACCATTGGCTAAGTGGCGGTCAATTGAGTAATTAATGCGACTCCAAGTCATCGCTCCCTCTCCCTGCAAATTGTCTTGCTGTACCTCTATCTCTCTACCTCTGTCAATAGACAATTAGCTCTTGCCTCTGTCCTTGCATTGTACCAACAATAGACTAAAGTTTACTATTTAAAGTGTCAATAGCCATTAATGAGGTTCCAAGTCATGGTTCTCCTCTTCATCTCCGTCTCTATACAAATTGTCTCTCCTCTTTCCGTCTCCCTCTCCCTCTGATTTGAAGTGGTTCAAGACTGTGTCTGACAAATTGAAACAATTGCCCATATGGGACAAGTTGTACCCGGTTTGTTTGTACGCGGAACCGCAAATATTTTCATCAAGCAAACATTTAATGTGGCCTACATTCTAAAGAATCGACTGTCGTCTCAGGCGAAATAATTTATGTCATTTATGAGTTGTATCGGAACTGATGCGCCGGCATGTATCTGACTGATGCAGATACATGCCGATGTATCTGAATCGGCCCCATACCGATGCGCTGATGCCTTTATCGGTCGATCACTAATACATTCAAACTTCATTGATGCACCAAAGCAAAGTCACAGCAAACATGATCAGGTATTAACCTTGAAAAGAATCATTATATCAAGAAGAGCAAGACTAGCAAAGAGCAATCCAATGATGATCATCATCACTGCTGCAGCTGTAGCTCCAGCCGATCCATGACTGAACATCCACAAGCTAGTTATGAATCCGCTAGAATTCAAAAGAAACCTTATGCATATAAAATTGTAAGTTAATAGAATAGCACATACGGTATTTTCACGCCAAATTGCCGCTTACGCTTATAGGTCGCTCCACATTTATAGGCCGCAGAAATCCAGTAGCAGGTAAATATTTTCATAGATTAGCTGCACACAAATATAGGCTGTGTGCCCAGTTGTTGTAGTATCATTATATCTATGTGCTATTTACACTTAAATCTTAAACATAAATAAATCTTCTATCTTATCAGCATTCATACAATAAAAAAGAAATTTAATTTAGATCAAGTATTTTTATAGCCCAAGGCTGTGAGAAATATGCTAAATCAATGATCCGAATTATTTACTGTCTAATCTTGCTTAACCCCTTTACCATTTATGCCAAGCGGTACTCGGGTTACGTAATCGACGCTTAGCCGTTTCCCCCGAGAGGAACTCGGGCAGTACTTTGCAAGCCTACAAATAACCATTGTATAAGAGCCTGGCTCGTTATTGTGCATATATGGGCTTAGTATCCATTTATTCACCAAATGGCACATATTTATTTGAATATTTATGCCGCTAGCTCTATAGAATAATGATATTTTCCGATATGACCCTTGGACTTTGCCTGTAATGGATGTGCTTCAGCGACCGGAGATTTGTTGCCATGAGGCAAAATTCCTCAAGAAAGTGGAGATAAGCCACAGGATATCAAAATAGAAAGCAAATCTAAATAGAATAAAAGCAAGTTTGAAATTTCTGGTCGTAGTTGAATGGAATTTTACGGTGTTGATCTGGAGTTACCTCGGTTCCAGTAGCGGCCTTTCGAGTAGCGTTTGTAAGACTTTATTCTTTTGATTGCCAAGTAGAAATTCAGTGATTGAGGACGTAAAGTGATAAAGGGATACTAAGTCAGACCTTTATATACATTTAAAAAAAGATTTCTTAGCTTCTCTGCTCCAAAGTTGGAAGCATTTAAAATATTTTAAAGTAATGTATTGCCGAACTAAAATAAATGGCCACCAAGGTAATGGATTTAACAATTTTAATGAATGGTTAAGGGGTTAATAGCTGGTGTGTGGATTAATTAAATGGTAGGAGAGGCCGTTTTACAACCCTCCCTCAATGGCTCGAGCAACCACGGCTTGTAGTACGGCCAGTGAAGTTGGTGAGGGAGAAGAGAGTTGCCCCAGTGAAAGCATGAAAGCACTGGGCTAACCATCTCTCTCTCTCTCTCTCTCTCTCTCTCTCTCTCTCTCTCTCTCTCTCTCTCTCTCTCTCTCTCTCTCTCTCTCAATCTGCATTGAAGCTTTGCTGCTACTAATCAAATCGGCAAGTCTTGTTGCGGAGTGACTGTCCGTGGCAGCCAGAGTGACCGGTTATTAGAAGCACAGTTCTACTCGGAATTTCTCTCTCTCACTCCCTCTCTCTCCTCCTTTGTTTCCCAAAGTTTTTTGGGACAAGTGTTTGTTGGGCTACTTTCTCAATCAACGGTTTGGTAATTTTTGGGTTATATTGCATAATGCGCATCAATAGTTTTTAGCTAAATTTTTTTGTCAATCCTTAGATAGTGCACACCGCTGTATAGTGCGCATGTTTATAAGCCACTTACCTACGATTTGGAACAGGAAGAGGCCTGCCTTTCATCTGAGGACACCTTTGGGACACAAGAGAAGTTCCAATGAATACCGGTAGTTTAAATATGTGCAAATTTAATAATTTTTTTGGCACCAACTCTGTGGTCGGATGTGATCAACATTGGTCATGGACGATGCAATGGCTCCAGTTGGCTATGCCATAATGACGAAATTTAGTAAGTGTAAGAAACTGTTCTTTATTAGTTCATTAATAATACCTATGACTTTGGTAGCCACTAAAGTTTTTAAAAAAATTACGCAAATTTGATTGAATCTCTATATGTTTGAAAGCGTTGATTAACGTATTAAATCGAGGTAGGTCTACTATCTATTTCCAGTAAACTAAAAATAAATCTGCTATTGTGAGCTTTGTGTAGCGCTAATATTTATAACATGTTTTTATAGTGCAAGCATAAATGATCAAAGTTATACCTGTAATGGTGCAGGAACTCAGCTACCTCAGGGCGCCAGCAACCCTAGAGGCGGCACTGACAGGTGTAGCAAGGATATCCGGCGACCGGGGCAAGGTGTACTGTTGGTGCCCCCCTCCCTCGACAACACAACATCCATTGACAAACTGCTGATGAGCAAAAAATGTCATCACCTGTGGTATCTCGGCGCCTCCTCTCAACTCTACGGCGCTCTTCTCCCTCTGCTTCTGACAAGCGAAAAACAGTTGTCGCAATTGCTTCTTATCTATTTAACTTACGTGAATAAACTGGTACACAGCGCCAAGCTTTCGGGCAGCCCTATAGAAATTTCGTGTTTACTTATTTACTTAACTAACCCCAAAACCCGATTTTGGTGTCCCCTCACCTTGTCGCCCAGGAGCATAGGTCCCCCTGTGATAATCGTAATAAATGTTTAAGTTATCTAACCCTAACCTTTTAGTAAAATGGTTCTAAGTACTGATTGCGTTAAAAAGACGTTGAATACATATAATGCATAACAAATTGTGCTTATCGACCAAGCCTTACTTGACATCATGCATCTAATTACAATAATTAGGCCAAGGCTGCACGCCCATGTTTATGTGAATGTGGACAGCATGGCGTCAAGCAGCGCGTTTTTTGAAATAAAGCTGGTAGATTTTGATATTCCAGGAGCAAAATTTTGCTGTAGTAATATTAAAGGCAATTCAATTGTTGAATTAAAACGTTGGCTCGAGTGCAGAGCATTGTTAACGGCATGAATTTAGTATTTAATATTTTCTAAAATACCACTCACATTCAACCATTTACTGTCCACATTTGCATATACACATGCACAGTGCGTGTGACCTGATTACCGATTCTAATTTTAACTATAACGCGGCTAGCTGATAAGCGCTATTGCGCAATAAAAGAAATACAAAAGTCTGGTGTTTGGTGTTGTTCGTTTTAAATTGCGAAGGCCTATAGCTAAAATTCGCTAAAGACAGTGCTAGAGTCTAGTTACAATAATACCCCATAATACCGCCCATATCCATCCGACATTCTATTTTGGCGAGGAGTGGGGGTGGAGACATAACGAAGGCAAGTCAATTGAGTAATCCATTACAAAGTATATTGTGTTATATATATAAATATATATATAACACATATAATTATATGTATATATAATTATAATTATTATAATTATATTATATTAATTATAATTATATTAATTATAATTATATTAATTATAATTATATTAATTATATATTATAATTATAATTATATATAATGTATAATTATATGTATATAATACATATAATTTTTTTTATGCCCTCAGTACTTAGTTCCCGGGGGACTTATTACAAAAAAGTGTCTGGAGACAGATAAATATATACTCTTCAGCTCTCGTCTTGACCTGGATCAGAAGCAGAGAAAGTCCCTTGGAAAGCAATTGCATTGAATCGTTATACAGTCATGGAAATGCGTTGGAGCAAAAAACTTCTCTCCCTTGTGTCTCCGGAAAGAACGGAAAGATGACGACCCAACTCTATTATGAAAATGAGTGCGTTGTGACTGATTGGGCCAAGAATCTCAAAGGCCAATGGCAAGAAGAAATAGTCGGCCGATAAGTCAGTGTATTTGGTGATTTTCCTGACTGATGCTGCTTCAGCAGTAGCTTCTGGAGAGAGTGAGAGGCCTCCATCTCAAGCTTACCATATTTTCGTGCATATAAGACGCACCCAAGTATAAGATGCACCTGATAATAAGATGTGGTTTTTGATGATTTGTGTTTAAAAATTATGGATAAGACGCCTCCGTATATAAGACGCACCAACAGTCAAATACTGACACTCTATTCAGTGAACTGGTCAATTACAATCCTATGTGGCTGCTTGAGGAAAGCAAGAGATAAGAGAGAGGAGGGAGTGTAGGAGGAAGAGAGATTGCCTTGAATTGGAAGGGGTTCCGTTGACTGTCATAATGCTATAATAGACCTACATAAATAATTTAAACATCTAATGCTAAATCTCTATTCATTTCAGTAGCCTGACCAATTGAAATCATTTTCATTTCCATGTTGTTGCCGGCTGAGAGAGAGTGGAGGGAGAGAGTGGAGGGAGAAATAGAGGGGAGGGAGGGAGAGAGGAAAGGGAGGGGAGAGGAAAGGGAGGGAGAGAGAAGGGATGGAGAGAAAGAGGGAAGGAGAGAGAGGGAGGGAAAGCCTTGAGTTGAATGTGCCTGCTGACGGAGAGAGAGGGAGGGGATGGAGAGACAAAGACAGAAAGAGAGAGAGAGATTGTCTTGAATTGGAAGGGGTACCGTAGACTGGCTTAATGCTAAATAGACCTACAGTAGAACCTCGTTATATCGAACTCGCTTATATAGAAATCACGTTTATATCGAAGTTTGAGCGCCAGTCCCTCCAAAACAGTGTTAATGATACAGGAATCGGATATATCGAACCTCGGATATATCGAAGTATTTATCATGGTCCCTTGAACTTCGATATAACGAGGTTCTACTGTACATCAATAATTTAAACATCTAACATGACATCTTTATTCAGTAACCTGGCCAATTACAATCATCTTTCATTTGCATGTTGCTGCCGGCTATGAGAGAGAGGGGGAGGGGAAGAGAGAGGAGGGAGAGAGAGCCTTGAGTTGAATGTGGCTGCCGGCAGACAGATAAACAGAGATGGAGTGAGAGAGAGACAGACAGAGAAAGACAGAGAGAGATTGCCTTGAATTGGAAGGGCTTCCCTCCACTGTCGTCCACCGTCATATAATGTCTACACATAAGTTTCTTAACCAATGTTCCCTCTAAGGTGGGCGAGCGCCCAAAAACGGGAGCTGTGCGCCCAAAAAATAATTTTCTTTTGCCAAAAAATGTGCAGGTTTTATTTTTTACAAAAAATTGTCCAAATATTTTACAAAAAAGGTAATCACCACGACATGAGTCACATGACTTGTAGGTCTATACTGTATTTATCGTCGTCCATAAAATGCCTGACAAGCGGAGAAAAGGTAATTATCACTTTTTTAACACTTAGCAAGTGGTTTATTATGGTCGCGAACTTAATTTTATATATATATATACATTGGAAATATATATATTATTATTATTATTATACAGGACGATTTATTAGACGCCGTATGCATAGCTAAGGCTAAAGTCAAAGGCGTCTAACAACCAAAAGAAACTTTAAACAGGTGTGTCTTCATGTTCTTCAAAAACGCTCCTGGCGAAGTCTCCATGGTGACCACCCTTGGCAGAGTGTTCCACAGGATTGGGTTGCCTCTCCGAAAGGATCTGTCCCCGAGGGCAGGAGTCCTGGCCAGAGGGGGGACAAGCAGCGGATTGCGATTCCTCAACCGAAGCTGGGAACGGTATTGTACTGACGGAGCAGGTTGAATCAAGTCACGAAGATAGGTAGGACAGTGCGGATCATAAAGTGTCCGAAAAGTGAGCCAACACCATTTCAACACAATCCGCTCCAGAATCTTCAGCCAATGGAGTTGATCTTTCAGTGGCTGTGAAAGCCACTGAAATTATATATATATATATATATATATATATATATATATATATATATATATATAACAATGCAAAGACTAGTGATACAGTAGGCTGATATGCAAAATTCAGAAGACTGATGAAACAAATTAAAACCACATTTTCGTGTGTCCCCAGCTTAGCTGAGTCAAACTGTACTAGAATTGTCAATATATTCTGCCTCACTTTTATTTTAGAGCATTCGAAATGCCACAAAAAATGGTGAGCCATTTGAAATGACGCTAAACGAAGTCTTTCAGAAATCTACTATCTGTTATATGTCTACAAAATCGATCGAGAGATAAGAGGGGTCTAGATATAGCTGGTTTCTTGTATCTCAAGTTTTATAGACCACAAAAATACTATATACAGGGTGTCTACGAAAAAAACACCCCAGCAGGAAAACTTTGATTTCTTAAAAGTTCCTAAATATATTTTTATCACAATTGCCACACTTGTGCAGCACATATTTCCCCACCTCTCTGCCAATTTTCATCTCATTTGCATGTAAGATGGCCATTTTGTGAGATATCAAAGTCAAACTTTGATTTTTACTACTCAGTCGCAGCATGACAGGCCTAAATATCTATAGCTTCACATAAATTTGGCTTCATGTCAATTTTGGTGGTATTAGTAGCAGTTTTTGTTGTTGTTCCAGTAGTAGTAGTAAAGTTTAGATCGAATGCAATTTTGTAAACATGTTTTTAAACTCACAGAATTCGACATAACAATAAAAGTTTGATTTAAACTTTCAAAATGGGTAAAATATCGAATGAAGATAAGATGCTAATTCAGACATTATGGGGAGCTTGGCTTTGGATACCGAACAATTTTTGCAATTAAGGTTAGGGTTAGGGTTTGCAATTATGTCCGATAACCATCTTGAACAATTGTGGTTTAAGTTGAAATTTCTAGACAATCAATAAAAGTTTGTCTGCTGATTCGTAAAAATCGAATTTTGACTTTGATATCTCACAAAATAGCCATCTTACAAGCAAATGAGTTGAAAATTGGCATAAAGGTGGGGAAATATGTGCTGCAAAAGTGTAGCAATTTTGATAGAAATATATTTAGGAACTTTTAAGAAATCAAAGTTTTCCTGCTGGGGGTTTTTTTTCGTAGACACCCTGTAATTGATACCCTGTTTGACATTTGACAATGCAAAGACTAGTGATACAGTAGACTGATATGCAAAATTCAGAAGACTGATGAAACAAATTAAAACCACATTTTCGTGTGTCCCCAGCTTAGCTGAGTCAAAATGTACTAGAATTGTCAATATATTCTGCCTCACTTTTATTCTAGAGCATTCGAAATGCCACGAAAAATGGTGAGCCATTTGAAATGACGCTATACAGAATCTATTCTCTGTCAAATGTCTACAAAATCGATCGAGAGATAAGATGGGTCTAGATATAGCTGGTTTCTTGTATCTCAAGTTTTATAGACCACAAAAATACTATGTAATTGAAACCCTGTTTCACATTTGACAATGCAAAGACTAGTGACACAGTAGGCTGATATGCAAATTTCAGAAGATTGATGAATCAAATTAGAACCACATTTTCTTGTGTCCCCAGCTTAGCTGAGTCAAACCATACTAGAATTGTCAATATATTCTGCCTCACTTTTATTCTAGAGCATTCGAACTGCCACGAAAAATGGTGAGCCATTTGAAATGACGCTATACAGAATCTATTCTCTGTCAAATGTCTACAAAATCGATCGAGAGATAAGAGGGGTATAGATATAGCTTGTTTCTCGTATCTCAAGTTTTATAGACCACAAAATTACTATATACTTAATACCCTTTTTGATATATATATATATATATATATATATATATATATATATATATATATATATATATAGCCACACAGGAGTTTCTTTCCTTGCACGTAGTAAAATTGCCCAAAAAGTAGTCAATTGGGAAATTGTTGCCCAAGAGAAATTTCTTGCGCACATGGACCCTCAAGAATTAGAGGGAACATTGTTCTTAACTATCTATTACAGAATCTATTCAGAATCCTGATGAGTCACAATCCTCATACGCTTAAATGTGACTGCCAGCGGAGAGAGTGAGAGAGACAGACAGACAGGGACTGCCATGAATTGAAAGGATTTCTTTCCACCGTTTCTAATTGCATCTACTTGCAGTCTTGGATTTATTTATTAATGATGACATAGATGCCAGTTCTTGTGCTCCAAAAATTTTAGATAAGTCGCTAACGAGTATAAGACGCATCAGGTGGACTAATTGTGTAAAAAATCAAATCGTATAACCTGCATCTTATATGTGCGAAAATACAGTATCAAAAGACATCACAAGATCTGATGAAGAGTCCTCCATTATTGAAACATTGTTGGCATCATCGAGATCAGTGAATCTGTAATCTAGCAGTATGATCCCGTACGGATTAGTTAGCTTTTCCATAATGTAATGTAATGTAATATAATGTGACATTTGTATAGCGCCTCTTCTATTTCTACTCAGAGGCGCTCCTAGCATTGGAGTCGCAGGGTAAAGTAATGAGAGTTCAGCTTTCGCATTGAGCAGAGCGAGGGAGTAAGAAGTGATTCCCGAATGGATGGGTTTAAGGCATTCCATAGGGAGGATCCAGTCACTGCAAAAGCCCGACGCTAGGTAAGAGCAGTGCGTGATCTGGGGACATAAACATTCTTCTGATCAGTGGAGCGGAGCAGGCGATGAGCAGCAGAAGAGGGTGATTTGAAAAGCTCAGTAATGTAAGATGGTGCCTGACCTCGAAGCGCTGCTGAAACAATAATTACTTGTTTGAATTTAATGCGGTCAGAAATTGGAAGCCAGTGGAGGGTGTTAAGCATAAAGTCTGAGATGCTAGAGTAGCGAGGAGCTTTAGCCACGAGATGAGCCGCAGCATTTAGGACAGATTGCAGAGTGGAAAGTAAGCTTTTGGGCAGGCCAAGATAAAGAGAATTGCAATAGTCTAACCTACTAACCACAAAAGCATGAACCAGAGATTTGGCTGCAGATAAAGAAAGCGAAGAACGAATAACCCTAATTTGCCTAAGTTGGTAAAAGCAGGATCGAGAGAGTCTAGCAAAGTGCTCTTTGAAGGTCAAATTACTGTCAAAGTAAATACCAAGGTTTTTGATACAATTTGAGAAAGATAGATTAGGAAAGAGAGAGTTCAGTAAGTCATAATCAATTTTTGAATGCAGATGTTTAGTACCAAGCCAGATAAGTTGAGTTTTATCAGGGTTCAGTCGAAGTCTATTGGAAAACATCCAATCCCGAAGAGTTGGAATTACATTGTCTACAGATTGAGTGAGCTCAGTATAAGAAGAGTAAGGGCAATGCCGGTAAATTTGAATGTCATCAGCATAGAGGTGCACAGTGAAACCAAACGAGCTAATTAAAGAGCAAAGGTCAGCAGTATAGAGTATGTACAGCAGAGGACCAAGCACCGAACCTTGGGGAACACCAAAAGGAACATGAAACCAGTTGAGCGGGAATGCTCCATAACAATCATTTGAGAACGGTTAGAGAGATAGGATGTAAACCACAGAAGGGCTTGATCATAAATCCCAAATGAGAGTTTGAGACGTTTCAACAATATATCATGATCAACCGTATCAAAGGCGCCCGAGACATCAAAACAGGCAAGCAATGTAAGTTCAGACAAGTCAGTGGCAGAGTAGACATCAGAAAGAATTCTAAGAAGAGTCGTTTCAGTTGAGTGAAACCGTCTGAAACCAGATTGTGTGGATGGAAGAAGATTTTCAGTATTCAGATAGTGTAACATTTGTGATAAAATAAGCCTTTCAATGGTTTTTGAGAGAAAAGAAAGATTGGAAATGGGTCGAAAGTTGAGAGGCTCACTAGGATCAAGACCAGGCTTCTTGATGACAGGCAGCACAATGGCTCGTTTTTGGGAGTCAGGAAGACAGCCCTCCCTCAAAGAGCTGTTGATCATGAGTAAGAGGAATGGAATTAGCTCATCTAAAACCTCAACAAGAATGAATGGTGGCAAAGGATCCAGTTCACATGATTTTAGTTTAGAGTTTTTTATGACTGTCCTAAGATCCAATTCTGTCACTTCATTGAATTTTTCAAACTTGAAACTTGTTGACGAGAAGCTTGGTTGTGGCATTCCAGCAGTGTCAGCATGCACTCGGTCTAATTTCACCGAGATTGCATCGTGATAATTGACAGCCGTGAAACTTGGTGGCTCAGAGGCATTTGGCTGCCTGCCGAGTATAGAGGACAATGTTGACCAGAGTTTACGTGGATGTCCCGTGTGCTGATGAACAAGATTTTCCCAGTACTGCGATTCTTTGTGATGGTAGCTTTTATGAAGATTCCTGACAGATATAATCCATTCACTGCGATCATCAGGATTCAAGGTTCGCGGTAGCGCCTCTCAAGGCGACGAGCCTCCGGCGAAGACAACGACATTCATTGTCAAACCAGGGTGTTAGTGGCCGATGCCTGGCTCTCACTGTCTTTTTCGGTAGTAACTCGCCCACAATCTTGAGAGTGAAGCAATATATAAATTGAACAGTTCCGTTACCGATTTGTTGTCATATGTCACCGGATCCTGACAAAGAGGGCTGTTTGCAAGTGAGGTCCGCAGGCGATCCAAGTTTATCGAGCGCCAGCCACGTAATTGACGAATTGCATAAGTTGGCTTTGAAAGTAGATACGGTAAGTTGAAGGTAACAAGACCATGATCAGAAATTGTCGGCGGATAAACACAGATGTCTTTAACGTCACAGTCATCACGTGTTATAACAAGGTCAAGGGTGTGACCTTTAATGTGCGTAGGCTCTTTAATGTGTTGTAATAATCCAAACTGGCGCAAAGTTTCTTGGAACTTGATTGCATTCTGATCCACAGAAGAGTCAACATGAATGTTGAAGTCTCCTAGAATTAAAAGCTGACAGTTTCTAGTAGCCACTGATTCAAAAACAGATTGAAGTTCATCAAAAAATTGTGATGTGACGGCTTGCGATCCCGGACGGTAGATGGCCAACAAACATACTGGTCCGCAGGAAGTGGACACCTTCAAAGCAAACACCTCAAATGTTGTAGGCATCTGAAACCCCAAGTCAAGTTCCGTAGCCTTCGTACCTTTTCGAATGTAGACGAGGATGCCTCCACCAACTGCTGAACTAGTTTCACTGGTGGGCTTTCGAGCCTGGCCAAATATTGTGAAACCAGGAGGAGCAGCACGTTGGACTGCAACATCTTCAAGCTTCAAATGCCATGATTCCGTAACAACAATGACATCTAGTTGTAAATCCAGAATGGTGGTCAGAAGAGCCGAATGCTTACTTGTTAAGGAACGAAGGTTCCAAGTGGCGACTCGGAGACCAGAGAAGCCATTCGTCAAATCGCAAGGAGATGACATTGGCTGCAGAATCGACGATAGAGGATGAGAGATTCGGCGTTGCGCTGCGGGCAGCCATAGTTGGAGGCCAAACAGAATTTTCCGTAGGCAGCGAGAAGGACGAATGTCTGACGACTGCAGCTGCCTCAGCTGTGAGACGGAGTAGGTCAAGACCATGTTACGACCAATAAAGCTCCAAGAGAAAATGTAAGATTCAACAATTCAACTGTTCAAAACTGGAAACGACGAATAAGTCAATAAATCCAACACTGTGAAGCCAAGCACAAAGTCAACGCATAACCTAATCCATGGTTCTACAGAATAAAGTACAGGTAAGAATACAGCTCAGTCTAACTCCTGAGATTGTCATGAATGTTTTGGGGGTGTGGCATTGATGCAAACTTTTACAAAGGTACCCTCGTGGTGGTTCTTTATTAGATGGAGTGGGAAAACGGGTACTCTACAGCCACGTTGGGCTTTCCAGTGCTTGAAAACTGAGAGTCAAGGCTGATTTCAGACAAGCATATGTGACCTGATGTAGTCGGTAAAGTTTGTTACAAATCTCAGAAAAAAGTCAAATGGTGAGTAAGGGATCAATGGTAGACCCCTTTGGTGAATCAAGACTGCTGCAGCTGGTGACAGGATGTCAATAGAGTCAAGTCTTGCGAGTAACACATGGGCAAAGACCTTTCCAGGCAATGACAGCAATGTAATGGTTTGTAAATTGAACATTCATTTCTCGACCCCATACCTTTGTAAAGGGCTAATATAATGCCCCCTTTCCACTCTGTCAGAACATGGCCTGAAGACCAAACTTATAAAGCTCGTGCATGGCCAGACTGACAGCAGTGTTGTTTCAGTTAACTTTAACTGAAATATCAGTTAACTGAAAAATAACAAATCAGTTAACTGTAACTGAAACTGTAACTGAAAAATGTCAATAACTGTAACTGTAACTGAAAAAGAAATAACTGAAATAGCTAAAATAACTGAAAAATAATTGTATATATAGTTGCGTACTATTTTTGTTTTTCCCCCGAGAGATGTGGATATTTGCAATGTCGTAGCGATAACACATGCATATGAAAATACTTACATATCAGTAGATTTTTCAATCAATTAGAGAGAGCAGGGTGATTGTGTAATA
The DNA here is from genome assembly GCA_018105865.1 of Metaphire vulgaris. Classification (NCBI taxonomy): domain Eukaryota; kingdom Metazoa; phylum Annelida; class Clitellata; order Crassiclitellata; family Megascolecidae; genus Metaphire; species Metaphire vulgaris. The sequence goes on from CM030841.1 coordinate 4,080,732, forward strand.
TGAAAAAAACATCAAAATTTCATTAATGTGTTCAATGGCGATTAACTGAAAATAACTGAAAATAACTGAAAAACAAATAACTGTAACTGAAAAATGACAATAACTTTAACTATAACTTTAAAATAATTTCAAAAACTCTAACTGTAACAAAGACCGCCGTGTTCGGTGACAGATCAGTCACGCGGGGAAATACCCCCCTGTGGAACTTGTTGCCGAGCGATGTTATTAATGCGAAGTCCGTCAGCTGTTTTGAGAAGCTCCTAAAGACACACTTATTTAACATCTCTTATAAGTGACTCCTTTGTAAAGCGCTCTTGACTTTAGCTCCAGTTATGTTACTGCGCTATATAAATTGTCGTAGATAATAATAATAATAATAATAATAATAGTAGTAACTGAAAAATAATCAATAACTGAAACAACACTGGCTGACAGGGCCTATTGAGCATTTCAAAAGTTCTTATGGTAATACTGTCGAATCCACCTGTCAACTCGTCTTGATATCTGGATTGCTGAATGGAGTTCGGTCAGAGTAGAGGCATTGGCCATCATGCCAGGGCCATCAATGGCTGTAAGCAATCTGTCCATGAGAGTCCGATATGGAGTTGCTGGTGGATGGTTGAGAGCAACAGAGAAGTATTAGAGCATAAGACTACCTTTACTTTTTAATATTACTAAATATTACACCATAGTCATATGAGTGTGTACACTGTTCATGACATGTAGTTCCATTTTGAGACATTTTCAATTTTTTAAAAATTATATTCTGAAATTAAAAAGTCTACCTGCTGTCAGTGGTCCTCTGACCACTGGAAGGTCCCTGTGCACTGCACAGCCCATTGCTAGGCCATTGATATCATTTCAAAATTAAATGGTCATTTCTTAAAGAAACTTCTCAAGAATTAGTTATATACAATCATTACTGCTTTTCAAATTCAGTCTCAATATGTCAAGCATCAGTGTCTGTTTACTTCCAGAAAACATAAGCCAAATGGACAAAGAGGACACATTATGGACAGATGAAAATGTAGATTTTTCATAATCTTGCATACTTTGCATCCCTTTGTCTTACTCAGAAACATTTTACAGATTAGCAATGTAGCATTCAGTGTACTTGCATTTAAATCTGATGGAGAAGAAAAAATTTGAACATTTGAGAATGAATATCTATATAACAAAGAATCATAATACTGGAAGAACCGGCAACTTTTTGAGACCCTCTAAAAACAAATTTAAAAAATCAGAGAATGTACAGCTAAAGCATTGATTCATATGGCTTGTGAATTTTATGAGAACTGATGAATCAACAGCTACAAACTTGCCATATTGACTTAAAATTTTTACTAAGTTCTTTCAAACCACAGGTAACTACTAGCAAATTTGTTTAATAGGATAAAGAACTCACACAGTTCCCCATCCATCAATTCCAAGACTCTGCAAAATGGTCACACAGAACTGGAAAAAGAAAATGAAGAAGAAGATGAAGAAGTTGAAAGAGCTGTCAATCCTTGAACAAAACAAAAAATTACAAAATATCAAATTACACCAATTATTATCTCACTCACATGCATTAGATAATTCTGATAATTCAAAGTTTTATATATCATATTTGTTTAAAACAAGTGTAAAGGTAAAGGTAAAGGCAGTCCCATACTCGATTTTCGAGCATAGGGGCCGGTGCTGATCTCCGGTTACTAGGCAAGCAGCAACACAGGTGGCTTGCGCCATTAATCTAGAGTAGGTTGCCATTACCTTCTCTAGACCCACGTTTTACCTTTCGCAGCTTAACGATGCTACCAATTTATTGACGCCTAAGCGATGAACGGCTTGGTTGGCCGCCGGCACCACGGCTAGAATCAGGGATGGTCACCCATGCAAGTACTAACCACGCTTGACGTTGCTTAACTTCGGTGTTCTGACGAGAACCGATCGCACAGTGCCAAGTAGGCCAGGTTTAAAACAAGTGTAGTTAGCAGCAAAAGAAGAGATGACACATTTGAGTTCAACTGAGGGGGGTAAGACTTCAGTGAGCAAAAGAATTCAACTTATCTATTAATATGACACCAACGGGTATTGCACCAATGGAGAAGAATGAATGAAGGAATGAATGAATAAATTAGTGCTGTGCAACGAATAATTTATTTAATTGATTAATCGTGCGATTAAAATTATTATTCACGATTAATCACATTTTTTAGCAACGTTATTCTGGTCTCGAAGTAGTAATTAAATTGAAATAAGCAATGCACCAGTTGCAGAACAGACTTTCAGAATTTCAACTAGTGATCGCGCATAACATTATATAGCACATGCATCATCCATTTCAGTCAACTTTAAACAAAAACTCGTGATGTTATTACTTTCAAGCTCAGTTTTTTAAAATTTCTTTACAGAAATATGAGGCGATTAATTATGATGTGATTAATTTTTTAATTGTGATTAAAAATTAATAGTGATTAACAGATTAGCGCATTAATCGCGTTAGGGGGGAGGGGTTCCCTGTAAATGTGACGTCATGCAAAAAAATTAGGTCATGACCTTTAAAATTTAGGTCATGACTTTGACCTTTTTTTGCTTGTCAGGGATTTTGGAGAGGAAAAAAATACAATTATGACCTTTTTTGCTTGTCAGGGTTTTTCGAGAGGAAAAATACAAGGATGGCCTTTTTTGGCTTGTCAAGACTTTTCGTAAGACGAAAATGGGAGGTCGGCCCATTGTGACATCATATTTTAGAGAGGTCCGATGTTTCGTGACGTTGCGCTACGTAGGGGGGTCAAAAAAGTGCCAAATTCGTGTGACGTAATTTATGGACGACCCCTTATGTATTCATCCAAATTATCTGAGGTGGCTAAAACATGATGATCTAAGTCAACACTTCATGTACTATAAATCTAGAAGTTCAAAATTATAATAAGAATTATTTCATAAGTATAAAAACTAGAAGGGTGCTGATAATAGACCGATAACAATGGACAACAAATTTCTACAAGTCATGTTACTTAAATGAAATTAGTAATTTCTTGTTAAATTTTATGTGCTGAAAATGAATATGACAATAAAAATGCAAAATTGGCTCTATCTTTTTTTGTAATCTGCAATTATTGTTTGTTACACTAATGCACTAGAAAGATGCTTGCTTTGCTCGCTTCACTCGCGGTGCAGGATAATACTAAAACCCAATCATTGAATTCATGCTGAACAACATTTCAATGATGTACATACGCCACCTAGCCAAGCTCTGCGCCACGTAATAATTAGGCCTATGTACGTTAAAATCACGCAACTGTGACCATTTGTGACGCTGTACAGTGTACACGTATTTTTTGTGTACGTTAAAATTGCGCAACTTCCTCAAGCTACGCCCACCAACGCATCCCGACGTTGTACGCATTATGACGTTGCAATGAACAATTGAACGTACGCCTCGTCAAACGCTTCTTCGACTAAACCGTTTGGTTACCAATAGCAACGTCATCTTCGAACATCGCTCACCAACGCATCACGACGTAAGGACTAAACCGTCTACCAATAGTCAACCAATCAGAACGCTTGAAGGTAACAGAAATACAGAATAAGGATCTTAATATTATAGATGGCAATAGTAATAATAGGCCTATGGTTAATACCTGTAAAAATAAAGTCATAGACTTAAATTTCTTTGCCTGTCTCAAGGGAGTGTCTAGCAGTATTCAACCAGCATGGTTGGTAGTGAACCATTTTCTCCAGTATCTTTGTTCCATTGTTTGCGATTTCTTGATGAATACATTCACCATGGTCATCAGTGATATTTTACTGAATGGTAACGGAAATTAGAACTGAAATTAAAGGAATCCGTTAACAAAAACGAGAAGTAAAATTAGGAATTTTTTAAAGAACGGTAACTGAAATAGAAATGAAATCACCGAATAAAAATAGAAATTGGAACTGAGATAGAAATTTTGTATGAACTGAATTTAACTACCCATAATTTAAAATGGCATCAATTTGCTTAGGTTGTGTGATATTTGGCGTGCCATATAATAAGGCTGTTCGTGAGTGTGTGTGTCTGTGTGTGTGTGTCCAAAGTTCAGCATCAATTGACCAAGGGTGATATGGCAGCCGTTACTCTGAGTCATTCCTACCCCACACATACAGTCAAATATGCGCCTGTCTGGAAGGGGGTGACTCGGTCACCACTGAGCTATCACATTCTAGTCACGAGACTGCACATGGGCCTCTGCCTTGATAAATACCATTTCGTTGTCTGTATCAGAAAACTTAAGCGAGTGCTGCTTCGTTGATTTAACGTCGGCGTTAACTTAATAGCAACAATAATTATTGTTAAAAGATGAGTTTAGCTAAACTGTTGGCTGGAAGAAAGCGAGATAGCCCAGTTTGGGATTATTTTATTTTTTAAATTTTTTGACGAGAAAGCGGACAAATCTCTTTGTCACGTTCAAGTTGATAAAAGCAGCGATGGAATTTGTGGAGTGAAGCTGTCGGGAAAAAATTCGAGCAACCTGGTTGCACATCTACAGCGTGTACATAAAGATGTTTATGTACTTTGTACGGAAAAAAAATCAGCGACAAGTATCGAAAAATGCTATTCCATTAAAGCGCAAGACCTCGGAGGATAACCATGGTATCTGCAATCCGACCATCAGTGAATGCTTCTTCCAGCGTCGAATTATATCATGGCCAAGTGGTTCAATCGAGAACCATTCATTCATTCATTCATTCATAACTGACAACTTATATAGCGCAGTATGCATGACAACTGTCAAAAACAAGAGCACTTTACAGCAAATACAATATCTCAACTGTACGAAATATTAAAAAAGTGTGTTTTGAGTCTTCTGGCGAACATTTCAGGAGAAGTCGCTTCTGTCACGTCGTCCGGCAGTGCGTTCCATAGAGCCGGATTCCCGCGAGACACCGATCTCTCCCGAATATCGCAGTCTTGGCCGGAGGTGGTATGAACAGCCGAGCTCTACCGCTCGATCGAGTCGTGAACGCACGCCGGTCGTCGAGGCATGCGTATCAGCGCGCCGTTAGATAGTCCGGGCAGGTGGGATCACGGAGCATTCGACACGTCAACCAGCATCGTTTGTACTTGATCCTTTGCGGAATCCGCAGCCAGTGGAGCCGGTCTCTCAGTATAGGTGTTACGTGCTCGTTCCACTTGACACCAAAGATCACACGAGCAGCCGCATTCAGAACTGACTGCAGCCGATTCAGCTGACAATCCGGGAGCCCAAGCAAAATACTATTGCAATAGTCTAGTCGTGATAAGATGGACGCCCTGACTAGTTGTATCGTGAGCATCGATTGTGAGGTAGCGACGGATCTTCACGATCTTTCGAAGATGATAGTAGCATGACCTTGTCACGCGTTGCTAATGTGACCAGTGAGCGTCAGTGATTCATCCAGGGTGACTCCCAATAAGCGCAATTCCTTTACTGGGGCAACCTCAGTGCCCTCGATCGAGAACTGGATCCGGGAATCATGCACGCCCTCCTGGGGGGTGCTGACCCAGAGTAGCTCAGTCTTGTCGGGATTCAAGGCTAATCTATTCACTGCAGTCCATTGGTTTACCGCAGAGATACAGTTAAGTATCCTGACCCGTAGCCCATCAGTCTCATCAGGTGAACAGAATCCATATATCTGGCTATCATCCGCGTATGCATGAGACAACAGCCCAGCAGAAGAGACGATGCTTCCTATGTCAGCGACATAGAGGACGAATAGCAGCGGTCCAAGGACCGATCCCTGCGGTACCCTGAAGTGGGCGGACGAGTGGAAGACATGGAGCCATTCCACCAAACCGACTGCGCCCTATTCGCAGGTAACCGTTCAGCCACGCCAATACTTGTCCGTTGAAACCATAGGACCTTTCAAGCCGGTGAATGAGAATATCGTGATCGACGGTGTCGAATGCGCCGAAAGATCCAGTGAGCAGAGGAGGGCGAGTTGCCGTTCGCGGTCGTCGTCGACGATATCTCCAAAGACCTTCATGATCGCAGTCTCTGTGGAATGGCCACGTCGATAAGTTTAACTGGTCCTTTGGCATCAGGCGATTCGAGTCTAGATGGGCGACCAGCTGCTTGTTTACCAGTCTTTCCAGTACTTTGGAGAGAAATGGCAAATTAGAGACCGGCCGATAGCTCTTGACTTCAGCGCAATTTAGTCCAACCCGTTTGAGATGCGGGTGAATGATCGCATGCCTCCATGCCTCCGAAATTCGCCGCTCTTTAGGGACTTCTCCAGAAGCGTCGTTAAGAATGGTGCAAGCACCTCGGCGAAGCCTTCAATAGCCACGTCGGCAGCGGGTCACTCGAACATTGCTTATTTGGCATTGACCGTATCGTGTCCACAACCTCCGCCTGAGTTGGGGAAGAGAACGCGGTGAGGAGTGGGCCGGAGTAGTGTGAGTAGACTGCGTGCCCGGCATCAGACGTCCTCTCCCGGATTGCACTGATCTTCGCGTCCATATACTGGTGGTACTGCTCAGAAGTGAAGTCGGAGGATTGGCTCGGGCCAGTGGCATCTGTCCCGAGTAGGCTGTCGAGGTGTCTCCAGGTACCCTTGGAGTCGTTCTTAGAGGAGTCTAATACCCGTCTCCAGTACATACGTCCCTTCCTCCTCACCAGGCGCCTACTTGCTTTAAGGGAAGTGCACCATGAGTCATATGCTCTAGCTTCTCCTTCTGATCCTTTATATCTCCAACCATCAGTGCCACGACAGTGTGATAGGCATATGTTAGTGGCCACGGGCTATCCAGTAACAATGCTAGATCAGCCTTCTTTTCGTCACATGATTCACACTTTGGATGCAAAGTTCAATCTTCCAGGTTATTTATTATTAATTATAGCATCATAATTATGTAAATGCTTCTGTATCTAAAACCTCGACCACCACGGACTACGGATTACGGACTATGGATTTACCTAGATTGAGCGATCTAAAGGGCAGGCTAAAATTTTACAAACTTTCATTTGGATGTTTGGAGAACATTTGTGATAAATTTCATAAATTTTTAGATGGGAGAACTAGAACTTTCCAAAAAAATTGTTGAATTAACGGTCCCGAATGACTTTTTCGAAATGGGCATCATGGTATCCCAGAAAAGCTTTGGGACGCTTATTTTGTCCCGGATTTTCAAACAAAATGTGAAGTTCCTGAATGGAAACATAGTCAATCTGTTATTTGCCTTGTCCACATATAAATTAGATCATTATTAAAAGTTTTTTTGCTCATCGGACTTGTTTTCTGTATGATTCGGGAAAATCTTGACATCAGTAACAATGCTAACCCTAACCCAAAAATGTTCCAGTTTTCACTCCAAAAAAAGCTGGTCACCATAGTCTACAATTGAGCCACGATTTGCTAAACTTGTAATATAATAATGTGATTTAAAGTGGTTACGGAGGATAAGTAAGCCTGTGTGAAAACCACTGTAGTAATTCTCCGCATTCAATAACCTAGTTTTCCGAGATAGCCTTTAAATCCATTTACTGTTTCAACTGTCACTCCCACCTTGTTCAAACTTCCATTTCTCTACAACTCTTGCATTAAAAAAATTGTTCTTTCTTGGATCCACCCTCTGCTTATACAATTTGCATTTGTGGCCTCTTGTGCTGCTATAGTGTGCCAATGTAAAGAATCGATTGTATGGCACATCTACTTTCTCAGTCAGCACATCTACTTTCCCAGTCATTATTTTGTATGTTTCAATCAAATCCCCTAACTCTCCTCTTTTTTCTAATATTGTCAGTCCACAATAGTGAAGTCTTTTTGTCGTAGCCTAAATTATGGAACCATCTTCGTTGTTCATCTTTGCACTTTTTCTAAAAGCTCTATAACTTTTTTCAAGAATGAATTCCATGCCTGAACACAGTATTCTAGATGAGGTCTTACTGATGATTCATATAGTTTTATGATTATCTCTTTGTCTCAACTCACTATTGTCCTTTTCATCATTCCCAACATATGGCTTTCCCTTTTTTGCTGCTTCCATACCTTGTTAAGATTGATTCATACTTCTATGTATAATTACCCCAAGTCTCTATCTTTTTCTGCTGTGGTTAGAACCTTCCCCCTAAAATATATTCATTACCATTATTAGATTTACCAACATGCATTACAGAACATTTATCGATATTGAAAAGCATCTGCCAGTCCACAGACCACTGAAACAATTTCCTTAGATCTTCCTGTAAAATTGTAGCATCATCCTCAGAGTCTATATTTCTGCACATCTTTGTATAGTCGGCAAACTTTGAATTTTGGATAGCAATCCTTCATCGACATCATTTTTATATATATATATATTAGGGTGGTCCTCAAATGCACACAAAATTTTAAAAGTAGATTTTATTGAAGTGCTTTTTGTTTAAACTGTTCATTTTCTAATAAAAAACATTGTTACCAAGTTTGACATTCATAGACCCTTATTAACCACTGTCACACTTACATTGAAAATTACAAACAGGCAGTGTTGTAATAAATACTTCGCTGAAAGTATTTAAATACTTTCATAAATACTTGGTTCTCAGGTAGTATTTAAATAGTATTTAAATACCCAAATACCATGGTAAGTATTTAAATACTGGCAAATAAGGTTTAAATACTTTTTTAAATACTTGATAATGTATTTGACACGATTCGCCACAACCGTATTTTTGTGTAAAGAAATGTTTGTTAAAATTATATCTAACACTGTCAATGTAGACGTACTTAACTGTTCAACTGTCTAAAACCATCAGTAAAGAAAATGTAAAAATGAACAGTCTATAAGAAACGTTATAATTATGTGAAAATTGCAATAAATCCAAAGCAGGGCCTATTTACATTTCTTAAATACATCTAAATACTCTATGGTATTTAAATACTATTTAAATACTTAATTCTGGATGAGTATTTAAATACTTTCTTAAATACTGGACAAAGTATTTAAATAGTATTTAAATACTAAAAGTATTTAAATACTTTACAACACTGCAAACAGGGTTATTCCATGACAACGCAGCCAGTATTTAGACAATTGTTCACCACACCATCTCAGATCTGCAAGAAATTTTCAGGGCTTGAAGTACAGCTCACGTTGAGTAAATCTTGAAATTATCAGCTAGTTTTGTCAAAAACTCTTAGAGATATGATATTTTTAAAATACGAGGCTAATCGCGAGTCGACGCTACGTGTTAAGTTTTACGATTTTTAAAGTTTAATATCTTGAGAACCACAGCAGATATCAGGCTGAAATTTGCAGTGTGCATACACTTTTCCCAGCTGAGTTGACTGGTGTATTAATCTTTATCACAGGTGCTACACAGCATGCTCTAAAAATGTCCAAACATCCCATACCAGCCAGTTTTCACCGATTACCATGAATCAGCAAAACGTTAGACTATGTTTGTTGTGTCTTTGTGTAACTACATATATGTACTCATCAACTGCAGACAGGATTTCTGTCAATAATGAGACCTTGTACCTACTATGTTCATACCAATATTTAGTTGCGACACTAATAACAAATGTCCTTTAAAAGTAGGCCTAATCCAATTATTTAGTACCAAAAAGGCATTTAACCAAAAACTGTTGAACTTTATGCCACTGTAATCAAGACTATTGCAAAGTAATCATAATAATCAATGAGTTCTGTGACATGTCACTGGCATACGAATCGGTGTCATCGACTAGAATTGGTGTCATCGACTAGAAGCTGTGGCTCTTCTGAGCGTTGGGAAACTGCTTGAGATGGATGCCACTCAACAACTTGTAGCAAGTATTGGCGTTGTCGTTGTTGAGGCAGTTTCTATCTAGTGAAGACCGAGTTCTTGTTGTGGTTCTGAGCGAAAAAGGCTATTCCAGTCGAAACATTGCAGTAAAGGTCGGCTGTAATCAAAGCATGGTTGTGCGCATTTTACTGAAGCACAAGGATACCAAAAGTACGACAGATCGACCCCGTTGCGGTCGGCCCATGAAGTCAGCCACCAGAGGCAATAGAGTCCTGATCAGAACATCTCCTGATAACCGGAAGCTAACGTTTCCTGAACTTCTTCTGAGAGAAAACTATATAAGTCATTAGTAAGGCCTCGTCTAGAAAACTGTGTTGTGTCAGTCATGAGAGAAAGTTTTCTTCAGTGATGAAAGCACATTTTGCAGTCTATGGAACCATGGCAAGACCTTTGTAAGAAGGTTTCCATATGAAGAATAGAAGCCAGAGTGCCTAAACATGTCAGTGCTAATGAAAGTTATGGTGTGGGGATGCATGGCAGCCAGTGGGGTTGGAAGACTTCATATTGTTGACTGGATGGTAATTGCAGATAAATACATTGGCATTCTAGAGATATTCTAGAGAAATGTATGCTGCCATCAACTAAACAGCTGTTTCCTAGCAAGTATTTGCTTCAGGGCTATAATGCACCCTGTCTCAGAGCGAAAACTGTTGCCTGTAGGAAGAAGAATTATGGAGTTTAGTCCATTGATTAGCCGGCTCAGTCACCTGATCTTGACACTATTGAGAACTTGTAGTAGTAGTGTACATACTGTACAATGTACAGTAGTAGTGTCAGCCGAGATTACCAAGAATCAGCCACAGAAAAGGTGGGAGCTGATTGAGTCTCTAATTGCAGCCTGGAATCACATCATAACACATGAGCACCTTGTCAAACTGGTCCATCCCATGCCGCACAGATGTCATTTAGTCAGAAAGAACAAGGGTTGGCCCATAAAGTACTAATGACAACAATAAATAAAAACGGCCCTTTCAAGGCTACCTTATAAAATTCAAAAAAGCAATTATTGCGCTAAAGTAGTTAGAATGCGCACCATATCATGCGAACTCCCGCGAGTGACCATTTTAGTAAAGATTCGAGAAATCACACAGTGGCCATATTTCCTCATAAAAGTCTGGGAAAAGTGCATAATCAAGTGACATCACATACAGAAATGGAGGCAGAATTAAAATTGATACAAAACAATATATAATAACCACCAATTCTACAAGAAAATCTGATAATAATATCAAAAAATTATTAAAATACTTTGGTTTCGCAGCCGATGCAAGACTTTTTCACACACTGTAAATATAGGGGTCGTGTGACAGTACTAAACATTTTTTAATTCTATTGGAATTTTTCCCAAGTTGTTTTTATCCCAAATGGAACAGGAAAATGCAAAAGCACTTTGAAAAAGTGTAACTTTGCTTTTGAGGACCACCTAATATATATATATATATATATATATATATATATATATATATATATATATATATATATATATATATATATATATATATATATAAAGCCATGGCCCAAGCACTGTACCCTCCTTGCTGCCCCAATAACATTGATATAACTTTCAAGTCTCCACAAACAATCCATTCATGTTCATTGTACTTAATTTTTGACAGTATGATTTCCAAATTCTCGTAACGCTCCCTCAAGTGGACTGAGTGGGCCACCGGCAGTGATGCATACTTGTTGCCATTATGCAGAAGAACTGCCTTTAAACTTCTTTTTGATGCGTCAATGATAAGCCGCCAGTTGTTGCAATCATACTCAATGTCAAACATGCCCATCAACTTTGCTACATCGTTACAGTAAACCAAATCCTCGTTTTGAGTAAAAAATGGAATGAAATAATTTTCGCGGTTCCTGTACCAAGAAAACAAAGTGCCTGTAGCTAGAAGATTTTTCTGTCTCAGTCTAGAACCAAGCAACTCAGCAGATTCTTTCGTTAAGTCTAACTCCCTGACCAAATCATTCAACTCTTGTTGTGAAAATTGTTGAGGCTCAATGCAAGGAACAGTGAACTTTTCATATGAAAAGTCAATGTCTTCATCTGATGTGTCTGATATAGAAATATTTTCCAGTGATTCAGGAACAGAAGGTATAGGAACGTCCGGACCATGAGGTACAGGACGAATTGCACTCGGAAGGCTTGGATAGAAAATTTCTTTCCTGTTTTTCAAATTGTAACCTTCCACATTGCACGAACAGAAATAGCAGTCATCAGAATGATTTCTAGCTTCTCTCCAGATCATAAAAATCCCAAAGCGAAAAGATTTCTTCTTATCCTGATACCACTGACAAAGTTCTTCAACACAAATGGAACACACTTTGTGTGGTGCCCATGACTTGTCTTGGTCACATAACTTAACCCCAAAATAGGCAAAATAGACTTTTTTCGCGAATTCAGTAATATTTTGCTGTTGTTTTTTCACTACGAAGCTGCCACAAATATAACAGAAGCTATCAGGTGAAACACGACAACCTCTTGCAGCCATTTCTACTAAGCTTTTACCGAAAGTCGCACTTAACGATGTACTTCACACCGCTTCTGAAACTCCACTAACTGAAGCACTCTTACAAGCCCCTTTTATAACTACTTAGTATAATGATCGTTTTGAAACAATTTTTCCATTGCAGGCCTGTGTTATCAATGCAATTGCAAGTCCTATTCATTTTGAACTTCGTAAAGAAACTTCGGATGTAAGACATCTACCGGTAATCTTGGGCTCTTGTCTGTCTTTAAATTGGTCAAAACCTTGATGACACATTCTTTTGTACACACTATATCTGTTAGCATTTCTTCTTCGTTTCAATCTAACACAATTTTGGCATCTGGCATAGTGTTTATATTTTCTTCTGTAAATACTGAACAAAAATAGTTATTTAGAATCTGTGTAGTTTCTAAATCGTCTGTTATTGCACATCCTGCATTGTCCAAGAGGGGACCGACTGTGTCCTTTCGTCTCAATTTTCAATTACAATATTTGTACAAACTTTTACTGTCGTGTTTTATATTTTTTGCTAAACTTGTCTTTTTCTGGGATATAACTTTTTTCTTTGGTTGAGCGACTCTACTAGGGATATTACGTCGGATTATTACTTCGTGATCTATCGTCGCTTGTGTGCCTCGGGATTTCTGTATAGGAAGACTCACGGACTGCTGCGAAGTTAGCAAATTAGGGGCGGTGCTCGCCATATTTCATTTCAGGGACAGTCGCCAGGTGAAGCTTGGGCAAACTGTTGACTGACGGTCGTCGGTAACATTGCGGGTCATCTTAGTTGTCATGGTGGTACGCCGGTCATCTGATCGTGAGTTCGACGATGACGTCTCGGACCTACACACAATCCAAGCTCCTCAGCCTAAGAACAAGAGATGTCTCCCTTTCGGCCTCCCTTCATCGCAGGATCGATCACCTTGTGGTCTATGCACCTAGGTGGATCAACGGACGCAGATGCAGGGCCAGTCAGCATCTCCAAAGAGCCATACCCATTAGGATGACCTCCCATTGATGACAGCATCCCGTACCCGAACCAGGAGTCGTCTCGTCAGCCACGCTAGTGCCACCGAGAATAGAACATCAATGCTCTTCCCCGCCATGATGCCTAAAAGTGGGTCTGCTGAATATTCGTTCTATCAACAGGAAGACTGAGAATGTTCCGGAGCTGCTTGACAAGCATGGGCTGAGTACTTTTGTATTGACCGAAACTTGGCATGAGCATGTGGACAGTGTCACTATAAAGTGGATACGCGGTATGGGCCTGAATGTCATCGAAGCAGCACGGGCCATCCCACCAAGGACGGAGCTTGATAACAGCAAATTTATCAATCATGAAGGACTGGCAGTAATCTCCAAGCCGGGGACCAACATCGCAAAGATCAACACCGGGTTCGTGCCGAGAACTTTTGAACACCTCTGCTGCTGGGTCAGGAGTAGCAATGAAACGTTCATCATTGCAGCTATCTACAGGCCCGGCTCACAAAGTGTTACTGAAACGTTCTATACTGAACTGTCCGCCCTACTGGAGTTGCTGGCGACCTTTAACAGTGCGATTTGGGTTGTCAGGGATACTAACATCCACTTGGAACGACCCACCAACAACCCCTGCCAGAAGTTTGAAGAGGTCATAGAGGCCTACAAACTGCGTCAGTTCGTCAGTGAACTGAATCACGATCAGGGCGGCTTGCTTGACGTGGTAATAGCGGCGGAAGATGGAGCCCCGACCGACGTCTTAGTGGTTGAGTCAGGGCTGTCGGACCACAAACTCATGCTCTAGATGATACCTGTTGCTCGTCCAGTCTGCCATACACAAAGCTATGTCGCAGGAGCTGAAAACATTTTAGCCTTGAGAGGCTCATCAAGCAGATTCAACTGTCACTGCTCTGTCAACCGGTTGACCCAAGCGAAACCGCCACTGAGCGCTTTGCTACCAGTCAGTCGTGACCACAATATTAGACGATCTTGCGACAGTGACCGAGGTTTCCATCCGTCCTCATCTCCATCGACCATTTTATGATGACAAATGTCCGCTGGCTCTCAACATGCCCGTTGTCTTGAGAGCGTGCATTGTGCCAGGAGAGGCACTAGTGAAGAGCAAGCATGGTCTTCGTGGAGACTGGAACTCAAGGCAAGCAGGCGCCTAGTGCAGGAGAAGGTACGGCACCACTGGCGGAAGATTCTGGATTCCTCTCACTATGACACCAAGCAAATGTGGAGGCACCTCGACAGGTTACTCGGTAAAAGTGGCACCTCCCACAGGGTGTCTCCCAGCTTCTCTGCTGAGGAGTATCACCGGTTTATTGATGATAAAGTCAATGGGGTTCGGAGCAGGATGGCCAACGCCGGCCCGGTCGAGCACCAAAGGCATTGCACATCCACCTACTCAGCATTCGTGGCCCCTACAATATCGAAGGTCACGGCATGCGTCAAAGCATTGCCGAATAAACAATGCCCGTCGATCCACTCCCGATGTGGCTGCTTAAAGAGGCCATTGACACGCTGGCTCTGTTTTTAACGTCACTACTATCGTCGTCACTCGTTAGTGGAGAGTTCCCATCACCGTGGAAGCACGCCATCGTCCGCCCTCACTTGAAGCGACCAGGTCTGGACCAGTCAGACACATCAAATTTTCAACCGGTCCCAAACCTACCGTTCCTTTCTAAACTGCTGGAACAACAGGTGAATAGGCAACTAATCACCTACCTTGTCAGGAATGGACTTATGCCAAAGCATCAATTGGCATATCGCCAAGGTCACTCCACTGAGACGGCACTGATGAAGATACTCAATGACATTATTGATGCGATGGCCAATGGAGAGCTTTCCCTCTTATGCCTACTAGACTTTTCCGCCTCTTTCAACGTGGTGGACCGCGACACGCTCTCTCAGCGCCTTGAAGTCTCCTTTGGGGTCACTGGCCAAGTTTTGACGTGGCTCCAGGACTACCTGTCAGGCCGAACACAGTCAGTGGCCTGGGGTGGCTCGATGTCCACCTCACGTAACGTCACGAGTGGTGTGCCATGGGGATCGGCCATGGGCCCCCTCCTGTTCATGCTCTACGCGGCAGACGACGGACGGATTGTTGAATCATCTGGTTTATCTTGGCATGCATACATTTCTGTTGTCACCTTCCTTGTCAGGTCATATTCTCCCTGCCCGGCCCGGCTCGCGGGCCGGGCTCAAAAGATTGTCAAATAAAACGGGTCGGGCGGGCCTAATGAGTGACGGGCCGGGCAATCGTATGATCTTCTGTTCAACTCATTAAGAAACCCTCGATCAATGGAACTTGCCAATTCTTTCCAGTTTAACTTTACGGATGGTTCATTGTTGTCCTATGAATCACATAGTTGACTCTTGTCCGATAACAAGACTCTAGGATGGCGGTATTCAGACATTACACTCAGCAAATGATGTCGCAGTCAAATTGCTGATTTCTTTCAGCACTTGAAGCATACGATAATAATAATAATAATAATAATTGCTGTCCTTTATTCCCTAGTCCCTAATCGCTACCCCTCCACTCGTAGGTAGTACTAAGCAAGCAAGCCGATTGTTAGTCGGCTTACTCGGCTATATACAGTATTTAGTGTGACTTTAATAGCTCCGTCCGGTGATTCTGGTCTATCCTGTAAGGCTTCAGACTTGGATGTGTGCTGGGGCAACCATTTCACAGCATCGCACTGCCATTGGACACTGATACCATCGAGAACATACTATTTTTGCATTCTAATTCTTAAACTGTGTCGATCGGCTGCATTTTGTTGGATTATGAGTTTTTGCAGTACACACTAAATTATAGTAAAAAAACTGGTATTAAAACGTCGACTGATTTTCCAAAAGTTATGGTTGCAAATTTTACTCGCAAATGAGCCTGAAATTTGGCGGGCCAAAACGGGCCGGCCCCAAAGGGAAAACAATGAAACCGTAGACCAGGAGAATAATTTCCTGCTAACATGTAATTATGTTGCTTGCATTGACAACGCTTTCATTGTGTAAAACGGACATTGCCCAGAGCCAGCTACATTTAGATCGGCTCTGCATTGCCTCGGTGAGTGAAGAAGACATTTGGACCAGATAATTGAGTTTCTTGCTAATAAAAGGCTTGAATCTAAATGGATAAATGGCATCTATTTTAGAGCAGTAAATACCAGTAGGCCTAATTGGCAATGGCATTGCTTTGCATTCTTGACAGTGGCTGCTCCACAGGGGGCGGGGTTGATTGTCTCTAAAGTCTAAACAAAGACATATGCATCTGCTTAGGTTAGGAGGTTGAAAACTGACCGCGCTTGGAAGAGAAACGGTGAAACAGTAACCTCTGCCGTTCCTATTGTTAGTAAAAATAAGCAAGCAAACAATATGGCCACAAATGAGCCTGGCATTGTGAAGTTCGCATTCACAGATTTTAAAATTATAAATGATAGAAAGTGGTCAGCTAAATGTAAGCACTGTAGTGAAATAATAACTGAAACTCGTGGAACGTCAAGTGGATTTAACAAGCATCTGGATAGAAAACACGAGACTGTGGCAAACAGCTACAAGACACCAAAAGGTATTTTATTTTTATTTTTAAAACATTGTAGTAGGTACTGGATCGTACTGCCATGGACGTCAATCCATAAAGAGCCTGGGACCCCAATAATTCGAGTAGGGGCCCAGCATTTGTTTGGCCCCAAAATTTCAAATATCAGCCTATCATTTGTCTTTAGCAACTGTGTAACTGTCAAAAATCAAACTTTGTACTGTACAAGCCTACGTGTGAGGTCCTCGGCCTTGGCCTTGGACCTCTGGTCCCCGGCCTTGGCCTTGGACCTGCTGTCCTTGGCCTTGGCCTCGGACCTGCTGTCCTTGGCCTTGACCTCATGTTAGAAGTTCTTGGCCTCGCCTTGGCCTCGAAAGTTGTGGCCTTGACTCCAAGTCTGTCTGCTTCTTCCAAAGTACTTGGTGTTCTGTAACAAACCCCTACCAATATTTTCTCTCGGTGGCTTCTGATTTCACACCACATGTGTTCCTTAAAGTGATCATTTTCTATGTCTGTTCACTCTGTGGCATGCAAGCCTTCTTTAATGTAAAATAAAACCCCTCTTGATCCATGACCTTTGCTGCTCTGGTTTTCCATATAATTTCTAAACATAGCATATCCCAGTAAATTTAGTTCAGTACCATCAATGTCAGTCACACTTGGCCCACGATTCTGTGATTCCGATAATGTCTTGACTCAAAACTTTTACTTGCATCTCCAACTTGGCCATTTTATAAACCCCAATCAAACCCCTGGCATTTACATAAAAACATTTCAGTGGTTTTCCATACGCTGACATACAACCTACTTTACCACAAATAGCAAAGAGACCAGGGATGTAGTTCTCGAGACCACGGTCTTGGTCTCGAGATCGCTTGAGGCCGATTTTTCGTAGTCTTGGTCTTGTCTTGATCTCAACAGCTAAGGCCTTGGTCTTGGTAATGGTGGTCTTGATGAATTGGTCTCGGAAATTTTCGAGACCACTATATGTTATAAGAAATATCGCCTATCAGATTGTACAAATTTCATTTAGGGTTTCACGTTAGTCAGCAGTCATCAATCAGAGCAGCAGCATATCACAACGTATCTGCTTTTCCAGAATCTCATCAAGAAGGGCAGCCTGCCTTTGGAATTGTAGAAACTGATTGGTTCAGAGAATTCATGACTGCAATTCAACCCAAATAAGCACTGCCATCAAGGTCACATCTCACATAGAAGTTGATTCCAAAGCTAAGGAAAAGCATTGAAGAACGAGTGTCAGCTCGCGTAGCAAAGACAAGCAGCATGTCACTCACCAAGGACATATGGACTGACAGGCACATGCACTCATACCTGGCAATAACTGGTCACACATTCATTGACTTTGAGTTGCAGCTGGTGGATATCTTGCAACCATTTGCAGAAGTGACAGATTTGACACAAGGCGGCAAGTACGTCACCATCAGTTGTGTTGTTCCTTCTGTTGTTGCACTTCTCAAGTGCATGGCTGAACTGAGCGGTCGTGCACGTTACCATGGAACCTTGATAATACAGGGGACCCCCGTTATAACGCGGACTTTGGGGTCCATAACTAGACCCGCGTTATAACGAGGTCCACGGTATACTGAAATGGACCACATGAGGCGCTATATAAATTTTATTAGCCATCATGATCATAATGGAACAACCACGATTATCGAAAACCCTTGAAAACATCTTCTTTACGTATACGATCACAGAATAAATGTCGGTGCATCGTTCTATAAGAGTGGATTTGTTCAGAAATATGCAATTAGTGCACAAACGAAGTGTTTTGACAGCAGCAAATGGTCGCATGGCGCTTGTGCAGATAAGTCCAGTCGATAATACAGTAAGTAACAGTTTGTGGCGACTTACTTGATGAATATTAATAAGTAACATTGTACTTATGAATATTCATTAATTAAGTCGCTAGAAACTGTTACTTATTAATATTCATTAAGTAAGTCTCCACAAACTGTTACTCCGGTCGGGCGCTAATAAGCTTCGACAAAAATCAGTCATATTGCTTGAAATATTCCACTCAGAGGCCGAATCGCAGCTTTCGCTCACGCCCTGAATTATTTAGGGTCATATTTCTGGGACTTTATCTTTGGATGGCTAGCAATTATCTAAAAATATGAGTTTTGAAAGCCTAATGGTAACAATGGCTTCTCTGGTAGTTTCCGATAGCGAGAGGCCACGACACCCGAAGATTAGTGTAGCCGCACAGATCGCGGAGCTACCGGTAAGCTTATGCAGTATAGACAACACAAAAAGGGAATAAACAGTCGGTAATTTTGGATCATTCGCATGATATCAATTTTCTTATACGGTAATTCAGCTTCTAAGTTGGGATCCAAGCCCGTGTCCGCGCTATAACCGAATCCGCACTCAAACGGGGCGCGCTCTAACGGGGGTCCCCCGTACTTGTTGGATCAATCCACAAGCGTTTCAGTGGACTTTTTCAGACAATGCAGATCCAGCCCGCATCAACTGTACAACACGTCATCAACAATAATTTTATAAAACTTTCTTATACACACATACATACACACTTATAAAAATTTATTGTTGCTTGATATTAAGCAATCCTGAGCAGTTTACCGGAATAAAGTCCTATATAAATTTCAATATAAAACGGCAGCACATAATGCTATAGGCCTATAAACAGTTAATTTAGAGTCAACATGATATTACCTGAATGCGTTGTAAAGAGGCCTGAACCAGCAGACAAATGAACAAGGACTAAACAGAATCATGTATAAGATTGACATTCCAAATGTAACTCCTGAGTTGTTGCTGTAACCATTGTGTGTGGTTGCCACAAAATAAGCCAATGAACCAAAAATGTTGATTAAAAGCACAGTTACATAAGCTACAAATAAAACAACTATGCTTAATGCATGTAAAACAACTGGCCGTGACATATAATCAGAAAATGTGGGCTGTGCAATTAATGGCATAATTAAATTGAAACTTACCATATTTTCATGCATATACCGTGCACACGTGTATACCGCACGCATGCATATACCATGCACTTTTGGGTAGTTTGTTTTAAAAAATTTGTAGGCGTGCACACATATATAGCGCTCATGGCACACGTGACATCATGTCCATGGGTGGAGTTTATTTATGTGTGTCCTATTACTGTAAAAGTCGTCACTGTGGTACCAAAGGTACTAAAAATTGCAAACAATTTATGTAAATCCCAGTATATAAGTCGCTGCGAAGCATAAGTTGCGGCCTCAACCGGAAATTACCAGTAACTCTTAGCAATAAGGTTTTAAGTACTGATTGTGCTAGAATCGTTGTTGAATGCATATAATGCATAATAATTTGTGTAATAAAAGAAATACAAAAGTCTAGCGTTTGGTGTTGTTGATTTTATATTGCATATAGCACTTTTCGTTAGCAAATTCTAGTTATTTACTGCTCTTTCATTAGAGAATTCTAGTTAATTAATGCTCCGTCATTAGTGAATTCAAATTATTTAGTGCTCTTTCGTTTTTAAACAAATTTGTAAGAATTTAAAGAAATTTAAAGAAAATTTGGATATGGAGAAGAAAACGAAAGAGGACGAAGATTATTGAACTTCTGCCTGACATATGACTTAGCAATAAGCAACACCTTTTTCAAAGCAGGAAAAAAGAAGCATAAATACACATGGGAATCACCAGATGGTAAAGTGAAAAATATGATAGACTATATAATCATAAATAAGAAATGGAAATCAAGCATACTTGCTTGCAGGTCATTCCCCAGTGCAGATATAGGAAGCGACCACCAGCTAGTTATAGCAAAACTAAGACTGAGGTTAAAGAATAAAAAAACACCAAAGCCACGAAAGAAATTTAATATAGACAAACTCAAGGATGAATCGACTAAAGAACAATATAAGAGCAAATTGAAAGAGGAAATGGAAAATAAAAATCTGCTAAAAGACAAAAAAGAGATAGACCAACTATGGGAAGAAATAAAAGAAATATACATTAAAACTGCAGAAGAACAAATAGGATATATAGAGAGGAACAAGAAAAAGCCATGGATAACACAAATAGTACTGCAACTGAGTGATGAAAGAAAAAACCTAAAAGCGAAGAAAGAAAAAGGGGACAAAGTAGCCAAAAAGGAATACAATAGGATAACAAAAGAAATAAAAAGGAAATGTAAAGAGTGCAAAGAAAACTGGATACTTGGAAAATGCGCAGAAATAGAACGGTCAAACATACTCAACGACTCAAGGAAATTGTACCAGACGATCAAAGAATTATGTGGACAAATCCAATTGAAGACAACCACAATAACAGACAAGAATGGTAAAGTATTAGAAAACAAAAATGACATAATAACAAGATGGAAAGACTATTTTGAAGAATTATACAACACAGCAGGAAATAACAATGAAGACACCAACATAAGGAAGGAGAACAGAGAAGAGAATGATGAAGAAGAAATAGCAAACGTTACAGAAGAGGAAATAAAAGAAGCCATAAAAAGATTGAAAGTTAGAAAATCCCCAGGAACAGATATGATAACAACAGAAATGCTACAAGCAGGAGAGGAAATTACAGTGAATATATTCCACAACCTATGCAATAAAATATTCGAAGAAGAAAAATCACCAGAGGAATGGGGAAAAGCCATAATAGTACCAATACATAAAAAAGGGGATAAAACAAACTGCAATAATTATAGAGGAATAAGCTTACTCAGTATACCAGGGAAAATATATACAAATGTGCTACAACAAAGACTCAAACACTACTCAGAAGAAATATTGACAGAGGAACAAGCAGGCTTCAGAATGGGAAGGAGTACAATTGATCAAATACATACGATCAGAAGGATAGTAGAAAAATATTCTTGAAACAAATAAGAAAATATACCACAATTTCATTGACTTCAAACAAGCATTTGACAGCATACAGCATGAAGATCTATGGCAAGCACTGAAGCACTATGGTATTCCAGAGAAGCTAGTGAATCTCATAAAAACTTATACAGTAAAACAATGAGCAGAGTGAAAATTAATGGGGAACTAACAGAATGGTTTGAGATAACAATTGAACGAGACAAGGATGTGGCTTATCTCCACTGCTATTCAATATAATACTAGATGTGGTAATGCAAAAGCAATACAAAACACAAAAGAAGAAGATGCTGGAGTAAAAGTATATGGACAAACAATAAATAACTTAAGGTTTGCAGATGACATAGATGTGATAACAACAAAAGCAGATCACCTACAAATATTAACCAATGAAATAAGCAAGGCCGGAGAAGAAGTGGGGCTAAAAATAAATATACAGAAAACTAAAGCAATGGTCACGGGAACAAGAAGGGGAAAGTTAATCTAAAACTAAAGGAGGAAGCAATAGAACAAGTACCAAAATTCGTATACCTAGGATCAGTACTGACAGAAGATGGCCTAAGTGAAGAAGACATAATAAGGAGAATTGGACTAGCAAGTGCAGCATTTGGAAAACTTCAGAAGATATGGAAAGACAAACAAATATCACTGAAAACAAAACTAAAGCTATATAATACACTGATCAAACCAATACTATTATATGGATCAGAATGCTGGACCATAAAGAAGAAAGACGAAAGAAGATTAATGACTGCAGAAATGAACTGGTTAAGAGGAATAGCAGGAGTCAGCAGAAGTCAAAGAATAAGAAATGAAACGATCAGAGAAAAGACAGAGCAAAAAGAAACGATACTCGAATCAATACAGAAACGAAGACTGAAATGGTTTGGTCACGTTGAAAGAATGAAGGAAGAAAGACTACCAAAGAAAGCACTATACAACTATGTTGAGGGGAAAAGAAGAAAAGGAAGACCAAGAAAAACATGGATAGAAAACTTAAAAGAGGATGCAGGAGAAATGCAAATGAACTTCATCCAATTGACCAGAGCAGCAAGAGACAGACAGAAGTGGAAGGAACTCGTTCAGACCCATCGTCCAACCCAATAGGGAAAGACGGAAGGAAGATAAGAAGAAGAAGTGCTCTTTCGTTAGCGAATTCTAGT
This sequence comes from Metaphire vulgaris, assembly GCA_018105865.1. NCBI lineage: Eukaryota > Metazoa > Annelida > Clitellata > Crassiclitellata > Megascolecidae > Metaphire > Metaphire vulgaris. The sequence continues at coordinate 4,103,558 of CM030841.1, forward strand.
TATTTAGAGCTTTCGCTAGAAAATTCGTTATTTAGTGCTCTTTCGTTAGCGAATTCTAGTTATTTAGCACTGTCGTTAAAAATTCGTTATTTAGTGCTTTCTTTAGCGAATTCTAATTTCGTTAGCGAATTCTAGCTATTTAATGCCTTCAATTGCGAATTCTAGTTATTTAGCACGTTCATTAGGGAATACTAGTTTCGTTAGTGAATTCTAGCTATAGTGCTTTCCTTAGCGAATACTAGTGAATTCTAGTTAGTTAGCATTGTCATTAGCAAATTTTAGTTGTCTAGCACTTTCATTATTTAGTGCTCTTCCATTAGCAAATCTTAGTTATTTAGTGCTTTTGTTAGCGAATTCTAGTTATTTAGAGCTTTCATAAGCAAATTCTAGTTAATAGCTAGTTAGTGCTCTATCGCTAGTGAATTCTAGATATTTAAGGCTTTCGTTAGCAACTTCTAGTTATTTAGTGCTTTCGCTAGTTAACGCTTGATAGATCAAATGGCAGTAAATAATGCATTATTTACAAATGGCTGACCTGCAATCTTGGTGAAAATTCAATAGTCTAAAACACAGCGTCGTAGCATTCTCGAGCGTGTATCTAGTCTAAAGTTCTACTGGCCATGTCGACCGGTCCATGATAGCAATCCACTTGACAGCTAACAACCAAACTGTCAAAATCTACCCAGAGAAAATGCAGAGGACCACCCAAAACGATGAGAAGTCTGCACATTTAGTGCTAAAACCAATCGCAAAATGCCGGCAAACTGCTGAGAACGACAGTTTTCCAAGACATGCAAATACACGTAGAAGGCAGTCGGAAAGCGCCATAATGGAATATTAGCTTAATTAAGAAACAATATGAACAACAAATCTTATTCTTTTACTTCAACAATTTATTTCAAAAAATCATTATTAAAAATCATTTAATAAATCATTATTTTAATGGCAGTTATACAAATCTTATTTGAATATCAATTTTTCTCAGAAGATTGAATTTCACCTGTAGCTCTTTGTGTATTCATAGTCTTTGATTGGCTTAGCTTTGCACTATATACCAGTATATCTTACCTTTATGGTTTTATTCATCCCATTCTACTTCCGGTGACACTCTTTATACAAATATTGGTAAAGAACTGTACAATGTACATGTAAAATAATTTTTATATATCACACACTCGAATATACAGCGCGACCCCCTCCGTGGTTTGCAAAATCACGTATACCGCATGTGCTGTATATGCATGAAAATATGGTACTAGACCCAAAACCTAAAAGTAACAATGCAAAGTTATAAAATGGCTTCCAAGAATTTTCTAATATTAAAGTGCTAATGCTAGTTACAAATAGTTTTTGCTTACTGTCCATTGACTGCCTTTTGACATTCTGAACACCCCTACTTAAAACCCCACATACATACACAGTTACACACATATACACACACATGCAGAAACAGCAACACACACATCTATCTTGTAATTAGATCTATTGGAAATTCAAAACAAATAATTCAAAATTGCAAATGTGACAGATAGGGGGAAAAGAAACAGAAAAAAGAGGCTTGTCCAAAAATAGAAAAGGTAGAGAACAAAAAGAAGAGATGATTTTTAAAAAACTGAACTGAACTGAGGTTTATTTCAACTCAACTTGACATAGGCATGTCTTACATCAATTACAATAAATGACATCAATTGAATTTAAAATAAGACCAAGAAAATTCACAGAATATTCACAAGACTAATTTTAGTATAAGTATACAATAGAATAGAAAACAAAAAGAAACCTTAGAAGTTGTCAAATTAAAAGTTAATATTTTACTAGAATATTCAGATTAATATAACATCATATAGTAAACAAGAGTTAGGCCTATAAGTGGAATGTTGAGAAGAAAAGGGTTGCCTAAAGGGAAACATATCCCGCCCGGGAGGCAACCTGATACATTGAATTGTTAAATGTATAGCAGAGCATTAGACATCATCAACTTTAATTAAGAATATTAATTAAGATTAACATTCCCACTTAAAAAGTAATAGTATACGAATTATAGAATTATTATAAGAATTATAGAATTTTATTTTAAAGTATCAAAAGGGAACGATGTTCCCGCAGGGAGGTACCCTAAGAATGTGGTAGTAACTATAGTAAATCATAAATATGAAATAATTATAACTAGCAGACAATTAACCTAAGTCGTTGATATGTCCGAGAAATAAATAGCATACAATTAACATAAGTCCTTAAGATATTAATTTGATAAGTTTTTTACTTAGGAGTTTAGTACATTCTAAATATGTAATCAATAGTAGACACTAGACAAATTTAACATAAGTCATTGAGATAGCAATAAATTTAATTAATTACTTAGATAAGTTTGTTATTTGGAAAGTAGTAAATATTTTTTAATTTCTCTTTTAAATTCATTTAAATTTATGATATTAGTTATATAGGCAGGGAGGGCATTCCATATTTGAGGTCCAAAACTTTTACAGTAAATATTCTAGTGTTAGTTTTAGCAAAAGGAATAGTATATTGGTTATTACTTCTTACATTGTGATTATGTAATTTGTTAATTATTTTGAAATATTCATTTTTATAAAAAAATCTGTGGTAAAAGTTTGCTAGTATATTTAAACATAAAGATTGAGGTTTGTTTTTTATGAATATAGTCAATATTAACGATATTTAAAGTTTTATATAGATTTGAATATAGTCAATATTAACAATATTTAAAGTTTTATATAGATTTATTGAATTGCTATATTGATTTTCTTTAATAGTTAATGTGAGTGACTTATTTTGAATTTTTTGAATCTTTTCAGTAATACATTTATAATTAAAACTCCAAATAGTATTACAATATGTTAGGTAGGGGTGAATCATTGTAAAGTAAATGCTTAAAAGGGCTTTTTCATTAATAAATTTCATTATATGTCTAATAATATTTAATTTCTTAGATAATTTGTTAATCAGCAATTCTGTATATTCTTTCCAGTTAAGATTTTCATCAATTATTATTCCCAGAAATTTTGTAGATGTTTTTTGTAGAATTTCTATGTTATTGATTTTCAGTTTAGGAATACAGTTAGGTATTAATTTGCGTTTAGGTCTAAAAATTATAAAATTGGTTTTATCAATATTTAATAATAGTTTATTATTTGTAAACCAATCAGTAATTTTAAGTAGTTCAACATTTATTTGAGAGATGAGTTCATTTAAATTGGAGTGACTAGCCACTAAATTGGTATCATCTGCAAATAATAAGTAATTAAAGTAAGATGTAACATTTGGAAAGTCATTTATAAAAATAATAAATAGGAGTGGCCCTAGAATAGAGCCTTGAGGAACACCAAATTTGATATTTAATTTATTGGAAATAGTAAAATTTACGTAGGTGAATTGCATGCGATTTGTCAGATGGCTAGAAAACCAGCTGTGAGAAGTACCCTTAATTCCATAATATTGCAATTTATGTAATAATAGTTTATGGTCTATTACATCAAATGCCTTTGCTAAATCAAGAAAAATACCAATAGTATATTTATTATTTTCAAAATTTTCTGACATTTCATCTGTTAATTTAAGTATGGGCATATATGTAGCATGATTGGGCCTGAAGCCAAATTGAGAATCAGAAAGCATATTATATTTATCTAAGTAATTTAGGATTTTATTGAACATCGCCTTTTCAAATATTTTTGAAAATATGGGTGTTGTAGATACTGGTCTATAGTGTGTTATTTGAGATTTATCACCTGTTTTAAATATGGGGATTACTTTTGCAATTTTTAGTTCATCAGGTACCAATCCCATCTTAAAAGATACATTAACAATTTCAGACAGTACTTCAGAGATTTCATTAGCACTTTTAATGACCACTTTTTGATTTATGTCATCAAATCCAGTAGTATTTTTAGATTTAAGGTTAACAATAATGTCTTTAATTTCATAAGGAGTTGTAGGAAAAATAGTAAAGCATTGGTTATTTGAATTATTAATTAACGATAATTCACTCTTATCAGTCATCTTAGGAATTTTAGAATTTATATTGCTACCTATAATAGTAAAGTATTCATTAAATAGGTCAGCTGTGGATTTATTTAAGTTTGAACTATCATTAATGTTAATTAATTTATCTTTACTATTATTTTTGTTCAATAATTCATTTATTATTTTCCATTGATTATGACTAAGGAAGATAGTGAGGAAGAATTGACTGTGTTGAGGGCATCAGTAAAGCATAAAACTGTTATAAATTTGGTTTCAATTAGACTAATAAGATCATATGTGTAATAGTGTATTGTGATCGGTGTATAGAATTAACAGAGAGAGAATGTCAGAGATTGACATGATTTGTATATATTTGCATATCACCTTTGGCAGTGCATTGTGGGTAATATTGTTTAGATTTTTATGTTTGAATTGTAGAAAGCATTGCAGATAACAGCATAGGGATTCATCATTTCTGGAGCAAGGATGGCAAATCAGCGGATGGAAATGGAGGTCGGGTCGTCAGGACAGCCTATCGCCAATGAGGGTCCGTGGAATCTTGTCACGTGACAGAGTGGCCACGCAAGCCAATGAGGAGAAGGAGGAGTTGGAGAGTGGCCAATAGAGAAGAAGGGAAAGAAAAATGTTTATCGGTCGAAATAGTGTCGCCTACTTTTAATTAATTGTATTTTAAGAAGTGTGGATTTGAATAGTTTTGCTTAGCGAACTTTTAATTAGAGTTTCATGACGGTGTTGAAGTGTCACTGTGTTACAGGAACTTTTATTTTTCTTGATTACCGGTAATTGATCTTTTAGTAGCGTTGTGAATTTGGTAGTAGATTGGCATCCGTAGTGATCGTCGCTACCCTAGAGAATTATTAGTAACCACTAGTTAGAAGACAGACTGTAGACTGTCGAACATATTTGATGGCAGCTATTGCTGATGTTGTATTTCTTGCTTAAATGATTAAAAAGGTATTTTTGTAGAGATTAGTGTTGTAGTAGAGTTTTATGTAACGTTTCCCACCCTCAAGTTGTAGGTTACCAACTTGTTAATTATTACCACTAGACGTTTGAGACGAGCAGTTGACTGCTGCCAGGGGTGGGTACGTCACAGTATGAAATGACTTGCATAGGTAGAATAATCATCAAATGAAGGGAAGGGCTGCAATACAAATAAAATTAGTAGTAGCAACAAATGTTAACTAACATCTATAATATTAAGATTCTTATCTGTATGTCTCTCTGTCTGTTACCTTCAAGCGTTCTGATTGGTTGACTATTGGTAGACGGTTTAGACTGTTTAGTCCTTACGTCGCGATGCGTTGGTGGGCGAGCGTTGACTATTGGTAGACCGTTTAGTCCTTACGTCGCGATGCGTTGGTGGGCGAGCGTTGACTATTGGTAGACCGGTTTAGTCCTTACGTCGCGATGCGTTGGTGGACGATGTTCGAAGACGACGTTGCTATTGGTAACAATTGTTCGTAGAACCGGTTTAGTCGAGTCATTGCAGCGTCAGAGGGCTGGGCGTGCGACGACGTTGCTATTGGTAACAATTGTTCGCAGCCTGAGGTAGTTTCGCAATTTTAACGTACACAAAAAATACGTGTACAGCGTCACAAATGGTCACAGTTGCGTGATTTTAACGTACATAGGCCTAATTATTACGTGGCGCAGAGCTTGGCTAGGTGGCGTATGTACATCATTGAAACGTTGTTCAGCATGAATTCAATGATTGGGTTTTAGTATTATCCTGCACCGCGAGCGAAGCGAGCGAAGCGAGCATCTTTCTAGTCAGCCATAGAAAATCCTAGGTATGGGGATTAAATTAAGTATATTAGTCCTCTGATTTGTTTTGTAGCAGAAGAATTTCCAAATGGGACGGCTGTTGATCAACAGCTGTCTGGGTAAATATACCACTCACTTCTCACCTGCCTAGGATAAGAACTTGTCTAAATAGAACAATTACTGAACTGTAATGCATAAGGCCATGACAGGCACTGTGTAGAAATAGCAATAACAAAGTGTGCCAAAGATACATAGTTATGCTATGACTCATTTATTCATATTAATATCTTCTTCTTTGGCCATTTGCACTCCCAGTGGAGCATAGGACACAAACAAGATCTTTCCTTTTTTTTGATCAACTGTCAGGTGTTCTAGTTCCCTTCAGGTGCATCTGTTTTCTTTATGTTCTTTTTCTAGTGATCTTTTCCAAGTGGCTTGCAGTCTTCCTCTTTTTCTTTTTCCTTGGCAGCTCCATGGCAGCATTTGACTTGTGCTGTTTTTGGTCGGTTTTCTCAGAGTAAGCCCTAGCCATCTCCATTTCCTTTCTTGATTTCTTCTGCTATTGGTTCCTGGAGTCTTTTGCCACAGTTCTTTCTTGCTGATTTTGTTCAGCCACCAGATCCAATGATTTTCCAAAGGCATTTGTTTACAAAGATTTGTAGTTTCCTAATAACACCATGTACTGACCTACAACTTTCAAAGGCATAAAGCAGTACTGAGCTTACCTTTGAATTGAATATTTGCAGCTTAGCGCACATGGTCACTTGCTTCGATTTCCAAAGATTTTGCAACATACTGAAGGCTGCCTGTGCATTGCAATACCCAAAAAACCAGGAGCAATGGAGTGTGGAGATCACAGAAGGATAAGTCTTATAAGCCATATAACGAAAATAGTTCTAAAAGCACTGCTTGAAAGAGCAAGTAGCAAGACTAGAAATGCAATAGCAGAAGAACAATATGGCTTCAAAAAAGACTGTGAATGCAGAAATGCAATTTTTGTATTGAGAATGCTTGGGGAAAGATGCATTAAGATGCAAAAAGATTTGTATTTATTTTTATTGATTATGAAAAAGCATTTGATGGTGTGGAGCACAAACCCTATTTACAGTTTTGGAGAATTCTGGAATAGATGGGAAAGACTTAAGGCTGCTGCAGGATTTCTATTAGAAACAGGAAGCTGTAATCAGGATAAACGGAATTATAGGAAAATGGATTAAGATACAGAAAGGGGCAAGACAGGGGTGCAGAATGTCACCAGACTTGTTCAACCTATATGGAGAGGAAATCATAAAAGTGATCAAAGATCTAAAAGGCATCAAACTTGGAGGAAGAAATTTAAATAATCTTAGGTTTGCAGATGGTGCCACTTTAATTACTGACTCAGAGGAAAAACTGCAGGAACTTATAACTAAATTTGCACTAGAAACAAAAGGAAAGGCTTAAGGATCAATATAAAAAGACTTTCTGCATGGTAATTACCAAGAGCAAAGTAACACCCACATGCAGTATAAGACTAAATAGCAATGAAATCAAACAAATGGCACAGTTCAAATACTTAGGCAGTATGATAACCAGTGACGAGAAATGTGAAAAAGATATAACATCAAGAATAGGAATGGCCAAGGTTGCATTCTGGGAACTCAAAATGATACTTACAAATAGGCATATCTCTTACGAGACATGATTAAGAGTGCTCAGAAGCTTAGTTTGGTCAGTCGTCTTGTATGGAGCAGAGACATGGACTATTTCCAAGGCCATGCAGAAGAAATTGGAAGCCACAAAAAAGTGGTTTTTACGAAGGATGCTGAAGATTTCATGGATGGTAAAGAAAACCAATGAAGAGATCTTAAATGAATTTGGAATAAAAAGAAGTCTGATGGTAACCATCAAAAAAAAGGCAGCTCTCCTTCTTTGGACACATAATGAGGAAGGAAGGCCTGGAGCATTTGGCAATAACCAGAAAAGTAGAGGGGAAAAGAGCAAGAGGAAGGCAGAGAAACACCTATGTAGACTGCCTATGAGAAGAAATTGAAGGAGTAAAGAACAACATCGAATTAATAACAGGATGTCAAGATCAAACAAAGTGGAAATCCATGGTTACTAACGTAGAAATACACAGCACCTAAAGAAGAAGAAGAAGCTTTAACATCTTCTGTTCCACCTGTGGTCGACATCATACTTCCAAGATATGTAAACTTGGGTACATATTCTATTTCCCCTGTGGCTAGTTCCAGTTTCTGGTCTTGTTTACTATTTATTATCATTGCCTTTGTTTTGGCCTGATTAATGTTCAATCTAATTGAGTGTGCAATTTCCTCTAGATATTTGGTTTTTACTTGCATGTAGTGTAGACTGTGGGATGACAGTGTCAGATCATCCACAAAGTCGAGACCATCCAGCTGAATACCTTGTATCCATTAAATACCGCATTCTCTTTTCCCTCTGACTTTCTTCATTATCCAGTCTATTGCAGGTAAAAACAGAAGTGGGGATAAGAGACAACCTTGTGTGACACTGGTGTAATTTTAAACTTCCTTGCGTCTTTTGGTAGAAGATTACTATGGCAGACATGTTTTGATAGCTTGTCTTCACCATACTAATGCGATTATCTGAGATGCTGTAGTGTCTGATCAAATCACAGTGCTTCCCTATCTACACTGTCAAATGCTTTTTCAAAATCTATTAAATTGATGTGTAGTGATGTGTTCCATTCTATTGACTCCTCAACAATACATCTCATGTCTGAAGATTTGGTCTAGGCGTGATCTATGTTATTTAACCCGTTGAAGGGGGAATTACTTTTTACAAGACGTTACCAATTTGGGTTACTAATTTTGGAGGAAAGCGTTTGTTTGAACTGTGAACATGTACTTTTTAAACTTACTATATTTCAGGCTATATAGAAGCTACAAATATGTGGTTTGCATCATTGTTTAGCATTTTTGTTGTACTTACCATCCATCTGTGCCAAAAAAGAAATTTCGGGGGTTGGGCCCACCCTACAGACCAAAATATGACCCTCTCCCAAAAAATAAGTTCAAAGGTCAATAAAAAAATTTTCAGTGGTGACCCCCTAGGTTCAGCGGCAAAGTTGTAGGTGGGTGTCTTTGGAACAGATTAGTTCAAAAATTTTGAAGATGGGACCCAATTTGTGGGAGTTATGGTGTTTCTGCACTAGGCACCCGTTGCTCGAGAAGTGAAATTATTTTGCGAGAATCTTGAAATCTGAAACACCTTACCTAGCAGGCTATATAGAAGCTACAACGATGTGGTTTGCATCATTGTTTAGCATTTTTATTGTACTTACCATCCATCCGTGCCAAAAAAGAAATTTCGGGGGTTGGGCCTACCCTACAGGCCAAAATATGACCCCCTCCCAAAAAATACGTTCAAAGGTCAATAAAAAAAATTTTTCTGTGGTGACCCCTCTAGGTTCAGTGGCAAAGTTATAGGTGGGTGTCTTTGGAACAGGTTAGTTCAAAAATTTTGAAGATGGGACCCAATTTGGGGGAGTTATGATGTTTCTACACCAGGCACCCGTTGCTCGGAGAAGTGAAATTTTTTGCGAGAATCTTGAAATCTGCAGGCTATATAGAAGCTACAAAGATGTGGTTTGCATCATTGTTTAGCATTTTTATTGTACTTACCATCCATCCGCGCCAAAAAGGAAATCAAATCAAATCAAGAAAACGTTTTTAAACGGCGAACCCCGTGGTGGAAGAGCAAAACAGTTGCGCGACGTTTTAAAACGTCGGACCCCGTTCGCATATGATTTCCGGGCGACGTTTTAAGACGTCGAACCCCTGTAACGGGTTAAATCCAGCCTGATTTTCCCTTTATTTTGTATCTACAGCTACCTCGATTCATTCTAGAATGACTGTTTAACACCTTAAGTGCTTTTGATACCTCTATAGTTATATTGGCTTAAGTCACCCTTTTTCTGAAGAGTCACCACAAATCCTTCTTTCCATTCTTCAGAGATTTCTTCTTGTTTCCAGATTTTCCCCAGCAGGTTGTAGAGCATCACTGATGACATAGATCTGTCTGCTTTAACCCGTTCAGTGTTTGCCGTATATATATACGTCGCGCGTAAATCATTCAGCAACGGCGTTCGCCATATATATACGGCGCGCAACTTCAGTGTCTGTTCCACAACGGAGTTCGCCGTTATATATACGTTCTGATGTAATAATTCGATTTAGTTATTATCCATTCGGTAGATGGTAGCTCACTTTTAGCTAATGTTGCCTATATAAGCAAAGAAAATCGGCTTCATTAGGCCGAGAGTTGGATATTGGCTTTGCAAAAGTGTCAAGTCTAGGGTTTGAAAAATCATAACTACGCCAAATTGGGTCCGATCTTCAAAATTTTTGAACTATTCTGTTCGAATTACACTCCCCTAAAACTTTGCCGCTCACACAAGGGGAGTCACCGCTGAAAATTTTTTCATTTCTCCAAGCAATGAATTCTAGGGTTTGAAAAATCATAACTATGCCAAATTGGGTCCGATCTTCAAAATTTTTGAACTATTCTGTTACAATTACACCCCCTATAACTTTGCCGCTCACACAAGGGGGGTCAACGCCTACACATTTTTGCCATTGAGCTTCGAAAAAATTTTGGGAAGGGGTCCGATTTTAGGCAGTAGAGTGGACCCTAAAATGTTACCCCAAAACATTTTTTGGCACGGATGGTTAGAAAGAACAATAAAAATGCTAAACAATGGTGCAAACCTCATTTCTTTAGCTTCTATATAGCCTGAGATATAGTAAATTTAAAATGTATATGTTCTCATTTCATATGAACGCTTTTTCCCAAAATTAATTACTCTGAATGGTAACGACTTGTAAAATTTAATTATTCTCTTAAAAGGTTAAGGGCTTTCCCAGTATATTGTCTTAACTGCTGCTTTGTCATCCTTTAATGTCGAGATTGCCTTCCTGATCTCATTGATAGATGGTCTACTTGTTTTGATGTTCAATCGTTGTTGTTCAGAGGCTAGTTCAACCTTTGCTCTGATTTCTGCTTTTCCCTGCTTAGTAATTTGCTAAGTCTTCTGCCCATCTCTTTGAAGTGCATTCCTTTCTTGTTTCATCGGTCAGACAATTTTTTTTTCAGGTTTGGGTGGCTAGTTCAGCTGGATACTTCTTTATATCATTCCTCACACTCTTTTTCACTTCCCTGTTAGCGCTTCAGTATTCAGAATCTGCTTCAGCTGTTTCTTCTATGGGTTGTGTGGTGATTAGTTTCCCCTTAATCTTCTTTCTTACTGTAGTTCTTTGGTTGTGTTAGATATCCATTCTCTTATTCCTTCTTCTTCTTTCTTCTTATTTTAGGTGCCATGCATTGCTGCGTCGGCAGCCATGGACTTCCACTTTTCTCGATCTCTAGTGTTCCTCAGGAGTTCGATGTTATTTTCCATCCCCATTTCCTCTCTCATTCTGTCTGTATATTTTAATCTTTGTTTTCCTCTTGATCTTTTGCCCTCCACCATGCCTGTCACTGCCAAGTTCTCTAAGCCTTCTTTCCTCATCACAAGCCCACAAAATTTTGTCTGTCTTAACTTGATGGTAGTCATCAGTGTTTGTCTCTCTTCCATCATCTGTAGTATTTTTTCGTTAGTTCTCTTGTCTGTCCATGGGACCTCCTATAATTGGGACCTCCTTTGATTCTTTGTCATCCTCCTATAAAACCACATTTCTGCCGCTTCCAATTTCTTTTTCATCTTGTTTGATATGTTCCATGTCTCAGATCCATATAACAAAACTGACCATACATAGCATCTAAGCACTCTGAGCCTTGTTTCTTTTAATATTTTCTTGTTCGTTAATATTTGTTTAATTTCCATGAAGGCAGATTTTGCCATACCTATTCTTGTCATGATGTCTGTATCACTTCTTCCATCATTTGTAATAATGCTTCCCAAATATTTGAAATAAGTTACTTGTTCTATTTCTCTTCCGTTGAATAAGATCTTGCATTTCGGCACTTCTTTTTGTTTTGTGATTACCATGGTGAAGGTCTTTCTTCCTTCCTTCCTTCCTTCCTTCCTTCCTTCCTTCCTTCCTTCCTTCCTTCCTTCATTCCTTCCTTCACCTTTGTTAATTCCAAGGACCTCTTAACTTATATATGTCCAGATCTTTTAAGGAATTTTCATTCTACATCAATTGTTTCATGATCAAGGTCTTTCATTTTACTCAAAACATCATACCTGTTCTGAAGTTGGATCTCATATTGTTTTGTAGCAGATTCAGCTTTATCCCAGTAAAGTAAATATTATATTTACGGCAATTTGGTCGATTTGATTCTTTGTCTTATGATCAGGTAAAATCCAGGCATCTTTGTGAATTTCTTTGTGTGGAAAGATACTGTCACCTATCACCATATCATGAGCATCATAGAGGTTCAGGAATCTTTTTCCGTTGTCATTCATCACGCCCATCATCCATGAATTCCCATAATTGTTTCATATGTAATGTAATGTCAGGTTTTCGATCTCCAGCTGTGTCCAGCTATTGACTTCTCCATGACACCTCTCCAAAGTTCTGTCCTTTGCTATTTCTTCCAAAGTCATTCGGTGTCTTCCGTCAGTTTTTCCATTGAGATTCAGCCCTGCCAAGTGCAGATCCTCTTCCAGTCCGTCCACCCATTGTCTTTGCGGTCATCCTTTATATCTCATTCCCTCTGGTGTGTATTTGAAAATTTGTTTTGGGTTTCTTATTTCTTTCATTCTGAGTATGTGTTCGGTCCATTCATTCTTCTCTTTCTGATAACTTCAATGATGCTCGGTTGCAGTGTTCTCTTCTCTAACTTCTTCATTTGTTATACGTTCTTTGTATCCAATCCTTAGTATTTTTCTAAGCCATTTATTTTCTGTTGCTATTATTTTTTTCTCCAGTTCTTTTTTTCGCCTCATTAGGCGATCACATTACTCCGCTGCTACGCGATCTGCATTGGTTGTCTGTGCCAGAGCGGATCCATTTCAAGCTGGCAACATTGACCTTCCGTTGCCTGAATGGAGCCGGTCCAAAGTATCTTGCGTCCGAGCTGTCATGAGTGGCTGACCACATGGGCCGGCAAAGATTGAGATCGGCCGGATCCGCCTTATTGGTGGTCCCGAGGACGCGCCTCCGAACCGTCGGAGATCGAGCATTTCCCGCGGCTCGGGCACGGAATTGTCTACCGCCATCAATACAGCTCTCTACAACCTTGAATACTTTTAAAGAGAGACTTAAAACATGGTTATATCGCACGAGTTATCTGTAACTTTGTAATGTGTTCACGCAGTTCGTTCGGACGAGTTACCACATTAATCAGTACGTTGATAATAATAATAATGATAATAAGTGTTGAGAATTCTTAGTTTTGTGTTCATTCCAATGTCATGTCTTTTGAAAATTTAGGTATGTAGCCTGTTGAAGGTTGACCAAGCCATTGCTGTTCTTCGTTTAACCTTCAAGTCTGAGCCTCCCTTTGCTTCCAATTCACTTCCCAAGTAAACGAAATTCTTCATTATTTCAATTTCTTTTCCGTTGTGTGATGCTATTGGCCATTCTCCAACTTTTTTTGTAATTGGCATAATTTTTATTTTATTACTGTTTATTTTTAGTCCAAATTTTCCACTCTCCGTTATTAAGGCCAATGTTAACTCTACAATCCTTGAGAGGCATTACGCTATTAGTCATGTATCATCAGCATATTCAGCATCATCTATATTTCCTGGCTTTAGAGATGTTCCCAACCCATTCATGTTTTCAATCCATCCCATGATGTAATCTAATATAATGTTGAAGAGTATTGGTGATAGGATACATCCTTGTCTATATCCTGTTTTGATCTTGAACCAATCAAATTTCTTCTCCGTCAATTCGGGTACATGCTAAAACTGTACTGTATAAATTTTCAATTAGCCTGATTATTCTGACATGAATGCCATATTTCCCCAAGAGTTTCTATGCCCCTTCTCTCCAAGAGTTTCTATGCCCCTTCTCTTCAGATTGAGTCATAAGCTTGGGCAAAATTGATGAAGCACATAACCAGATCTTCATTAATGTAATGTAATATAATTTAATGAGCTATATTATATTGCACCTGATCAATTAATGTTAACAAGCGCATTATAGTGTCAATGATTCTAAGCACAATTAAACAGATGTGTCTTCAACTGTTTGCGAAAAGCGACGGACTTTATGTTCTGTAGCGCTGGTGGAAGGGCGTTCCAGGCATGGGGTCCAGCGTACGAGAAGGCTCATTGCCCCATAACTGTCCGAAGACGAGGTTTCTGATATTGGGTATTGGCTGGTAGAGGCTGATCGTAGGCCTGGTCTACTGCTGGCAGTTGATGTTGGCTGGAGCAAATCGGTCAGATAGGTCAGACAAAGACCATTCCGTGCACAGAACATTAGCATGCACAGTTTGTGTTGTATCTGTAACTGGACCGGAAGCCAATGAAGTTCACGAAGCGCCCGGGTGATGTGGTCTCTAGGTTTCAGGTCCAGGACTAGACGTGCATCAGCATTTTGTACGCACTGCAGGTCAGCCAGTGTAGACTTTGGAAGGCCGGCAAGAACGGAATTGCAGTAGTCTAGTCTGGACAGAACAAACACAGAAGCCAGTAGCGAGGCGACTTCTTTGCCAGCGATTCGACAAATCTGGCAGATGCATCGTATGTGATAGAAGCAGCTCTTGGCTAACTGTACAACATGTTGCTTCATGGTCAATTCGTTTTCGAACAGGACTCCAAGGTCTCTGACAAGGGTAGATGGATGGACAATGGTACCCTGAAGTACCAGGCTGCAATCAGTGTTAGATAGTGTAAGCATGTTAGCATGTGAACCAAATCATGCAAGCTCAGTCATATCCTTGGTTGTTTGTCCTAGTTTCGTGCACATATCTCCCATAAGGATGAGTATGTTCTGTTTCTGTCTGTCGTTCAATAGAGTCCAGCCTAAGAAGAATTCTTCCTTATCATCATCGTTGGCATCGTTTGTTGGGCATAGATCTGGATAACTTTTGCCTTGATGTCATTTTGAGATGCTGTGAAACCACAGTGATAATACTGGATTATACTGGATTCCAGCTATGCAGTGACTTCTGTGCTTCTTTGGATAGCATCACTGCCATAGGCGTAAACTTCTATTAGGCATCTAAGCTCAAGCCCCCTCCCACTTTTTGAGAGGTTACCATAGGGAAGGGAAAAGATAGAGGTTGGGCCTCTCCCACTTTTCCATCCAAGTTTATGCCAATGATCAGTGCTACACCCTCTGTGTGTAGTGAGTTGTGTGTCATGCCCACAGTACAGTATCAGTTGGCCTGTAGCTAGTTTGAATTCTCTAGCTAAGTTCCATCTAACTTCACTCAGTCCCACAAATTGCAAACCATGTTTCCATCTCTCTAGCAATCAGTGATGCTTTACCACCCTCAACATTGTTAATAATTAATTAATTAATTAATTCTGACAATTTCATATAGCACAATACGCATAGCGAAGGCTAAAGTCAAGAGCGCTTTACAAGTGTCCCTAATAGGAGATGTTAAATAAATATGTTTTAAGGTTCCTAGTGAACAGTTCAGGAGATGTCGCCCTAGTCACGTCCGCCGGCAGTGAGTTCCAAAGCAAAGGGTTGCCCCTCGAAACAGACCGATCCCCAAATTTTGCTGTCATAGATGGGGGTGGAACCACCAATTGAGAACGGCTGCTTGATCGAAGCTGCGAGCGCCGATCAGACGACTTGGGCTTACAGACAAGAGCCATTAAGTACTCGGGGCAGAAAGGGTCATTTAACGTCCTATATGTAAACCAGCAACGTTTAAAGGCTATACGCTCCAGAATCCGGAGCCAGTGAAGTTTGTCTCGTAATAGTGGTGTCACATGCTCATTCCACCTAGCACCGAAGATCAGACGTGCTGAAACATTTAGCACCATCTGAAGACGGTTTAGCTGGCTGACAGGAAGTCCGAGTAAGATACTGTTACAATAATCCACTCGTGATAGAATGAGGGATCGAACCAGTTTAATGACGTCCGGTAATAGCAGGTAGCGGCGAATCTCCCGGATCCTGCGTAACTGATAGTAACAGGTGCGAGTCACATCATTTAAGTGACTGACAAACGAAAGTGACTCATCCAAAAGAACGCCTAGAAGACATAGTTCTGTACAAGGAACAATGTCTGCATCTTCAATTGAAAATGGATTTCGTGGTATGAGATGTTTCCTTCTAGGTGTACTTAACCAGAGGAACTCAGTCTTTGCTGGATTCGGGGATAACCGATTTTCATCCGTCCACTGTTCGATCGAGGAAATACAGTCCGTGATAGAGGACCGTAGTCGCTCGACGTCAGATGGATTACACGAGGAGTAGACCTGAACGTCATCGGCATAAGCATGTGAAGTAAGCCCACATGATTTGATGATTCGCCCTATATCTGCCACATATAGGACGAACAGTAGTGGGCCTAGTACTGATCCTTCCTTATGGCACCCCACTGAGAACACGGCGCGAGTCAGACGTGCGACCATTCCAGCAAACCAATTGAGATCTAGTTATCAGGTAGTCTCGAATCCAGGATAGCGCAACTCCATTTAAGCCGTAGGTAAGTTCAAGGCGACGAACGAGAATGTCATGGTCTACTGTATCAAAAGCCGCAGAGAGGTCCAGGAGGCAAAGAAGGGCTAGCTGACCATTAGCGATCGCATCAATGATATCATTGTAAATACGCAAGACCGCAGTTTCCGTAGAGTGGCCCTTCCGATAGGCCGACTGATCTTTAGGCATTAGACCATTTGACATCAAGTAGTTTACAAGTTGGTCATTGGCCACTCTCTCCAGCAGCTTTGACAAGACGGGAAGATTAAAGACTGGCCGATAGTTACTTATTTCATCTTGATTCAGACTTGTTGTTCTAACATTGTTCTAACATTCCATGCACTAAACTGTACTGCTTCTCTTGTAGTGATATCGTATTGATATGTAAAGCTTATTTCGTATGGTTGTGTCAATATAAAACCTTCTTCTTCTTTTTCTTCCATCATCTATGATGACAATGAGTTTGATACGAGATGACTCCAGGTCTTCCTGTCTCCTGCCATGTGTGTTGCTTCTTCTATGTTCAGATTTTGTTTTCCGACATCTTCTTTTATATTATCTATCCATCTCTTAGCTTGTCTTCTACTTCTGTTTCCCTCAATATGACAGTGCAGAGCTCTCAGAAGCAGTCTTTCTTCTCCCATTCTTGATACATGTCCAAACCACTGTAGTCTTCTCCTTCGAATTTTGTCTATTGCCTAATAAGACTCAATGCTTTAGACCAGGGGTGCACAACCTTTTAAGGATGAAGGGCCACATTTTTTGGTTCCAAGACTCCGCGGGCCACATGCATTTTTTGATCACACAGAAGTGGTACGTTGACAGTAACCGTTAATAGCAATATTTAATATGGTTACGGATAAAATTTAATTCGACAGGACTAATGGAATTAATAGAATTTCTGATGAATACAATCAACCCAGTAGAAACTAATGAAATTGAAATGATTGGTAATTTAAATGTAGAATTACAGGTTAAGGTCTTGTTAATCAAAAATACTATGATCATGTTCAATGATTATTTCATAACATTTTAAAAGCAAAGGTCAATCGCATTTTTAAAAATAGCCAATGAAGTTGTTAAGACTGAACGTCTTTAACAATTTTATTCATGTTTTGTGGCAGTTCACTTGTTGCAACTTTCAAAACCGAGCATTCAACCCGAACCTTAGAACATTCTTTTCAATTTCATTACAGAAAATGTTTGTTCACACAAGTAAGTGTTTCCAAATGTGAGAAATCTGCAACCTAAATTCTTAGTTTTTACTAATCTCTTGGGGCAGAGACTTCTGTAAACTGTCAGTATCTCAGTATCCTTAAAACCCGTGTTTAATTCGTCTGAACACTGGAGATAAAAGGCCTCAAGCAGAAACTGAGTACACATCACAAGGGAAATTGTGCGAAATCGGCTGTGAAATTCATTAAATTCATTCAGCAATAGATCACATATACCACAGTATTCAGAAAAGTCGCATCGATGCTAAATCCGAAAAGTTAATAAGCAGATCAGAAAATGGACAAGATTTCCAGATCGTACCTGCGATTGAAACAATAGTAATTTAAACTGAAAAGCTCGCCATTTTTGAAACATGTTGAAGATGAAGTGAATTTTTCCTTGAAGTCGTTGATTCATTGTATTCATGTGTACTATCATATCCGTGAGAAATGCAAGGTCAGTCAATAAATGCTTGCCATGAAACAAATGCGTTTTCATGCCCTTACTGTTAAGAAATACACGAAATTCTGCTATCAGTTCAGCAAAGCATTCTAACATTCGTCCTCTGCTTAACCATCTCACATCTGTGTAATATGATATGTCATGGTAAGCTGCTTCAGTCTCTTCTATAAATAACGTTGATGGCGTCTTAGACCCTTGGAACGAATGACTTCTTCTGTAGCGCTAATATGAAAGCAAGAAAACCTGTGGGGCAACTTTAAAGCCTTCGGGGCCACTTTTCATTGAATTCCTGGAAAAGTTCGCGGGCCACAAAAAATCGCCGGCGGGCCACTAGTGGCCCGCGGGCCACGGGTTGTGCACCCCTGCTTTAGACACATATTCCTTATTTTAACTTATTACAATCTACTTTTAATTATTTTAACTTATTATAATCTAATTTTAATATCAAATTTAACAAAAGATATTGACAATAAAGATAATATATAGTCTATAGTATACAAGATATCGGCAAAACTCACCAATCCAA
Source organism: Metaphire vulgaris (assembly GCA_018105865.1). Lineage (NCBI taxonomy): Eukaryota > Metazoa > Annelida > Clitellata > Crassiclitellata > Megascolecidae > Metaphire > Metaphire vulgaris. Next base: position 4,122,119 of record CM030841.1, read on the forward strand.
AGATGATAGCCATTTCTAACAAGTTTCTGGAATTCAAGAGGTATGTCAACTGAAATGTCTTGATAAAAACAAGGACGAACAGGACAGTTTGATGGTATTGGAGGAAAATTGTTTCTTCTGGCTAAAATAAGCAAGCATATGCATTAAAAGCAACAGAAGAATGTTGATCATCGATTGATAGGACTCTGACATCAATTTTAAAATCTTCATCAAGTCTAAAAACCACTCTACACACTAAAAGCTATTTCTCCTCTTAAAGTACAAAGTAGGCAACTCTAAACAGACTTTCTCAATATTATGGGAGTCACTTTTATTGAAAAACTCCTGATTTTTATCATCTTTATCAACAATGCTCTGTGGTGAAACTAATGCTGGTCTCTCACAGGCAACACTTTTGAAGTGATAAATCTTGAGCCTAGGATCCATGTAACTTGCAATGCTCTGAATATTACCAGTAACCCTTTAGCCCATATACACAAATATTCTGAATGCCACAAGAAACTATCGTGAAATTAAAAAATTTTTGGACTATTTAATTTCTTTGCCTAATAATTTGATAATACTTTGATATGGTTATGGTTATGCTGGACAATTTATATAGCGCCATAGCATGGTGAAGGCCAAACTCAAAGGCGCTGTCACAATGCTGACAAATCAACATGGAACGGAAGATGTTGGTTTTGAGGGAAAGTCTGCTTAGATGGCACAAAAGAGGTCGCTGCCATGTCGAAATCGGGCAGTGAGCCCTTCAGAAGGCGGTCTTCCGCAAGATCTTCTGTCAAAGAGTCAGCGAAAACGCAGAAAAGATGCTGAAAGACCGCATGGATGCTGATAAAAATTCTCTGTGTGGCGAAAATCAGGCGGCAAATCCTTGAGGGCGGTCATCTGCGAGACAGTAATATATCGGCGAACTTGACGGGAACCGACGGAAGATGGAATTCCGTGCATGAACCAGAACAGTCTTTGCACTTTATAGCCTGTAGACTCCATCGACGAGCTGATGGCTTAGATAGAATGGCGAGCCAATCACGCCAAGACTGGTGACATAAATCCAAACGTTCAGTGCAGAGAAAACGCGAAGACGATCGCCAACCACTTCGAAAATGACAGCTAGGCGACAATCCACACAATTAGCGCAAAGAAATAAGCGCAAGACGTCGGTAAAACCTCCAAGAACGGCGATATTCCGAAGCACGTACAGACACGTGCGAGCAGCCAAAATAGCACTACCGGAAGATTTGAAACTGATAAACATTATATGAAACAAAAAAACAAATGTCAAGTTCCAGGTACAAATTCTGATATTTAATTGAAAACGTCCAAGCAAATGTTTCTTGTAAATGCTCAAACCTTATCGATAGACAGTAAAGTATTACTAGTTATTCCCTCTACTTCAGTTGACTATGTCACGCACTAAAATAGAGAACTACGCACACAGACCTCGTTTGCTAGACATTTTGCACATATTGTTTTGACATCTCTATGTTGACCATTCTTTGAGCACACTTGGCAATGAGCTTCTGTTTCACCATTTTCTTCACTTTGGTTGTTCATTTTCCTTAACTCGTTCCCTGGAATCCCCGAGTAACGCTCGTCCAACATTATCTGCCGTTATATTGGATCCCCGAGTGTTACTCGTCATGAAGTTCCGTAGCGTTTCATCAACACCACGCAATATAATATTATGTAATGTAATGTAATGTAACAAAATATTTGTATAGCGCCTCTTCTGAAAAATCACTAAGAAGCACTCCCACAGCAATTACTGCATATTGACAAAGAGATAAGTTTTAAGTCGTTTCAAAAAGAGGGCCATAGATGGCATAGAATTAGGAGTTGCTAAGCCACGCATACTGGCGTCAAGAGCATTCCAAAGGATAGGGCCAACTGATTCAAAACCTCGCTTCAGGAACAAGGAGGTTCGTGCTTGGGGCACACTGAGAAGACCATTGGTTGTGGACCGAAGACATGGCCGACCAGGGATAGAGCTAAGAGGATGGAGTAGCTCTGAAAGGTAAGATGGAGTGCCACCATAAAGAGAGAGTGCAACCGCTCTCAACACTCGAAACTCAACTCGAGCAGGATAAGGCAGCCAGTGTAAAATAGACATCATATAATCACTAATGTGATCACGTCTTGTGACACCAGCAATCACCCTGGCTGCCAAACGAAGAACCATCTGGAGTTTATCTAGTCGCACCAATGGAAGACCAGCAAAAAGTGAACCACAGTAGTCAAGCCTTGAGCAAATAAATGCATGATTCAAAGTAGAAGCAGATGGCATGTCTAGTGTACGTTGAATCACTCTAAGCTGACAGAGATGATAGAAGCAACTGCGACATTTTTCTACATTTTTTGCTATAAAACGGGTTAAACTTGATAGATCTTTACCGAATGTGGACCAATTTTCAAACCTTTTAGTTTATTTTGTTCCTCTGACATCCCTTTACAACTTTTCCGCTAACAAAAGTGGGGTTACCGCGGAAAATATTTTACTACGAGGCTTTGAACAGTTTTTTTGGGGTGTGGGTGATATTTTTGGCTGTATATATATATTCTACCCCAATTTTTTTCTTTTGCATGGATGGTTAGAAAGAGGAATGAAAAAGCTAAACAATGGTGTTTACATCATGTTCTTAGCTCTCATATAGCCCAAGATAAAGCAATTTTTTAAAATAAGGAAACTTTCTCAAAATTTGAAACTTTACACGAGGGTCATCGGGTTAGACTTGATAAATCTTTACCAAATGTGGACTGATTTTCAAACTTTTTGGTCTATTTTGTTCCTCTGACATCCCTTTACAACTTTGCCCCTGAAAATATTTTGCTACAGGGCTTTGAACAGTTTTTTGGGGGGTGGGTTATATTTTTGGCCGTAGAGTGGATCCTACCCCCATTTTTTCCTTTTGCACGGATGGTTAAAAAGAGGAATAAAAAGGCTAAACAATGGTGTTTACTTCATGTTCTTAGCTCTTACATAGCCCGAGATAAAGCAAATTTAAAAAGTTAGTGTTCATTTCTGAAGAACGTTTTTCCTAAAATTAAATCCCCAGAACGGTGACGATGTCTAAAAATTTAATCCCCACTTAACGGGTTAAATTACCACCAAAATGCCCAATGATCACCACAAGGAAAGCCATCATTATTGTATATGCCAAAAAATAATTATGTGCAAATTTATATTTATGTAGCGCATCAATAGCAAAATTCAACACATTTTCTCTTATTCCTATCCATTTAGTACGTAAATATGCTGTGTATGAATGAATTGAATCAGATTCTATGAGTCAGGTGCCTCTGTTTATGATTGCTGTCAAATAGGTCCAGTGCTTTTTTCCTAGAAAAAAAGGTGCCGGAACACATCTTCATGTACAAATGATTAAACTTAAATTCTGTAATATATATAAGTTAACAGATCATAAGTTATAGTCAGTCACAACCTGGAAAAGCTATAAAAATAATTAAAATAATTCACAGTCTGGAAAAGCTATAAAAATAATTAAAACAATTCATTTTAGTTAATATAAATTAAAATTCATAAAATTCGGGAGAAAAAGGGTCCGGAACACCGTTCCGGCAGAAAATAGCACCGAATAGGTCTACTGCAATTAGAGATTTTATTGTATAAGCTCATGTTTGAAATTCCTGCTTTTTAGCGTAGGCCTATAAACTGAAAAGTAGTAATAAGGCACTACATAAATTGGTGCTATATGAATGAAATTAACCAAATTCTAGTGTCAGGTGTCTAAGCGTATGGCTGCCTTCAAATAGTTTGCTATGATTATGATTCAGTGTATAAATGCGTGCTTTGAAATGGCACCTTTTAGGCTATATGTGGACTGAATTGTAGTAAGGTGCTATATAAATTAGTGCATATATGAATAAAGTGAATATGATAACAATATCAGTTGTCCAACGATTACCTCTAGTCACTGGATTCTAAAGCATTTCTATATCAAGCGTCTTTTATAGTATTTAAGTAAATTACGTCGTTTTGCTACAGAAATAATCTAACTAGGGCTGTGGAAATTAACGATTAATTGATCGATTAGTTGTTAAAAGTTTTAATCCATTAAATTTTCTTTAATTGATTAATTTTTTGATTAATTTTTAATATTTTTTATTTCATTTTTTATTTTTAATAGTTTCTAGTTTCTTCTATAACCTACATACTTAGACTGGTTATGGCCTATAGCAATTAACTGTACAACAGAACGGCCTCTAATCCCTAAAATAATCGACCTAAAAGTAATTCCTATGACAACAAGATAGCTTATATATTCAGGAATCTATATATACGAGTGAAAATCACCAAAATGGAACTTAAATAGCAAAAGGGGGAAGTTTGAGTCAAAAATAGTGAGGCTCGATATGTGGAGTGTATTCCAATAGCTACAGCGCTTGGACGCGGTAGATTTCAGTAGCTGTATAAACTATACAAATTCTCCACATTAATACACTAATATATTAGTGTAATTTATTTCCGAATGGAAAGTACGCAAATCACACCCAGATGATGCAGCTGCGGCGGCATTCGATTGGACAGGGTGATGACGAGCCTACAGGCAACTCCTTCGACGGAAGCGAGAAGTCTTTTGGAGCAATAAAGTAGACTTTGAGCAGACCGATCCTCGACGCCTCTGGTAGTCCTTGAACACCCTGCTTGGCCGACTTTCACCTTTGCTATTTGCTGTTTATATTGATGATGTGATTTTAAAGTTGCAAAATTCTGGATATGGCTGCTATATCAATGATCTGTATCTTGGACGTTTATTGTATGCAGATGATATCTTATTGGTGTCACACTCTATATCTGGCATGCAGCACATGCTGGATATTTGCACCAATGACTTTGTGGATTTGGGTTTGAAATCTAATATGAAGAAGTCTATGGTCATGAGGATTGGGACACGTTGTAATATCGCATGTGCTGCATTGGTCCTGGATGGTGTTGCCTTGCCATATGTGGAGGAAATTAGGTATCTTGGAGTGACACTGAAAAAGGGCAGGTACTTCAGATTATCTATTTCGGAAGTTAAATTAAAATTTTTTCGTATGTTTAACTGTTTGTATAGTCGCTGCAGAGCTGCCGCGTCTGAATTAATATGCGTTAACCTGGTAAAGAGCTACTGTCTACCTATTGTATTGTATGGCATGGAAACCACATGTCCAAACAAAAGTACTCTTAATGCTCTTGACAGATTGATTCAAGTAGTTGCGTGTAAAATTTTTAAAACAAGTGAGGCAGATAATGTTGATTATATCAGAGTTTTAACGGGTTTGGAAAGTAAACATGTTGCTGTAAAAAAGCGACAAGCATCCTTTGTCAATAAATATGCGAAGAAGCCACTGTATTTTGCTGAGTGCATTGCTAGAATTTGTCTGAGGGCAGAGGCTGGCTGGATGGGCAGTGCTAATGGCTGTACTGTGTGAAGTTTGTGCTTAGTTTATTAGTTTATTATTAGTTTGATTGTATTTGGTTTTAGTTCAGTTGATTTGTGTTATTCCTTGTTTGTGTACTATTTTTTTATGCTGTGCATGTCATAAATAAGGATTATTATTATTTTAGGCTGTAGAGTGGACCCTACCCCCAGTGATGTTAATCCTTGTCCTGGTCCTTGTCCTTAAGGACTCCTTAAGGACCAATTTGAAGTCCTTGTCCTTGTCCTCGTCCTTGGGGAGTCAGTCCTCGTCCTTATCCTCGTCCTTGAGGGTTCGGTCCTTGTCCTTATCCTCGCCCTTGCAGATCGGTCCTTGTCCTGGTCCTTGTAACTTAGTCCTTGAAAAGTTCTTATAAGGACCAAATTACTTGTATACCATTTTCAATTGTACTGATAATTATGTTCCAAGGTAAGAGTAGTATGTGGATTTATATTTTGGCTACATACTTGCATTGAGTTACTCTAAATGTTTAGTCATTGTTTCATTTAAAATACCAGTTGATTCTTTGGCAGAAGTCTTTGTTTCCCTGCCACGTCGGCTCCAGTTGAACGAGTGTTTTCGCAAAGTGGTCTCATAATTAGACCTCACCGTGTGGGCATGACTGATCAGCTGCTGGAAACACTTTTTCATTTATTATTATTATTATTATTATTATTATTATTATTATTGTTATTATTATTAAACTTGACAATTTCTTAAGCGCAGTAACATAGCTAGGTGGCTAAAGTCAAAGGCGCATTTGAAATTTGAAACAGCATTGCTGTTGACTACATTATGTTTTTTTACAAAAAATTGCTTTTCTAATTTTGTGATTCGAATTGAAATTGTTTGGTTTTTTCCTATCCGACTTTTTTTGTCTGACAGAGGTTGGTCCTTGTCCTTGTCCTTGATCCTTGTCTTTGGGGGTCAGTCCTTGTGGTCCTTGTGCTTGCAGGGTAAGTCCTCGTCCTTGTCCTCGTCCTTGGAGGGTCGGTCCTTGTCCTTATCCTCGTCCTTGGGGAGTCGGTCCTTGTCCTTATCCTCGTCCTTGGGGAGTCGGTCCTTGTTAACATCACTGCCTACCCCCAAATTGTTTGCACAGATGGTTAGAAAGAACAATAAAAATGCTAAACAACGGTGCAAACCTCATCTTTTTATTTTCTATATAGCCTGAAATTTAGTGAATTTAAAACGTATATGTTCACAGTTCATATGAACGCTTTTTCCCAAAGTAATTACCCCGATTGGTGACATCTTGTAAAATTTAATTCCCACTTAACAGGTTAATCGATTAACCCTTTAAAGAGGGAATTAAATCATTAAAGTCATCCCCCAACGGGGGAATTAATTTTTGGAAAAGGCGTTCATATGAAAACGTGAACATATACGTTATAAACTTACTATATTTCAGGCTATATAGAAGCTAGAAAGATGCGGTTTGCACCGTTGTTGAGCATTTTTATTGCTCTTTCTTTCCATCCGTGCCAAAAGAAAAAAGTTGGGGTAGGGACCACTCTACACCCCAAAATCGGACCCGTCCCCAACATTTTGTTCAAATTTTGATCAAAGGTCAATAGCAAAACGTCTTCAGCGGTAAACCCCCAAATGTGAGCGAGAGAGTTTTAGAGGAGTGTAATTAGAACAGAATGGTGCAAAAATTTTGAAGATCGGGCCATATTTGGGGTAGTTATGAAGTTTCATACCCAAGTGCCAATTGCTTTGCTGAAATGACAATTACGCGAACGGATTTTCAATGTGAAAAACCGAACAACTCAGTATATTTCAGGCTATATAGAAGCTAGAAAGAAGCGGTTTGCATCATTGTTGAGCATTTTTATTGGTCATTCGAACCATCCATGCAAAAAAAAAATTGGGGGGTAGGATCCACTCTACACCCCAAAATCGAACCATCTCCGACAAAAAATTTTCAAAGCTCAATAAAAAAAATTTTCAGCGGTGACCCCCAACTGTGAGCGAGAAAGTTGTAGGGAGGTGTAATTGGAACAGAATAGTGCAAAAATTTTGAAGATCGGACCATATTTGGCGTAGTTATGATTTTTCTAGCCTCCGGCTGAAGATTTTTCCTATACATTTTCCAGCCTTGGTTGTTACACAGCCAATATCTCTTGCATATACAGTCAGCATTATCGAAAACGGTGCTGCCGCCTATCAAATGGATGTGAACTAAATCGGTTCCCGAATTGGATTTTTGAAAAATCGCAGGTCCGCGGTACACACTCGCTTATATAGCACACCGTTTATAAACGGCGAATTCCGTTTGGCTATGATTTTCCGCCGCCGTTTTAAGATGGCGAACCTGTGGAAGCGATTAAAAAAAAATCCGATTAATCGAACAAGAAAATTTTATTCGTTACCAGCCCTAAATCTAATGCTTTCAGTCCATCATTTCCAAAATTAATATAACGCCAAGGAGGTTAAACTGAAAAAATATGTAATCGCCTAAATTTATTATTATTAGTAAACTGAAAAATTTGAGAATCTATTAAGTGCCATGGAATAAGAGTGATTTACTACACAGTGTCATATTATAAAGTCATAATATAACATAAACATAGAATTTTTGTGCTTATAAAAGAGAGACAAATGTGTCATAACCTTGCAGCTGGAGGCTCCGCTGTATTTCATCCTCTCTGCGTTGCAATTCGGCTGCCTTTGCTTCCAACTCCTCTTGACGTCTTCTCAGATCTTCTGCAGCTGCTGTGTTTTGCCATGACAAACTGGGAGAGTAAGGTGGAGGCGGTTCTATTGTTGGTTGCATTACTGCAGGCTGAGTTGGAACTGATGCCATTTGTGAAACTATTGGCTGTGCATCAAAGTATGTCTGAAATAAAACAAAAACAAACTAGCAAACTTTCAAGTTTTATATCTAGTACACAATGAACTACTCTCTTAACCCCTTTACCGTCCATTAAAATTTTCCAATCCGTTGCCATGGCAGCCATTTATTTTTACATGGCAATGTATTATTTTAATATAGTTTAAATACTTCAGAATTTGAGATGTAGAAGCTAAGGAAACATTTAAAAATGATAATTAGGTCAGATTCAGTATCTCTTTATCATTTTATGTCCTCAATCACTGAATATTTACTCGGACATCCAACGAATGTGTTGCGAACACTATAGTAAAAGGTCGCTTGCTAGAACTAAGGCAACTCCGGTTCAACATCATAAATTTCCCTTCTACTACAGCCAGAAACTTCAAATTCACTCTAATTCTATTTATATTAGACATGCACCGTTTGTTATCGATGGGATTCACATTGTACCGTCAGCCGAAGTACGCCTGTTAGACGAATCGCTTTCGCTCAACGGCCACATTAGCAATGTCACTCGGAGTTCCTTCTATCAGCTTCGGAGGATCAGGGTGATTTGCCGGCATCTTCCAACATCGGCAGCAATTCAACTCGTGCGCGCCGTCATCATCACACGGATCAACTACTGTAACAGCATCCTCCTCGGCCTACCAGATACTCAACTGAGCTGTTTGCAGATGGTTTTAAATGCTTCTGCCCGCATGATCTTCTGTGCCAGATGGGACGAGCACATCACCCCCTTTCTCAAGGACAAGCTGCACTGGCTATGAATCCCCAAGCACATCATCTACAAGAGATGCTGCCTGACATACCGGGCCCTCAATGATCCTGCCTGCCCAGTCTACTTAGCTGAACTTGTGCATAGGCCCCCACATACTAATTGTCGGTGGCAGCTTTATTCCTGTAATCGGGTCCAAATGATTCTACCCTCTCCGTCTAAGACAGTGAAAATTTGAGAGAAATCTGTCACCTGGGGGAATCCCACCCTCTGAAACTTGCTGCCCAACTATGTGACCAACGTGATTAATCTGTTCGCTAAGTGACTAAAGACGCACTTGTTTAACACCTCATTTAAGTGCAATGTGTAAAGCACTCTTGATCTTAGCCCACTGTGACTATAGCGCTATATAAGTTGGCATATTAACTAACTAACTAGCTAATTAGCTTCTGTTTTGCTTTCGGGCAATTTATCCTCACTTTCTGGTGGAATATTGCTGCATAGCAGCGAATCTCCACCAAGGCACTGCCACCAGTGCAGTGTTTCTCGAACTTTTTCCTCTTGCGGCACACTAGAAATATGTAAAAACATCAGCGGCACACTTGAAAAGACGTTACAATTTTTGCCAATGAACGGCTTCAAAACCTTCCGTAGTGAAAAGCCAGCGAACATCAGTATGGTATAATAGGCATGCAGGCCTGTATTCAGAATCCATTGCCTCACAGAGCTTTAAAAGAAGTCAAGATTTAAGTGGTCGAGATTTTATGAAGTTCAAACTTGAATACTGTATATACTCGCGGATAAGTCGAGAAATTTATGCCTTAAAATTCACAAAAAACCGCCAAGTCGACTTATCCGCGAGTCAGTGCAATTTTCCAAAGAATTTTTGTGAAGAAACACAGTTCCTAATGCATTCAGTGTCAAGCCATGTTGTGTGACTTGTGTCTATTTAAAGATGCGTCAGTCAAACGGGGGTGGGTGTCTGGCTCCTCCTTTCTCAACAGAGCACCGTTAAGCAGTGATAGATTAGGCCAATCAGATTCCATTCAGAGTATAACAGACATTGTGGACAACAGATACCTCAAACCAATGACCGTTGGCCTGTAAACAAATTGGAGACGTTGGGTGGGGGAAGTGAGGAGAGCGACGGTCTGTTTGACCTGTTGTAGGATGCACTGTACGTACTTACTTAATTTGATTTTAAGCCCTTTAATTCAAATCGACTGATCCCGTCGATCAAACACCATTCCCATACCTCTGTAACTCTACAATGCCCCGTTTTAGGTAATTGGTCCAGTGCCTTAACCTTACCCCTACCATCAAGCCATTACTTACAGTATGTGAATGGGCATATAAGTTGTGTGGATACACATTTAGAGCATCTGTTGGATGTTCCTCATATGGAATGCACATGAAAATTGGCATTTTAAGGAGAAACATTTGTCAAAAATTAATTTTTGAAAAGTATCTCACGGACTAACTAAAACATCCTCATGGGCAAAATTTGGATCACAAGTCAGGGACTGCAAATTGCTGATCTACTCGTTGTAGATGATTGGTGCAATGGGCCTGTGCTGTCCACGCAACATGATTTTTGGTTATGGTGGTGGTGGTGATTGTGATCATGAAAGGATTAGTTGCCAAATGCATAGCATGTTTTTTAAACTCTGACATCATAATTTATGCAAAATTTGAAAATTATAGTTTATACAAAAATTGGGAAAACATCACTGGACATATCACATTTGCTCATTTCTTATTAACTATATTGCCCCCAGCTGCTGCAAGTCCTATATTTATTGAATAAATTCAACAAAATCAGCAAATATCCTTTTTATTTTAAAAATAATGAATATCAAAATGATTAAATATGCTGCAAATTGCCAAACCTGAGATGTTGATGCTTCTGGTTGATTAAATGCCTGTGAACCAATATATGCATTGAATTCTCTATTGCACTTTTCTTGCTGAGATCTCATTGCCTCAAGAATTACGGGATCCTAAAAATAAAACAACAAAACATTGGTAACGTGTGTGCTAGAGCTTCATAACAATCCATTGATGGTTTGTGTACCTCATACACATCTCATTGCTGATTCCTAGATCGGGTAAGGCCAATACAGTGAAGTAAATCTTATTCTTCTCAAGGTGCAAAAGACAGCAGAATTTGGCCTACAATTAGTTGAGTCCACTCTGCCAGGCACTGAATCTTTGATTGTTTTCTTACATTCTTTAAGTCCTAGATGGAAATTTAGTACACAAAAGTTTGGTTCAAGCGTAGTTATTGGCAAAACAACCAGACACTGATACATGCAGGGCTACAAGCCTCTCTGAGTTATTGAAGAGATTATGAGAAGATGTAGGGTTACCATACATCCAGGTTTCCCCTGACAAGTCCTCTTTTTATGCCCCGTCAGAGCATCCGAGCGGCTTTCCAGAACAAGGGCCATTGTCCGGGGTTTTCTCCATCCTGAGACGTCTGTCTCCGATTGATTGATACTTTCTTACTCACTTTTCTGTGCTATATACTTTAATCGATTCTGTTTCGTGAAATAAGCAAGCCAGCTATATTTAGCTCAATGTTATCATTGGTCATTAGAACTTCTGCTTCCAAGAGCCATTTTTAATTTTTCCTCTGTTTACTGTAGTTACACAAAGCAATATGCCTAACAAATGCCAACACGAGTTTGTTTATGATAAACAATTGATAAATTGATAATTAATTAATAAATTATAAATAATTTTTTAATTGAATATTGAACTTACTGTACTTACATAAAGAAATAAGATTTCAAAAATGTCAAAACTGAAGTGTTTATTTACAGACACAATGAAGACCAAGTATCCAGGTTTTCATATAGGCCGATATGACTGGGAAACTGAATGTTTGACATGCGTCAATTTCCTCAAATGCGGACGCTATTGATAATAATGGCTCAGAATGAAATATGACTTTCACTACCATCTTGTACATTTTAGTAATTTAGTTACTAATCTACTGTTTTTCTCTTTTCAGTCAGTGTGGTATACTAATGCTCAGTTAATAAAAGTTTATAATTAAAAAAGCAACAAAAGAGCAATTTGAATAATAATAATAATAATAATAATAATAATAATAATAATAATAACTAGAAAGATGCTCGCTTTGCTCGCAGTGCAGGATAATACTAATCCAATACCTATACCTAATACCCAATCATTGAATTCATGCTGAACAACATTTCAATGATGTACTGTACATACGCCACCTAGCCAAGCTCTGCGCCACATAATAATTAGGCCTATGTACGTTAAAATCACGCAACTGTGACCATTTGTGACTCTGTACACGTATTTTTGTGTACGTTAAAATGTACGTTAAAATTGCGCAACTTCCTCAAGCTACGAACAATTGTTACCAATAGCAACGTCGTCGCACGCCCACCCCTCTGATGCTGCAATGACTCGACTAAACCATGCTAAACGTACGCTTCGTCAAATGCTTCTTCGTCAACCAATGAGAACGCTTGAAGGTAACAGAGAGACATACAGAACAAGGATCTTAATATTATATAGATAATAATAATAATAATAATAATAATAATAATAATAATAATAATAATAATAATAATAATCCCTCACCCTCAGCATTTGATTTGCAGTGAGGCAGTGATGCAGATTAGATGCTCGAGATTTTGTTCCGATCAGTTTGTTAATTAATTCGATAAATTTCAATATTGTTCTTGCAAATTGCTAAAATTTAACTCTTAATTTTTAATTCGTTTTCAGCTGCTTATGTTGGTATATTTTTCTTTTACTATTTTTATTTAACTCCGCCAGAATCCATAGACTTAGAATCAACATGACCTATCATCGCTCATTTCACTACCGTTACTATTTGTAATTTAATTCCAGGCATTCTATTAGTTTTTCTATTAAATCACTCCACACTAACATCGGCTGCACTATTAACCTTCTGCTGAGCTTGTGGTCCGCTGCATGAGCTGAAATACAATTTGACTTTTCTGCACAATTTGACTTTCCTCGTTAATTTCAGCCTGACATCATGACATTATTTCCTCTCTATTTGTTTATTCTAACTGTTCATTTCTTTTCCTCGAAACTTGATGTACGCAAACCGATTGATCACTGGACCTACCGCACTGCCGTTGAACAATACAAACATTTAAACACAATTCCTATCTCCTTTTCCTTAACCCTCCGTTCACATCTTCGTATTCGTCATTCACATTTCCATCTCACCAGACGCACAAATATCATCATCATTCTTCTTGCTCTATCAGGCGATATCCACCCAAATCCTGGACCATCCCCATCACACACAACACTCTGCACTCTCAACATCAGATCCCTCACTAATCCTCAACACACACATTCACTACATGACCTTGCTAACTCACAATTGGACTCCCTGTCCTCAAAACACACATTACTCTCAAAACACACACAACCCTCAACAACTGATGTAATTCAATTGACCAAAACCTGGGTTTCATCTTCAACAACTGCATCTCAATTGATAGAAGCCACCCCACCAGGCTTCACCCCAATAAGCTTTCCTAGAATAACCAAATCCACCAACTCTTCTTCCAACCTCGGAGGAGGCACAGCCTTCCTCATCCGTGATCACATTCAAATAACTAGTTCATCATCAACACAATTTTCATCATTTGAATGTTAATAAGTTACTCTAAAACACCCATACACAAAATTAACCATTTTCAATGTTTACCATCCTCCATTATCATCAAAATGTTCAACTCCTTTTGGAAAATTCCTCGATGAATTCACTATCTTCCTAGGCTCAGCAGCAACAACCCCACATGAATTCGTAATAACTGGAGATTTCAACATACATGTTGACAAGAACAATGACCCAAATTCTACTCAATTCAAACAGCTCCTAACACAAGCAAACCTCACATAGCACATTTCCTTTCCAACTCACACTTTTGGCCACACCTTAGACCTATCACCCTATCTTCTTCATCACTATCTCCTTGTTCATCAGTCAGCCCATGCTCACCATCGGATCATTTCCCCATTTTCACTATCCTAAACGTCTGCCCACCACCCCCTCCACCTCGTGGTACCTACTCATTCTGCCGTCTCAATAAAATTGACATATCCACCTTTTGTGAAGACATTGAATCATCTGACCTCGCCATCGAACCCCCAAACACCCTACAATCACTAATTGACAAATATAATTCTGTCCTATCTGCCCTACTCGACAAACATGCTCCCATAATCACACGGCCACTATCATCTCACGGTAACAACCCTTGGTACAATTCCTTCATCCATTCTTTTAAGTTATTTCGAAGACGTCTAGAAAGAATTTACAACCGAACACATTCTGCTATTGACCTTAAAAACCTCCGTTCTGCAACAAATCACTACCACAACCTTCTCATATCTGCCAAAAAAATATTATTCTAACTTAATTGCATCCAACAGCTCTAATCCTCGTAAACTCTGGAACACTGTGAATTGCCTATTCCATCACAATAAAGCAAAGCCTCTTCCTCAATCCATTTCGCAACTTGCTGAATCATTTGCTATTTTTTTCTGGAAAAATCTCTAAGATTCGCAACAACCTAAAATCTACCACGACCAATCAAAACACATCTCCACATCACCCATCACCACCAGAAGCTCCTTCCAATTTTTCCTACTTCACTCCTGTGACTGAGGAAGAAATATTTAAACTCCTGCAGTCCTTTCCAAACAAGCAATGCAGTCTTGATCCAATACCAACCTCTCTTCTCAAACAGTGTGCTTCTGCCCTAGTACCAACTATAACAAAATTTATCAATTTTTCTCTTTCCACAGGCACATTCCCATCCTCATTTAAAAATTCCCTCGTAACTCCACTTCTTAAAAAACCAAACCTTGACAGAGACGATCTCAACAACTATCGCCCCATTTCAAACCTGTCTGTCCTCTCCAAACTCACAGAGAAAATCATTCTTTCCAGACTAACTGAGCATTTGTCAAAAAACTCCTTATACAACACTCACCAATCCGCTTATACAAAACATCATTCAACAGAAACCGTCCTCACATACATTTATGACAAACTCCTCACTGCCATTGGATCTCAACGAGTTACTGGTCTCCGTCTCCTTGATCTTTCTGCCGCCTTTGATACTATAGATCACAAAATCCTACTGAAACGCCTTTCCCTCTGGTTTGGAATATCTTCTGTAGCTCACCGCTGGTTCCAATCCTATCTCCAATCTAGATCCTTTCAAGTTTCATGCTTGAATCAAACTTCATCACCCTCTGATCTATACTATGGAGTACCACAAGGATCTGTCCTTGGACCGGTTTTGTTCAGTCTCTACACTATCCCACTGTCATCCTTAATCAACTCTCTCAAATTAAATCATCAACTTTATGCAGACGACACTCAATTATTTCTTTCGTTTACTCCTTACTCCGTCTTCCTTTAAGGCATCAATCTCTGAACTAGAATCAGCATTTTCGTCAATTTCATCGTGGATGTCAGCTAATCTCCTTGCCCTCAATCCCTCCCAAACAGAATTTCTCTTATTTGGACTGCCACAACAACTGAAAAAAATTGAAAATCCCACACTGATTTTAGCCCCAGATACAATAATAACCCCTGTTCCAACTGCAAAAAATCTTGGATTTACTTTTGACTCCTCCCTAAATTTTGAAGCTCACATATCTCAACTATCAAAAACCTGTTATGCTCACATTCGTGATCTACGTCGCCTTTGTCCCTACCTTGATATTAAAACTGCTTCCACTATTGCCACTTCAATAGTTCACTCTAAGTTAGACTACTGCAACTCACTGTTTCACAATCTTCCAAAGGCTTCCATATGTAAACTCCAATCGATTAAAAATGCCTTAGCTCATGCAGTAACTAAATCGCCTAAAATTTGCCACATTACACCATTACTCAAATCTCTCCACTGGCTCAAAATAGCAGAACGCATTGAATATAAAATAATATAGATGACTTATAACTCACTTCATACATCAAAACCAGTCTACCTAAGAAATCTGATAATTCCACAACAACCTGGATCTACTAGATCTTCTTCTCATGTAACTCTCCTTCGACCTCTGAATAATCATCTCTCAAAATTTGCAATCGTGCTTTTTCATACGCTGCACCTGAGCTTTGGAACTCAATTCCAATATCCCTTCGTTGTCTACATCAAAGCCAAATAACAAACTCTGAGTCACAATTTTTTCCCCTTCTTGCAACATCTCCTCATGTTTTTCTTTCTAAACTAAAATCATTTCTCTTTATAAAATCATTTCCTCCATAGCTGTAGCATCCTGCCCACTCGCCCTTTTGATTAAATGACCCGGCATGAATGACCCACTTTGGTTATAGCTACTTCATTTGAGATTAAGCGCATAGGAATAAGGAGCTACTTCGGTGCATCTTTTGAAAGCGCTTTAGAAATTAACAAGATTTTACTTACTTACCATTTTACCCCTCCAGAGTGTTGTCCATAATTAGTGCCATGCCAGTTTCTATTTAATAAATCAGAGATTCTTGTTCAATTTGCAGCAGCGAAACATAGAAGTAGTAGTAGTAGTAGTAGTAGTAGTAGTAGTAGTAGTAGTAGTAGTAGTAGTAATAATAATAATAATAATAATAATAATAACAACAATAATAATAATAATAATAATCACAAAAGTCGTCAAAGTCTTTTCCGAGCCTCACGGACTCATAGGGCGGCGCTGATCTCCATTGCTATAGCTCTCAGCCAGGCGTGCAATACCATGGATATGGGGCTAGTGTATCGCGTAGCGTACCTGTTTGACTTATCGCAGAGATTTTTACCACTGCTCCTCATTTTACTACCGCGAAAAAGGCTGAGTCGACCTTCAGGGCTCCTGCAGGACTCAAACCAGCAACCTCCTAAACCAGCGACCTCCTGTTCCACCACCCAATGTTGTTACCACTCTGCTAACTTCCCGCCCCAAAATAAAAGTAATAATAACAATAATATTAATAAGAACAATATTTTATGTAGTTTAACTTTAATTTTATTTGCACAACACTTAATACTGGTCAGATTTGATGAAAATTTTGCATGTCCTCCTTTTCCATACCTCTCCACATCACCCATCTCCACCAGAAGATCCTTCCAATTTTTCCTGCTTCACTCCTGCAACAGAGGAAGAGGTATCCAAACTCCTGCAGTCCTTTCCAAACAAGCAATGTAGTCTTGATCCAATACCAACCCCTCTTCTTGAACAGTGTGCCCTGTTCTTGTACCATCTATAACAAAAATTATTAACTTATCTCTTTCCACAGGCATATTTCCATTCTCATTTAAAAATTCCTTTGTAACTCCACTTCTAAAAAAGCCAAACCTTGGCCGAGAAGATCTCAACAACTATTGCCCCATTTCAAACCTGTCTGTCCAATCCTTATATATCAAGTATATTCCAAGTATTTGAATCATTTCTTTGCTTACTTCTTTGACTAAACAATCACAAATTAGGGGCTGTCCCTTAATTCCATCAACAATTTAGGGGGAGGGGGTTTGAAAAAGTTTGACAGTTGTTGACAGGGGAGGTGGGTCAAGAGAAGTTGATGTCAACAATTTCATTTTTTACAAATAATCAAAAATAGAAAATTTCATGGAATACTTCTTATTACAATGGAAAAAAGCATGACAAAAAAGGTCATCACCACCACATTTTGACACTCGATGAGCAAAAAAGGGAAAAATGGTCATCACCGCAAAAAATAATAACCTTGTTATTGGTACCTATCATTGATCTTGGAGGGGGGTCAAAAGTTTTGACGTAATTATGGGGGGGTAAGTGAAAGTTGACAGTTGCTGACAAGGGGGAGGGGTCAAAAATTGACCAAAAATTGTTGACATAATTAATGGACAGCCCCTTAGTATATTAATGAATTGGCAGGTTATTTGAACTTGGAGTGTGCGGTAAAAACACGGATTGAATATCTCAATGCATATAAACCAAAGGAACATGTGTCTGGTAAATGAATACATCTGTATCAAAACTAATAAGCCAATGAACATGTGTATGTGAATCATTACAACTATCGGATCTGACTACCAACTCAAAGATAGCTTCACTTAGCCAAAATGGCAAAAAAGACACAGAAAATAGAAGCAATTATTGAAGCACTCTGCGACGACAGAGTAGCCTCTAATCTTATAAACAAATTTCAGGAAAGATTATTATCAGACTTTAACACCAAAATGAATGAAATACTAGCTGAACTTAATGAAAATTTGAAATCAGCAATTTAACAAATTACTACTGAGATTATAAAAGAGTCCCACACTTCCTGTAAACAACACCTTTCAAAACTAGAAGAAAGAGTGAATGCCCTTGAAACTTGCTCAATTCAGAATGTTCTTATTATACATAGCTGAAAAACAAACCAATGGAAGAGGCTGAACAATCGGTGGCAATTGAGACTCAATCAAATCAGAACATGAAAACAATGGAACCAGTGATGGGCAACTAGTTAACTAATTAGATGCTAACTAAAAGTTTAACTAAATTTTTCTAGTTATCTCCATAGTTTAATTAAATATAAATAGTTTAGTTAAAATGATAGTTTAACTGAAAAATTTTAGTTAGTAACTAAATAGTTTAACTAAAACTCTTTAGTTGGTGTCCCAAATTCTCAATAACAGTCCCTTTTCAATCTCTATTCTTTTCTGGGTCATTTTTTCCAAACAAACTTGACAAACATGTGTTCTTGCAGTCTAGACTAAGACTTAAATATTAAAAAGACAATAATTAATGATTTCAATGGTTCATTGACTTATATGTTCATGTTGCGAGCATCGTCTATGTTTTCATGAACATCGTCTATGTTTTCATGAACATACTTGATACCTAGGAAATAGTTGTAAAATTAGTTGCAAAAAGTTTAACTATATTTTTTCGTTTAGTTAACTATTTTAGAAAGTTAGTTTTCAACTAAAAGTTTAACTACTTATTTTTAGTTTAAATTTAGTTATAGTTTAACTGTTTTTTAGTTAGTTGCCCATCACTGAATGGAACAAGCAATTGATCACTTAACCTCCTTAGCCTTAATCCCGTACATGATACGAGCATGAAAACCCATGCTAAAAGCATTAATCCCATACGTGATAGGGGCAAGATATTAGTTTACAGTAACTAGAATTGCGTTGTCAAAAGCAGTAAATGTTAGACACTGGTGGCATGGTAGACATTTGGGACAGGTAATGGGACACCTTGTTGATAAAAAATGCAATCCTTGCTTATATGGTGCCAATTATATAGCGCATTATAACCAAATTTCTAAATGTTTGACTCTTATTCCTTCACATTTAGTGTGTTCTTCAATATCAATTATTCAAATATTGGCAAAATGCAATCCTTGCTTATATGGCACCAATTATATAGCACATTATCAGCAAATTTCTAAATTTTTGACTCTTATTCATACACATTTAATGTGTTCTTCAATATCAATTATTCAAATATCGGCACATAACAAAATCAAGGTAACCTGCTGTATTGCGCCAGCAGTTTTCATTTATATTAAGCTTGTTAACGGTTAACCGGTCCTAAATCAAGGACCGGTCTTTTTGACCTTGACCGGTTAACCGTAACTTCAATTCCTCGGAATTAGAATATTAGCCCGTATTAACATATACCCTTCCCTCCCACTCTTAGTAAACATATTAGCCGATGTAAGGCCCGCTTTATAGTGGTTAGCGGGGTGGAGGAGTGGGGCAAAGGTGGCATTTGCCCCGGCCCTGATTTGCCCCGGGCCTTGACCGGTAGGCCTATAAATGCCGTCAACAGCAAAGGGCTTTGATGCAAGCAGCACAAGACGCCCGCATGTGTAGACTACTACAGTTGAGTAATTAACCTAATTCATTGTTCCCACGGTTATTAAATTATTGGCAGTGTTCAAGAGTCAAGACAACAACATTTGAATGTTCCATTGTATTTCTTTATTACATAAATTTTATAAAACAGCATAGGCCTATTACAAAGTAACAAAACTATAATTTAACAGTAAAACAAATGCTTTGTGACTATGGATAAAAATTAATTTTTCATCAGGGGTAGCTAATTTGTACGTACACATAGGGGGGGTCCATAAATGAACGGTGTACAACAGGGGGATGGGGCGAAAATATGCATTTTTGCGTACGTACTAGGCCCTATGTGGACGAGCCTGAAAGACACTTGAGTTACAGGTAGGCCTATAAATGATGTTCTCTTGATTCCTTGAGCGTCGGTAACATCAAAGTGCTTTGATGTAGCCGCGCCGGACGCCAGCATAGGCACCGGCGGCATCAAAGCGCTTTGATGTTAACACGACACCAGACTGCTGCTAACGAACGGTTAACCGGTTAACCGGTCTTTTTTTGAATGGTTAACCGGTCTTTCAAAACCAGCAGTCTTAACAACCTTAATTTATATGACGCAAATTTATATCTATATTGCGCAATATTGGCAAAATTCAATACATTTTCCTCTTGTTCCCTCACATTTCATATTTTTTCAATATAAATTATTCAAATATTGGTACATCACAGAATGAAGGTAACCCGCTGTATTGCACTTGCAATTTTTATTTATATGGCGCAAATTTATATTTATATAGCACATGATAGCAAAATTCAATGCATTTTCTCTTATTCTTATTCATTTAGTACATAAATATGCATTATATGAAGGAAATGAATCGGATTCTAGAGTCAGGTGCCTCTGTTTACGATTGCTTTCAAACAGTTTTATTGCGATTGGAGATTTTATTGTATAAGCACATATTTGAAATTACAGCTTTTTAGCACAGGCCTATGAACTGAAATGTAGTAATAAGGTGCTACATAAATTGGCGCTATATGAATGAAATTTACCGAATTCTAGTGTCAGGTGTCTAAGCGTATGGTAGCCTTCAAATAGCTTGATATGATTAGAGTTATGATTATGATTCAGTGTATAAACGAATGCTTGAAAAGGCGTCTATTAGGCTATATGTGGACTGAATTGTAATAAGGTGCTATATAAATAAGTGTATATTATGAATAAAGTGAATATGATACTAATATCAGGTATCCAATGATTACCTCTAGTCACTGAATTCTATTTCTAAAGCATATTTCAAGCGTCTTCTATAATATTTAAGTAAATGACGTCGTTTTGCTACAGAAATAGTCTAACGCTTTCAGTACATCATTTCCAAAATTAATCTAATGCCAAGAAGGTTAAGAAAAGACTTAAATACATCAATTGAGGTCAGAGGCGGATTTACCACGGTACCAGGTGGTGCATCGGTACCGGGCTTCCCTTCAAAATACAAATTTAGAGGCCTCCCTTTTCTAAAAATAATAATTTTTTAAAGACGTTTAATTATTAGTTTCTTTAGAGTAATTTATTTTCGGAGATATACATGAATGTTGTATCGTTAGACGTTAACAGTAGTGTTTGGACATGGATTAGTAATACACTGTAATTTAGTATTGAAATGCAATTTAATGCATGCTCCACGAGTCTATGTTAAGAAAGCCTATATATATATATATATATATATATATATATATATATATATATATATATATATATATAATACACACACACACACACACACACATATATATATATATATATATATATATATATATATATATATATATATATATATAGCCAGTTTAGCTGACCTCAATTAATGGTATGGCTCATAATGGCTGGACTCTGACCGAGTGACCGGCGGTTGCACGGGCCACCGGCGGTCGTAGACGCCCGGCCTCTTGCATCGTTATGCAGATTAGGGGTACTGCATGACTCAACCTGAGTGCCTGTACAGTGTGTCTCGACGGTCAATTCTTACCACGGTACCACCGGTCAAGAAGCGCGGGAAATGGGAGGAGTATGTGTATTTGTATGCCTCCGTACCTTTGGAATGGCAATGCATAGTTGCATACAGACTAACGCCATCACTCATTTGTCTTACCGTAAAATACGTAACACCGTGATGGTGACCTTTTTGGCAAACGATTACAAATCTTAGTTATACTTAGTGCTTTTTTTCTAGAAAAAAGGTACCGGAACTCATCTTCGTGGATGATTAAATTCACAAGAAATAAGTTCAAATAACACTTAAAATAAATTAAATTAATTTATACGTCATAACACGTGGAATATAGACGACAGGTCGACCGTGCCCCAATTCTTGTACACTGACTGCACGACTGCAAATTCAATGCAAGTTTATTGGAGTTGAAGTTAATGGCATTTAATTGTTTCACTTTTCTATGACGTCTGTTGTATTGTTACTTCTTTAATTTAAGCAGTGCTTATTCTAGCCACCTTGACATGGGGGGATTTTGAAATGTTTGGAGGGACAAGGTTTGACATCTCAAAAGTCTTGACGAGCAAAAAACAAAAAAAAACAAAAAGGTCATCTGCCCGTTTTCCCTTCTTAAACGCTCTGTGATAAGCTTCCATATTTTCCCCCTCTCCACAAAATAAAAAATCCCCCGTCGCCACACTTTTATTTTTTTTGGGGGGGGAGAATTTCCATCTCCCCATGCAACATATAATTTTTTTGGTGGGGGGGGATTTTTTCATTTTGGGGAATCCCCCAAAAGGGCCTAGAATAAACACTGTCTTTAAGTGACCACGATGGCGCCGGCGGGCCTCCATGGAAATATTTGCACCGGGCCTCCAAAATGTAAATCCGCCTCTGATTGAGGTGAAAGACTTACATTTTGCCTACAGAATGAAAAAGATTACCAACTCATTGCCTCCGATAATAGTCAGTTTCGCATCAATCTCCAAAAAGAATAAAGTGATTATGAGGGTGAAATATCTGAGGAAGCAGTCAAACATATATCCTAAAATCTTCTATAATGAACATATATCATAGGTAAACTCAGAAATATCTTTCTCAGCATGAAACCTCCATAGGATCAATAAGATTCATGCAACATGGATCTATAGAGGAGATGCATACGTTACAGTGAAACTGTCAAACTAGTGATCGAAATCCCTAACAAAGTTAGGGATTTCGTGAAATCCCTATTTCACGTAGTGATCTCAAGAAAACACTAAAAACTCTATGGATTTCGCATATTTACTGAAAAAAGTGGTTGTGACATTACACAATTTCACTAAAATCAAAGCCAGTCACTTAGGGATTTCATGAAAACACTACAAATTCCAGGGATTTCGTGTATTTACTGAAAAAGTAAAACTGAAGTTACAGTGAAACTGTGAAACTAGTGATCTCTAAAAGAGTAAAACTGTGACGCCTTCCCCCTGGGTCTCCCTTACTTGCCGGCTAGCCTTCTAATACTGCGCTAGGTCGGCTAAATATGCAGGGTTCTGGCTAGATATGTCCGCGGGTAAGCCTGCCCTGTGCGAGGGTAGGGATTATAGGTGCATGGTAATGAAACAACTCAAATAAGCACAATGAGAAAAAATAAGAAAATGAATATAATAATATAATCGAAGTCATAATAAAATGCAAAGAACATATATGATAGAGACTTTAGAACATATGCAGCCCAAAATCTCAATTTCTAGCAGTGTCTTGAGGAATGCTCACCGCAAGCAACTAAACAATACTAATGCACGATACGCCGCATTAATACAGGCTAGATAAGCCTTCCAGTTCCTATATAATATTGCATTCACAAAGTCTCTCAGCGAACTATACTTGCTTCTTCGTGACATACACCAGAGCCATTATTCCTGGTCCGTTATAGCGACATAATTAATAGCATACACATAAAATATAAGTGGCAATCAATAATATAGCTAAATTAAAATTTTTCCGCACGTTTAATTGCTTGTATAGTCGCAGCAGAGCTGCCGCTTCAGAATTAATATGCGTTAACCTAGTAAAGAGCTATTGTCTACCTATTGTATTGTATGGTATGGAAGCCACATTTCCAAACAAAAGTATTCTTAATGCTCTTGACAGACTGATTCGAGTAGTTGTGTGCAAAATTTTTAAAACATGTGAGGCAGATAATGTCGAGTATATCAGAGTCCTGACGGGTTTGGATAGTATGCATGCTATTGTAGAAAAGCGACAAACATCCTTTGTTAATAGATATGAGAAGAAGCCACTGTACTTTGCTCAGTGCATTACTAGAATTTGTCTGAGGGCAGAGGCTGTACTGTGTAAAGTTTGTTCTTAGTTTATTTGTTTATTATTAGGTTTATTTTATTAGGTTTATTTTATTATTATTATTATTTAGTTTTGTTCAGTTGATTTGTGTTTTCCTTGGTTGTGTACTACTGGTTGTGTACTACTTTTTATGCTGTGCTTGTCACGATAAAAGATGATTATAATAATATGCAGCAATAAATCAATATAAGCAGGACAACGTTATTCTAAGAATAAATCAAGCAACTTTCCTGATGAGTGCGTTGAGCTTAGAGCTTACAGTCGATGCTCACGAGTCAAGGTCCTTTTCTGTTACCCTTCGGCTCGCATCATTCACGAATCAAGGTCCTTCTGTTACCCTTGGATTCGCCTCGTTCACGAATTAAGGTCTTCTTTGTTACCCTTACATTCGCGTTGCACTCCTTCATTCCTGGCTTCTCCTCTCCAATTCCTCCTGAGTTGCCACTCAGTATCTTTTCCTCGAGCAAGAGCCGCGAAGATTGCTCTCACCCATATTTATAGCTTTCCGCCGCTCTCCCGGCTTCCCGCCCATGCTCTCCGCACGGCTGGGTCTTAGCGCCCAGAGCCTGACTCCTCAGCGGCTACTGTGGCAAGATACAGCGCGAAGCTAAGTAAGTACATACAGAGACAAATACAGGGACAGTATGTCACAAAACTACGCTAGTAAATATACAAAATCCCAAGAGTTCTAGAGTTCGGGAAGTCGGTCTGGTCTCCCTGCACTTCGACCGATATAGCTGGTAAGAATGGATCAGTCAAAGTATAAAAAGAACGGTTGAAGCGCCAACGTGCCAATAGCAAAGTAAGGAAGGAACCAACCAGGAAATATTAGAAATAAACCTGGATCTACGCTATTCTGCAGACCGGCAGTCCCCAATGCACATGGCCAGCATTGTAGATTATAGATTCATAATCTATTGGCTTGCATGAGATCTTGACGCACATGATCTTGACATGCTGATGTTATGTTATGTTATGTTAAAATGTCAATTTATTATAACATTATAACACTTGATGAACAAAACAAAGAGAAAAAGGTCTCATTGCTGCAAAAATCAAGTGCCAAAATAACCTGAAGTCTATACTTTTTAGGGGACCCATCACTGGTCTTAGTGGGGGTGTCAAAAGTTTTTGACATAATTATAGGGAAGGCACTTAAGTTGACAGTTGTTGACAAGAAGGAGGGGTCAAAAATTGCCCACAAATTGTTGACATAATTCAGGGCTTTTTGTGCCAGAGCGAGGCAGAGCGGCACTCCAGAAAATCTGGACCGCGTTCCGAAAAATCCGAAGACTGGTTTTTTGCAAAATTAAATTATTAAATACAAAATTTAGAACTATATTTATTTTCCATATCATTTTTCAAATTTCTGATTATAAATGTGGCATGACTGATGATTTTGTTAAATAGTTATGGATGATCGCGGGCCTTCTCGGCGATCTCCTCATAGATAGGTGCGTTTAAATAGTATATCTATGGGCTTCGATGATCACTGCCATTGTTGTTCAGACTAATTTTAAAATTCGCATACAATATATATATATATATATATATATATATATATATATATATATATATATATATATATATAGCTACATGACCACGTCATGTTGACAAGTGACTTCCGACTGTTGCACTCCGTAAAATATTTTTTTACAAAAGAAGCCCTGGCATAATTAATGGACAGCCCCTTATTGTCATTTTTCAGTTACAGTTTCAGTTATAGATTTAATTATTTTTCAGCTATTTTCAGTTATTCGCCATTGAGCACATTAATGAAATTTTTATGCTTTTTCTTAATAAGTAATAACGCTATTTTCTCTAATTGATTGAAAAGCTACTTATATGTGCATATTTTCACATGCATGCCCATCAAAACATGACATAAATAATTTCGAAAGATCGAGAGTTTCAATGTGTTCAATCAAAGGTCTTTTTGTGTGGTGTTTGACTTTTTAAGTTTGCCATTTTTCAGTTATTTTAACTATTTCAGTTATTTATTTTTCAGTTACAGTTACAGTTATTGGTGTTTTTCAGTTATAATTACAGTTTATAGTTAACTGATTTGTTATTTTTCAGTTAATTGATATTTCAGTTACAGTTACAGTTAACTTAAACCACACTGATTTCTTCACTATAAATTATACATGAATTTGAAAAAAGGCACGCAGAAAACCCCCAGACAAAAATAAGCGCCTGGCGGACTTTTCCATGTCACCTATGTCATGTCATGTCATTGCGCCGTCGTCGCTTGGCGACGGTTGGCTACAAGAATGGGTCAATGTTCTCCATCGCTATCTGTCTTGTGCTGTGCGTAGTAGACAGTGTCAGTCTCCATAAAGGCCAGTCCACGTCGTTATGTTGTCAATCCAGCATATCCTTGGTCGCCCTCGTCTTCTGTTTCCTTCATGACACCTATACGACCAGCCAATGACAAACCGGGACAATCTGGTCATCTTAACTTAATTGATAATTACAGGAGTATTGTTGCGCTCTCGGGCGGTGGCAGCTATTTGCCGTGGTGCATCCAGTTTTAAGGTTCACCAAAATATAAATGAGAAGTGTGTAACCATACATAAAAGATGTAAAGTCTGCGCGGATACGTCATAGTAACAATCAATCGCTACGGATGGTCCAGTATGACTGCCCAATACCTCGAATGGATTCCTATCTTCTGTCTCGACAAAATTGTTTACCGGTTGGTTAGACATAACGTCGAACAAACGAGCTAAATTAAAATCACAAAACGCTAGCGGATTAACTCAGACAATTTCAATAATAAATCTCCAATTCAGGATTGCATTCACTCGCATCCATTCATCATTATCAGCAACAGCAGCAGCAACCGCGGCAGTAACAAGAGCAGCAGCGGATTTGCGTCATTTCCGACGAATCAGAATATTGAACTCTATGAAAGCATCTAGAAGATTGGTACTCATTAGTGCTGTTACGGTTAACCGAACCGAACCGAAACCGCGGTTTTTCGGTCAAAACCGAACCGAACCGAAACCGCGGTTTTGACCATGCAAATTGGACGGTTTTCTTCCGTTTTAACCCTAGGTTAGGGTTAACGCTAACCCTAACCCTAACCCTAACCTAGGGTTAAAACCCTAGCTTAGGGTTAGGGTTAACACTAACCCTATGATCTCTTTTTTCAATGCATTAAATGCATTTAATGCATTTTGAATGCAGTTCAATCAATGCACAGCTTTTAAACGCTAAAATAACGAGTGTTGTTCTTCTGGCATGTCTATATTTCTATGATGAGTCAGAGTCTGACGTCATTATTGAAATCAGTAAAACAATTTTAAAGTGGCTGCATTAGTAGTGTCGCGCAGTTCCAGTTTAGTGTGGAATGCCAATTAGCTCCGGACACCTTCAAAATTGAGGTAGACACCCCCACCCCCAAATCCACAATCCTAGAAATATCCCTGAGGCTAACGGAGCGCGTTCAAGCCCGTTTAGTGCCCCTAGTGGCTTTCACACGTGCAGTAATGCCTTCTAAGCCACTTTAAATCATGACGAGTTTAAAATTAGACCTATATTGGCAATTGCATCAACTGAAAAGAGAAGGTGACTTAAATAAAGGGGCCGTCCATAAATGACGTCACGCGAATTTGTCACTTTTTTTACCCCTACGTCACGCAACGTCACGCAACGTCGGACCCCTAAAATATGACGTCACAACGGGCCGACCCCCCATTTTCAAAAATCGCGTAACGTCATTTTATTTTTTATTTCTTATTAAAGTCCTCAAAAAGGTCATTTTTGTATTTTTTCCTCTCGAAAAACCCTGACAAGCAAAAAGAGGTCATAATTGTATCATTTTTCCTCTCCAAAATCCCTGAAAGCAAAAAGAGGTCATAGGGTTAGGGTTAACCTATCGCTAACCCTAGGGTTAGGGTTAGGGTTAACCCTAACCCTAACCTAGGGTTAAAAACCGAACCGAAACCGCGGTTTTTCGGTCCAAACCGAACCGAAACCGACCGAGACTGCTCGAGGTGAAACCGTAACAGCACTAGTACTCATTGCATGATCATGTAATTGCCTCTCTACCTTGGGATTTCCTGTCGCTTGATGTCGCTTGTATCGGTTTTTTTAAAGCTGCGGCTTCACTAGCGAACATTGCGGGCGAGCTTGCCGACGACGGCGACGAGCGCAGCTGGTAGTGCTGTTACGGTTAACCGAACCGAAACCGCGGTTTTTCGGTTACAACCGAAACGAACTGAAACCGCGGTTTTGACCATGCCAATTTTGACGGTTATTTTCGTAGACAGGCGTAGCAGCCAAATGGACCACCTGGCCAAATGCCAAGGGCCCCCGATCTGCAAAGGGCCCCGACCCGAGCCCAAACAAATTTTTTTCGCACAGTTGTCAGATCGAAAGATGTAAAGTTAAGTTGTCAGATCAAAAGACCGACAAGCAAAAAAAGTAGTCAACATTTTCGCAAACTTGTCAGATCGTCTCTGGAAAGGGCCCCTGACCGATTTTCGCCAAGGGCCTCCGAGCATATTGCTACGCCACTGGTAGAATCCATCCAAGACAGAATTCCTCTTAATAGGTCTACCCCAACAAGTTAACAAAATTGACAGTCCCAAGCTATAGTCCTGACTCCAGATACCACAATAACCCCTGCTCCAACTGCAAAAAATCTTGGTTTCAAAATTGATTCATCCCTAAATTTAGAATCACATATCTCCCAACTATCGAAATCCTGCTATTCCCATTGCCCATATTCGCGATCTACGTCGCCTCCGTCCTTGCCTTGACACCAAAACTACATCCACAATCGCCACTTCAATAGTCCATTCCAAACTGTATTACTGCAACTCCCTGTACTATAACCTCCCAAAAACCTCCATCAACAAATTACAATCAATTCAAAATGCACTAGCCCGAGCAGTAACCAAATCACCAAAGTTCTGCCATATTTCACCCATACTGAAGACACTACACTGGCTTAAAATATCCGAACGTATACAGTACAAGATAATAACGATTACTTACAGTTCACTTCATTCATCAAAACCGGTTTACCTTCGTAAACTCTTAACGCCTCAGCCTCCCCGACCTACACGATCATCATCTCATCTCACACTTTCACGCCCGTTAAATCAGTCATCACTCAAAATCTGCAACCGCGCTTTCTCATACGCCGCACCAGAACTTTGGAACTCAATTCCAGCCTCCCTCCGCAGCCTACGACATGGTCAAACAATAAGCTCCGAATCCTCATTTCCTTTAATTCCTTCACTGTCCCCCCAAGCCTTTAGGTCTAAACTTAAAACCTTCATATTCGAAAAGTCATTTCCCCCATAGCAACAATAACATGACCCGCCGCCTCATGGATACTCTGACCTTTGCCCGGCCGACAACCCATCTTGGCTTAGTTGGCTATAGCTATTTCAAGAAAGATTAAGCGCATAAGAATAAGCGGCTACTGCTGTGCTGCTTTCCGGGGCGCTGTAGAAGTTTACGAGATTTTATACTTACTTACTTAGAGACTAGCAATTACAATGCATGATTATGCGCGACTTTAAGTCACCTTCTCTTCTCAGTTAATGCAATTGCCAATAATTGCTAAATAAAAGTAAATCTACATAAAATTGGCACAACTTTCTCATAGACATGCAGTGCTGCTGACTCATCATAGACAAGACACAAAGACGACGTTTTCTCTTTTTGACGCTTAAAAGCCTTGCATTTTAGTGATGTTAAAAACCGAACCCAACCGAAACCGCGGTTTTTCGGTTAACACCGAACCGAAACCGACCGAAATTGCACGAGGTGAAACAGTAACAACTCTAGTAGCTAGCGAGCATTACCGCAAGCGGTCAGTCTTTCCTAAAAGAAAAAAATAACCCACGCTACAAACGCTGATGTAGCTCACATTTTAAGATGGCTGGCGAGGATTTTGTCGCTTAGTGTAATATAATAATATATAATATAACAAGGTTTAAAGAGGTTCAGTAGGTCAATCATTTCATGCATTAACACAGCCTGAGACGCGGAAATCGCACTATTGTATGATTATATTAGCGAATATAGCGGTCAGTCAAAGTGTGAAATAAATCAATGGAAAAGTCATTGCATGAAATGACTGGTTATTTTAGCCGTTGCATGAAATGATTGACCCTTTTGGACATTACACACAATGACTGAAACTTTTAGTCATTTCGTTTAATGACTAATTAGCCTACATGTACTTCAATGGTACCAGTAATGCTGTTCCTTTAGGCTAATGACAAGCACATCCTCACAGATGGCCAAGTACCTGGAACTCAACGATATTTATGATGAAGCCACTGATACCATCGTATTTTGGAACAGTGAAATTAATAGAAAGGAGTTCAACAGGCTGTATAATGCAGCCATTAGAGACCTTAGTGTGCCTGCTTCTGGCGCACCAATTAAACGCGTATTTAGCCAAGCTGGCTTGATCGCGGAGACCGCATAGGGCTAATATGACCGATGCAAGACTATCATCTCTATTTTTTTAGTGCAACTGTGATGATATTTAGATGCTAATAGTCAGAGATGTAGCAAGTACACAATGCTTCAAGTACAAGTACAAGTACCTGGCCTCCAAGTACAAGTACAAGTACTTGCATTCCAAAAACTCCGAGTACAAGTACAAGTACAAGTACCTGGCCTTCGAGTACAAGTACAAGTACAAGTACCTGGCCTCCGAGTACGAGTACAAGTACCAGTACCTGGCCTCCGAGTACAAGTACAAGTACAAGTACAAGTACCTGGCCTCCAAGTACTAGTACAAGCACAAGTACAAGTACCGAAGCCTCGAGTACAAGTACAAGTACCGATCCTCATAGCCAAATACAAACAGCAAGTAGGCCTACACTTTATTAACGGGTAGCTGTTTGCAGCGGCTTCTATCCCCCCCTTGAAGCCGGGCTCAATTCCCCCCCAAAAAAATACAAATCCCCCAAATTACAAATTCCCCTTGCTAATTTGCTCACTTGTGGACTTAGTATTATTTTCAGCCTTTTATCCTTTGTATTAGGCATAGCTATCATGTACCATTGATTACGTCCAGACGGTCCAGTAGCGTCATATCACGCTTTTCTCGGGGCGAGATAATTTTTTTGCAAATTTTTGGCAAATTTTAGCAATTTTTTGCAAATCTTACGCATTTGTGCAAATTTTTTGCAAAATTTTGGTAAATTTTGTGCAAAATTTTGGCAAATTTTGGTCAATTTTGGCAAATTTTATGGCCAATGTTGGCAAATTTGCAATTTTTTTATATTTTTGGCAATTGTTTGCAATTTTTGCGCATTAATACATTATAAATGAATTTTTTTCATTTTTGGGGGCCATGCCTCCTGCCTCCAAATGACGCCACTGATTACGTCACGATTGGTGTTATTTTGAATCAATATCAGTGTCGGTTCTGTTCAGATAAGTAGCATCATTTAGCTTATTAATAGTTTATATTATGGTGTTGAAAGCAAAATATTTCCCCCCCCCATTTTTTTCCGGGCGCACACTGCGCCCACCTTAAATAGGGATAGAAGCCCCTGGCTGTTTGTCACGGTTATTCAATAAAATGGTGCTAGAACAAAATGTCCGAGGACAAAATGTCACGAAAAAAATGTCACAGACAAAATGTCATGGGGATAAAATGTCAGCGGAAAAAATGTCAGCAGACAAAATGTCATCCTAACTCTAACCCTAACACTAACCCTAACCCTAAACCGTGACATTTTGTCCCCTGACATTTTTTCCACTGACATTTTCTACATGACATTTTGTCCGTGACATTTTGTCCTCGGACAGTTTGTCCGGCCACGAATAAAATTGACACTATTAGCAGAGATGTAGCAAGTACACAATGCTTCAAGTACAAGTACAAGTACCTGGCCTCCGAGTACAAGTACAAGTACAAGTACTTGCATTCCAAAAACTCCGAGTACAAGTACAAGTACAAGTACTTGGCCTCCGAGTACAAGTACAAGTACAAGTACTAAAAATTTGTACTGAGTACAACTCGAGTACAAGTACAAGTACCAAGTACTACATCTCTGCTAATTACACGTTTTCACTGTAATATATATATATATATATATATATATATATATATATATATATATATATATATATATATATATATACTAGAACTCGAAGGCTCGCTTCGCTCGCGCGAGCTTCGCGTCGCTTCGCGTCGCTTCGCGTCGCTTCGCTTCGCTCGAGGCAACGACCAATCCAATTCCAATTCCAGAATGACCAATCAGAACGCTCACTCAGCCAACCAATCAGAACGCTTGAAGGTAACCAATCAGAACGCTTGAAGGTAACCAATCAGAACGCTCACACAGCCAACCAATCAGAACGCTCACACAGCCAACCAATCAGAACGCTCGAAGGCAACAGACATACAGATAACGATTTTAATGTTATATATATATATATATATATATATATATATATATTATAGTAATGGTAACAGGTTCGCGCGTAATGCTAGTGTTCTACGTGAGCTCACTGAACGCGTGCTGCGGTTGAACAAAGCGCGCTTGCTTTTGGCCGCCTGAATTATAAGCCGGTGACTCATGATGGTGTTCTAGGGGCATACATCGAACGCCGGGTGAGTGAGGAGGGGGCGAGTTGTACGCGGTCTTTGCGGGGAAAGTAGTTTTCAACATTCATCCACGCTTTCACGCACCTGCTTTCTGATTCACCAACCAATCAAATGCGACTTCAACCATGAGACCGCCAAAACCATGATAAACAAAACAAATTTCTACGTTTTTGTATCAAAATAGCGAAGTACAAAAGCGAGTTTAGCATAAAAATTCTAAGCGAGGTGGATTCCCGTACAATTTAATGGTATAGTCGATTACAAAGACCGACAAGAAGCCGTTGACATGGATTGAAATAGCTGAATAAGTGCAGTTCACTCCAACTACGTAAATATATATATATATATATATATATATATATATATATATATATACAATAGGCCTATTATACAAAATGATGTACATGCGGTGCAACGAAAACGGCTTGGAAAATATGTATATTAAAATGCAAACACTTGAAATGAATGTCGAATTCAACTATTCTAAGCATTCAGTCAACTAGTAATACCTCGTGGAACAGTTGTAAAATGTATTGCAATTATTATTATTATTATTATTATTATTATTATTATTATTATTATTATTACGAACATTTCTATAGCGCAAATTATCGCAAAGCAGCAAATGCACTCATGTCAGTTGCGAACCAGATCAATCAAACAAGAATGTCTTCAGTTGTTTCATAAAAGATAACAGCGTCATGGTTGAGTCAGAGGAACGCAATGTTGCTGGCAGACTGTTCCAAACAACCGGGCCAGCAATGGCCAGGTTGCGGTCACCAAAACCTGTCCGAGTTCGAGGCACTGCAAGTGTGCTGGTCAAGGCGGAGCGCAGATGCGACCGACCAGGCAACTTAGCCGTCGAGCAGAACATATCAGTTAGATATGACGGAGCAGAGCTGTGTTGGGCCTTGAACAGGATGGTCCCGAGTTTAAAAGTCACGCGTTGACCGACCGGGAGCCAGTGGAGCTCCCGTAGTACTGGTGTGATATGATCGAACTTCCCTCTCTGGAACACGAAGCGTGCAGCTGCATTCTGGACGAGTTGAAGTTTCTGTATCAGATGGTCACTGATGCCATAAAGGATGCTGTTGCAGTAGTCGAGTCTGCTGCTGATGAATGCTTGAGCCAGCATCCTAGTTGCGTCAGGTGTCAGCGAGTTCCTCACTGCCCGCAGCTGGCGAAGCTGGAAGAACGACTTCCTGCAAACTGATGCAACGTGGTTGGCCATTGTCAGTTGACTATCAATTAACACTCCGAGGTTATTGACCACTGTAGCACATTCGATGGTGGCGTCAGGACGGCGTAAGGCATTTATTGTAATCTTTTGAATCTGTTGTCTTGTGCCCAGCCAGATAATTTGTGTCTTATCTTCATTCAGCTTTAGACAGTTCTCCGCCATCCAGCCCCGGATTCTAGTGATACAGTCACTTAACTGGTCCATTAATGCTTGCTCTCCACTCGCATTCCCGCTGCTGTAGATTTGGATGTCATCAGCGTATCCGTGCCCAGACATTCCACAGGCAGCAATGATGTTGAACACATCTGACACGTACAGAAGGAACAGGACAGGTCCGCATACTGAGCCCTGAGGTACTCCATAGGGAGGTGCAAGGTTTCCGATAGAAGACCACGGTAAGCCACCTGTTGTGAGCGGTCAGTGAGAAATGATGATAGCCAGCCGAGCGCCGCCCCGTGATGCCAAATTTGTACTGTAGGCGCCGTAGAAGGATTTCGTGATCCACGCAGTCGAAGGCTGCGCTGAGATCGAGGAGGCCAAGCAATGTGACCTGTTTCCGGTCTATAGCACCAAGGATGTCAGATAGCACCTTTAGCAGCGCCGTTTCGGTGCTATGGTGGCGTCTATAGGCGGACTGGAGTCTTGGCATCAGTCCCTCGCCCTCGATGAATTCTATGACGCGCCCAATGACAACCCTCTCGACGACCTTCGAAATGAAGGTCAGGTTGCTAACCGGCCTGTAGTTTTTTAGGTCATCCCGATCCAGGCCTGATTTCTTCAAAATTGGAGTAACAATAGCATGCTTTTGCGACTGTGGTAATTGTCCTTCCTTTAGGGACACGTTTATCATTGCCGTAACA
The DNA here is from genome assembly GCA_018105865.1 of Metaphire vulgaris. Lineage (NCBI taxonomy): Eukaryota > Metazoa > Annelida > Clitellata > Crassiclitellata > Megascolecidae > Metaphire > Metaphire vulgaris. Next base: position 4,156,956 of record CM030841.1, read on the forward strand.
TAGGGCAACAGTCCATCAATTACCTCCTTATGCAATGTTATAATAGTAATGTCACAACAATCAACATCATTCATCCACATAAAACGACAAGACCCTCGTCGACCATTTAATATATGCGCTACATCAACGATGTGTAGGCGTGGCCTCCTTCTTGCTTGTAGGGAAAACCGACTGGTATCATTCTGCGGGCGCGCATTGTTCTATGTCAGTGCTGTCCAACCTTTTTGGCAACGCGGGCCACTTTAAAAACTTTCTCAGAGCCGCGGGCCACAGCAGAAAATTTAGTTTAATTTAATTGCAACACCTATAAAAACAATACCAAAAATTGTCTCTCTTTAAATGGAAAACATTTATTACGAGTCAGCGTCTGTTTATGTGCCTTGTATAAGTTCAGTGATGAAATAGATTCAAGCATGTTTCAGTGAGAAATTTGACTTTGGATAGTATTTGAGATGTTCTTCATTTGAGGTTCATAAGATGTAACAGCCGCCCTGAAGAGGTTTTCTAAATGTTCGTCCGTCAATGAGTTTCGTTTTCTTGACTTGATGTTAGTCATCGCAGAAAATGCAGCTTCACAGACGTAGGTACTTCCAAACATTGTTAAGACTTTTTTACATCATTTTGAAAGGAGTGGAAATTTCTCAAAAGACACGTATGCCATCCAAAACTCAGTTGACGAGGAATTCCCGTGTATCTCACGAAGAGCCGTATTGTGCTCAGTAATAACTAATAACTGTTGACAAAAGACTTGCGCGCGCTAACGTCATCCGGGTAACAGACAGCAATGAAACTCATTGAGTTTAGAGGTGCACCAGCCACAAATTACCGCTAGGTGGCCATATATGATTTTGTTCATACTTACATGCTAGTTTACGTGATAACTGCTTATGAAGGAATCGTTATTCAAATTATTATGAAAAGTCGCCATTAGGTTGATTTGTACATAAAATGCAAAAAAAATGGTCAGGCTGAGGCGGGCCATCAAGAATCGTCCTGCGGGCCACATGTGGCCCGCGGGCCGCGGGTTGGACAGCACTGTTCTATGTGAAACCACTCATTCAATGAGCTTACGTAGAACTCTAGCATAAGTAAGCAGGTAATTAGCATAGCTTGATGCATAAGCTAACAGTGTGTGTGTGTGTGTGTGTGTGTTTGCTTCCTGTGTATCGTTGCAGCAAATCAGAGGACGTCTTTTTGGCCGTTGACGATCGTGGAGCACGGTGATTGGCTGACGACGAAAAGCGTCGACTGTTGGTGTTTAAACGAGGTCGTTTGGAACGCGGCGGAGGCGAAGGTCGTTCGAAAGAATTGTTGTCGACGGAAGAAGACAATCTTCTCGTCTTGTTTTAATTGTTTTGCGAAAATAATTGTTTAAATAACGAAGCGAGTTGTTAGCGGTTTGGTTGACAGGAATATTTTGAGTCTCTGTAGTTTACAGGACTCAGTCTTATGATTTAATTGATACGATAGAAATCAGCTGTAGTAGCTAGTGTGGAGAATTTGTGATTAATAATATAATAATATAATATAACAAGGTTTAAAGTGGTTCAGTAGGGACTACCCTACACTGTTGTTCCCATCCAATCTAATACCCTAGACTACTGAGGTTTATTTTCAACTCGTTTACAGTTGTAGCCATTACTATCCCCTCATCCAGTTCATTCCATCTGTCCACCACTCTTGCACTAAAAAAATGCTGTTTATGTCTCCCAAACCGTTTCTTGAACAGTTTCATGCTGTGTCCTCTGGTTCGATCATACTGCTTCATTGTAAAAAATCTTTCTCTTGGCATTTACCACTAAATACTATGGACCCTCTATTTGGAATAGTCTTCCTAACCAGCTCAAGAATTCAAGCAACCTTTTAATATTTAAATCTTCTACGAAAACTTTCTTACTTAACTATAATCTACTTAATAATGATCTGTAGTATCATCTAATAATATTATTATCCTTTTCTTCTATCTATATTCCCTTCAAAAAATCCAGTTATCATCCTCTACTCAATGCTTCCATTTCTCTACCCACCTTATTCCATTGCTTCACATATTGCGCCTAATTGACTTACTTATAAACCTACTTTATTATAAGTTGACCATTAATCGGGATATTATTATCCCTTAGGTCATCTTTTTTCTACTCATTTTACCACTTTCTTACCTACTATACTTATTTGATTGACCCTCTATTATTTCAATTTTTTTATTACATTGTAACAAATTCACAGTGTTGTATGAAGTACTGAGTTTGAGTACTCAAGTAAAAGTACAAGTATTATGTCATTTTTTTTACTTAAGTAAAAGTAAAAGTACCTATAAAAATATTTACTCAAGTAAAAGTAAAAAAGTACTCCTCAAAAAGTTTTTAAGTAAAAAGTAAAAAGTACCGTGACAGACGGAATCTATTTATTTATTTTATTTATTGAAAGTTAGGATTTATGTGGTGAATCATCCTAGAAGGACTACTTGAACACATTACAAAGTATATGAATAATATAGGTCAGGATTTAACAGAATAGCTCGTCTCAAACAGCCAAGTCTTCAGTCGCTTCTTAAATATGTCCAGAGAAGAAGATGATTGAACACAAACTGGAAGGCGATTCCAGGCTTTCGCTGCGGTAACCGGGAAGGCACGGGCGCCGGCAGTGGCAAGGCGTGTGCGCGGCACGAGGAGTGCTTGAGTGGAACCAGATCGCAGATGCCTTCTACTGTCTGTGTCTGCCGATCTCTGGAGTTCGCACCGGAGATAGGAGGGGCCGATGTCGTGCAGGCACCGATAGACGAGGGTTGCCAACTTATACGTTATTCGCTCGGGGACCGAGAGCCAGTGTAGGTCGATCAACAGTGGCGTGATGTGGTCATACTTCCTTGATGGATGGATCAGGCGTGCAGCCGCATGAAGTACGCTCTGGAGTCTGTCGAGGTGTTTCAGAAGCCCTGCTAAGGTGGCGTTGCCGTAGTCGAGTTTAGTGATTACTAAGGCACTGATCAACGTCTTCAGGGCAGTGAGAGAGACATATTTTCGTATGCTGCGAATTAACCGCAGTGCTGCGAAGCAGCTGGCGAATCATCAACAACTCCACATTATCATGCTAAATCACATTTTTATTACTACTTTTAAGCAACATGCAGAAGCCTCAGCAGTCAACACGTAGACATTTACACCATTAACTGCATTAGCACAAATGCTGGTTTCACAAAGCCGTAGCTAGGGGGCAGGGTCAAGCTGTCCCGGGCGCCGTCCTCGAGCGCAATTTGCACACTAAGTCCTTAATTTTTCATACCACTTTCCTCCGGTGTGAAAATAATGTTGATAAGTAAAAAAAGGTCATCGCCGGTTTTCAGACTGTGACAGGTTAAAAATTTGTATGTTGTACGTTGCCGTGAAAACTCGGATAAGCAAAAGAAGGCCATCACCGGAATTTAGGGGCGCAGAATTTATACCTTGCCCCGGACGCCGACTGCTCTAACTGCGGCTCTGTGATTGCATGTAGGTCTAAGAAAGATAAAGTTTTCAAACAATCTGTCAGTCATGCGTGTACGTTTGTTGGTCATTGTCAACCCTGTACAACTAAACACGGGAAGTTGTGAAGAATTAAACAGATACTCCAGTAAATGTATCGAAATTTGGCGATGAGAAATTTTACTTGTAACGAAATGTGAAAGACATAATGTAACGAAGTAAAAGTACTAATATTTGAATAAAAACTTACTTCGTTACAAGTAAAAAGTGCTGGGTAAGTTGTGTACTTCGTTACAGTACGAAGTACTCAGAATTGTACTTAAGTAATGTAACGCGTTACTTTTACTTTGTTACCGCGCAACACTGCAAATTCAACATTATAATTAATGTTATACCTAATGAGTTTATAGTTTTCAATTGAAATTCCACTTATTAATTGTTTATTATGCTGTTATTCATATATTTTTAGCTAATATTTAATATTATATTGATCTGATGAACTCATTTACTATGTTATCAATGAACTCTCATACTATGTGTTACATTGTTACATTGTAAATTAGGGTCATATTATGTTACTTATTTAGTTGTACTAGTTTTGCATATGTATATGTACCTTGAGTGTGAGTTTGAAATAAATTATCTTCAATCAATCAATCAATTTCCACTTTGTTTGTTAGTATTTTGTATGTCTCGATCAAATCCCCTCTCTCTCTTCTTTTTTCCAGGGTTGTCAATCCACAGTGATTTAGCCTTTCGATCCTCATAGGTTAGTTTATGATATCCCTTGATCATTTTTGTTGCGTCGTGTTACGTAGGGGGGGTCAAAAAAGTGCCAAAATCGCGTTACGTAATTTATGTACGGCCGCAGGTCATCGAGTTGTATGACTGATGATGACTAGCCGTTTACTATTTACAGTCTCTGCGTTTGCTACTGGAAATGAAATTAACATTTTGACCAATGACCATAGACTAATGCATTGACACTAGAGATAGAATGACGAGAGAGTCGAGTATTTTGGGACTTTGGACAATCGATATTGTTATTATTAAAACGCTATTTTAATATCGATGATTGGGTAAACTGAGATAACGGACTAAAACGTATGAAATTCGTCAATACCGCGAGAACGAAAATTGATAGCATACAAAAGCTCAAAAAGGAGGACATTTTACAATTTTTAGCTTTGCCGGGAGGACGGAGGACACGGACCTTAAAAGGAGGACATGTCCTCCTTTTGGAGGACGTCTGGCAACCCTATCTCTGCCGGGCCTATGTCTTATCTCGAAGGAATATTGCTGGAGTTCTAACGACCAACGCAGCAACTAAGCATTATGTCTTCCCATCTTGTGGATAAATGTCAGTGGACAAGGCACTGTCAGTGCCTGTCACTGTCAGGATAAATGTCAGTGGACAAGGCACTTAACAAGGCAACTCTTACAATTCAACTTTATGTGCTAACTATACATAACTATACACTATCAACCTAAGGGTAGAAATAACTTTATGAGCAACACTCATAATAAATACCTGTTGCTTTGGCACAACTTTTAAAAAACTCATTGGAATACTGATGGCTACTAAAATGTATATAGGTTTCCTTTCGGGTCTCATGAAATTTACATGGTTTAGAAACCACAACTGCTTTTGCTTATCCTTAGATTGGGGCTTTAGTTCCAGTATCAGAACCAATAATTCATATTTCAGTTGATTTGTGTTCTCCTTGGTTGTGTACTACTGGTTGTGTACTACTTTTTTATGCTGTGCTTGTCACGAATAAAGATGATTTTTATTAAAATACATTTAATAAGAAAGTAGTTGTTTGCAGCTAATGTTGATAGTGTTGGCCTATGAGTTTAGATATTTTGTGTAATCAAATAAATACCCCTAGACGTAGTAGCGAGACCGTTCGAGAGAAGAAGGCCACCAACATTATATATCTATAATATTAAAATCCTTATTCTGTATGTCTGCTACCTTCAAGCGTTCTCATTGGTTGACTATTGGTAGACGGTTTAGTCCTTACGTCGCGATGCGTTCGGTGGGCGATGTTCGAAGACGACGTTGCTATTGGTAACAATTGTTCGTACGTTTAGCACGGTTTAGTCGAGTCATTGCAGCGTCAGAGGGGTGGGCGTGCGACGACGTTGCAACGTACATTTTAACGTACACAAAAAATACGTGTACAGCGTCACAAATGGTCACAGTTGCGTGATTTTAACGTACATAGGCCTAATTATTAGGTGGCTCAGAGCTTGGCTAGGTGGTGTATGTACAGTACATCATTGAAACGTTGTTGAAATTCAATGATTGGGTTTTGTATTATTCAGCATGTATATATATATATATATATTCAATGATTGGGTAATACCTCACATGTGCAAAAAACAAAACTTTTTAGTTATTATCTCAATGTATCACTGAGGCATTGCAACAGCTTAAAATACATATTTTCCTTTCGAATTTAAGAACAAGTATATATATATATATACGTATATAAAATGCAAAAAAACAAAAATGAAAAATGTATATATATATATATATATATATATATATATATGTGTGTGTGTGTGTGTGTGTGTGTGTGTGTGTGTGTGTGTGTGTGTGTATTAATGTGTTAATACGCATTATCAATTCATGATTATCAATTATCAATTCATTATCAATTCATGATTTGACCGCCAGCGGGGTATTTTGCACTCAGATTAGTACATGCATCATCACTCGGAAAAAAACGAAGAAAAGAAAGCGGATATGGGTAAGACCATGGATAAGGTGCAGAGAGTTGCATGGTGCTTATACCATACCCTTTTCAAGAAACTTACAGCGACAGACCAACAGTCGTTTCACAATTTCGTGAGAATGGATTTTGCTGCATTCATAGAGTTTTGTTATCGCGAATTGAAAATGACATCGCAGAAGAAGACACCACAATGCGTCGGTGTATATCACCAAGTGAAAGACTGTGTATGGCTCTGCGTTTTTTAACAACCGGTAATTTTTGGAACAAAGTTATTACTTTACAATATCCCATAGGATAGGACGTTCAGCCAACTCGCTCAAAATAGTCAGATCATATTCTCTTTTACACAATTGAGATAATTGAGACGTCTTTTCTGTCAAATCACTGTTTATCGTTAATTTGGCGCTATAATCGTTGGCCTCGCACCTGATTGGCCGGTCATCTGAAAGTAGGTCAAGTGAAAACCGATGTTTAGCTGCAAACGGTATTGACCGTCTAAAGCCACGTACAACTCGCTCCCCCCACAGCCGACCGCGGCGAGTTGTATGCCCGTGGCCCAGCTGTCCATTAGAAACCAGCTTATCAGCCAGGCGGCCGCTGAATGGCGCTTTGTCCGCTTCATTGACGGCTGCGTTCCGCAAGTCAACGAACGCCTGTGGCGGAGTGTGGCCCAGTACCATAATAGATCAGGGCCGATAGCTGAGGGTAGCGTGTGTATGGACTATGGAAGGAAAGGTCCATAGTGTTTTGAAAAAGGATAGGGCAACTTGAGCACTTTAAGAAGAGCACCTTAGGAGGAAAGCACCCGGAGATAAGGAGAGCACCTTAAGGGAAAGCACATTAGGTGGAAATTACCAGTAGATAACGAGAGCAACTTAGTGGAAAGCAACCGGAGATAAGGATCGAGGCACCCTGAGTTTAAGCACCTTGAAATCGGCCGATCATTGCATTAAACGACGGAACCCAGAAACTTAACCAACGGGCGAGCGAGCGCGTGTACCAGAAGACAGAGGCTAATAGTGCAGGACCTCAAGCAGCGGTGCCTCCTGCAGCAGTACGCAGTACTACGCACTACACTCTCCGGCCTGCATTATATACTCTAGAAGCCGTAAAATATTATAATAATAGATCAGCTTGTCTTTTATGGTGCGCCTGACTTTTCACTGATAATACAGCTGTGCGCTCGAGAAAAAATGTTATCCATTACCCATCATTACCCAGTATCCACCCTAATGTACATTCAAATTAGAGCTGGGTCGATTACGATTATTTTTTACGATTACGATTATTTTCGATTATTTTTCACGATTACGATTTCGATTTTTTATATAATCGCGATTTCGATTTCGATGATTTCACAGTACCTTTAGAAACTGGCTCTCCCGCCATATTTTGCAGTATTCGGCAATCCTCTGTGTATCGATGTTCAGTTGGTCTTCAACAGGGATATTTCTACACCCCTAACCAGAGATGTAGCAAGTACACAATGCTTCAAGTACAAGTACAAGTACCTGGCCTCCGAGTACAAGTACAAGTACAAGTACTTGCATTCCAAAAATTCCGAGTACAAGTACAAGTACCTGGCCTCCGAGTACAAGTACAAGTACCTGGCCTCCGAGTACGAGTACAAGTACAAGTACCTGGCCTCCGAGTACAAGTACAAGTACCTGGCCTCCAAGTACTAGTACAACATTTTTGACATTTACATTTTTTCCGCTGACATTTTGTCCCCATGACATTTTCTACATGACATTTTGTCCGTGACATTTTGTCCTCGGACAGTTTGTCCGGCCACGAATAAAATTGACACTATTAGCATCTAAATATCATCACAGTTGCACTAAAAAAATAGAGATGATAGTCTTGCATCGGTCATATTAACCCTATGCGGTCTCGCGATCAAGCCAGCTTGGCTAAATAGCCGTTTAATTGGTGCGCCAGAAGCAGGCACACTAAGGTCTCTAATGGCTGCATTATACAGCCTGTTGAACTCCTTTCTATTAACTTCACTGTTCCAAAATACGATGGTATCAGTGGCTTCATCATAAATATCGTTGAGTTCCAGGTTCTTGGCCATCTGTGAGGATGTGCTTGTCATTAGCCTAAAGGAACAGCATTACTGGTACCATTGAAGTACATGTAGCCATAGATGTAGCAAGTACACAATGCTTCAAGTACAAGTACAAGTACCTGGCCTCCGAGTACAAGTACAAGTACAAGTACTTGCATTCCTAAAACTCCGAGTACAAGTACAAGTACCTGGCCTCCGAGTACAAGTACAAGTACTAAAAATTTGTACTCGAGTACAACTCGAGTACAAGTACAAGTACTACATCTCTGCCCCTAACACCCTCAATTTGAGGTCGACACCCCCTAAAATTCGGTAATGTGACAATGGTATGCATACAGAATGCATATTGATTAGCCCTGAAGGCCTGAACATCCTCAAACAGGCCTATTCAGAGGGGGGCCAGGAGGGCCATTCGGCCCGGGCCTCCATCATTTGGGGGCCTCCCTTTGTTTCCTTGTCTAGAATTCTGGGAGAGCTAGAAAGCAAGATAGCTACTACTAGAAGGGGCCTCACAATTTGGTGATGACTTTTTTGCTTTGTTGACAATTTTGGGATTTTGGGAAAGCTAGGAAGGTATTCTGCGGTCCTCAAAATTGGTGATTACCTTTTTTCGCTTGTCAAAATTTTAATTGTTGGGAAGGCTAGGAGAGGCCTCGAAATTCCAACTGGCCTGGGCCTCCTTCAGCCTCTGAAGGGGCCTGCCCCCAAATGGAGAAATACACCCCACAGCTTTTATCCTCGGATGACTTTTTTCCTTGTCAGACTTTTTGTGAGTCTATAAGGTTTTTTGATTGTCAGCCTTTTTCGGTAGAGACTTCCAAATTTCGACACCCCCAGATTTTCCCGACACCCCCAAATTCACAATCCTAGAAATAAACACACCCCAGATTTTCCCGACACCCCACCCCAATTCACAATCCTAGAAATAACCCTGGTCTTCAATCTCCTTAAAGGATCGAGCCTGGGTGGCAAGACCGATATCGTCAGCGTATCCAAACTTCCTGATGGTATCAGGTAAGTCGTGTGTAGGCCTATAAGCCTACAAATTGAATAGCATAGGTGCTAGAACTGAACACTGTGTTAGACCGTTTCGCTGACGTCTCCAGGAGCTGACATCTTCTCCCAAGTGAACTAAGAACCGTCTGTCAGAGATGAGTAATTCCACAAGTTGACAGAACCAGGGTGGCAAATTGAGCGAGAGTTTGTACATTAAACCCGCATGCCACACCGCATCGAAAGCTGCTGTCAAACCCAGAAAGATGGTGCCTGTCCTTATACACAGTTGAATCCATTTTCAATGAAAATCTGATAATCAACGGTAAATTGATCTTTCTTCGAATCGGAAATATTGTATAATATAACTTACGGGAATAATCGAAAATTAATCGCGATTTCGATTATTTTTTCAACGATTATCGATTATTTCGATTTATTTAATAATCGTGTCGATTTCGATTTCGTTTTACCAAAAATCGCGATTTCGATTACGATTTCGATTAATCGACGCACCTCTAATTCAAACACCAACAATGACAAGAAAATTGGATTAAAGAAAATTTAATCGAGTAAAATTTGAACAATTAATCGATTACTTATTTGTTAATACCCACAGCCCTAATATTTAACCCTGCTGTGCTGTTGGGGTCCAAACGGACCCCAACTGAAGGTTTTGGTACATGATTTTAGTAGATGTTGTATTAATTTGTTTTTCATATTTTATGAGTTCCTCGGCCAGTCCAAGGGCTACTCACACGCAACTGCAAAATTTTTTTATAATCACCCCCCACCCTCTGAGAAGTCAAATATACATCCATGCTGTTGGGGTCCATTTAGACCCCAAGTAAAAGATCACCTTTGTTTGCATTTCATAATGTCTAAATTACCCATTAGATTTGTGCAGTAGAACAGAATGCTTACTTTGGCATTCTGTTCCTGGCTGGAGTGTATAGATCAGGAGTAGAGGCAGCGGAAGAGCTGTGGGAGAGTAGTACTGGTCGACACATATTTCGAGCAGTCATGAGCCGACAGAGATTTCATGACATCACCAGAGCACTAATATTCGATGACAAAGAGACTAGATCAGCAAGACGTAACAGAAACAGACTGGCGCCCATACGTGAAGTGTTTGATTTGTGGTTTGGAACGCTATCCATATGTTCGTACCGTACGAGAATTTGACCGTCGATGAGCAGCTTGTTACTTTTCGAGGACGGTGCTCCTTCAGACAATACATGAAATCAAATCCCGCAAAATATGGGCCGAAGCTGTGGGTTTTATGCGACTCAAGCACCAGGTATGTATTGAACATTCAGCCATATGCTGGTTGGGCTGCAGGTCAGCTATCTGAGAAGAATCAGGGAGAACGAATCGTGAACGACCTGGTTGAAGTTGTCAAAGGATCAGGTCGAACTACATCGATCAATCAATCAATGAACTTCTGTGGTGCCACTATCATAATGCCCAGGGCATCAGCCGAAGGCGCACCAAATCCAAATAGAATTAGAGCCAGGTCAATCCAGAAGATCAGTCAGTACAGTATATAAGTATATAAGTATATACAGTAACAACAGATAATGCTTGCTCGACAGTTGATCACGAAGAAACTAAGTTTGATTGGAACACTGCGAAAAAAATAAACCGAAATCCCGCCAGAGTTCTTACCTGCACGCACTCGTGGAGTCAACTCGTCATTGTTTGGTCACCGCGATAATTTGACTCTGATCTCATGCGTACCAAAGAAATGAAAGACGCATTCTGCTAAGCTCCTTGCACCTGGATGTAGCAATACCAAGTCGTGACGACAAAAACCTCAGATAATACTTGAATATAATGCCACAAAGGGTGGTGTCGACATTGTTGACCAGATGGCATCCAAGTTTTCGACAAAGAGAAAGACAAATGCCGGTAGGTAAAACTGGTGATAATTTTTACACATAACCTGCTTATTTCACTCGGTAATATTGTTGTCTAACATAAATAAAAATTTTATGTATAATTGGTTGGCTTAGTAAACTTGGTGATAAATTTTGGCACATAGGCCTTTACTCCATCTGTCTTTGCCCTGGCTTTCCAACTATATAGGCTTACACTGGTTCTGTGGTGTGCCAAATTTCTAAATATTCTCAAACAAAGTGCTGTTTGTTGCTATGTTTTAGATGGCCCATGATACACTTATACAATATCCTAGATATTTCTGCTGTCAACCCCTTCATTATTTGGACTCATCTGAATCCCACATGGAATCAAAACAAGCTTCATAGTAGACGCCTGTTTTTGAAGGCACTAGGACTTGCTCTTGTCCAAGAAGATCTGCATGTGAAACTGCAGCTGCCTAATTTGTCTCGAGATCTGCACAGCATCATTCGACAGTCACTGGCCGACAAAAAGCCAGCTAGTGAAGAAAATCAACAACAGTACTTTGCCAGCATTGAAATTGGAGGCAAGAGAAAGCGAGGACGGTGCGATAAAATGATGCAGTTTTGTTTGTTCACAGCACAGTAAAGTGCTGTGGAAAACTTGCAGTACAAAATGACATGCCTATTTTGAACATGATTAACTGAACCTAGAAACAGTCATTGCATTTTCAATGTAAAATGAACATTTGATGATGTATTCTGTCATTATAAAATTGTGGGGTCCGTTTGGACCCCAACAGCAAGAGTGTTACCCTTTTAGCGATAGCATAGCAGGGTTAAATAATTTATTCCAATATCTCTAAATTTTACTTGGTTTTCCATGTTATCATTATCAGTTATCACCTATTCTATCAGTTACTTTTTTGCCATACAGCAATAATAATGAATAATGTCAATAAAACAGCCACACTGACATAATTTATACTATTTTATTGATTTGCTTGCTTAACCAACTATACTTAAGCACAAAATAAGAGGCTACAAAAACATCAAATTGGAAATTTAAAAAACAGAAAAAGATACAGATCCTAAAGAGCTTGCATCAACTGAATACATGTACATCTAACATTGACAACATCAAATGCAATAGCATACTTCATTCTGTTAAATGCACAGTTGTAAGATGTTCCATTTTAATAAGTGAACTGAACTAAAAATCCTTAGCAATCGAGGTCAATTTGATGTTGGTAGAGCTAGTTGAGCATGATAAAAGGTTTTTTGAAAATGCCATTTCCCTTAATTTTCAGCATTTTTATAAGTTTCGAATTGCAAAAGCAACATATGAACAATTTATGGCTTTGCTATAGTTTTTCAGTTGCCTTGGACTTGTTAAACAACTACTCTGAATACTATTAGTCCACAGTATGACTAAGAGTATCAGAGGTTAAAGATCCATTTCTTCACACTCATTCACTTTGATAGTCATGACTGCAGCTGCTTCAGGATTGCATGAATTGGATAACCATCTACAAACAACATCAAATGCAGTTCCATAAATGAAATAGACCTTAAGACAGAGGTGTATGCTTTTAATTCAGTGTCTCGCAAACTTTTTACCTCGCGGCACACTAAACAGAACAAATTTTTTTCACGGCACATTCTTCATAAAATTACAAAACCAACCAACAATTTATTAAATTGAGTGTTCTTTATTAAGGAACTGCCGGGTCTGCAGTCACATATAATGATATGTAGATGTAACAAACGCGAAAGTAACGTTCATAGACTGTAGATTCTCGCCGTTGTTTTCCTTAGTGTCGTTTTCACCTTGCATTTTCTCAGATCTTGCCAAAAATTTATCCATTTCAAATTTCATAGGGCTAAATCTCGGTAAAAGCATCAAATTCAACTGTTACTATACTTATAGTTACCCTACTATTGCAACATCTCAACACATGCAATGTAATAATTTCAAAACGGTAATTGGGTCAAATGTATCCTTGCGCTCAGACGCTGTTGTTTTTACATTGTAAAGGTCGCAAGGACGGTGACGTCAACGAAAAGACGTTAATTTCTGGCAGTTGTATCGTTGCGTTGCGCAACGTTATATAAAAAAATGGATGTCCGATATATTGTATTGTAGGCTGTGCCGCAGGCTGGTGTGAGGTTCTATATATGACGCCATTTTTACACTTGCTCATCCGGCAAAATTTTTAGGAAGGGAACAAAAAAATTAAAATAATAGTAAAATTCTGAAATTCTTTCACGGCACAGCTGGAATCTCTAGCGGCACACTAGTGTGCCGCGGCACACAGTTTGCGAGACACTGTTTTAATTTTATTAACCCCTTTACCATCCATTTATATTTTGAATGCTGACCCCATAGCAGCCATTTAATTTAGGAAAAGATGCTCATCAAAACTTAATACTGTATTTTTTAAAATTTACAATATCTCTTGATAATTTAATTTACAATATCTCGTGCTATGAAAGCTACGAAGGTGAGGTATACACCATTGTTTTAGCATTTTTATTGCTCTTTCTAGCCATCCGTTCCGAAAAAATTTGTGGGTATGGTCCACCCTACTGCCTAAAATAGCACCCTTCCCCAAATTTTTTTCAAACCTCATGAGCAAAAATTTTTGAGTGGTAATCCTATTTGGGTGAGCAGTAAAGTTGTATGAGAATGTCAGTGGAACAAAATCAAATAGTTTGAAAATTGGATCACTTTTGGTAGAGATATCTTACTCCTAACCTGAACACCCCTTTGTCGGAACATGTCTTACTTTGTAAACGCACGTGTGTCTATAAGACTAGGATCAAAATCCCAAAGATATCACACATAAATATGAAATAAATGCTGGTATCTATCAAATAAATACATATCTAAAGGTTATTGGCATTATGATGGGTTAAGGCATCATAGTTGGACCCGTTGGTTTACGAATGGCTCCGAAATTTGCATGATGCCTTTAGCCGTCATAGCCGTTTAACGGCAGTTAATGCTTAACGCCTACAGATGTCAAAGCCGGTAAAGGGTTAATACTACTCACACAAAATTGATTTAACAGGTCCCTTGAGCTTCAAAACAAAGATATTAACAACCACAGAATAAAGCAAGGGTAGAAAACTGTCCCAAATTCTTTTAGACCGCCGGGTAGTGTGGTATTTGTAGGAGAAAGCGGAAAATTCCTGGTCATTGCCTACAGACTTACCTGCTCTTTAACCTCCTTGGCATTAAATTCTTTGGCACTTTTCCATTCAGAAAGCGTTGAATTGCATTTATTACATTGCTTCTGAAGGACATACCCAGTAGTACCCACCTGTCAGACCAGTCATTGTTCCCCTGGTTTTGCCTAAGGCTAAAATGCATATACGTACAATCATTGGACACCTGAATGTGTCAATAATAGAGGCACACTATTCAATAGGGGCCAGAGTGTTCACTTGCATACCTCGTTTTGCAAAAGAACAATGAAGCAAATTACCCCTTTTATGTGGTCATGTCACAGAAGCTATTAAATGGGTGGTCTCAGCCACCCCCAAATGCCTGTAGATGCGAACGCATACCAGCGTACGCTCTTACCAGTAAGGAGGTTAAATACATGCTATATAAAGAGCAGAGAAGTCTGTAGGCAATGACAAGGAATTTTCCACTTTTGTGAGGGGGTGGAATTGAAGACTAGACATAGTGACAAAACTATGCTAGTTTTTGGGCATAGTTTTCTAAAATTATATCACCACCATAGTAAATAACAGTCTCCTTTAATTTAAATGCTGAAACATGCAACAACTTTTGTCTGCCGTCAAATGAAAATCAATCAAATCAGTCTTATTATAGCACAGTCGTGGTGAACCTATGGCACATGCGCCGCAGCCAACATGCAGAGCCTTCTCTGCCAGCACACAACTAAAATGTATTAGACTATCATTTCCTGTACCAATGATCACAGTGAAAATGATACTATGTACCGGTAATTGAAATAAGTTGTTTCATATGTTCATGAATGTTTCCCTTACTTATTTCCTAAGAGGCATCATGTTTTTACAAATAGATTTTACACTATACTTCAATGTACTGAACAAACAACTACAAGGCTTTGGGAAAATTGCAAAAATGATGTTTAGTGATATCAAAACATCTGAAAGAAAACTGCAGGATTTGGAAAGAGGGCTTCCAAGTCATCATCATGTTCTCTGTCCCGACTCCCGAGGCAGGTTCAGGGCTCCATTGTTTCCAGACCCTCTCTGTGTCTTGCTTCTTATTTGATTTCTGCATAGGTCTTGTGGTGCTGTGAATCTGTTTTCATCATCCAGTCCAGTAACATATTCCTGGGTCTCCCTTCCTGATATACTTCCCTCAATTGTATCATTCTCACTACCCTGATGACGCTATGCAAGCAGCCGAATTATTGTCTAATGGTATTGGACAAATTCAGGAATGGCTAAGCGCGAATAGACTTAAATTAAATCCATCGAAGTCAGAACTGATATGCTTGGGACAGACATGGCAGATCAAAAGAGTAATGCTTGACGGAGTCTGATCAGATTCTGCGCTCAAAGGTCGTTCAGAATCTAGGCGTGTTCCTTGATGAAGATCTGTCAATGGCTGATCACATAAGTAGGGTGGTATCACGAGGTTTTCTTGAATTGCGTAAATTAAGATCGATAATAACCTCAGTGACGCGTGAGGTGGCATTGACGCTGGTTCATGCGTTGGTCTGCACACGGTTAGACTACTGTAATAGTCTACTGGCTCAAATTAATGTCACACAGTTAAAGAGACTACAATCATTGCAGAACGCAGCTGCTCGGTTGATAAACTGAGACTTGAATGAACCAGCACATTTCGCCAGTTCTTCGTGAATTACACTGGCTTCCGGTGATCTCCATAGTAAAGTTTAAAATTATCTCTTTGGTGGACAAATGTCTTCGTGGAGATGCACCGGAATATCTGCAAACTGAATGTAGGCTTGTTCGATCATCTGATAGGGCTCATGGATTAAGATCATGTGACACGCGATTACTCGCCATCTCTCGGACTAATTCAAAATTCGGTGATCGTATGTTCTCGAAGCTTGGCCCAGCCTACTGGAACACTCTTTCATCAGAACTTTGAGATCGAATTACTACACGGGACATTTTTCTATCGAGACTGAAGACGTTTCTTTTTGAACAATCAGCAGCGGTGCATTAGTGTTTTAATGCGCTTCGTAATGTTCTATCTATCTATCTATCTAATTACTGTTCTGAGTAATGATTCTCCTCTTAATCAGTGATGTTAACAAGGACCGACCCCCAAGGACGAGGACTTACCCTTCAAGCACAAGACCACAAGGACTGACCTCTAAGGACAAGGATCAAGGACAAGAACCGACCTCTGTCAGATAAAAAAGTCAGAAACAAAAAACAAAGACAATTTCAATTCGAATCACAAAATTCGAAAAGCAAAAAAGGAATGTTGTAAAACATAATCTAGTCAACAGCAATGTTGCATTTTAAATAAACAAGTGTTTCCAACAGCTGATCAGTCATACGCGCACGATGAGGTCTAATTATGAGACCACTTTGCAAAAACACTCGTTCAACTGGAGCCGATGTCGCAGGGCAAAAAAGAATTTTGCTCAAGAATAAACTCCTCTACTGGCAGACATGGGTCAATTACAATTATAATTCAATTGTAATTAATTACATTTTGCCAATGTAATTGTAATTGTCATGTGTGTAATTGTAATTGTAATTGAGCTATTGTAATTGATTTACCCAATTACAGGAATGTGAGTTTTATAAGTTCTAATAGCGTATTAGCATGTATGAGCCGAAGTCTTGTCAGTCTATGAATGTATGGCAGTGAATACATTGGATGGTTAGTGAATTGTCAAAGCACAACGGTTATATATTGGTAAATGGACTCACTGCTCTGGTCAGGGTCAGTTGCCATGCAAACATTTACTTACCGGCATTTACTTTTTACTGCCTTTCAAATTGGAAGGGAACCAGCTTATCATTTGTCTACTTCCTGTGTTCTGTGGCTGCGATTTTTTGTGAATAAAAGTTTAATGCCAGTAAAGATGAGCGTAAATCAAGCAGGAGTAATATGGAATTATTTTGAAAAGTCTGATGACTTTAATAATGCTGTTTCCAATGCAAATGTTAAAGTGAAGTGCAGGCTGTGTGGTGAATTAGTGTCATGCACGAAAAAGGCTGCTTCGAATTTGTTGACTCATTTGCGGGTTTGTGAAACTTTGTGTTACGGATTTTTAACCCGTTGCAGGGGGATTTAATTTTTTCAAGTCGTCCCCAATCGGGGTATTTAATTTGGAGGACAGGCGTTCGTGTGAAAATGTGAACATACAAGTTTTAAACTTACTATATTTCAGGCTACATAGAAGCTATAAAGATGCGGTTTGCACCGTTGTTTAGCATTTTTATTGCTCTTTCGAACCATCCGTGCCAAAGAAGGAAATTTTGGGGTAGGGTCCACCCTACAGCCCAAAAATAGAACCCTCCCCAACATTTTGGTCAAATTTTGTTCCAAGCCCAATAGCAAAATTTTTTCCACGGTAACCTCCAAACTGTGAGCGAGAACATTGTAAAGGGGTGTAATTGGAACAGAATAATGCAAAAATTTTGAAGATTGGACAAAATTTGGAGTATTTATGCTTTTTCAAACAATATTACTCATTGCTCGAAGAAATGACAATTTTGCGAACAGATTTTCAATCTGAAAAACCGAACAACTCAGTATATTTCAGGCTATATAGAAGCTAGAAAGATGCGGTTTGCACCGTTGTTTAGCATTTTTATTGCTCTTTCGAACCATGCGTGCCAAAAAAGAAAATTTTGGGGGTAGGTCAACTCTACAGCCGAAAATCGGAACCATCCCCCCAAAAAATTTAAAAGCGCAATAGCAAAAATTTTCAGCGGTGACCTCCCAACTATGAGCGCGAAAGTTTTAGGGCGGTGTAATTGGAACATAATAGTGCAAACAATTTGAAGATCGGGCCAAAATTCGTGGAGTTATGATTTTTCAAACCTCAGACTTGAGATTTTTCAAGGCATTTCAACGCAAAATCCCAGTATTTGGACGATCAATGACTAGTTCTTTTGCTTATATAGTCAGTAACAGCGAAGAAAGTGCTGCCATCTATCGAATGGATAGTAAACTAAATCGAAAAGTTACTCCAGGAGTCCCGGAGCGGTTTAAAACTGCAATGTCCGATGGTTATGTGGCGCACCGTTTTAAGACGGCTTTACCCTTTAGGATATGGTTTTTTGCCGCCGTTTATAGGCGGCGTTGCCCGGGAACGGGTTAAATAGGTCGTAGCATATAAATTTGTTGAACTAATTTATGTTAATTATTTTAGACACTTAAATTTTTTAAAGAAGCAGAAAGAGGAATGAAAAGTAATTGTAATTGTAATTGGTCCCAATGTAATTGGCTGTAATTGTAATTGCAATTGACAAAAATCCGTATAATTGTAATGTAATTGTAATTGCTTAAAACGTAATTGACCCATGTCTGTCTACTGGTAGTATAAAGGAAACAATGACTGAGAATTATTTAGAGTAACTCAAAGCAAATACAGTAAGCAAATATAAATCCACATACTACTCTTACCTTGGAACATAATTACCAGAACAATTGAAAATGGTATACAAGTAATTTGGTCCTTATAAGGATTTTTCAGGGACTAAGTTACAAGGACCAGGACAGATCTGCAAGGAAGAGGATAAGGACGAGGACCGAGCCCCCAAGGACGAGGATAAGGACGAGGACTGACTCCCCAAGAACAAGGACAAGGACTTCAAGTTGGTCCTTAAGGAGTCCTTAAGGACAAGGACCAGGACAAGGATTAACATCACTGCTCTTAGTATGTGTCCAATCCAGTTCCGCTGTCTTTTTTTGATGGTGCTGATTATCAATCTTTGTTCGTCCACCATCTGTAGTAATTCATCATTTGTTTTCTTGTCCGTCCACTTGATGTTTTCCATTCTTCTCCATATCCACATTTCGAATGCTTCCAGCTTTTGTATGTCCTTCTTCTTGAGAGTCCAGGTTTCTGAGGCATATAAAGTGACACTCTATATTAACGTTTTTATCAGTCTCTTCTTTAGTACTCTATTTGTGGCTCTGGACATGAAAAGGGCCCAGATCGTCTGAACTACTTTTATGTAAAACAGCCAAAATAGTACTTGAGGTGAAAATTTTCAATTTGTTTTTTTATTGAAAATGCTTTAAAAATGATTTCTTTTTCAAACTATCATGCTTTTTTATGAGAAAACCAAACGTTAGTCACATTTGTGTATACATTTTGTTTATATAGAAAAGGGCCCAGATGGTCAACTGAACTTCTCAGCCTCTAAGCTGGCCTTGCCCTGTGAATAAAGTGACATAATGTCTATTAATAGCTTACTACATCATAGAAAGGGCAAACCAGCCTGCCTATGGCGTAAGGATACATCAAAACAAACGAATGTACATGCGTTTAATTGGTATAGTGATAATAGCCAAAGTTACAGCATGGTCTGTTGATTGCTTTTGTCTATGAGCCCTACATGGCTGAAATACATTAAAAGTGACTTTTATGTACTTTGTCATGTTATGAATGTGTAATACATGTTTTTTGTTAAGCGTTATTGCCTGTATTTGACATTAAACACATTAAGTTTCATCTAACGGAGAATCTAGGTAACCCATTAGGCCAGCTGGGGCATTTAAAAATGGCCATTATTCAATGTTGTAGGTAGTGATTATGGCTGAATCTCAACGATTATTGGCGACGGACGATGCCTGACTGCTAAATCACATTTTTCCTATCAAAGTTACCGGTATGGCGTATGATAATATGCCATAACTTCTCTCTGTGTTCTCGTGTACACGTGCTTCAAGTATTAGTTATTTTCAAATACAGTTTTCTCAAAATAACGTTTTTTGGTATTTTTTATTATAGCAGTGCAATTCATAATGAAAATGTGGTAAATTTTGGCTTTATGGACTAAATTTCGACAGCTGTAATACCCAGCAGTATGTTAGAACACATAACTCCAAACTGACCATTTGGACCCTTTTCATGTCCAAGGTCACATTTAGCCCTCCTCTTACCAGTTCTCCTCTGTCCAAAAAGGCTTGTTTTCACATCGCTATTCTTCTCTTTATCTCCTCCTGGCATCTGGAATCTTCTGTTATTAGGCTCCCAATGTAGCAGATTTGTGTAACCTGTTCCAGTTCTGTTCCATCAACTGTTAGGTGAATCTATGAAACCATGATTTCTGTTTTTAGAGTGTTTATTTTCATGCCATATTCTTTTGATGTTGTATTTAGTTTGTCCATTATTCTTTGTAGTTCTCTTTTACTCCCTGTTAGCATCGCTTGATCGTCTGCAAAACGTATGGCTTGTATCATTTTCCCTCAAATGTTTATTCCTGCTCTTTCTTCCTCTAGTGCCTCTGTTATTAGTTCCTCAATGTAGATGTTGAATAGCAGCGGTGATAGCGGCCAGCCTTGTCGCGATCCCCTTCCGATTTCTCCGGTCTCCAAGTTATCATTCCCAATCCGTATTTGTATTGTTTGTTCCATGTATAAATTCCTAATCAGCCTTCTGTCCCTCCATTCAATTCCTAGTCTTTTCAATGCTTTAAATAATTTAGGCCATTGCATTCGGTCAAATGCCTTTTCATAATCAACAAAACATACACATCTTTTCCATATTCAATGTTTTTTTCACCTATGACCCTCATCAACCGGTGGCATCTCTCGTGCCTCTTCCTCTCCGGAATCCAAATTGATCCTCTCCCAGATGATTTAAAGCCTCTACTTCTGCTTCAATTCGCTCTTTCATCACTTTTAACAGGATCTTTGATGCATGGCAAATGAGGCTTATTGTTCGAAAGTCTCAACAATTTTTGCATTTGCATTCTTTTCTATAGGCATCATTATAGATTCTTTGAAGTCTTTCGGCCATTCTCGAGTCTTATAAATTTCTTGGCATATCTCTACTAATTCTTTTGTTGCTTCTTCTCCCAGACATTTAAACATCTCTGCCGGTATTTCATCAACTCCGACAGCCTTGTTGTTTTTCAGTTCTTTTATTGTTTCTTCTTTTAGTAGTTCAGGTCCTTTGTCTTTTACATCTTCTTGTGGTTCTAATGGGATTTCTTCAGGTCTTACTTCTTTGTTATATAATTCTTTGATGTATTGCTTCTATCTTTTCCTAACTTCTTCTTTATTCGTCATAAAATGCCATCTTTATCATTGATCACCTCATTTGATCTTCCTCTTTTTCCTCTCTTACAGAGTTTCTTCACTTTGTCATATACTAAGACATGTCTTCCTTGTTGTTGTAGTTCTTATAGTTCTATGCATTGTTGTTTCCACCATTCCTCTCAGGCTTTGTGTGTTTCTCTTCTCAGTTCGTTGTTTAGTCTTTTATATTCTTTTCTGGCCTGATCTGACTTGTTGTTTCCATTTCCTTCTTTCATCCAATTTCTCAATCATTTCTTTTGTGATCTAAGGCTTTCTAGGGTCTTTATCTGTTTTGTGTTCTAATATCTCCTTGGCCTCTTCTTTTATTATTTCTTTCAGCTTCTCCCATCTTGTTTGTTTCTGTTGTTCCTTCAGTGTTCTGTTCTTTTACTTTGCTGTCCACTCTTATAGCCAGCAGTTCCCCTTTTTTCTTCAAGTCTTCCCTTCCCTGTTCCATTGTGTTTTCTTCATCTTCCTCCTTCTTATTGTTTTAAGTCTGAGGTCTATTTTCATTATCACCAAGTTATGGTCGGTATATGCATCTGCTCCTGGTAGGGTATGGGCATTCTTGATGCTATTCTTGTATCTTTGTTTGACCATGATGTAGTCCAGTTAATCAGTGGCGGCTCTAGGATTTGGCAAGTGGGGAGGCCGTTGTGGTGGCAACTTCTAATCATGGGGGCCAACCATTTGTTGTTTAATGTATGTAGCATTAAGTATAGAGTCCCAACTGGGGGGCCACCGGGGGGCCAGGCACTCAATCGGGGGCACGGGCCCCCCTGGCCCCCCCCGGTGGAGCCGCCACTGCAGTTAATATCTTTCCCCCTCTCCAGGCATCATCCATGTATATCTTCTCCTCATGTGATGTTTAAAACAAGTGGGCAGCTGAAATAATTTTCAAATCTAAAACTGTGTTTAGAAAATTCTGCACCATTTTCACACAATTCTTCAAACCATCAGGAAATCTATGAGGAATTATCGAGCATTGTAATAGCAGCAAAAAAATTTCTAACAGATTTCTACTATTGCTGTCCAACGATTAATTTATTTAATCGCGATTAATCGTGCGGTTAAAATTATTAATCGCGATTAATCGCATTTCTTTAGCAACGTTATTCTGGTCCCGAAGTAGTAAGTTTCTTTAGAGAATATGAGGCAATTAATTATGATGCGATTAATTTTTTAATCACGATTAAAAATTAATCGCGATTAACAGATTAATGCGTTAATCGCGATTAAAGGACAACACTAATTTCTACAGTTATGTCATATGGAGACATTCCTGCATTTTCTTATTTCTCCAGATATATCTAAGCTTGAAGAACTTGATCTTTCCTGCTTACAATGGTTAGATTTTGAAAATCTGGAAATGGAGCTATTGGAATTTCAAGAAAGCTCTACGTAGAAAAGAAAATTCTATGACTTGCATGCATCACTTGAGAAGACAGAGTGCGGAGAGATCACAAAGGACAGCACAATAATTGATAGTTATGAAAATGAAATCCTTAAAGCATGCACTTCTCTGCCAAATAAGTTTAAATCTACGAAAACATTTGGGGTGCTATTCTTACTTTGTTTGGATCATCCTATGCTTGTGAACAGCTGTTTTCAGCTTTGAATTATATCAAATGTGAGTCCTGCTTGTGTTGCTCTTGAAGTATGAGCCAAGGTTTGACGAATTATCAGTATGTATACAACAGCATCACTCCCATTACTTGTGCGAAATCAATCTTTTACCTCCTAATAAGCAGTTTTTTGTATAATTGAAAACTATCTTTTTTCTTTTAACCCGTTCACCATGCACGACGGCGCAGCCACATTGGTAGCTATCTTTCACTATTCGTGCGTGACGTGGCTGAGCCATCCTGTAAGTTTCGTAATGGTTCATCATTTGGGTAAAACGTCTGAGACAACGTCTTATGCTATAAATCGCTTTAGTATCTATCCATTCGCTAGATGTCACCTAATTTTTAGCTAGCTTTGCTCTAGTTGCAAGATAATATGTAATCTTTGGACCTTGGAGTCAGACTGTCTCAGACCAGGGGCTGTGTATCGGGTTAGAATTGGTGTATCTTTAGCAAATGTAGACCGATCTTCAAAATTTTTGAACTATTCTGTTCCAATTACATCCCCCTACAACTTTGTCGCTCACACAAGTGGGGTCACCGCTGAAAATATTTTGCTATTGAGCTTTAAAAAAAACTCAACGCAACGCGACTGTGGCAAACAGGAGATACACAAACCGACGCTCAAGGTTTGGCAAACTCTTCAATCTCCGAAACATATCCGATGAATTTTAATATTCAACCTGCAAATAAACTGCGAATTTAAACACACTAATTAATTAAATCAAATTCAATTTAATCGCCAGACATTTAAACAACTGATAAATTTGGGGAGGACGTCCTATTTTAGGCTGTAGAGTGGACTCTACCCCAAATTTTTTTTGGCACGGATGGTTAGAAAGAACTATAAAAATGCTAAACAATGGTGCAAACATCATCTTTTTAGCTTCTATATAACCTGAACTATACTGAAATGTTTGATATTTCAAATTGCAAAATTTTTGCAAATTTGTATTTTCTCTGAGCAATGAGTTTTAGGGTTCAAAAAATTTGGTAACTACCCCAAACTGGGTCCGATCTTTAAAATTTTTGAACTATTCTGTTCCAATAACACCCCCCTACAACTTTGCTGCTCACACAAGTAGGTTCACCACTGAAAATTTTTTATTAAAATTTTGAGGGGGTCCTATTTTAGGCTGTGGAGTGGACTATAGCCCCAAAAAATTTTTTCGGCACGGATGGTTAGAAAGAACAATAAAAATGCTACACAATGATGCAAACCTTATCTTTTTTGCCTCTACATAGCCTGAAATTTAGTAAATTTAAGACGCATATGTTCATAGTTCAGATGAACGCTTTTTTCCAAAATTAATTACCCAGATTGGTAACATCTTGTAAAATTTAATTTCACGGTGAACAGGTTAAAGACATGTATGAGTTGTTTTGCTAAACCAAAACCTCTGTATTTAGGTTTAATTTGCGTTGGCACTTTGTGATAAATAAATGGGCTTTTGGCAGAACTTCGGACACGCGGTCCCTAAAAGGTTCGCCATCACTGGTATATCAGACCTCAAATTAAAGAAACATTAAAATCACATTCCCAAAGAATAATTTCAAAAATATATACTATATTGTGTACAGCTGAGGAATAACATGATATTAATGGTGAAATATCAAATAATATAATATAATAATATAATAAAACTATATAATAAAACTGCCTTCCAATACATTAAATATTAATGGTGACTTATCAAAACACTGATTTGGAGCGTGACACTTTATGGATAGGAAACAGGGACTCTAAGAAAAGAGGACATAACAAGCCTAGAGGACCTTGAAATGTGGATCTGGAGAAAAATGGAGAAGATCAGCTGGACAGAACATAAGACAAACGAAGAAGTGCTGAAACAGGTGGAGGAAAAGAAAGAGATGATCAACACAATAAGAAAAAGACAAAATACCTGGATGGGACATATAATGAGAGGAGACTCACTTCTAAGGGAAATAATAGGACAACTAGAGGGGAAAAAGACCAAAGGAAGACCACAAGAGATTCTACTTGACTGGATGATGGAAAAGGACTATAAAGACTTAAAGGAGAAAGCTATGAACAGGAATGAATGGCGAAATTGGAATACAAAACCTGCCTAAGGGCAGAATACTATGAAGAAGAAGAATGGTGAAATACTAAAGAGAGAGGCAGGAGAAGAGAACTATTTCTCTATTATAAAACTGCCTTCCAATACATTAAATATTTTATTAAGCAATAAAAGAATTGAAATTTAGCAAAATGCATTATGCTATTTTAAAACTAATTTCTAAATCTGACATTAGTATTTAAATAAGGCTTGTTGTGAATAAGAAGAGAAGAGAGAATGCCAGAAGGGAGAGGATGGAAGAGAGCTGCACAGATCTGTACATATATGGCAATTTTGGATACAAGAAGCTGGCAAACCACACATACAATTCAATTCTTAGGTCAGGTCAGGTTTTCATCCTCCAGCTGTGTCCAGCTATCGACTTCTCTATGACGTCTCTCCAAAGTTCTCTGTCCTTTGCTATTTCTTCTAAAGTCATTCGGTGTTTAACGTCAGTTTTCCATTGAGGTTCAGCCCTGCTGTCGTGTGCACATCCTCTTCCAATCCATCCATCCATTGTCTTTTTGGTCTTCCTTTAGATCTTGCCTCAGGTTTGTAGTTGAAAATTCATTTTGGGTTTCTTATTTATTCCATTCTGAGTATGTGTCCAGTCCATTTCATTCTTCTCTTTCTGATTACTTCCATGATGCTCAGTTGTAGTGTTTTCTCTCTAACTTCTTCATTTGTTATATGTTCTTTGTATCCAATCCTTAGTATTCTTCAAGCAGGGCTATTTTTGGAAAAATTTTTGGAACACAATAGAATATTTTCGGGAACGCAATAGTCAGAATTCAATTGTCAACATGATGTAGCAGCCAAATAGTTAGGCCTACTATAATTACTATAATCAATAAAACATTAAATACATACATACAAAATTTAGAACTATATAAGTTCTAAATTTTCTACATATGAATGTAATGTTGCAAAAAATATCAGTCTTCAGATTTTCCGGAACGTCGTTCTGCCTTGTTCTGGCACAAAAAATGCCCTGCTTCTAAGCCCTTATTTTTTTCTCCAATTCTTTTTCTATTGTCCAAGATTCACATCCATATTGTATTGGTATTACACAAGTGTTGAGAATTCTTATTTTTGTTTGTAATTTCAATTCTTAGGTCAACGCATATTATGAAAAAAATTGCAGCATCATAACTTTCAATGTAAAAGAAATTTTTCTGATAGCAATTAGTTGCTTATCACAATCAGTTGCATTTGAGTTACCAGTAGATTGAACACTTGAAGCATAACATCTGATCTGAGTAAAACTAGAATCTGAAATAAATTTATTAGCAGAAACTCACTTATCAGAAAGTAACAAATTATTTGCTGGTGAATCTGACTTGAATGCAGAATAATCAGGAGATACTTTTTCTTTTTGTGTAATTGAGTTTTCATCATTTGTTCCTTTCTTTCCAGCCTCCAAAAAGTTGTTTAACACATTTGGACCTAAATTTTCTGGTGGCTTCCATAAGACAATCTGCATAGAAGATTTTACTCTGCAATAAACACATATAAATCACCTGCAAAGCAAATATAAAATACTGATAATCAGAATATTAAATCTCAAGTGCAGCCATAAAGCATTTAAACAATACTTAATGTCAGGATAATGGTGGGTTATACAGCAAACATCATATTTGAGATGCTAATACGCTGAGTATTGGACATGGTGTCTTTTGCTGGCTAGTTTGTGGATGATGTTTCCATTTTGATACTTTCAGTTCATCCGACATTCATTGGCTTGTTTAAATGTCTCATAAACTTAAAATTTTTATTCGCTAATATATAAACTATGCTGTACTTTAAACAAAAGCCCATATACAAGCATAACAATTATTGAAATGTCAGTTGACAAGAAGCTTGAAAATGAATTCCACGACTGATCAACAAAGTTTCTGGAAGGTTCCAGTAGACAATCCTGAAAGTTCCCAAACTATGCAGCATTTTAACTTGATGTTGAATATCCAATTTTTCCTTTTGAACATTTTGAATGGTTAGAATTTGTTAAGAACTGTAACAAGAGCAAAGTATCTTCAACAGGAATATTTCCAGTTTACATTATTAATTTTCCACCAGATTTCAGTTCTTGATATTCATTATGTTGCAGAATATTTTATTTTCGCATTTCAATTACTATTAAAGCATTTGCTATGTTTCCTAAAATAATAACTTCTGTTTCCATTGCATCTAACACGAATCACTATAGAATTCACAAAGTCTGCTTTTGGGCAGGCTATCCTCATTCCCTGTCCATAAGAACCTCATAGATGAATGAATGTTTACTTTCAAAGAATTCAATGTTTAGAACAGGTATACTGAATGATGCCACTTACACTTCTTCAAGAACAGCTTTAGGAAGAATTTCTTTGGTTTTCATCCCAAACTGAAGCTCACTGCAGAGTTCAAGCTGATAATTTCCATTCAGTCCAAATCTACAACTTTCCTGTTCTAAGTAAGAAGGAGGAACATTTCCAACATCAAGACATTCAGGCTGAAGTGATGTGCTTGTACTTGATAAAACAGAATGAAGCAACAAACAAGTGATCCAAATGAAAATACCAATGTTTAGAAATATAGCATTACCGTATATTATTCAACCACACATATAAATACCGTATTATCTCGGGTATAATACGCACTTTCCCCCCCCAAAATGCTAAAAAGTCTGGGTGCGTATTATGCTTAGGAATAAATTTTTTTCACTCTTCAGTCAAACGCAGAACCAACGCTATGGTACTTTCCCGTTATCCGGACTCCAGTGAAGTGTAATGGTTGTTCGGACAGGAACCTGACTCTAGCCTAGCCCTGACCATAACCCGCTAGAAATGGTACCAGAAGTGGGGTCATTTATTTGTGACATTAGAGCAGACGGAAAAAATAACAAAAAAAGAACAACAAAAAATGTAAAAAGAACAAAAAAATGTTAAAAGAACAAAAAAAATTAAAAACAACAAAAACATTTTTTAAAGAACAAAAAATGTAAAGAACAAAAAAATTTAAAAAGAACAAAAAAGAACCAAAAATAACAAAAAATAACCAAATTTAAAAAAAACAAAAACAAACGAAGAAGTCTTGGAGAGGGTAGAAGAGAAGAAAAGCCTAATTAACACTATTCGTACAAGACAAAAGAAGTGGAAAGGTCATGTTCTGAGAGAAGAATCAAACCTACTAAGAGAAATACTAGAAGGAAAGATGAATGGGAAACCACAGAAAGGGCGACCAAGGACATCGATGCTGGAGTGGATGTTCGACACTACTGAAAAAAACAAGTATTCAGCCCTGAAGATAAAAGCTCAAGAAAGAGAGGAGTGGCGACGATGGAGTATGGAACCTATCTTTGGACAGAGCACCTGAAGAAGATTAGAGCAGAGAAGATTCGTTTAATATAGTTTGCTAACGTCGTGGAAGGTTATTAACATGGTTTTTATACATAAGGAGAGGCGATTTGTAAATTCGCTACATATGGTACCAGAAGTGGGGAGCTATTATTATATGGTTTTCAAAATTTCAGGTGCATATTATACATAGCTTTAAAGATTTTTGCATTATGATAAATTTCTAAACTCAGGGTGCGTATTATACACGGCTGCGTATTATACCCGCGATAATACGGTAAAAGTAATGTACACATTAAATCAGAAGTATTGTAATAATTCTATTTAATTTGTGAATGGGCTTCAAAGCTTTCTCTGGACTGGGGTGCATTTGACTTGTCAGAATAATAGGTACAGTAAAAACCTTGCCATTAAATTACAGCACCTTAGACCAAATGAGCTCATTTCCCATTTTTATTGTGCTTTCAATTTGCCTTGTTTTTGATGCTCACTTGATGCTTTATATTTCTATATCAAGAACACTAAATTTCAATCTTTTACTAAATTTTCTCTTTAATTCACTGCAATGTCTCTCAGGCAACTAACTCATCCACTACAGATATCTCTTAGTTAACTCATGGCAACTTGTCTACAGCAAGGCAAGTTCTAAAAACACTATTTTAGAAATCTTGTTGACCAATTGTCAGGAATACATTTGTGTTTATATTTGATTATTCACTTCATTCAATGACATCACTAAAAACATATCTAAATCTTTGTTTCAGTAAGATAGTTTGAATTTAGCACCTACCCTGCACCTCCTATAGTATCCTGTGAATACCACATCTCATTTTCAAGATTTGGCTGAGCTCCAATGTTGTTATTGTCAAGACGAAGATCATTCATACAAGCCGACATGCGTTCCTCATTTACATGAATTTTAGTTGGAATCCAGCAGTCCCTTACAAAAGAAAGCCTTCTCTCACTGCTCGTTATCAAATGCATGTTAAAAATTTTACAAAATCTGCTAAAGTCTGTACAAATACTAATTCATGCAAACACTGAGTGATATACTGAAGTTTTTTAAGAATAAAAATCACTAAACTCCAGAAAGAAATGAGACTGTACTGTATGATTTGATAAACAATTTACATACTAAACAGACATAAAACTAAGCATAATATATTGAGGATATGATTGAAATGTCTTATAATTATATATTTTCTAAAGGTTATACAGTATTTTCACGCATATAAGATGCACCCGCGTATAAGATGCACCCATGTATAAGACTCGGGTTTTGATGATTTGTGTTAAAAAAATTATGGATAAGACGCACCCATATATAAGACACAA
This sequence comes from Metaphire vulgaris, assembly GCA_018105865.1. Classification (NCBI taxonomy): domain Eukaryota; kingdom Metazoa; phylum Annelida; class Clitellata; order Crassiclitellata; family Megascolecidae; genus Metaphire; species Metaphire vulgaris. The sequence continues at coordinate 4,186,709 of CM030841.1, forward strand.
CAAAAGAGTCAAATACTGAGTCTCTATTCAGTTACCTGGTTAATTACAATCCTATCTCACCTGAATGTGGCTGCCCATAGAGAGCAAGAGAGGATAGAGAAAGAAGGGAGGCTAGAAGAGATTGCCTTGAATTGGAAGGGGTTCCGTCAACTGTCATAATGTTAAAATAGACCTACATCAATAATTTAATCATCCAACACTAAATCTTTATTCAGTAATCTGACCAATGGGAGACTCTGAATCTAGTGTGCCAATCATTCACCAGGGCGGCGCCACAGGACAATGCGGTCCGTGTGCGAACGCTCTCTTGCTCTCCCAGTAGTAAACAAATGCAACTAAAGTTTTGATCATCAAAGTAACCCGAAAGTAATGGCAAATTACGGAGAAATGAATATCTCCAATTAAAGGACGAGTTGAGGAAGCGAAATGGGAAGCTGTCTGGACGGAAGAAGGAATTAATCGAACGGCACGTACGCCACGTACTACGTAGTGCCACGTACAATTTGTTATCAATAAGTAAGTAAGCAAGTAAGTAAGTAAAAAAACGACATTTCTACAGTGCTGTCCGAAAACGGCGCAGTGCACCAGCTTAGTCATGAGCGCTCAATCTCATGGCAATAACATGAATTACATATAGACAGTGGGGCTTCACCATCACCATTAAACAGCTTTGATTTAAATCAACAATTCGGACTTTAATATTATTGTCAACTTGTCAACTTTGCTGGTCAGTACTAATAAATGTAATGTCAGTCGGCCAGAATTGACTGTTCCAAACAAATACATTATTTAAAAAATAGATAAGAATAAAATATATAAAAAATTAAAAATTAAATATATAAAAAATAAATAAATAAAAAATAATAAAAAAACTAAAATAAATAAATAAAACAATAATAATAACATAATATAATAAAATAAATAATAATAAAAATAACAAAGTAAGTAGTTTAAACTATTAAATAAATAAAATAAAATAAATAATATAAATAAATAAAAAAATAAAAATATATTTAAAAATTGTAAAATTAAATTGAAATAAAATAAATAAAAAACAATAAATAAAATAATAAAATAATAATAAATAAAAAAATTCAATAACGCCAAACAGTTTGCTGAGTTCAAAGTTTGTTTTGTTCTGTCGTAAGTTGTAACTTTATCAATACCATAAAAAAACTGATTGATTGCAGAAAAACCAAGTACTGAACCATACAGATATTTCAAATTGTAAGCTGCTGGTCCTAAATTTGCCAAAACAAACTTAAACTTAGAACAGTTCTCCAATAATATAACTGCTTCAGCTTGCTGTAGGGCACATTACAGGACCGACTTATCCCATGTCGCCGCCTGGTGAACGTCTTGGAAAATAAGTCTCCCATTACAACCATCTTTCATTTCCATGTTGCTGCCGGCTGAGAGACAGACAGACAGAGGGAGAGACACAAACACAGACAGACAGAGATAACCTTGAATTGGCAGGGCTTCCCTCCACTGTCGTCGACTGTCATATAATGTCTACACTCTACACATAAGTTGCTTAACTGTCTATTGTGGAATCTATTCAGAATTCTGATAAATCACAATCCTCATTCACTTAAATGTCACTGCCGGCAGAGAGTGAGAGAGACAGACAGAGAGATACTGACAGACACAGAGATTGCCTTGAATTGGAAGGATTTCCCTCCACCAATTCTACTTGCATCTACTGCAGTCTTGGATTTATTTATTGATGATGACTTAGATGGCAGTTATTCATGTTCCAAAAAATTTAAATAAGACACGCCTGAGTATAAGACGCACCAAGGGGGCTAAGTATGTAAAAATTCGTATAAGCAGCATCTTATACGCGCGAAAATATGGTAAGTTCCATAATTAACGTGGAATAGTCAATAATATTCCACGCAGCAGAATCCAGTTATAACATAATTCAAAGACCTGTAAATCATGTCCAGTATATCCATACCCCATTAGAACTTAATTTGCATGGCTTGTACTTGGATGGGTGCACAACTGCACATTCCAGGATCGAGTTATGGTGCCTGCGACCAATCAAGATGTTCATTACTTAGGCTTGGATTGATAAATTGGTTGCAGCCTCAAGCTGCAAAGGCAAACGTGGGTCTAGATGAATAATTGGAAAACTACATCACTGCTTGTCTAGTACACGGAGCTGGACCTATGTTTGTTCAAGTACAGAACTAACTATTTTTCTTATACTGTAATTCTAACCAACTTTGTTATAAAGAGAGTACTGGTACTGTAGCTAAAATATATGCACAAATTCAAATTATAGTTTGTAAAAGTACAATTTCTAAAAAATACCACCAATAATATTTACTAGTACTGTTCAACGATTAATTTATTTAATCGCGATTAATCGTGCGATTAACATTATTAATTGCGATTAATCGCATTTTCTTTAGCAATGTTATTCTGGTCCCAAGTAGTAATTAAATTGAAATAAACAATGCACCAGCTGCAGAACAGACTTTCAGAATTTCAACTAGTGACCACGCATAACATTACCGGTATATAGCATATGCATAATCCATTTCAGCAGGGTTTTTTCCTAGCAAAAAAGGTTTGGGAACTCATCCTTTTTTACTTTTCAACAAAAACAGGTGTGGGAACACCGTACCTGTACATTCCCAAATGCATAATTACATATCCATAATTATAAATACAATCTGGGAAAAAAGGTGTGCAAATGCCATTTCCACTGAAAAAAAGCCCTGCATTTCAGTCAACTTTAAACAAAAATTCATGACGTTATCACTTTCAAGCTCAGTTTTTTAAAGTTTCTTTAGAGAAATATGAGGCGATTAATTATGATGCGATAATTTTTTAATTGTGATTAAAAATATTAATCGTGATTAACAGATTTACCACGCGTTAATCGCGATTAAAGGACAGCACTAATATTTACACAAAATTAGATAACAAAGGTTGAGTAATTCAAATGCTTGATGTTTGGACTGATTATACAAGAACAAGAATTGTTCATGGCATGGACAAACTGATTTCTCAAGAAGTGAAAATTAATTGTATCCATATGTATACTTTAAACATTTTGATTAAAAAATAATTACAATTAACTACTTGAATACAAATACAGTTACTTTGAAAAATTTACACAGAATTAAAACCTTCTTTACATAAAGATTATATAGTATTTTAACAGTAATAATCGCTCAATTTACCATATTTATATTTCAGTAGTTTAGTATCAAAAACTAAATTTTACTGGAAGTTAGGCTGTCATCACTTACTATTTTCATAATGTGCCATTGTGTTTTGTGCTATTTCTATCCTATACTGTTTTGTGAATATGTCATGCACAGAATGAATTTGCCTACTTCTATAACTGGATACAAATTTTTTGTCCATTTTCATGAATAGTGCAAAGATGTCTGAAGAACCATAGAATTTTTGAACAAACTCAGAATTTTGGACAAGAAATTAATTTTCACTTACTGTCTCAATAAATGACCATAATTGCCCAGGGCAGTCTAGTACTAAGTAGTAACTACCGGTATGTTTAATAAACCATAATGACATAAATAATAAATAACATGCAAAAATTTGGTTATAACTTTTAATGTCTTTGTCCAAAACATGAACTGTGCAGAAATTCACAAGGAATTTCATGAAATGGGCAAGCATTTTTCATATGATTCAATGTGACTTGTCCCTCACTGACTAGGCTGCTGTCACTCAAGAGATGGAGCTGGATTGCATGAAGTTAACGATCTGTTAAAAATATGACAGCCACCAGGATCGTATGAAAAGAGAAGTTCCAGACAACTGCAGCAGACTCTATATCAGTTATCTACAAATGTTATCTACTAATTATCTAATTATCTAATAATCTAACTAATTTAAGTTATCTACTAATACTTCCATGGGCCAAATATGGCCTGCAAAGGTGGTTTTGTTGGCCCTCAATATTTTTTACGTATGACAGTTTTGACATGTGTGCATTTAGTAAGATCAACAGGTCTTTAAAACATTTTTGTCTACAAACCTTATTTACCCACATACACACATACAAGTGATGGATTAATGCAGGACATAAGGTAAGGTGAGGTAGGGTCAATGACCTGAGCACAAAGAATCAATTTCCATATATCGACATTCTGTAACCATCTGGTTAGAATTGCATATTTAATAAACAGTATTAAACACTATAAAATAATACTTCATTTTATGCAATGGCACATGCAACCAAGAATTTGTCACTTTAACCTGTGAAAATAAATAAATGGAAAAGTGGGTCCTTTGCAGGAGAAGTTTGCAGACCACTGCTCTATATCTTTCTTGTGGTAAAGATAAATACCAAATGCAGACCAAAATAGAATTACAGTTTATTCAGAAATATTCTTGCAAAATAAAATAATTCTGTCATTTTGGATGAGATGACACGAGGCCAACCTGAAATCATATGCACTATATCTTAGTGTGAACAGATACAAGTAATTCCAAGAATAAATGGGTCAACTGCAAAAGATCCCAATAAACAGTTAAAAGAATCTGTCATTTTCTATCCAGAAAAATAAAGTTCAAACTTTTGCTATTTTTACTTGCTCCAGAGGGCATCAAATGACATTGGCAGATAATTTATTAGAGCAAGATGATCAAGAATATTCTTACTCTGGGATATCCACAGCTTTTCTCTTGCACCGTGTCTGAGATTGTTTATCATAAGTGAACTTGACCAAGCTACTTTGAATAAAAGAAAACAACTTAATTATCCATTCACATCATTACAAGTCAAATTTCCTTAGTTAATTGATCATCCTAAAATCCTATGCAGGGTAAAATTGTTCCACAGACTCAGCCATTTAGAATTGAAGGATTAGTACCTTCAATTTTAATGCCATTAACTGAATGAATGGTTGACAGACTTCCCTTAACCCATTCCAGGGGATTTAATTTTATCAAGTCGTCCCCAATCGGGGTAAATAATTTGGGGGAAAGGCGTTCATGTGAAAATGTGAACATACAAGTTTTAAACTTACTATATTTCAGGCTATATAGAAGCTAGAAACATGCGGTTTGCACCGTTGTTTAGCATTTTTATTGCTCTTTCGAGCCATCCGTGCCAAAAAAGAAAATTGTGGGGTAGGGTCCACCCTACACTCCTACAGCCCAAAATCGGAACCCCCTAAAAAAATTTCAAACCGCAATAGCAAAAATTTTTCAGCGGTGACCCCCCAACTGTGAGTGAGAAAGTTTTAAGGCGATGTAATTGGAACATAATAGTGCAAAAATTTTGAAGATCAGAGCCAATTTGGGGTAGTTATGAATTTTCATACCCAAGTACCCATTGCTCTCTGAAATGACAATTACGCGAACGGATTTTCAATGTGAAAAACCGAACAACTCAGTATATTTCAGGCTATATAGAAGCTAAAAAGATGCGGTTTGCACCGTTGTTTAGCATTTTTATTGCTCTTTCGAACCATCCGTGCCAAAAAAGAAAATTGTGGGGGTAGGGTCCACCCTACAGCCCAAAATCGGAACCCCCCTAAAAAAATTTCAAACCGGCAATAGCAAAAATTTTTCAGCGGTGACCCCCCAACTGTGAGTGAGAAAGTTTTAGGGCGGTGTAATTGGAACATAATAGTGCAAAAATTATGAAGATCGGGCCAAAATTGGCGGAGTTATGATTTTTCAAACCCCAGACTCGAGTCTTTTTCGAGGCATTTCAATGCAAAATCCCAGCATTTGGACAATCAACGGCAAGTTTTCTTGCTTATATAGTCATCAACAGCGAAGAAAGTGCTGCCGTCTATCGAATGGATAGTAACTAAATCGAAAAGTGACTACGGGGCGGTGTAAAACTTCAATGTCCGGGATACACACATGCTTGTGTGGCCCGCCGTTTTAATACGGCGATCACCGTTTCGTTACGATTTTCAGGTGCCGTCTTATAATGGCGTTAACCGGCAACGGGTTAACTGCCTTTCCCTCCATTCAGTAAAAACCCACTGTACTCATTACAGCCCTGTCTAATGGATCAGCATTGAGCAGTGAATTACAGTAGGTATTTAACCCTTTCACTGTGACGAGACAGACTCGTCATGGAAACAGCTCCAGCAGAGCTCATGACGAGTAAGACTCATCATTTATACACATGGTCTTGTTGGTTTCCTCGTATTACAATTAAACTGTGCCGCGCATGGGAATTGAAAGTAACATACCGGTAATTGTTCACCAAATGGCAACACATGCGATTAGTTACATGATATTTAGGGAAGAAAACCTCAAGAATTACATGACACCTGAATGGTTATTTGGGTAGTGCCATTCTGGCTACTCGCTTTGGTGCATGCTTTTCACTGCGTGCTTTGGAATATTGCCGTTCTTGGTGGTTTTACCAACACCTTGCGCTTATTTCTTTGCGCTAATTGCGTGGATTGTCGCCTAGCTGTCATTTTCAAAGCGGTCAGCGACCATCTTTGCGTTTTCTCTGCGCTGAACGGATTGGATTTATGTTGCCTGTGTTGGCGTCGTTGGCCTGCCATTTTATCTCATCCACCAGCCCGTCAACGGAGTCTACAGACTACAAAGGGCAAAGACTTCTGGTTCATGCGTGGAATTCCATCTTCAGTCGGTTCCCGTCAAGTTCGGCGATGGATTACTGTCTTGCAGATGATTGCCCTCAAGGATTCGCCACCTGATTTTCGCCATGCGAAGAATTTTTCTCAGCGTCCATGTGGTCCTTTAACATCCTTTCTGCGTTTTCACTGACTCTTCGATGGAACGTCTTCTTGTGGAAGACCGCCTTCCAAAGGGCTTACTGCCCGATTTCGACATGACAGCGACCACTTTCATGCCATTTGAGCGGATTTTCCTTCAAGACCAACATCTTCCATTCCATGTTGATTTGTCAGCATTGTTGACAGTGCCTTTGACTTTGGCCTTCGCCATGCTACGGTGCTATAGAAGTTGTCCAGTACCATAACCATAGCCATACCTATTATACAGTGGAAGAAGCAGGCTTACATATCTAGTGAACGTTTTGGTTTAGCTTGCAATATTTAGAATATATCGAAGCAGTATACAGCAGTTTATTAAAAATACAGTAATTAAGCAAACACAAAGTTTCATGTTTGCATTACATGTGGCTAAAAAGCGGTCCATTCTCCAACTAGCACTGAATAATAGGCTACTTCTTCTGATCCTAGCCTCTCCTGGTGCTATATAAATTTATTATATCCTATCCCAAAAACTTATTTGTACCATGAAAATTTCATTGCCTTCTGAGTCTTCTGTATATAAATAGCAGCACCGCATATGCATACAGCAGGCCGTATATGTGCACAGAAGCACCTCGTTACAGTAGGCCTACGTTATGGTACACATATTAGGCCGTGTACGGGTATAAAACACCGTTGCAGCGAAAGGGTTAAAAGTTTGGCTAGCTTTTATTTCATTTCTCATTATAACTTGGGTATTAGTGTCCAAGCAGTCACATATGTTTGATAAAATCATCTCAATGAAATATTCTTAAGATCAATGCATACTTAATTTTGAACTAGTGAAAGCAGGAGGAGAAACACTTACAGACACCCTGTATGAACTAATTAATAAGATCTACTACAACGAGACAGTGCCAGATGACTGGACAAAAGGAATTATCATACCAATATACAAAGGAAAAGGAGACAAAGAATTATGCGATAACTATAGAGGAATAACTCTGCTCAGCATACCAGGAAAAGTCTTCACAAAGATTATACAAAAAAGAATCAGTAGTTATATAGAAAAGATAATTGGAGAAGAACAAGCAGGATTCAGACCTGGAAGAAGTACCATAGACCAACTCTTTACCTTAAGACAACTGATAGAAAAATACACAGAGGCAAATAAAACTGTATACATCAATTTCATCGATTACAAACAGGCTTTTGACTCAGTATGGCACTGAAGGCTTATGGCAGGCTATGAGAAACATTGGTATAGAAGAGAAACTAATAAATCTAATACAAGCAATATACAAGAAAATGGAAAGTGCAGTAAAAGTTGATAAAGACCTATCAGAATGGTTTAAAACAGAAGTTGGGAATAGACAGGGATGCGTGCTATCTCCATCTCTCTTTATAATAATTCTAGAAGTAATCTTTAAAATAGCAACTGAGAATCTAAACATTGGAGTGAATTGTAGTGGAGAAAATATATCAAACCTTAAATTTGCAGACGATGTAAGCTTACTAGCGGAGAGTGCTAGAGGTTTAGAAAGGCTTACAGACCAAGTAAATCAAACAAGCAGAAGATTTGGACTCGGATTAATCCAGCAAAAACTAAAGTCATGGCAGTCAACAAAAAGAGAGAAAATGATACACATATCAGTAGAAGGAAACAACATCGAACAAGTAAAAGAATTTTACATATGTGGGAGGAGAAATATCAAGCGATGGAAGACACGAACAAGATATTAAAAAGAGAGCAGCAAAAGGATTACAGACAATGGGAAGACTTAGACATATTTGGAATGCTAAAGAAATAAAGATCAACACAAAAATTCAAATATACAACACTATCATTGTTCCACAAATGCTTTATGGATCAGAAACGTGGATATTAAAAAGAGCAGATGAAAACAGACTATTGGTGGCAGAAATGAGTTGTTTGAGAAAGATATTGGGAGTAAGTAAATTACAAAGAATAAGAAATGAAGACATCAGGAAAAGACTGGGAATGAAAGAGACAATAATAGATAAAATCAGAAGAAGAAGACTTAGATGGTATGGACATGTAAATAGAATGAACAGTAACAGACTCCCATATAAAGCACTCTACACATACAAAGAAGGAAAAAGAGGAAGAGGAAGACCCAGGAAAAAGTGGATGGATAACATCAAAGAAGACTTCGAAAGATATCAAATGACAATAATAGATGGAATGAGATTAACAACGGAAAAAGATAAATGGAAAAGTTTTGTGTCTAGCTATTGCCGCTAATGAGCTGGCAGAAAGCAACTATGATGATGATGATGATACTTAATTTTACACAATATTCAAAATGCAAATTTGATCCAATTACTATATAGATCTGATGGTTAAATGTAAACTTTGCATAGAATAGTATTAATTTTAATTTTCTCTAAATACTGATTATGCAAAAGTGGTATGTAGAACTATCCTATCAAGACTGCAACCAACTTCTGAAGTGAGGAATTCATATTATTAAATTTTTCAAACTGTAAGAATATGTAATAAGTGTTCAAGTGACGTGCTTAATAAGGCTAGCATTTATTAACAAAGCAAATGAGTGCTGCTCATTTGAGTTACATGATCAAGTCAATAAAAACTCTTTGAACATTAATACTTTTGTAACCAAAATAGCACCAAAATAGTTAGTTAAATTCTGCTACTTTCCTAACTTCTTAAATTGAAATAATTTGAATTCTGAGATTGAAAAGTGACACAATATATACAATATCATATTGTATATATTACAAACATTACCCATCTCTGCATACAGTGGCAGTTCCAAGAATTCTTTGTGGGGGATGCAAGGAATTTTTAGTAAGTTGGTGGGGGTGCAAGGAATTTTTAGTAAGTTGGTGGGGGATGCAATGAATTTCTAGGAAGTTGGTGAGGGGGATGAAATGAAATCCCTAAAAAGTTGACAAGCAAAATAGGTCATTGACAGTGTTTTGTCTGGCAAATGTAAGTAAAACTTCCAGAAAAAGGGCTGACAAGCAAAAAAGGGTCAGCAGCTCTGTTTTATATATACAAATACCTGGCGGACAGGTAGCGGCATAACGATTCAGAACAGTAAACGGTAAACCCCCTGAAATGCTGACAAGCAAAAAAAGCTTGGTGATCGAGGGGTTGCATTCCCAGTCATTCCAACATGGAACTGCCCATCTGCATAATATATAATGTCAAACGTCACAAACTTCCTTGCATAAGGTATGCCTAAAATGTCTTGTGCAAATGTTCAGAAACTTTAAAAATTTCATTGCCTATATGCCCTATAATAAAATAAATTGATTTAATTAAAATTTTAAAAAGTTTAAGAGATTTACCATAAATTTGAATTTTCAAATGTTGGTGCACAGTTTGGTTCTGGATATAATAAGGCACACTCGCTTAACAAGGAAACATCTGACCATGAGGACAATGAAGAAAGATGGCTCTGTGATGGTAAGACACATGCATTTGGCCAAGGTACACACGTGACATTATTCGGAGCAGGATTTGCAGCTGCTTCGGTTGTGCATGATCCAAAACTGCTGACACCAAATGGAACACTTGTAGCTGGCGGTGTAGGAAATTGAATAGTTGTTGGAAGTGTGTAGTTAATTGGTGAAAACACACTTTGAGGTGCATGACAGTCAATACTGTAAACAGTGGATGTCACAGGATTTGCTGACAATAGTCCTGATGATGGGCACACAAAAGTAAATTCACTTGAGGCCATCACAACCACTAATGCTCTTGTGAGATTGTTCTGATAGATTTTTCTGAATGAGCACTAAAAAAGAGTAAAAATCACTTTACATAAATAAACAGTACATTTAACTTCTAAACCAGCGGTTCTCAACCTATGGGTCACGACCCCCACTGGGGTCAAATGACGATTTGCCAAGGGTCGCCCGAGACCATCAGAAATATGCGGTTGTCTCTTTTCTTATTATTGTACAAAATTTCCTCAGTGATAGTTACGACGTACTAGTTGTTTTACTATAATTGTCATTCGAGGATTGACATAGAGACAATTAAATAATAACGATTTCGAACATTTTGATTGTCGCAGCATTATTATTTTTAGCAGTTTACATTGTGAACTAAAATAATTTTACCATTGGGGGGTCGCCACATCATGGGGAATTGAATTAAAAGGGTCGCGGCACTATAAAGGTTTGAGAACCGCTGTTCTAAACCTAAGATGTTACTCTGTCAATGTCCCCATAGACATGTTCTTCAGGGGGATTAATTTTGCCTGTGAAAACAGAAATTGCCCAAGAGTCTGGCTTGTCTTACACGGTAAAGGGGTTCAAATTCTATTTCAAAACACAATAAACAAGCTCATGTCTCAGTAAATGCTCTAACAGCATTAATTAATAACTAACGTCCTAACATTTCACTCTTTCATGCCCGCTGAATCAGTCATCCCTGAAAATTTGCAACTGTGTCTTTTCATACGCCACACCTGAACTTTGGAACTCGATCCCAGCTTCCCTCCGCAGCCTTGGACACTTTCAAACATAAAATCTGAACAGTGTTGTATAAGTTATTGATTATTTTTCAGTTACAGCTAAAGTTATTGAAATTATTTTCCAGTTATAGTTACAGTTAAAGTTATTGTCATTTTTCAGTTACAGTTTCAGTTAATTATTTTTCAGTTATTTTCAGTTAATCGCCACCGAACACATTAATGAAATTTTGATGCTTTCCTTAATACTCTATTCTCTCTAATTGATTGAAAACTCTACTTATATGTGCATATATCACATGCAAGTCCATCAAACATCAGTGATGTTAACAAGGTTGACCCCCAAGGACGAGGACAAAGACGAGGACCGACCCCAAGGACAAGGACGAGGCCTACTTCCCAAGCATAAGAACCAAAGAACTGACCTCCAAGGACAAGGATCAAGGACCTATCTCTGTAAAACAGAAAAAGGCAGAAAGGGAAAAACCAAAAGCAATTTCAATTTGAATCACACAAGTTAAAAGTTCAAGGGACTGTGATAAAAACTTAGATATATCCGAGTTTCATGGTGTATAATTTCGGGTCATATAAAGCCAAAATTTAATTTTGTGTAAATGCGAATTCCCTGCTGTTACACCATCTAAAATATCGATTTTATGTCAAAATATTAAGATCTACATCAACAAATGTTAAAAAGTAATAAGGCCTATCTTTATATAAAGTAGGGCTGCACCGAATAGGGTTTTTAGCTATTCGGCCGAATACGAATAGTCCGTTTCACTATTTGGCGAATACCAAATACGAATAGTGTATATGATACCTCTCTTGCTGCAAGTCGCCATATTGTGGTCAGCAATAATGCTGTGTGCTACTATAATACTATTATTGCTTAATGCTTATAAGAAACCTCAAGTAGCTTAGATACAGTGTATAAGCATAGCTTACCGACTTTCAGTGTGTATAAAAGACAAATTGCACACATAAAGTATATGTAAAGACTTTAAGAACATTAACGAACGAGCGGATCCACAACCGCGAGAAATGACGGCACTGCACAACGTGCACTTTGCTTTGTTTTCATCTTCGCAGATCCTAAAAAATTTCCATATCGGGCTTCGCTGCTCCATCGCAACTCACAAGTTTAATAAACGTATTAAACGATATTTGAATTAAATTTTTAGAAATTTAATTCAAAAAGTCTATCTAACGTTATCATATGGTTTAACTAAACCGGAAAGGGAAACAAGTTCAAACAATTCTTCTTTTAGCGCAAGTTCAAAAGATATATTAGCAATTTAGCGTAGCACTATTTAGTATTTAGGCGAACCAATAGAACAAAAAGTTATCTCCAGCTCTTGAATTTACACTAAGCTGACGTATTAATTTAAACTAAAATATGTCAAATTTTAAATTTTTAATGCCATGTGACCACTATTCATATTTGGTTTGACCACCACTATTCGGCCGAATACGAACAGACTATTCGTCACACTATTTGGCGCCGAACCGAATACAAATAGTCTATTCGGTGCAGCCCTAATATAAAGAAATCAAATGAAAAAGTATAACCAAACCTTTAAATTAAGAAAATCACTTTCTTTAAAATCCGAATTTTTGTTTATCGGTGGCAGTTAACAAGGTCAAGCTGACCATTGATTGACCTTGTAGACAAAGTAGGCTACAGTAATTAAAGTTTCCAATCACTGGGAGCAGAGGTCTTCAGGGGATTGGAGCTGTCAGGATGATTTTGATGGGGCTACATAAGTAGAAAAAGGGGCGTGGTTTGAAGAGTGTGGGGGACGAGGGTCATCTTCCGTTTTGAAAAAGAGTCGAAAAAGTTGTAACAGTGGCAGCGAGCCAGAGAGCTCAGTTGTTGAACGGACACTAATGCTGAATTCTTTAGTTTATGATTTATTAAATTAATGTAAATAATTTGATCAAATGGAGTTCACTGTTTGCTCACCGCCAACAGTAGGAAAACCCTGACATTCTGGTGTCATCGTGTGAGGCTAAATTTACGGAGTTTGGCTGTGTTGGGTCAAGGTCATTTTCACGTTGTGAACATCACGTGATTGAGTCGTGTGACTATGGCACAGTACTGAGAGTTGAAAAACGACGAATTGTTGGAGAGACAAGTCATGAAATTGTTGTCAGACTTTCGTAAGTTTAATCGAAAACTCATACCCGGAAGATGTTAGCGAAGGACTTTATCGACGAATTCGGCCAATTCGAAGTCTGTTGGTGAGAGGAAAGACTCGGTCAAAGTTCAGGGGGCATATGGTGCTAAACGGTGAGCGGAATTCAGTTTGAAGTTGATTCTACGTCAGTGAGAGGGTCGACACAGTATAATTCGACGGGCGAACATCAAGTTGGTCAAGTTGACAGCGGGTTTTGGTCAACGGATGGTGGGTTTGGTTAGTCAACGATTCAACAGGAGTGGTCGATGGTTCAACGGGAGCGGACGAACACTTCGACCGGTGAGACGAACACTTCGATCGGTGAGACGAACCATTCGACCAGTGAGACGAACAATTCGACCGGTGAGACGAACACTTCGACCAGTGAGACGAACCATTCGACCAGTGAGACGAACAATTCGACCGGTGAGACGAACAATTCGACCGGTGAGATCTACGAGATGACAGCTGATGCAGATGATGTAACTGGAACTGGAGTCAGATGAACTTAAATACAGGTCGTATGCTGGTCCAGGTTATGAATTCAGTCAAAGGTCAAAGTTCCAAGGTTGTAAAATTCTAAGTTGATGTTCTATGTGTTGGGACAAGTTTAATATTGAAAGGTGTTGGTAGACATTTTATAAGTGTTTGAGAGAATTAGGGTATTGTTACTGTTGTGTGGTGTATTGGTTCATAATATTAGAACAGTGATACATAGTAGTGGGGTAATATTGAATTTTGCTGATGTGTCAAATATTTTTGTGGGTTAATTAAGATTTTCAAGTGATGTATTTGATTTCAGTCTCATTGTGTGTTGGTGAATTATTGGTAAATTGTTAGAATGGAGCAGTTGTCAGAAATCAAACGTAGCAAAATAGAGAAAGCTAATATTCAGAGACTTAACCTCTCAAGTCGGCGCAACGTCGCTCCGACGTCGCCCACCGCCGTTCACTATTTGGGCGCAACGTCGCTCAGACGTCGTGTAGTTTCGTAGCGTTTCGTTATTTGGGCACAACGGCTGAGACACGTCCAATGCTATATATCTCTTTAGTATCTATCCATTCGATAGATGGTAGCTCGATTTTAGCTAGTGTTGCCACCCTAAGCAAAGAAAATAGGCCTTATTCGACCGAGAGTCGGATTATTGGCTTTGAAAAGAGACATTTATAGGGTTTGAAAAGCGATAACTACCCCAAATTTGGTCCGATCTTCAAAATTTTTGAACTATTCTGTTCCTATTACACTTTTCTACAACTTTGTCGCTCACACTAGGGGGGGTCACCGCTGAAAATTTTTTGCTATTGAGCTTTGAAAAAATTTTTTGAGGGGGTCCGATTTTAGGCTGTAGAGTGGACCCTACCCCAAAAAAAATTTTTTGGGCACGGATGGTTAGAAAGAACAATAAAAATGCTAAACAACGGTGCAAACCTCATCTTTTTAGCTTCTATATAGCCTGAAATATACTGAGATGTTCGCTTTTTCAGATTGAAAAATTTTTGCAAAATGTTCATTTCTCCGAGCAATGAGTTCTGGGGTTTGAAAAGCGATAACTACCCCAAATTTGGTCCGATCTTCAAATTTTTTGAACTATTCTGTTCCAATTATATCCGCCTAGAACTTTGCCGCTCACATTAGGAGGGTCACCGCTGAAAACGTTTTGCTATTGAGCTTTGAACAAAATTTTTAAAAAACCTTGGGGAGGGGCCCTATTTTAGGCTGTAGGGTGGACCCCACCCCAAATTTTTTTTTGGCACGGATCGTTAGAAAGAATAAAAAAAATGCTAAACAACGGCGCAAACCTCATTTTTCTAGCTTCTACATAGCCTGAAATATGGTAAATTTAAAACTTATATGTTTACATTTTCATATAAACACCTTTACCCAAAATTAATTACCCAGACTGGGGAGGGTTTGTAAAATTTTATTCCCCTGTTAAAGGGTTAAGAATATTTTGTTAAAATGTGGTGTTGAACAAAAACACATGTCACAAATGTTGAGGAGTCAGTTGATGGAGTTGGTCGCAAAAGAATGGTTTGCACGTCGAGGAACGCCAGAGGAAATTATGTTAGAAGAGTAAACCCTGGGAGAAGAAGTGATGGAAGCGAAGGCAGGTGAGGGTAAGTCAGAGTTGGTAAGATTGATGGAAATGTGGAGGAATAGTGATTTGGAGAGACGAAAAGAAGACAGATTGGAGAGAGAGCGAATGGAGGATAAGAGATGGGCTCGGGAAGAACAAAGAAGGAAAGAAGAAAAAATGGAACGGGAGGCAATGTGGAAGAAAATGTTGGATATAGTTGAGGGACGAGCAAAGAGAGAAAGAGAGGAGGATAGTGTTAAGGAACCTGTGGTAGCAAACCTGTTGATGATGTTATTGGTTGTATTGTAGCATGTGACATTTTGTTGGATGTGGAAGGTAATGGTTGTGTGACAGCTGAACCTAATGTTACTGTGGAACCTACTCAGTTAAAGTTGTTTGATGAGGTAATTATTAGTGAAGCTGAAATTTGTGAAGAATACTTTGTGATGAAGGTTTTGGAACCTCAGACAAATAATGATGATGACAATGATGTATTTTTGAAATTCAATGATGTGAAGTTTGATGAATTAACTAATATGTTGAATAATGTTGAACATGATATGTGTGTTATGGATCTATGTTATGGACATGATGAAATGGTAAGTGAAGGAGTGAAATGTTCTGATAACATTGAATTTAATGTTGTGAAGGAGAACAATGATAATGATGTTGATATGAATGATGAACTGATGTTGGTAGTGCAAGAACAATGTAGGCCCATTCGATGTTTAGTTATCTGTGGATGTGGTGAGTCATTAGTTGGATTTTGTAGAACTGTGTTTGATAGAGGAAATATTAATTGTTTGTCATGTTGTGGATATTCATTTGATTTATTGGACTGAAATATGAAATTGAAATACAAGATAACATTGGCATGGAACCATGGGATTATTTGAAGAAATTAATAATTGTTTTAAAGTCTATAAGAATCAAGTATGTTATTTAAAAGATTACGATCTGTTGCGTTGGTGTATTTAGTAAATAATAGTACAAGATCTCAGAAATTGATGAGATGGAGTCTTGCGTTGCAAAGTTTTGATATGGAAATTAAATATAAACGAGGACACTTGAACATTACCGGTATAGTAAATACATTGTCAAGAATGATTGATAAAGAAAATAGTAATGATGATTCAGTAGTTAATTAAGCAGTGTATTAGTGATGAATATTATTGTCAGGAAATGTGATTATACTTTAGTATTGTGTTATGTTCTATTCTATTCTATTCTACTTGATAATTTATGTAGCGCTATAGCATGGCCAAGGCCAAAGGCAAGAGCGTTTTACAAAAGACAGTCATACGATAAACGAAATAAATGAGTTTTAAGGTTCGATAAGAACGACTCGAAGTTGGTTGTCGTGGTCACAGAAGCTGGAAGTGCGTTCCAAAGGAGAGGATTGCCCCGAGTCACAGATCTTTCTCCAAGCTTCACGGTCTTAGACGGAGGAGGAACGTAGAGGTGAGATCGTTTGCTAGAACGAAGCTGTTTGCGACAGTCTGTCATCACCGGCCTGCGTATCAACGCCGAAAGATATTCGGGGCAGAAAGGGTCATGCAAGGCTCGGAAGGTCAGCGAGCATCGTTTAAAAACGATACGCTCCGGGATCTTGAGCCAATGGAGCTTATCCCTTAATAACGGGTAACGTGGTCATGCCACCTGGCACCGAAAATCATCCGGGCGGCGGCGTTCAGGACCGATTGCAGTCGGCCCAGCTGATAGTCGGGAAGACCGAGGAGGAGGCTATTACAATAATCCAGCCTGGATAACACCAGGGCACGGACTAGATGTATCGCAGCTGATGTTGAGATGTAACGACGAATCTCCCTAATCTTTCGGAGCTGAAAGTAACAAGCACGGGTTACGAAGTTCACTTGGCCGACGAACGATAGGGAGTCATCAAGGAGAACACCGAGGAGGCGCACTTCGGTAGACGGAGCGACGACAGCCTCTCCGATCGTAAACGGCGTTCGACTGATCTGATTTATGTTAGATAGGTTAATGTGAAATCAGTGTAGTTATAATGTTATGATTTTCATGAATGTGATTGTCATGGGAGTATTGATTGTAGGTTAACTGTACTTGATGTGTGAAGATTAATTTTTGTATTCACTTGAGTGTAGGTTAACAGTTACTATACTTGGTGAAAGGTAATTGTATTCCTTAAGTTTGTACATAAGAGTATTATGGAATGCAAAAAACCGAAGATGACGGGAAACGTTAGTTTACAAATGAGCATAACTATTTGTAAACTTGGGGATGATAAAGGGAATGTCAGGATGATTTTGATGGGGCTACATAAGTAGAAAAAGGGGCGTGGTTTGAAGAGCGTGGGGGACGAGGGTCATCTTCCGTTTTGAAAAAGAGTCGAAAAAGTTGTATCAGTGGCAGCGAGCCAGATAGCTCAGTTGTTGAACGGACACTAATGCTGAATTCTTAAGTTTATGATTTATTAAATTAATGTAAATAATTCGATCAAATGGAATTTGTTGTTTGCTCACCGCCAACAGTAGGAAGACCCTGACAGGAGCAAAACCCCTCTGCCAGCTTGGTCTATTTGACAGGCTGTTTATTCAGCCATAGTACACCTAGAAAAAGTGGGAACACAACCCCAATGTTTTCCCCTCCCTACCCTAACCTTTCAAATCGGGGAGGGAGCTTGACCCTTGCGGCCTGATAGATGTAGGCTATTGTTGGCCCCGACTGCAAAGTTTAGAGCCGAGGAGACAATAACCGGCTATACAAAGATTTCCCGAGTCCACCGACCAAAGTCAGATATATTTACATTAACATAATTATCAGTACAATTGAAAATGTCATGCAGATTATTTGGTCCATAAACATGACATAAATAATTTCGGAAGATAGAGAGTTTCAATGTGTTCAATCGAAGATCTTTTTGTGTGGTGCTTGACTTCCTTAAGTTTGTCATTTTTCAGTTATTTTAACTATTTCAGTTATTTATTTTTCAGTTACAGTTATTGGGATTTTTCAGTTATAGTTACAGTTACAGTTAACTGATTTCTTATTTTTCAGTTAACTGATAGTTCAGTTACAGTTACAGTTAACTGATACAACACTTAATCTGAATCCTCATTTCCTATAATTCCTGCATTATTTCCTCAAGTCTTAAGGTCTAAGCTTAAATCCTTCCATTTTCTGAAATCATTTCCTCCATAGCTATAACAACAGAAACAACCTAGCCTCACTGCCCTTCGGATATTGACCATTGTCTGGCTGATCATTCACCTTTCCCTATGTCACGAAGCCGTGGGTTTTTAAAACTCTGGTATGGTCATTAGAAGTTCTTCATCTCATCGAATTCACGTAGCTGTTATCAATTTGTCACAAAGCAGCTAGTTGGCCATACACATATATGCAAACCAAAGTAATGAAAGAAGAGCAAAATCTTTTCTTTAACTCAAACTTCTTCAACAATAAGTAATCAATTCAACACGAACTCTTCTCCTCCACAACGTTCAAAAAATAACAATATGCACAATATTTCAACTTGATAAGAATGTACATAAATTGCATTTCCATACCATTACCGTTCTCTTTTCAAGTCTACAGAAGAAAGTAATCTTTCCATATCCACCATTTCTTTTGTACTTTTATTCACTGACGATTTCTAATATTCAAACGAACCTATTTCGAACAATTTCTATTCTCGTATAACTCGAAAGCATTTCTAATAGTTTCTATCGCACACGGTTCATTTTCATCATTATCAAATATTTTCTTTAACCCTACTTCACACACAACCTACCACCACCACGACCTTAACACGACTCTCTCTTCTCTCTTCTCCCATACACTTCTCATATGCACTCGTCTTCATCCCAGTCTGTACACCCATAGTCAATCTCTTTCATGCTTCAGTATAACAACTAAATTCCTATACATATATACAATACCCATAAACACTATGTCACTCATATCACTTTGTGACACCCTATGCTATTTTAAGAAAGGCTGAGCGTCTAAGAATAAGCAGCTACTGCTGTGCTGCTTCCCAAAGCGCTATATAAATCCACAAGATTTTACTTAATTACTTACCTATCAAAAATATAATGGTATAAAAATATGTAAAAATATGTCCTCACATTAGATAGAAATATTCATCAGGTAGCGTCCTGCCCTGACTAAGTATGCAATATGGTCAAGTTCCAGTTAACACACCTTTTTTATTGAGCATAGAAACACTTACAGGATGGCTGTGAAGTGAACTGATGACAGCTGTACTGGCTCAACTTGCTAGTCACCAATAGTGAATAGGAGGCTTTTTAGACTAGCGGTTCCCAAACTGTGGTCTGCAGACCGAAAAGGGTCCATCGAGGATATGATGGGGGTCTGCAAGAGCCTCCCGAAATATTCAGCAGCACTTCATAGTTTCAACATCAACAGTTTGTGTACTCAAATTATTATGTGGTGGTCGAGCCACCAATAACACCGTCAGTATTACAGGACACTAAAACATGTGTTTAAACTTCAAGTCACTTTGAAATTCTCGCGGCAGCCATTAATGGCCGACACTGGCGGACTCCTGAACAGTGGCGGCGACGACTAACATTCCAGAATGATGAGAAAAAGTAGAGGACAGCAAGAGACTACGGAAAACCGATGAGTGGAATGCAGTCCTTGCGGTTGGCGCAAAAACCAAGCGCAGAACGTTGGTAAATGCCGAAAACGAACGACAAAACGTTACAACGAAGGGTTATCTTATTTTAATTTATAATTAACTTAAATGCAATATTGTTATTGTTATTGTACATGACAATTTATATAGTGCCGTAGCATAACAAGGGCCAAAGTCAAAGGCGCTTTACAAGAAACATGGGAACGAGATGTTATAGGAGAGTCTTTAATTTGAACGCAAAGTCCTCTAATGAAGTGGCCGCCGACACTGTAGCCGGTAGCAACTTCCAGAGGAGAGGGTTTCCTCGGGAAAAAGAACGTTCGCCAAATTTGAGTGTCTTCGACGGAGGTGGGACGTACAGGTGAACCCGGCTGCTGGAGTGCAGGTGGAGCCGTCAGTCATTCGTAGTCGTCCTCCAAATGCATTTTTATTTATTTTCTGACAACTTGTCACATCATATTTCAATCGCAGCCGCAGCACAGTTGTGTGTCGTGGCCTATACCATATTTTCACACCAAATCACCGTTTACAGGCCACTCCATGTTTACAGGCCGCAGAAATCCAGTAGTATATAAATATTTTCATAGATAAGCCGCACACGAATATACGCCGCGTTTCCTGATGTTGCAGTATCATTATATATATATACATGCTGTTATTCCCAATAAAGAAAGAGGGAGACACAGAGAGAGGAGAGACAGAGACAGAGACAGAGAGAAGGAGAGAGAGAAGGAGAGAGAGAAATGGAGGAGAGAGAGACAGGAGTGAGAGACGGAGGGATGGAGGAAGGGAGGGAGCAAGGGAGGGAGGGACAGAGGGAGAGATAGACAGTTATCAAACACAAGACTGAGAGCTATTAAACATAAAGAACTCTTCTATCTTATCAGCATTCATAAGACAAAAGAATAAATTTAATTTAGATAAAGTATTTTTATAGCCCCGGGGATGAGAAATACATTAAATAAATGATCCAAATTATTTACTGTCTAATCTTCCTTAATAGCTGGATTAATTAAATGGTCCGAGGCCGTTTCACAACCCTCCCTCAATGGCTCAAGCGACCACAGCCTGTAGTAGGGCCAGCGAAGTGGGTGGGAGCGAAGAGGGTCACCCCAGTGAAAGCATGAATGCACTGAGATAACTGCCTTGTGTCTCTCTCTCCCTCCCCCCTTCCGTCTCTCCCTCCCTCAGTCTCTCCCTCCCTCCTGTCTCCGTCTTTCTCTCTCCCTCTCCATCTCTCTCTCTCCTTCCATCCCTCTGTCTCTCTCCTCTCCCCCCTCTCTCTCTGTCTTTCTCTCCCTCCGCCTCTCTCTCCCTCCGCCTCTCTCCATTTCTCTCCTTATCTCTGCCTCTCTCTCTCCTCTCTCTGTTTCTCTCTCTGTCTCTGTCTGTCTGTCTGTCTCGTTTCCCAGCCAGAATCTTTTGGGACAATTTTGTTGGGCTCGGGATTACTCATTGACTCCTAAGTCCGATAACAACCTTTGCGTGAGCTTTGAGCTAATTTCTCGATCAACGGCTGGAGGTTTTCTGAAAAGTATATGGCAACACCGCGAAACACGGGTAAAATGATAGTAATACAGTAAAACAAACTTCCTCTTTCGACTCTATTTCTAATTTTAATTATTTTTACAAGCCTCGTGACGTGCTAATTTAGCAGTTATGGCACTGCTGGATCTATAATTACTGGTAGAATTATTTTAGGTTCGAGGGCCTCCTGTTATTTGTAAAAATGTTTTTTTATAAGCCACTTACTATCATAGGCCACATCAAAGGGCCTCTTCTAGTAAAATCACCTAGAAGCCGCGGCAATTTGGCGTAAAAATACAGTAGTTTGGGAAGCACTGCTATATTATAGACATATAGTCTATAGGGCCTACCTGACAATTATGCTTGATGTTTTCATGTCTTCATGTACATTTGCAAAAACAATCAGAAACAATTTGACTTTATTGACATTTTGATGCTAAATAGAATATGAATATATATATATATATATATATATATATATATAGTGTGCACCTGACTCTCGTTCCGGTGAGACGCATTTCTTGTTTGAAGCATGTTTACCGCGGTTTATTGGAGCTCTGACACGTCTTACCTTCCCATTTTCGGCAAGTCAACTCGTGCTGATACGGAGCATTGATTTTACCTATTCTCGGTGTATATCTTGGTCAAATTTCCGTGTGATTTTAGCATTTTTGTTTCTTGGATAAAGGTATACTGGGTTTGTTAGTCCACCATTTCACTCTTCATTTCAATACCTTGGCACCCCAGCACTAGGAATGACTATTATTCTTCCTTGCACCTGACTCAATTATGCAATTGTTTGTTTGCACGCTCCAGTGAACACTATTGGCACGAACCTATCTCAGCCCTCTCAGAAGAGCACCGGGCTTTGCAGCGTATGCAGAACTGTGAGACAATTGCATCTTAAAGATGGCAACGTTTATTTGCATGGGCCTCACTCAAGCCCATGCCCTGGGTCAAATCAACCCCCCTGACAAGGAAACCCTACGACCTGTTGTGGGCCCGAGCCCAGGAGCTAATCTGAAATCTTCACCGACAGACATGTAGTAGTAGTAGTAGTAAGCAGTCCATCGGGAACGATGATGACTTCCAGAGTATTTATATGTTAGGCTAATGTACAGTAGTTTTTGTTCGCTATATTTAGGCCTAATAATGTTTAATGTGTTCGCTGGGGACTGATGAGTCCGATTTTGGATGCACAAATCCTGCCAGTCGGCACAAAGAAAACCGGCAGTGGTGAAAGATGCTGAATTGAGGCGATTCTTCCGGTCTTGTCGTCTTCTTTCAGCATTGGAGATGCGTTTGTTTTCCATGATTGTAGGACCAGTATGGACAAGTTTGCGCCATTGTGTGCGGTCACCAGCCACTGTCTCCCAATTGTTTGGATCAATGTTGCACTGCTTCATGGTGACCTTTAACTGATCTTTGTATCTTTTGAGCTGTCCGCATTTCTGTCGACGACCGGATGAAAGTTCACCATACAAAAGAATTTTAGGAAGGCGACTGTCTTCCATGCGATAGAGATGCCCCGTCCATCTAAGCCTCATTTTCGACAGAGTGGCCTCCACACTTACAGAGTTAGCCTTTTTTAGTACCTCCGTGTTAGGTACTCTGTCTTGCCAACAAACTAAAAGAATGGAGCGTAGACATCTTATATGAAATGCCTCTAAGGTTCTAACGTGACGACTGTAGAGGGTCCAACATTCACCTCCATAAAGTAGAACGCCAAGGACAGTGGCATTGTAGACGTTAAGTTTCGTCTGCACTTGGATACCATGTACCTTCCATAATCGTTTTCGCAGACGTCCGAAGCTGACAGCAGCTTTCTGTATCCTGGTGTCTATCTCATCGTCTAGCAGTGCAGTATCACTTAGGACAGAACCGAGGTATGGAAATTTTCTTACTTGCTTTATTTCCCGTTCATCAATTATTATTTTTACTGGTTGTGTTGGACAATGGGGTGGTGGCTGATATAAGATTTCTGCTTTGGATAGGTTGATTGTCAGACCAAAGTTCTTTGCCGCAGAGACAAATCTGTTGGACGTTGTTTGAAATGCATCTGCATTGCAGGCAAAGAATGCACAGTCGTCTGCATATAGCAGTTCCTGAATAAGTGCTATAAAGACTTTTGTCTTTGCTTTCAGACTAAGGTTGTAGAGTTTGCCATCAGTGCGACATCTAATATAAATGCCCTCTGCTAAATCTTGGGTTGCCTCTCGAATGACTGCAGAGTAGAACAGTATAAATAGCAAAGGTACACACCCTTGTTTAACACCTGTAAAAATTTCAAATGCTTCTGACAGGAATCCATTTGTTGAGACTCGAGCAACCATACCCTCGTGCATCTCTTTCACCACAGCGATGAATCCAGGAGGACAACCAAGCTTCTGTAGAATGACCCAAAGAGCTGATCGATTAATGGAATCGAATGCTTTTTTGATGTCGAAGAAAATGGAGTATAACGGCATGCTTTGTTCTTTGCATTTTTCCTGCAGTTGCCTTGCACAGAATATAATATCACAAGTGCCACGTTTTGGCCGGAACCCACATTGTGTCTCAGACAACACCCGGTCAGCCAAGTGTTCAGATAGCCTTCTTGTGAGCACCTTCGAGAGAATCTTCCCAACAATTGACAATAAAGAAATGCCTCTGTAATTGTCGCAGTCGGAGCGATCACCTTTATGTTTGTAAATTGGGATGATCAGAGCATCTTTCAAGTCGGATGGCAGCAAGGCCTGATGCCAGATGGCAGAGAATAATGTGCACAGTTTCCTAGATAGTGGTCCAAGAGCAATTTTGAAGACTTCTGATGGAAGGCAGTCGGGACCAGGGGCCTTTCCTGATTTTAAGCTCTTAATTGCAGAGGAGATTTCATGCAGATTTGGCGGGAGGTCTAAATGGGTTTGTTAACTCTTAGGCAGCCATTGCGGTCGTTAACGACCGTACAACTCAACAAGACTCCTTCCTTTATATAGACTCCTATTTTGCGCTCTATGGTTACTTCTAGTGGAAGCTAACATCCTTCCGCTTCGGAGGACTGCGATAAAAGGGTTGTTTTATCGGTGTTTTTGCGAAATTTGATCGATTTGGTGGCGAGGTTTGCGGTCGTTTGGGTATTTAAAATTTAAATACCCTTCCGTAGACAGATGGCTGACGGACGGAAGATTTATTCGGCTATGGAAGCTTTGGAGGCGATTGAGAATGATGAGTTTGATGATTTTGATTTTTCAGAATCGGACGACAGTGACAACGATGAGCGGATGGATGCCGATTGCATTGTTGATGGTGGAATGTTGGTGGATCTCGTGGATATGATCGGTCTACCCATCAGGAACAGAGTTGATCCGTGCTATGTTGATTCTCTTCTGCTAGATGATGTCGAGCTACAGAATGAAGGTATTGATTCTATTTCTGACAATGAATTTGATGAAGATGATCAGCCTTTAGTTTCTTTTTAGCAGAACAAGAGCAGCAAGAGAAATTGGTAAGATCCGAGTGCGAAAGAAGAAGAGGAAGGAAGAGGCTGCTTCAAGGTCAACACCTTCTCTGTGAACAAATCGCACAGAACTAACTTGGGATTCTTCATTCCAGCAAAGAGCATTACCAAATTTCAAGTTCCATGAGGTTTGTGGTCCAAGTCGTGCTGTCAGTGGATGTAAGACAGCCTTGGACTGTTTCATGTTGTATTTCACTGCAGATATTTGGAATGTTTTGGTCGAACAGACCAATGTTTACTATTCACAGTCAGTGTTCACAAAACCATCACCGATGCCTTGGACTGATGTATGTGTGACTGAGTTTCAGGCATTTATTGGGATTATCATTGCGATGGGAATTGTCAGGCTACCCGAGCTCGATGATTACTGGTCGACGGACACAATTCTACATCAGCAGTGGTTCACTTCAGTCATGTCACGGTGTAGGTTCAAACAGCTACTGCGATACTTGCACTGTTCTGACAACAGTATTGTTTCAGGTAACATAGACAAACTTGGAAAGGTCAGGACAGTTTTGGATCGCCTGAATGAGTCTTTTCGGAAGCTGTATGTGCCAGACCAGTGCTTGTCAGTTGACGAATCAATGGTAGGTACAAAATGTAAGATAGCTTTTCTGCAATACATGCCGAAGAAACCAAAGAAATTTGGTATCAAGTTATGGGCTCTTTGTGAGTCTAAAACTGGTTATTGCTTGCAGTTTCAGGTATACACTGGCAAAGTGGACTCGGGAGTTGAACACGGTCTTGCGTATCGTGTCGTTTTTGACTTGATGGCACCATACCTGAACAAAGGCTACAAACTGTTCATGGATAATTTTTATTCTAGTTATAAGTTGTATGTTGATTTATTCAGCCAGGGAACAGGAGCATGTGGGACTGTCAGGCCAAACAGGATTGGATTCCTAAGGAACTGAAGGTCAAGAGCAAGATGATTCGTGGAGAGGCAAAATTCCTTCACACGGACACGGTAACTGCTGTAAGGTGGTTCGACAAAAGGGATGTTTATGCCATGTCCACCTTTCACAATGATGACATGGTAACTATTGCTGCCAGGTACAACACAGCAGAGCCAGTGAGTAAGCCAAAACTGATCAGTGACTACAACGAGAACATGAATGGTGTTGATCGATGTGATCAGCTTTTGGTCTACTATGCTCTGAATCGGAAGTCAGCGAAATGGTGGAAACGCTTATTTTTTCGTCTACTGGATATGTCTATAATAAATGCAATGATTTTATATATGAGTTTGTTTCCAGATAAGAAGACTGACAGGGGGGCACACAAGAAATTCAGGCTGGAATTGGCACATCAGTTGGTTCAACCCCTACTTGACAGCTATGCAGATGGAACGGGCGGCAGAAAATCTGGAAGAACTCCAGTCGCATCGGATGTCAGGCTGAAGGGAAAACACTTTGCTGTGTCAAAGCTACCTAGAAGAAGCTGTGCAGTTTGTGCCTATGAAAAAAATTCCTTTGGGAAGTATAAAAAAACCAAGACTGTGAACTTTTGTGAAAAGTGTCAAAAATATGTGTGCCGAAATTGCTTCGAGACCTTTCACACAAGGTCCTCTCTAAATAAAATATGACATTTCTTAAACTTATATAATTTTTATAATGTTAATGACATATGTTTACATGTTTCTGGTGGCTTGCTGATACTGTCTTTGCACAGAAAAATTTTTTTTCCAACTTCAAATTCAATTTTTAATTTTTAATTTTTAAAATTTTAATATCTTCTCATGAAATATGAAGAATATCTTTGCAAAATTTACCTTTTTCTTGCCATATTCTTGTAGACAATTAAAAAACCTTTAATTTGATATATACATTGTCAATATTGTGATGCTATTTGATTGAAAACAATTTTGGAAACTGTTGTAGGGTAAATTCGACAAAAACAACATGGCTGCCTAAGAGTTAAGCTTGACACCCGACAGACATGAGCATGCCAATTGCAGTCGAAACCACTAGCATAAGAGAGGATGTATCTAGCAGCCCAACCCGCTTCCTCCACCCTGTCACAAGAGGGCCAACAGCTAAACACATTCCCAAGCCATAGGACAGCTGCTTGGTGACCGGACAATTCGGAGACGGACAATTCGGAGTGGACAATTCGGAGACGGACAATTCAGAGAAGGACAAAAATCAACCCAAAAGTTGTAAAACTGTTTTAAAATATGACTTTTATAATGGTTAGGGTTAGGGTGAGGTTTAGGGTTAGAGTTAAGGTTAGAGTTAGGGTTAAACTGTGCTCCGAATTGTCTGTCTTCGAATTGTCTGTCTCCGAATTGTCCGCTCCGAATTGTCCGTCTCTGAATTGTCCTAGAACCAGCTGCTTACTAATATCATAAACAAAATCAAACAAAATCATAGCAGCACCCTCGATAGTCAGCCACTGGCAGGAACTGATGCATTTTGCCCTGATTGGGTTAAACAACCCACTATAGGAGGCAAAAGGCATAACTTATCCTCTGTTTTCAAGGAAAGGGCACAAAATTTCACCGAGACACTACGCTCTTACATAACTTCGTTGCCACCTGGCAGTGAAGACCCCGCTATAAAGCCGGTCAAGAAACGAGACCGGATCAATGGGCGAGCAGCCGCAGTGTCCTCGAAACTGGAAGACGGAAATATTAGGGCGGCAGTGTGAATCCTGTCTGATGAGGACCCGGTAACCCCGGATCCTCAATCACTACAGGAATTGCTATCAAAACACCCCACCCAACCACCAGACAGATTACCTGCACCGTCCCCAAAAATATGTCCCGCACTCCAGGTTTCCGAAGATGAAATCCGGGAGCGAATCCGCTCGTTTCCAGCAGGATCCTCTGGTGGCCAGGACGGTTTAAAACCACAACTAGTGGCTGAACTTATAGCCTGTCCAGAGGTGGGGGACAGACTATTAACAGCCATTACAGGGCTAACTAATATTCTGCTTTCAGGCGCGTGTCCAACGAAGGTTCGTCCCATTCTTTTCGGTGGCACTTTGATGGCCCTGAGGAAGAAATCTGGGGACCTACGCCCAATCACAATCGGCTATTTCTGGCGCCAGTTGGCATCCAAATGCGCTGCAAATTTTGCCCTGCCTAAGGTAGCAGACCACCTCGCACCCCTTCAGGTGGGCGTAGGATGTCCGGGAGGGTGTGAAGCAGCGGTACATTCGGCCAGGCAATTCCTAGAGAACATGCCAGACGACCACATTCTCGTGAAGCTTCACTTTGCAAACGCCTTCAATAGCATGTTTAGGGATGTCATGTTGGTTGAATTAGGACACATCCTGCGTGAGCTCGCGGCATACTGCGAAGCAGCATATTGCAAGCCAAGCCAACTCAGGTTTGGCAGTTTTACAGTGCACTCGCAGATGGGTCCACAACAGGGCGATCCTTTTGGTCCATTTCGCTTCTGCCTCCCCTCCAACATATTCTGAAAAGCCTATCAACAACCTTTACCATAGGCTACCTTGATGACTTGACCTTGGGTGGACCAATAGACGTGGTCACACCTGATTTTGAAGCCATCAAAAAGAGGTTTATGCAGCTTGGGCTGTCCTCGAACCACCAGAAATGCAAAGCCATATGCAGGGGTCCAATACAAAAGACCAAGACAACATTGGACTTGTTTTTGCAGATCGAGGTCAAGGATGCAACTCAGCTAGGTGCAACACTAGAGGTAGCAGTAGCTTTCGAGGCACTCATGTCCAGCTGCATAGAAGAACTACAGACGGCCTTCAGTCGCCTAAGTTCAATCCCAAGGCAGGACGCCCTCATTCTTCTAAGGAGCTCTCTGAGCCACTTGAAGCTGCTCTATATATTGCGCTGCACCCCATGCGCAGGTCATCCTTTGCTAGAGTGCTTCCACGCAACCATGAGCGAAGGCCTAGATAAGATGCTTAACATCCAGCTTTCTGAAAGTCAATGGCTTCAGGCGACACTCCCAATCAGGGACGGCGGCCTGGGAATCCGACGGGTGTCTATGCTTGCACCTTCTGCCTTCTTGGCTTCTGCTGCAGGCACCTGTCATCTCCAGTCCTTCATCCTCGAAAAGGCTGGCCTGAATGTTGACACTCACGAAGCCCGGATTAGCAACGACTGGTGCTCCCTGAGTCAGCTGCCCAGACTGTCTTCCGACTCCTTACAAAAACAATCTGCCTGGGACCGCCCGTTAATACAGAGAGACATAAACATCTTGTCCCAAGCAATCCAAGAACAATATCACCAGGCACGACTCAGAGCAGTCTCAGTAAACCACGCCAGTGATTGGCTGCATGCGCTGCCATTAACCGCCTGCGGCCTACACATGGATGACGAGACTGTTAGATTCGCCGTTGGCCTCCATCTTTGTCCTTGTGGCGTCCAGGTATCGGAAGACGGTTCGCACAGGCTGTCGTGTCATCTGGGTCCAGGCCATGTCCCTCGACACTACATGTTGAATGACCTGATCCAGAGAGCTATAGTCAGGGCAGGGATCCCTTCCATCAAGGAGCCGGCTGGTCTCAGTCGATCCGCTAGGAAAAAACCAGACAGCATGACCCTGATCCCCTGGCAAGCTGGCCGAAGCCTTGTCTGGGACACAACGGTAGCAGACACTGTTGCTCCCACATACCTACCCAGTGTACCCACCACTTCGCTCGCTGCAGCAGCCGCCGCAGAAGCCGCTGCTGTCAGAAAAACGTCCAAAAATCAAAATATGGCAGCCACATACACCTTTCTGCCCTGCCCTGCCCATTGCATTCGAGACGCTAGGCCCCATCAACAATGACGCTCTCCGTTTTCTACGCGAGATGGGTCAACGATTAGCTCAACAATCCGGAGACAAAAGGAAGGCAGTTTCTTGTTCCAGGGTTTGTCAGTTACAATTCAACGCTTCAACGCAATCGCCTTCCAAGGTTCTTTTCCACACCTCGAACCGGACGAGAGTTAGCAGCACACTATTTCTATATGTCTCCGGACAATTTTTTCATAAGTCCCTCGGGAATGAAGTACCGAGGGCATTAAAAAAATAATATATATATATATATACACTCACACCTTGTTTTATACTGTTTACCCTCTTAAGTAAAGTAAAGTAAAATCTCGTAAACTTATACAGCGCTCTGAAAAGTAGTACAGTAGTAGCTGCTTATTCTTACAGTTGCAGCCTACTCGGAATGTGACATGCCATGAGTTTGCCACATTTTTGGCAAACCGACAGTGAATTTACCAAAGTTTTTACCGTAATTGGTACTTTTCCGTTGTCCGGAACCCAGTGAAGTGTAATGGCTGTTCGGTCGGGAACCTGACCCTAACCTAACCCTGACCCTAATCTAACCCTAAGGCCTCTCTAGCCAACTATACCATCCTTCTATTGGGGTCCGGATAACGGGAAAGAACCCCGTAATTTTCTTGCAGCCATGAAGACAGCCTTTTCTGTTAGAAGCAGTTACTGCTAAACAGCAAACATGGCGACTTGTCTTATGGGTTACCTAACTTACCTTACATTACTCGAGCAATTGCTTAGCATCCTTTGTTTTATTGGCAAACCGTCCCTCCAAGCAGATGGCAAAATGTGTTGCGTAAAATCTGCTGGGGTCAATCGATACTGGGGCAAAACGACCGGCGGAGTCAAGACCCCCCTTACAGACAACTTTTACACTAAGACGCTTGGGCAGAGTCCTTAACGCTTCTGTAACCAAGCCCTCTTAAAATCATTTAATTGTAAAGGATTATTAGAATACGAACGCCTTCAGTCTGACAATGCAACAGTCTGCGACCGAAAACAAAGCATCAAGTCACAACTATTCCGAATCTGCCTCAAATCTCCTCGTCGAGTATTATTTTGCAAACGTATTCGCTGCCTTTCATTCCGTAGACGAAAGGAACTAATTTTAAATCGCTTTCCTGAAGTCCACGCCCTTAGAGAGAAATTTGCGAAATTATATAATTTTGGCAAAGACCATATATCAGAGATAGTTGGCCAGTGACGTCCAGTGGTTGTTTCATAATACACTGGATGCCGTCTATCTATGGCAAAGTCAGGCCAAAGTTGAAGCCAGTTTGCATGGATGGTGTGTCAAGAAATGTTTATCCCGCAGATATCTTGAAGACCTCATAATTCTTTAGCACTATCATATTTATTTGAGTGCAGCGCCTACTTAGATATGGACGACGTCACCGCTTTAATATGGTGTACCATAGTTGCTTTAAATGTGTTCCGTTTGATCTTTTACTCATATTGTCCACAATTCTTATTCGTGCCAATTGATTTCCGAATATAAATACTATAATCGTATCGTAAAAGTAGATTTTTAGGTCGATTATTAGTTGAGTTTGAAGCCGTTTTGTGCAGTGCTGATTTATACGACTATAAGCCTATGTTACTATGTGACCTATGTCTATGTAATTTTCGAAGGCAGCGACTGCGCAACGTCGCGGCTATTCGCATAAATCAGACGATCAATTACACAATATTTTAAACAACTAGTCCACACTAAATAAGTTAAACGGCTAAACGATATCCGTTCCAACAGTGTACCAAAATTTTCAAGATTTCAGCGGGATAAACATTTCTTGACACATCATCCATGCAAACTGGCCTCACTTTCTGATACCATAGACTCTGTCTTGTGATATTAAAGTCTATGGTTGTTTCGGTAGGCATATTTTCAAATGCTTGCATGCTAGTACACCCATAGATTTATTATAATACTCTAGATGCCGTCTATCTATGGCAAAGTCAGGCCAAAGTTGAAGCCAGTTTGCATGGATGGTGTGTCAAGAAATGTTTACCCCGCAGATATCTTGAAGAGCTCATAATTCTTTAGCGCTATCATATTTATTTGAGGGCAGCGCCTACTGAGATATGGACGACGTCACCGCTTTAATATGATGTACCATATAGTTGCTTTAAATGTGTTCCGTTTGATATTTTATTCATCTTTTCCACAATTCTTATTCGTGCTAATTGATTTCCGAATATAAATACTATAATCGTATCGTAAAAGTAGATTTTTAGGTCGATTATTAGTTGAGTTTGAAGCCGTTTTGTGCAGTGCTGATTTATACGACTATAAGCCTATGTTACTATGTGACCTATGTCTATGTAATTTTCGAAGGATTATTTGCGGCAGCGACTTCGCAACGTCGCGGCTATTCGCATAAATCAGACGATCAATTACACAATATTTAAACAACTAGTCCACATTAAATAAGTTAAACGGCTAAACGATATCCGTTGCAACAGTGTACCAAAATATTCAAGATTGCAGCGGGGTAAACATTTCTTGACACACCATCAATGCAAACTGGCCTCACTTTCTGATACCATAGACTCTGTCTTGAGATATTAAAGTCTATGTTCCGGACAGCGCAGGGTCATTTGCAAAGACTGTATCCGGAAGTGGGGTCTGACCGTGTATCTGCGGCGAGCGTCTTTTTTTCTGCAAAAAAGCAGAAGGTCTTGCATAGGGTTTAGGGTTAGGGTTAAATAACCCTAACCTTAACCCTGACCCTAACCCTAACTCTAACCCATAAAGTTGTCTTTGCTTTAGAAATATTCACATTAAGAACGTCACGCGGTTCATAAATATTCATATAACCTTCTGCCTTTTTGCAGAAAAAAAGACGCCTGCGGCGAATTGCAAACAATAAATCATCTATAATATTAAAATCCTTATTCTGTATGTCTGTTACCTTCAAGCGTTCTCATTGGTTGACTATTGGTAGACGGTTTAGTCCTTACGTCGCGATGCGTTGGTGGGCGATGTTCGAAGACGACGTTGCTATTGGCAACAATTGTTCGTAGTTTAGCACCGTTTAGTCGAGTCATTGCAGCGTCAGAGCGTCAGAGAGGTGGGCGTGCGACGACGTTGCTATTGGTAACAATTGTACGTAGCTTGAAGAAGTT
This sequence comes from Metaphire vulgaris, assembly GCA_018105865.1. NCBI lineage: Eukaryota > Metazoa > Annelida > Clitellata > Crassiclitellata > Megascolecidae > Metaphire > Metaphire vulgaris. The sequence goes on from CM030841.1 coordinate 4,219,675, forward strand.
GCGCAATTTTAACGTACATTTTAACGTACACAAAAAATACGTGTACAGCGTCACAAATGGTCACAGTTGCGTGATTTTAACGTACATAGGCCTAATTATTACGTGGCGCAGAGGTTGGCTAGGTGGCGTATGTACAGCACATCATTGAAATGTTGTTCAGCATGAATTCAATGATTGGGTATAGGTATTGGATTAGTATTATCCTGCACTGCGAGTTAAGCGAGCGCGAGCGAAGCGAGCATCTTTCTAGTACGCAGTATATATTTTTTGAAGTGTGGTATGATTTGTTTAGAAAGGCGAGCAGCACTTAAGCCTCATCATGTAGAGCAACTAGTGTTCTTATCTCACGACTTGAATAACATCCAGCAACAGTAGACTGAACTAGAAGTCATGTTGGGGAACTGTCATAGCTACATATAGCTACCAAAGTGATAATTGCGATGTGTCTAATCTGTTTTGTGTTTTATGTGCTTAATTACTATTGATCATTGTTCTGAATCCTGATCCTGTTGCAGCAAGTTTGGCTACAGTGGCGTAACTAGGGGGTGGGGTGGGGGCACTTTGTTTACAGCCCCCGGGCCCCGGGCGGGGGGCCCCCGAAGAGGGTCTAAGCTAGGGTTAGATTAGGGTTAACCCTAACTTAAAGTTAACCCTAACCCTAGAAATGATGTGGTGAGGTCCGTTTTTCTTTTTTTGCTTGTCAGGGTTAAAAAAAGGTGCAGACTGCTGGAGATGAGATGTTTTTTTTGCTTGTCGGGGTAAAAAGGTGAGATGATAACGTTTTTTTTGCTCGTCAGCTCGAAACTCTGGGGCCCCATGTAAAAGTTGTCGCTGAGCTGGAAGGTCGGCAACGCCTGAGATGATGCGTCATGTCTGCCTCACTGGCTGTCTCCAGGACACGCCTCCGCACCGTAGGAGACCGCGCATTTCATGTGGCTACTTCCATCCGTTCAAACCTCCCCTTCGCTCAACATTTTCAAAAAGAGGCAAACGACTTGGTTGTTACGCGCCAGTTATGAACTTTAACTCTGTAACGTGTTCACGCAGTCCATCTGTGGACGAATCACCAGCCACTACAATAATCTGAACGTTACTTACTTATTTGAACCACTCCAATGAAGTACCCAATATACCAAACATATGCTCCAAGTCTATGGAGAAGGCTGATCTATTATATCAACAGTTGCAGACAGGTCTAGTAAAATAAGTGCAGTTACCTTGCTATTATCCATAGCAGACAAAATACAATAGTGAACAGCCAGGAGAGCATTTTCAGTAGCATGACATTTTTGATACGCAGATTGTTTTGGCAATGAAATATTATGCCATAAAAGATCTACAGTACATTTCTTTGATTAAGCACAAAGTGTTTGACAAGTTTAGATATAAAATTTAAACAGAGGCGGATTTACATTTTGGAGGCCCGGTGCAAATATATCCATGGAGGCCCCCGACGCCATCGTGGTCACTTAAAGAAGTAAAAATAAAACAAAGGTCATTGAAAAATGAAACAATTAAATGCCATGAACTTCAACTCAAATAAACTTGCATTGAATTTGCAGTCAGTGTACAAGAACTGGGGCACGGTCGACTTGTCGTCTGTTTATAATATTAGTAGTGTACTGGTAACTCACCGTAACTGGTAATTAGTCTAAATTGTCTCAACATGTTGAACATGTCGCCGACGACTTTTTGTTGTAGCAAAGGCCTCCACTAGCTGTGCAAAGTCGATTGTCTTCACGAGTTCATTTTCAATGTTCAGTATGGCTAAGGATGATAGCCTATGATCTGTTAGATAACAATGCGCTATAATCCACGTGTTATGACGTATAAATTGATTTAATTTATTTAAGTGTTATTTGAACTTATTTCTTACGAATTTAATCATACATGAAGATGAGTTCTGGTACCTTTTTTCTAGAAAAACGCACTAAGTATAACTAAGATTTGTCATCGTTTGCCAAAAAGGTCACCGTAACGGTGTTACGCATTTTACGGTAAGACAAATGAGTGATGGCGTTAGTCTGTATGCAACTATGCATTGCCATTCCAACGGTACGGAGGCATACAAATACACATACTCCTCCCATTTCCCGCGCTTCTTGACCGGTGGTACCGTGGTAAGAATTGACCGTCGAGGCACACTGTACAGGCACTGAGGTTGAGTCATGCAATACCCCTAATCTGCATAACGATGCAAGAGGCCGGGCGTCTATGACCGCCGGTGGCCCGGTGCAACTGCCGGTCACTCGGTCAGAGTCCAGCCATTATGAGCCATATCATTAATTGAGGTCGGCTAAACCGGGGTATATGAGATATAGGCTTTCTTAACATAGACTCATGGAGCATGCATTAAATTGCATTTCAATAATAAATTATTAATAATCCATGTCCAAACACTACTAACGTCTAACAATACAACATTCATGTATATCTCCGAAAATAAATTACTTTAAAGAAACTAATAATTAAAAGTCTTTAAAAAATATTATGAGAAAAGGGAGGCCCCTAAATTTGTATTTTGAATGGAGGCCCGGTACCGATGCACCACCCGGTACCGTGGTAAATCCGCCTCTGAATTTAAATGAGATAGGATTAGCTAGAAAAATAATTTGGATCAAGTGTTGCTTTTTTTAGTAATGGGTGGATGAGAGCACTAGCATAGGTTGATGGGAAGGTACCTGACAACAGATAGGTTAACCAAACGGGTAATTACTGGCCCAAGCACATCAAAACACTACTTAACGATATGAGTTGCAAGAACATCCAGCAGACACTGTTTATTCGGCAATTAGAAAATAATTTGGCATATTTCAGGCAGACTTGTGGGGCAGAATGATGTGAATATTGGGGGAGGAATTTTTGGCAGGGAGCAGTTGTCTTCTCTGGGATATGTTGGAAATTTGAGCCTAATACTAGATATTTTATTCAAGAAAAATTGTAGAAATTTGTCTGCTAGCTGTTGATGTGAATTTGACTGAGGTAGTGCACTTTTTCTGTGTCAATGCAAAAGTTTATTTAAAGAATTCCATAAAGTTTGTGGGGCATTTAGATTATCATTTATAAGGATGGAAAGAAACTAGGCTTTGGCATTATTGACTAGTTTACGAACATAGCGACATTGCTTCCTAAACCGTTTAAGTTCTGATGGTAGTTTAGAATAACACCATGCTCGTTCTAATGCTATGCTGATGTGCATCACAAATATCTTTGTTGAACCAGGGTTGTGAAGGCCTATCAGTAACAATTTTGGTTTTCTTGGGGAAAAGATTATCCAAAATACTACATAAAACATTTTGAAAAAGATTTGCATATTCTGTAACAGATTCTGTTGAGGAAGTAAATAATGGTGAAGAAAGAATTTTCAACTGAAACTGCTGAATGTCTAGCTACCTTCAGGGTCTAAATTTGATTGACTTTCGTGTGGAGGGAGGTTTAAATTGAATGTTTACAGAGTAACTTTACAGTAAGATGATCAGAGAGATAAGAATTATTATTTGAGACAAGAGAGACAACTGTGCTATCAGCATGGGCGTCTGCAGAAATTTTTCCAGGGGGTGCAAAACAGGGTCTTGTGACAAAAGAAATGAAAAAAATTCCCAGGAGGGTGCAAAGCAAGGTTTTGTGAAGAAAGAAACAAGTAATTTTACTTTTTTCATAACTCCACATTTTTTCCATGGGGTGCAACTGCACCCACTTGCACCCGCCTCCGGACGCTCATGGCTATCAGCTCTTGTGATAAGAAGATCAAGATGGTAAGTTGGAGCAGTGGCATGCAAAGGTGTAGCGTGCACCTTTGCCGCCCATGGCCCATGACCATATCCGCTGCCCCAGGAACAAAAGAAAACAGTGATGGCGCGCCCCTTAAAAAAATCTTCACAACAAATCGGCATCCAAAAATTTGCTGACAAGCGAAAAAAGGTCGTCACAACAAATCTGTTTCTGAAAATCACCTGACAAGCAAAAAAAGTCGTCACTCTGAATTTGCCGCTCCCAACTGCGTGCATTTCTCAAAATTTGCTGCCCCCAGTCGTGTGCCACCTATGGCTAAAGCCATAATAGCCATTATTATATGCTACGTCTCTGGTGACATGCTGTTCAAGGTCAAAGCTATTTAGAAGATTTTTGAATTGCACTGCACTATACAGGAGAATTCAGCCCAAACAAACCATGCTGGAAAGAGTAAAACAAAGGAAACTCCATCTTTTTGGACACATATGCAGAATGAAAGAGGACAGAAAGATCAAAGCTCTAATGTTTGGAATAATGGAGGGTGCCAATAAGAGAGGGAGACCACACAAGTAATGGTGTGATGATATTGAAGAATGGTGTGGAAGCAGTTTACAGGATCTTAGCCACAAAGCAACGGACAGGAAAGAATGGCAGAAAACTGTGGAAATGGCATTATACACCAACGGGCATTGAGTAGGGTGGTGCTTATTTTTGAAGTTTGTAAATAGCTTCTTCTTACCCCCCCCCCCATATTGTTTGTATATGTAAGAAAAAAATTCAGGCAAAATATCAGCCTTATTGGAGAATATTTAGATTAGAGGTAGCTCAATTACTCTAAAGTTTTGCCAAGACGAATAGCTTCTATGCATACATACTAGCTTCTAATATAAAGATTTAAGCTGAGATTTAAGCTGCAAAACAGTGCAAATGTAAAACCTTGGTTGCAGTATTATTTAAATTTAGCACTTTAATAGTGAGATTGATTGATCATGTAACTTCATCACGAATCAGCAGTCACCAGTGGACTAATGTTGCTTGAGACTGCTGAGATAATGCATTTCCATTTTCCACAGGCATCAGGTCAGGTCTTTGTCCTTCGGCTGTGTCCAGCTAGTGACTTCTACATGACATCTCTCCAAAGTTCTCTGTCCTTTGCTATTTCTTCCAAAGTCATTCGGTGTCTTCCGTCAGTTTTTCCATTGAGATTCAGCCTTGCCATGTGCAGATCCTCTTCCAAACCGTCCACCCATCGTCTTTTAGGTCTTCCTTTAGATCTTCTCCCCTCTGGTCTCTAGTTGAAAATTCGTTTTGGGTTTATTATTTCTTCCATTCTGAGTATGTGTCCAGTCCATTTAATTCTTCTTTTTCTGATAACTTCCACGATGCTCGGTTTCAGTGTTCTCTCTCTAACTTCTTCATTTGTTATATGTTCTTTGTATCCAATCCTTAATATTCTTCTAAGCCATTTATTTTCTGTTGCTATTAATTTTATCTCCAGTTCTTTTTTTATGGTCCAAGATTCACATCCATAAATTAGTATTGGTATTACACAAGTGTTGAAAATTCTTAGTTTTGTTTTCATCACAATGTCATGTCTTTTGAAAATATTGGTATGTAGCCTGTTGAAGGTTGATCCTGCCATTGCTATTCTTCGTTTAATCTCCAAGTCCGAGCCTGCTTTTGCTTCCAATTCACTTCCCAAGTAAACGAAATTCTTCACTATTTCAATTTCTTTTCCGTTGTGTGATACTATTGGCCATTCCTCAACTCTTTTTGTAATTGGCATAATTTTTGTTTTATTAGTGTTTATTTTTAGTCCAAATTTTCCACTCTCCGTTATTAAGGCCAATGTTAACTCTACAATCCTTGAGAGGCATTCCGCTATTAGACAGGTATCATCAGCATATTCTGCATCATCTATGTTTCCTGGCTTTAGTGATGTTCCCAACCCATTCGTGTTTTCAATCCATCTCATGATGTAATCTAATATAATGTTGAAGAGTTTTGGTGATAGAACACATCCTTGTCTAAATCCTGTTTTAATTTTGAACCACTCAGTTTCTTCTCAATCAATTCTGATACATGCTAAAACTGTGCTGTATAAATTTTCAATTAGCCTTATTATTTTGGCATGAATGCCATATTTCCCCAAGAGTTTCCATGCCCCTTCTCTCCAGATTGAGTCATAAGCTTGGGCAAAATCAATGAAGCACGCAACCAAATCTTCATTAAATTCTAGTTTTTTCTCAATGAGTTGTCGAAGGATGAAGATTTGGTCAGAGCATCCTCTTCCTTTCCCTTTAATGCACTCGGTTATTACTGCTGTAGTTGCAATCGGTTAATGAAATAGGAAATGGCAGCAGAGCAACAACTACATCTCAAAACATAGTCTATCTTCTTGGATTTACTGTGGCTGAACTGACTGGTAGTAAGCTGCCATCTGTACACATGGCATTGGTTTCTTTCTACATCATCACCTAGAAATGCGTGAAACTATTAGACAGTCATCAGCAGCCACTGTTGAAGAAATTGCAAAATTTTGGCACAAAGCAAGAATTCCTATAAGAGATGCACAGAACTGTCACAATAAACTAGAAGGATCATTTGAAGAGTGGCGTTTGCTTAAGAAGAATAAAGGCCGTCAGTCTTTGAGCCAACAATCAAGAGAGGCTGAGTTCACTTCCAGATTAGATGATCTATTCAACATTGCCCATCCCGATGCTTTTAGCATGATACAAATAGATGAAAACAGACAGTTCTTGCTACTTCAAATAGAAAAGGGAAGAAGGAGATCAATGTCAGGTGTAGATGCAATCTTAGACGCAAAGGAAAAACGATCAGCCATGAGACAGGAAGAACTGCTTGCCAGATGCCAGCGAATGGAAGACTTGCAAAGAAGGCAAAATGAAAGGGCAGTATTGATATCCAGCACCAGTAGCAGTGATTACGAAACTGATGAGGCCAGTAGCAGTCACGATACATATGCTGAAACTGAGGAGGGAGCTGTTGGAGGTTGCAGTTATAAGACTTCTAAAAAGAGAAAGAGAAGCAGAAACAGTATTATAACACCAGAACTTGCAGCTGATCTGGACAGAACGAAAATGTCAGATCAAAAGTAGATGCATGTTCTTGTGTTGAAACTGCACAGAGCTTAGGTCATAACATTGAAGACCTGGCCCACAATCGCGACTCGATTCGCCGACAGAGAATGAAACACAGATTTCAGCAAGCAGCGACATTAACTCGGTGGCCCCATAAAGCCGCAAAAGGGGCTTTGGCTAGCGATACAAATACCCGGTAGGCCGTTTTTGAAGTTCCATAGTTTCTGGGGGCATTGCTTCTTGCCGTTGGTTGAAGAATTAATGGTCTGACAGATGGTTCTCATTGGACAATAGAACGTGTCAATAATAGAGGCACGCGAGGCATGCCATTCAATGCAAATTACATCTTTTGTGTCGTCTTGTCACACAATTAAATGGGCGGTCTTAGCCACCTCAAATACCTACGCATACCTTTCGTCGATAACCATTCTTCGCTGCGGTCTGATGGGCAGTCCTTCGGAACAATGTAGCAAATGCCCCAGGGGCATAGGGGACAGGGAATATACCCACAGGAGCCGTAGGGGTGAGAGAGTTAAAAGCTGAGTTTAAAGGCAATGTGCCACTGGTGATTTACTGGGATGGCAAACTTATTGCTGATTTAACAACCAAGGAACATGTTGACCGACTTCGATAAAGACCCAGACTTATGGGAGGCACAAGAGGATTATCAGGAAGCGGCAAAGACAGTTCATGCAATGAGCATGGTAAATGACCACGCAGAACGTGGTGTGGCGCTTATACAAGAACTGAGCGGCGTCATAACCAAAGATGAGTCACAGCTTCAGTTTTTATTACAGACGGTTGCACAGCACAGGCAGGCTTATCCCGACAGCAAGAAACAGACCTTGTCAGGGCAGTGTAGTTGGTCAACACTGTAGACAGATATACTGTACTTCTTTACTAACTTCTTGTTTAAACACTGAACAGTTGCAGTCTGTAGTCTTTACAATTTTAGACTCTGCAATTTAACATGTTCTTGCTTCCATTTGAAAATACTGTTTGACTTAAAGTGCTGCATAGCTGATATACATCCTTGTCTCTTTTTTAAGATAAATTAGCTATAGTGACCATAATCGTTACCTATCAGGTTATTGAGCTACCAGTAATAGTTACCATAAGAGGCTCAAACTTTTTTTCTAATGATTTTAGCTAAAGAGGAATAGTTTGAGGGGGTAAGACAACTGAAAATTGCGAAATTAATTTTTTACTCTGTTTAAGCACCATTAGCGTCGCCACGGGGGGCAAATGGGGCAACTGCCCCCCAACCTCCCCCAGACCACCTACCAGATTCGCGCAAATCCGGTGAGAAAATTTTTTGTGAAGGGGGCGGGTATGGGGGGTAAGGAATCTGACACGCCAGACCTCTTTTGCCCCCCCAACCAAAAATTTCTGGCGACGCCACTGTTAAGCACCACACTAGCGTTGAGCCCATGGTTAATGATGATGATGACGACTGCATGAATGTCTATTATATCGTCAGTATGTATGAATATTAAAATCACCAAAAATGATAAGTTCATCTAGAGATGAAATGAATGTCTCCAGAATTGATTGAAATTCTGTCAAAAAGTTGAAAAGATTGATGGAAGTCTGTCAAATTTATTAAATAAATTTTTAACTTACCAGAATCAAGAGCTCCTGCAATGACCTCGAGTGAATTGAAAATTGTACCAGGAACTGAGTTGGATAAAATTTAAAAATTCGAGCAGGTAAGAATATATTTAAGTGAGCCAGTCTTTTCCCATGGCCAACTATTATTTGCAACAACTTACAGAGCACCATAGCTTGGTGAAGATCAAAGTCAAAGGCAATGTTGACAACGTTGGCATGTCAAGATGATGATCTTGAAAGTCTGCTTGGATGGAATGAAAGATTCCACAGCCTTGGTGAATATGGTGGTGAATCCCTTAGAAAGCAGTCTTCCACAAGAAAGAATATGCTATACATGGCGTTGTTGTGAGCAAGAAACTGGGCAAACATCAAATTGCTCACCAAGCCACGGTCTGGTCTAGACAAATCATTGAACAAAATGCTAGAACATTTACAAAACATTGGGTAGGAAAATAGCCAAGCTTCCCATTATTTTTGATGGATAAAAACACAGCTAGTTAATATATATTCTTGCAATTTTGTCTTTGTTCAAAGCCTTCCACTCAGCTCTCTGCTTGGATCTGCAATATCATAATGATAATAATATTGCATATTTATCATAATTATATTTTATGTGACAGATCCTCAGATGAAAGTTTTTACATAATAAAGACATGACAACCAACATTCCTGTTCTCAAAATATTAAATTCAGTTTTGATGGGCTATGGTTGAAATATTTATATATTAGATATCCATCCTTTCATTATGTTCTGTTGTTACACCTCCCATTTCAAGAATCGCTCGGTCCGGATTCTCCTTCCATTCATCTGGAGTAAGCTAAAATCAATATAGTAAAAACCAAATAAATAATATTATTTACATGTAGATATTTAAGAAAGCTGCTTTATTGAATTGGGCAGATGTTACAGCAGTTAGTCATCAACTGGTTAGTGCTATTATATGTTCTTTCTTAAGACATCAACCAGCGAATCAGCCGCTTGTCAATTCTTCTCTGATCTGATGTAATGTACCGGTAGATGACACTGCCTTGCTTGCACAATTTCCGTCTCCATTAACAGATGCCTAGACCGCCTTCAACACAACCATCACCAAAACGAAGATTCAGAATATACACTAGGTGCCGGCCCATCAAGCAACAAACTTCTAGTAAGGTGCAACAGTTGAGGAGGTTGGCGAGCTCATCTATCTCAGCTATAAAATGATGTCATCCTGGAACAGCCGCACTGAAGTTTTACACTACATCTCCATTGTTACCGCCGCCATGGACAGACCACGGAATCTGATGAGACTGGCACGTATCTGTACATCAAGGTGTGTATATGCATACACCAAATGCTCGTTCTATCCGTCTTCCTGTATGCAGGCAAGGCATGGACCCTACTCATGGCCGATCTCAAGATTCTGGAAGCCTTCCATATTTGCTGCCAGAGTTGGATCCTCAGCAGCCACTGGTTCGACAGGACAACAAGCACCACTGTCAAACCCACCAACAGCTTACAAACCATCGGCTCTCCCCTCCAGAACTGCCAACTATCATTATTCAGACAAAAGCACCATCTCAAGAATGTTTTGTGGAGCCAATTGACCTTTTGGAACTGTTATCATTGTCATCATCAGTGGCCATTAGTAACTACTGAGACCTCAAGATTCATTTGGAAAACTCCTCTCACAAAGATACCATGAAGTTGTTAGATTTGTTGGATGCATTTGGACTTGAGCAATTCGTCTGCAGACTTAATAACAACAATGGGGGTACCCCTTGTGTGGATTTGCAACTTCCTGGCTGACAGATCTCAGACTGTCAGTTGGATGGGGTCGACATTGGCTCCTGGTGGGGTCTATTGCAGTGTCCCACAAGGCTCGGTCCTCGGACTGCTGCTATTTGTTCTGTACACTGCCAACATTGGCGCAGGATCATTGAAGCATTCGGATTTTCAATGCACGCCTACGCTGATGATGTGCAGGCTTATCCGTCCTGCCAACTGTCCGAAGCTTGTAATCTCAGAACTCGGGCTGAGGCTTGCATTGTGGCTCTCCGGACCTGGCCTGATCGGAACCGACTCTCACTGAATCCAGCTAAGACCGAATTCCTGTGGCTGAGCACTCTGCAAAGCAGTTTTTTTAGAAGAAAAAGAAGAATTTATTTCCAAAACATACATACATACATACATACATTTTCACATCATGAATATATTGCCATAATGCACATCTAGTGTATTTGAGGTATAAGAAATTAAACTTATATGTAACTTACTCTAAGTAACAATGAACTAAACTGAAAAGAAAATAGTAGAAAATAAAAGTTCAACATGGAGATAATATACATGATAAATTGTTTATGAAGCTGTATGAGAAGAAAAAAATAGGACTACCTAAGGAATCACAGATCCCGAAAGGTGGTAATCCTAAAAAGCTGAGTAATATAATACTATTACAGCAAGTAAGGACATTATGCAATAAAGCTAAGTGGAGTTACCTAATTGATAATCAATGAATTATAAGACATAGGCTAAATAAGGTAATTAATTAAATAGAGTATTGAATGCCTAGGTAAGAACTAGTAAACTGTTTGCTTATTAATTTATAGATTGGCTTTGAAGAAGAAATATTTTGAGATTTGACTTAAAATAAGTCAAGGTAATAATTGATTTTAAGTTAGTAGGAAGAGAGTTCCAGGTTCTTGGTCCTGAGTACTTTATTGTGAAGAATCTAGTGTTAGTTTGGACATAAGGGATATATAAATTATTAGTATTTCTTAGTTTTCTAAGAGAGCAATCCTAATGTAAATCAAGGAATTTAACGAAGTAGTATATGGTAGGTAAAAGGTTGTGTATATATTTGAATATAAAGATAGAAGCTTGATGTTTAAAAATATTTACCATTTTAAGGATTTTAAATTTATTGAATAAGGTATTTGTATCCAGGTAAGTATTTCCTCTAAATATTAATCTAACTGCTTTATTTTGTAATATTTGGATTTTATCTATAATGGACTGATAGTTATTTCCCCAGATAATATTAGCATATGTTAGGTGAGAGTGAATTAAAGTAAAATAGAGATTATGAAGAGCCCTCGGTTCCAAGTGATTTTTGATGTGCCTTATTATATTCAGATTTTTGGATATTTTATTATCTAGATGGTCCACATGATCTTTCCAGGTTAACTTTTGGTCTAATATAACTCCTAAAAACGTAGAGGTTGATGTCTGTAAGATAATTTGGTCATTTATTAATATATAATCTGAAATGAGCTGTGGAAATTTATTCTTGGGGTTAAACTTTATAAAATTAGTCTTAGAAAGGTTAAGTTCCAATTTATTTAGTTTAAACCAGTTTGATAATTTGATCAGTTCTGAATTTATTATCTTGATTAATTCACTTAAGTTAGCATGGCTAGCTAAAACATTGGTATCATCTGCAAAAATAATGAATTCAAGGAACTTAGAGACGTTTGGGAGGTCATTTATATATATTAAAAAGAGTAGGGGTCCCAATATAGAACCCTGTGGGACACCATATTCAACATTTTTAAATTGAGAGTTAAGATTATTAACAAACGTATATTGAAGCCTATTATCAAGATAAATTTTAAGCCATGTATATGAAAGACCCTTAAACCCATAATAGTTTAATTTTTTAAGTAAAATTTCATAGTTGATAACATCAAATGCTTTAGTGAGATCTAGAAAGATACCAATAGAATGAGATTGGATTCTAGGTTAGCTGAGACTTTGTCAATTAAATATTGTATTAGCATTTATGTGGAATTCATAGGTCTGAAGCCAAATTGGTAAATAGATAGCATTTCAAATTTGTCTAGATATTTCAACATTCTATTGAACATAATTTTCTCAAAGACTTTAGAAAACACTGGGAGATTTGATATGGGCAAAATCAAATCATGATTCGATTCAATCGCGATCTAAATCACCACGGTTGATTTGATTTGAGAGCCAAAGATTTGATTTAAAAATTCAGTGATTTGATTCGATTTGATTTGGGTTAGCTTTGATTCGATTAGATTTGGAAGCCAAATCACCATTATAGTACATATAGATATTCTGAGTTAAACATAGAATCGACTGAGAACTTACTAACTTGGACTCAATAGTTAAATGCTAATGTGGTAAGAGGCAGTAGTTTTTTGTGACAGTGGTAACACTATTATATCAAACCAAACCGGAAGTAGTAGCCATTGTGGTTTGGTTATTTGTGCAGTTATTATTATTTCACAAGAAGTGCATGTCCTTTGGTTGCAGAATCCAGGAAAGACGGCCATTGAATTTCTGCATTCTGGGCAATTGCATTATCATGATGTCAAGTAATTCAGAAGAGAACAGCATTAATGCATTGTTAGGTCGCTTCTTTGATGACAGAAAGAAGGGCCACAATGACTGGTCTATGCGGTGCAAGATATGTCGTGTTAGGATGCACTCAAAGCCAGGAGTCACTTCAAATGTCAAGTTATAAGTGGTATTTTAAAACACTTTTGTGGATGCTACACAGGTGTCTACCGTATTTTCACGCATATACCGCGCACACGTGTATACCGTGCACACGCGTATAACGCGCGGTTTTGGGTAGTTTATTTTTTTTAAAGTTGTATAGCGCGCGCATGACGGGAATATAAGTCGCTGCCGAGTCTAAGTCGCGGCCCCAACCGGAAATTTCCGGTAACCTCTTAGTAAAACAGGTTTTAAGTACTGATTGCGCTAAAAAAAGACGCTATTTAATGCATATAATGCATAACAAATCGTGTAATAAATGAAATACAAAGTCTGGTGTTTGGTGTTGTTCATTTTATATTGTGTATGGCGCTCTTTCATTATTTAACGCTCATTAGTTATCGAATTCTAGTTATCTAGCGCTCTTTCGTTAGCGAATTCTAGATATTTAGTGCTCTTTTTACCGATTTCGTTATTTAGCGTCTAGTCACTTAACGCTCTTTTGTTATAGCGAATTCTAACTGTTTAATGCTCTTTTGTTACCGAATTCGTTATTTAGTGCTTTCGTTAGCGACTTGTACCTATTTAGCGCTCTAGTTATTTACTGCTTTTTCGTGACCGAATTCTAGCCATATAACGCTCGTTAGCTAATTCGTTATTTAGCGTCCTTTTCTTTAGTGAATATTAGTTACTTAGCGTTTTTTCGTTAGCGAATTCCAGATATTTGTCATTTAGCTTATAGCTATTTACGTTAATTTAGAGTTCTTAATTGAGGCGTCTAGCGCCAGAGTGGGCCAACCCGCAAATTGGTCATTTTGAAGTATATAGTATCATGTATAAGCACAGGATGAACTCTTTCAGTGCCACAGTGGACCATCCCAGTTTCATTAATGCACTATGTTATATTCGATAGATGACACTATGGCTCTCTCAGGACTTTCAAGCCATAATGATAAACTTTTAACGTAGTTTTCCCATAAATTAACTTTTCGGAGTTGGCCCACTCTGGCGCTAGACACTTCAATTTAGCGTTCTATCGTTAGACAATTATAGCTATTTAGCTCATTTCTATTAGTGAATTTTCGCTGAACGCGTCAGAGATCAAACGGTAAGTAGTAAATAATTAATTATTTAAAATGGCTTACCTGTGATCTCCTTGAAAATTCAATAGATAAAACATCGCCTCTTTGTATAACACGCCGCCTGAAAATCTGATGTAAAAACGAGCGACTTATAACCCTGTCTATACTGAGAAAGAGCAGAGGACCATCGAAGACGAGAAGACCGCACATTTAGCGTTAAAACCAAGAGCAAGATGAGGGCAAACTGCCAAGAATGACGATTTTCCGAGGCACGCACATGCACGTGCAAGGCTGCCTTAAAGTGCCATATCGAAAAATTAACTAAGAAACAATACAATAATCTTTATTTGTGTCAAGCACAGCATCAAATAGTACACATGAACAATAAATTTTATTCTTTTATTTTGTATTCTTTTATTTAAATAATTATTAACTAAGAAACAATAAATTAAGAAAAAATTAGCTAAGCAATTTAACTAGACAATTTATTCTTTTACAGTATGTCTTATTCTTTTATTTCAGTAATTCATTTCAATAAATCATAATTAAAATTCATTCAATAAATCATTATTTAAATGCTGATTTTACAATTCTTATTTGAATGTCAGTTCTTTTACATAAAATAAATTTTACTTGCATAGTCTTTAGAAGGATTAGCTATGAGTTATATTGTAGCGAAATTATTATAATAGCCAAGATAGCCTGAGGTCCAGTAATAAAGAATAGGTAGAGCATACAAGACTTACATGTAGTTTCTCCAATAATCTTTAGGTGGTGCTGAAGGTAAGGTAGATAGTTGATAGAATAAATAAATAAATAATAATAATAAGTGAAGTCCCTCAGTAATAATAACTGCTTGAGAAGTATGTAAGAAAGTATAGGGAGGTTAAGTGTAGGGTATTCAGTAGGTGGCACCTGTCGTCGTTTTGTTATAGACCAATAGTTAGTTGCAGTTTAGCACATCTCCTTTAAGGTAGTATAGGAGTCCCATAAATATAGGTCCCACGGGTATATCTTACCTTTACGGTTTTATTCTTTCCGTTCTACTTCTGATGACGCTTTGTATCCAAATATTGGAAAGGAACTGTGAGTGTAAAATAATTTTTATATACCGTGCGCTCAAATATACCGCCCGGCCGCCCCCGCGGTTTGCAAAATCGCGTATACCACGCGCAGTATATGCATGAAAATACGGTATTTCATCAACTGAAAAAAGTCAATACTTGAGTTTTCCAACAGACACAAGTATGGCACCTGAGGTATTCTGGGCAGCTGAAGGGTCTGCTTACCCGCATCTACGATTTATCGCACATCGGTTGCTTAGCATACCGTTTACTTCAGGCTGTGTGGAGAGGCTGTTTTTAGGCAATTATATCAGTAAGACACAATCGGTTATAAGCAACAACTGTTGAATCTTTGTTACTGAGAAAGCAGCAATGTGCTCTAGAACTACGACAAAGTGAGGCTGCTGAAAGTGGCAAACATTACCACGCTCAGTGCACAAGCCATGTGTGAGAGGGAAACTGAAATAAAGCCTATTACTGAGTGACTAGTGACTACTGAGTCTTACAGTATGTTGCAACTAATATACCAGTAATGTAAAATATGTCAAAAGGTCATATAGTGTTAATGTTGTATTTTGAAAGATTTGATTTGATTTGCAATTTGATAAGAAGTTATTTTGATTTGATTTGAAAAAATGATTTTGATTTGAAATTTCACTGATTGATTGAATCAAGAACTGGAATTGATTTTGATTTGGAGTATGTAATTTGATTTCTGATTTGCCCAACACTGCCGCGGAGACAGCACCTCATCCACAGTTCCCAGTTCTCCATCGACGGTGCAGTCGTTGCCCCCAGCAGACAACTGCATCTACTTGGGGTTCTTCTTGATGAGCCACTTACGATCAACGGACATTTGGATAATACCATCCGTTCGTGCTACTATCACCTGCACCGAATAAGAGAGGTTCCATCACTACTTTCTTACTTCGGCAGCGATAGACTTGGTTTGCGCACTAGTTGTCTCTCGGGTGGATTATTGCAACAGTGTGCTGTATGGACTACCAGTTGGGCAACTTAATCGACTGCAGTCAGTCCTGAACGTCTTGACCCGCCTGGTGTTCGGTGCCAGATGGAGCAGTCACGTAAATTCATTCCTAATGGATCACTTGCATTGGTTGTGGATCCCTGAGCGAGTGGCGTTCAAGCGCCACTGGCTCACATTCCGTGCGCTGAATGACCCCCACTGCCCACCGTATCTGTCAGAACTAATCAGCCGATCGACGACAGTACCACGTCGCTCCCTTCACCGTTCCGGCGCCAGCAATCATCTGATTGCCCCCCTCCGCTCAAGACAGTGGGGCTAGGGACCGGTCCTTTCGGCATGGTAATCCGGCATCATGGAATCTGCTCCTGAAGGCTGTGAAAACCAAGACCTCTCTGGATGGTTCTTACAATATCTCAAGACGCATTTGTTGAACAGTTCGTTCTCTGTACAGCACCTTTGACTTTAGCCACCTAGCTATGTTATTGTGCTTAAGAAATTGTCAAGTTTAATAATAATAATAATAATAATAATAATAATAATAATAATAATAATAATAATAATAATCCTGGATGCTTCATAGCTGCATCAAAGTACTTGCTCGGTTTCATTAACCCTTTCGCTACCAGATACAATAGAAATCCAAATACCGGAATATTTTATGCCAAAAAATCAAACTTTTTTAATTTCATGTCCAATACACCTAATCAACTGCATCAACTCTACTAAAACTTAAAGCAATGGATGTTAAATTCCTCAAGTGTCCAAATAGTCAAAAACTGATTGTTTTTTTAATCCCAGTAATTGAGCTTCTCATGCCAAAGACGAAAGCATGGCACTGCACATAGTCCAGGTTTAGAAGGGCAGGTGGGGCAGTATGTCTTGACATCTCGCCGTATTCCCTTTTTCGAGCACACGCGACAGCGTGCTTGGGGCTTGGTCCAAGTAGGCGTTGGTTGCAAAATATCCGGAAAATGACGCTCAGTAAGTCTACGCAAATTTTCACTGTTCTCTGCCTTTTCTGAGGTGGGTTTACCCTGGAAAAGAAAAAGCTTGCCACATCATGCTGAAATGTTAGGAAAGTTCCATCATGGCCATCCTTCCGGTACAGAATGTAGCTGTTTAGCAATGCCACATGGATTAGATGGAAAGTCAGTTTCTTATACCACTTCATGGTTTTTCTTGCGATGGAATATGGCTGCAACATTTGATCATGTTTGTCAACCGCTCCCATATTAGTATTGTATTCGGTAATGCATAGAGGCTTTGTGATAGCTCTGTTTTTGGATGCTCGTCCTCTACCTTTCGGTGCTGGAACAACAGATTCATCGTGCTGGGTGGTCATCATGAATACATCCTTTTTGTCATGGTACTTCATACATAGCATAGGACCACAGCGGAGTGAACTGATTGCACCAACCTGTAGCTTCACATCTTTGATCTGTTTTGGGACACGGTTTGAGCGAACTGTGCCACAAGCATGTGTTTTTTGATGATATAGATAGTCATACAAGCGGCAACTTGTATACCAGTTGTCCATCCAGACACTACGTCCTTCGCCCAGTAATGGCATCATCAAGTAGACAACAATTTTTTCACTCTTACTGAGATTGGCACATTCTTGTGGCAGTGCGATGTCAATGGCAGTAGTAGGATCCTGTTTTCCGGTGTAAACCCTGAAGCGATACATGTAGCCAGAATCCTCACATAAGCAGAAAAGCTTGACACCAAATCTAGCTCGCTTTAGAGGCAGATACTGCTTGAAAAGTAGTCTTCCCTTCCATAATAGTAGAGACTCATCAACACTCACATTACTTCCCGAAGTGTAAATTGTTTGAAACTTTTCAAACAGTTCATCCAAAAGTGGTCTAACTTTGAATAATCTGTCCCTGTCTGGATCGTTATTATTTGGAGCATGGTCATTGTTATTTACATGGAAAAATTTCAACAGAAGCTGGAAACGATTTCTTGGCATAATAACTCCAAAAAGTGGTGTCTGGTATAACGGATCAGTAGACCAATACAATGATATTGACGGCTTTCGAATTACACCCATGATAAAAAGCAATCCAAGAAACTTTTTCATCTCTGTTATATTTGTTGGAACCCATTGGCGCACATTGGAATATGGTCCCAGATTGAGTTGACTTGCAATATATTGATCAGCAAACAGGTTTGTCTGAATGACGAAGTGATTGAACAGATCATCAGTCATGAATAGCTGGAAATAATCAATGGGTGTGAAGGTAGCTACATAAAAATACAGTGACAACACATAACTCCGCCGTAACCAGTGGCAAGCCCTTGTTGAGAAAGGAGGAGCCAAACACACAGACAAACACACATAGACGCTCATCGTCTTTGATACAGATGCGTCTATAAACAAGCTCAACACACACACACACACACTGCCAACACACTACAACTAAAAGGATATACCAAAAATAACTAAATCCGATAAACCGCGATTAACCCAAGCACAATCTAATAATGCCGGATTTTTCCGGCACTCGAGGTATATAGTTTTATTTCCTCTGCCGGATATATCCGGCACGCTAGGTAGCGAAGGGGTTAATATTCAGGACACTGCCTGACTGCCTCTTCTGACCATTTTCTCGTATTACGTGGAATCAATCACTATCAACCACCACTTCTGTACCAAACAATTCTCAAGTGGTGCTGAAACAATTTTGTGAAAGATCTTCAAAAGTTAGAGTTCAGATGGGACACACATCTTGCTTCTGATGATGTTGATGATATGGTAAAAACATTGTAGGAGAGTATTTCACCAAATCCATGGCATAAAGTCCATGCTTAGCATCCACTCAGTAGGAAACCAAATTCAGAACTGTATTTTAATGAACATCACCAGCTCTCCTAATCCTCCTGATCATGACACAATAGTGTTTACTGAGACTTAGGTCAATAATTCATTACTACCTTTCACCTAGCAGATTCTACACCATATGGATACACTCTCATCAGCTCACCTCGAAAATCCAAGCCTCAATGGATACTCCAGGTGAAGAAATAAGAAGGTGAATCAATGCTCCAGGTGAAGAGTGCATTTTGTGTAATGTAATGTAACAGAATATTTGTATAGCAACTCTTATGAAGAATCACTCAGAAGTACTCCAACTCCAATTATTGCATATTGATAAAGAGATGAGTTTAAGTCGTTTCTCAAAATTGGAGATTATAGACTATACATACAGATATTTTGAATGTACCTCTATCACCTTCATATTCAAGAACAGTATACTCGCATTTTTTCAGCATTTATTGCCATCCATCATCATCACCATACTTCACATAATTTTCGGTTTCTCTTGAAGAAGTTTGTTCAGTTCTCGCATTCATTTCTACCATCCTTCATGAATTTGTCATTGAGAGAGACTTTAGCATAGATGTCAATGATGAAAATGATTTCAGTGTCCATGAATTCCTGTCTATGCTTTCCTCTTTTGGCCTTACCCACAAGGAAAAACACACCCTTGACCTTGTCATCACCAAAGGTTCAATGAGTTTATTGCCAAACCTTTTGTGTTCAGCAGCCAACATAACTGACCACTACATGATAAACACTGAAATCAAGATCCAAGCTCTACAGCAACCTACACTTTTCATCAAATAAACTCCATTGACCATGAAGCCTTCATTCACAGTTTGTTTCAGACAACACTCATTCTTAATCCTCCTGACAATATTGATAAACTAGTTTCTTTTCACACTTTAACTCTTTCTACTTTACTTAACAGGCATGCTCTAATTACCACGCTTTCAAAACATTCCACAGAAGATTTAGAACATACCTTCAAATGCACAATAGAGCGAATCACAAAAGACAAATGTAAACGTTGAAGGCTTCCTTCCAGCTTTGCATAGTTTGACAATGATGTGAGTCCAAATAAACCCAATGGATCTTGACCAGACCAAATATAATGGCCTGTGACAACCAAGGGTTTGCATTATTAGAGTCTGTGTTGACAGGGATTTACCTGGTTTCTGTTAAATATTATGTAGTTGAACAGCACTGATGAATGCTCAATGCACAATAAATGTGAGTTATTAGTGGCTACAGGTGGTAGCCGCCCCGGTTATGACCGCCCCGGTTATGACCGCCTCGGTTATGACCGCCCCAAATATGACCACCCCAAATATGACCACAATATAAATATTCATATATATATATATATATATATATATATAACGTAATGGATAAAATTTTTATTCTCGAGTATGCTTATGTAATACCTACCAAAACTTGCCTTTGGTATTACCCATTTACCATGTGAAATTTTACTTAAATCTATTGACATCTTCTGCCCCCCTACAAATGGTTTCATGTTCAGCGATTGGTCAACCATTGCAACAAATGGGTCTTCTCGCATATGTAAAATGTACAGTGTACATTGTATAGTGTATACAATGTATACTAGTGTATAAAGTAGTATCGAGATATATTTATTCCTAATTTTTACTAAAGACAGCGACAATCATTTTTATTTACATAAAATATAATCCTCCTGAGAAATGTCCAACAACCTGCATTTTTCAAAAGGTCTAATTAAAGATGCATAGTTAGGTGGTTGTGCGATATTCGCTTTTTGTATCGAATGCTGGCATGATGGTTCATGCAATGATCCTGACTCTAATGAAGCCATCTCTTGCTTCCTAACCAATGACAGCTGCTGATGCTTCAGTTACTGCCTTCACACACCTTTCCACTGCTTGTGTGTGACAAGGAAATCGGGGCAAATCAACAAATCCAGTATCTTCATTATGAACTGTGTAGTGAAACAGAGCATTGTCCAATGATTACTGCTTCACAAATGTCAAGTAAATATTGCTGATCAGAACTCAAGTCATCAACAGTTACAGGAGAAAAGTCACATGGTATCGGCTCATAGGGAACAATCGGCATTGTTTCACATTTCTGCAACTGTGATCCAATAGGTCCATTGAAACTTCTGGGTCCTGCTGTTCTGCCATCTATGTGCTCCAACAAATGTCGAAGTGGTAGTTCATTCGCATGCAAAAGACAAACAAACTACTGCAAAGGTCGTTAAACATGTACTTCAAGAAGTCTTATAATACCACCGTTTTTACCAAGATTAACTGCTGTGCCATCACATCCAACTGCCAGCAGATGCTGGGCATCAATGTAATTTCTCTGAAGAAAGGTAACAATTAGGCTTATCGCGGAACTAAAATTAGAATCGGTCCTAAAGGAGGTCACGCGCACTGCGCATGCGTATGCAAATGTGGTCATTAGATAACTGAAATCAAGCGTTATTGTGTGAATTACTAAATAGATTTCTTAAAGTTTAATTTGTTCTGCGATAAAATTAAGTATGCCCATCAAACACTGTTGTTATGGAACATGTGCAAATTACAATAGGAAAACTGAAATTTGTTTGAAAGAAGGCGTTCGTTTTATACAGTTCCCCGGTCCGTCGACTGACAGAGGCACAGAGCAAAAGCAGAGAGGTGGGTTGTAGCATGTCGACGAGAGAATTTTATATCGGGAACATTACCAGATGGACATACATTTGCAACAAGCACTTCTTAGATCCAACTGGGCCAACTCAGATGAATCCGGATCCTGTACCAGCCAACTCCACACATCATACAATCCTACCGTCAAATTGCATTTTTCATGAACGGGGCACAGCTGGGCATACGTTCAGTAACTGTTAAAGTATGATGTCTACTAGGGGCTGTCCATTAATTACATCAACAATTTAGAGGGAGGGAGTTTGAAAAAGTGACAGTTGTTGACAGGGAGAGGGGGTCAAGAGAAGTTGACGTCAACAATTTCACTTTTTACAAATAATCAAAAAATTAGGAAATTTCATGAAATACTACTTATTACAATGGAAAAAAGCATGACAAAAAAGTTCATCACCACCACATTTTGACACTCGATGAGAAAAAAGGAAAAAATTATCATCACCACAAAAAAAACCTTAATTGTTATTGGGACCTGTCATTGATCTTGGGGGGGGGGGGTCAAAAGTTTTTTATGTAATTATGGGGGGCTAAGTGAAAGTTGACAGTTGATGACAAGAGGGGAGGGGTCTAAAAGTGCCCCAAAATTGTTGACATAATGACATAATTAATGGACAGCCCCTAGCCAAACGCTTAAAACCATCCTACATGATATCACTGCAGTTGTACTCGTGGGTCGTCGCCTACTAAAAATCTCTAAAACTAGTTAATTTATTCTGGCTAGGGTGAAGAGCTAACAAGAAATTTTTTAAAAATTATAACACACACACACACACATATATATATATATATTATATATATATATATGACAAATTAAGATGATGAAAAAACGGCATGACCACATTTTACTTAACGCTATATTAGACATCACCTATGCACAAGTTCATCCTTTTTCCGGTCGTTAACAATGCTCTGCACTCAGGGCCATATTAAGGCGGGGGCTGAGGGGCCTGTAGCCCACCAGCCCATCATGAAAATAGGCCCACCGATTTTCGAGGTAACCTTTTTTTGCTTGTCAGCACGATTTGGAAGGGAGATAACCTTTTTTGCTTGTCAGAGATTGAGATTTTCCAGTATAGGTGATGGCCTTTTTTTCTCAGCCGCCCAGCCCACTCGGACCTTAATCCAGCCCTGTCTGCACTCGAGCCAACGTTTTAATTCAACAACTGAATTGTTTGTAACTTCACTATGGCGAAGTTTTGCTCCTGGAACGTCTGATTCTAACAGCTTTATTTCGAAAAACGCTCTGCTTGCAGTGCTTGACGCCATGTTCACTAGCTCTTCGCTGACCACATTTGCATAAACAGCTGAGCGCAACTTGACCTATTTATTTTAATTAGATGCATGATGTCACGGAATGGCTTACGCGATAAGTCTAATAGCTGCCTGTATACTTGAAGCACTGCCTCTTTCTGGCGTAATGTGACCGATATAGTTTGAACCAGGTCCCTGTACCATCGACACGTGTTCAACAATTACCCTACGGTGAGTGGTTCCGTCAACCGTTTCTTTAGCTAGAGTTTTGTCCTTTCTTCCATTGAAATATAAACCTAGTAGTGCTGTTGTGTCAGTTAATGCTTCAGAACGAACCATATCGCAATACTTCCGACGCTCTCTAATTTTACTTCTGTTAATTACTTCACTACAGTGTTCAGCAGTTACAATACCATAGTCTTGTAGGACTGCTGATGCAATTTCTGCAACTGCTCTGTCTGAAATGGCTTGTCGTTCAGAAGCCCTGGCAGTATTCTGCAACTGATGCCTCTGCTGCATTTTAATTCGCCAGTAGTACTTGTCTCAGCAACAATACCGGTAGACGGATTGTCGGCTTCAGTTTCATCCTCTGTAGAGCAGCTGAAGTTACCCTTTGTGTCATAACCGAAGTCACAGCACACTGTCTGTCTGTCTGGTAGATTGTGTAGAACTTGATTCTAGCCGGTATTTGGTAAGTCTTCCTTCCTCCTGAGACTTTCTTCTCCCTCGTTCCTCCAACCAGTGGCATATATAAACACATGCATATAAATATACATAAATAAATATATATATATACATTTATTTATGCATATACACAAATATGTGTACATATATATAGATACATAAACACATAAACATATATACATATATACTTGTAAATATACATATATAAATGCATATATATGTAAATATACATATACACATATATATATGTATATATATATGCATATATACATATATACATATACATGTACATATACATACATAGACACATACACATATAAACATATATATTCACATATATATATACATACATATGCACATATATATGCACATGTATATAATAGATATTACATATATATCTATATATATGTGTATATGTATATATATGTATTTATGTATATCTACATGCATATATGCATATATACATATATATACATATATGCTTAGATATGTATATATGCATATAAACATATATATGATAAATATCTACATGTATATAAGTATACATATATATTTATGTGTATATACAATATATATACATGTATATATTATATATAAATGAATTTATATATGCAAATATGTATATTTTTAAATATGTATATATATATATGTGTGTGTATATATATAGATGTCTATTTATGTATATAAAAGTAATGTATATTTCATATAATGTATATTATATTTACCTAATATATATGTTTCTATATGCAATATATATATATATATATAATATAATTATTATTCACACAGCCGTAATATGCTATCCTAATGAATATGCATATAATACTAACCGATCCTATTGGTCGCCAGCGACATGCATCTCATTGGGCAGTGAGCTTAAAGATACGACCACGGCATATATTATATTATATATAATTATATATATATATATATATATATATATTAAGAAATGATATTGTATATGTTTATTTAATATTATAATAGATATTGTATAAATATATTTAAATATATTATAACTTACTAATTATATTATTAAATACTTATTTATATATTTATATATATGTACTCTATATAAATATATATATACACTATAAGGCTATATATAAATGCTTATTTATATTGCGGTTATTATTGGGGAGGCCATAACTGGGGCAGTCCTAAATGGGGCGGACATGACGGGGCGGTCATAGCGGGGGCGGTCATAACTGGGGCGGTCATAGCTGGGGCGGTCATAGCTGGGGTGGCTATAATGTGATACCTTATTAGTGTAGTACTTGTGACATCACTGAATCCTGTAACTAGTAGAAAAGCCACTTAGAGAGTTTTTATTATTATATTTGAATACTTATTTGTCACATTTTAACACACAGCTGATGAAGTTGCAAATGCTTAAAATGACAAAATGATATGCACTATCATAATCCAAGAGCATTATTGCTTGGA
This sequence comes from Metaphire vulgaris, assembly GCA_018105865.1. Classification (NCBI taxonomy): domain Eukaryota; kingdom Metazoa; phylum Annelida; class Clitellata; order Crassiclitellata; family Megascolecidae; genus Metaphire; species Metaphire vulgaris. The sequence goes on from CM030841.1 coordinate 4,244,589, forward strand.
TGAAGGAGTGTTTATCAATACAGTTAACAGAAGATACCACATGGCTAGAAAAATGAAGAAGTAACAAAGCATTAATCAATTATCCTTGTAAGAGGACTGACCTTGCGATTTTGGTGCCTAGTGATTTCTTTGTGCTCCCACTGCTTTTGTTTGCCTAACTTGTGTAAGCATTCTTCACCACCACAGCCCCAAACCTGTCATGTAAACAGAGAATTTATTGCTATAATCATCATCATCATCACCACCACCACCTTCATCACCACCACCATCACCATTATCCAGGCACGTCAGAACGAATTTTCAGCAGCGGTGCAGATTTTCAGATTTTCTTAAGAAAAAAATAGTTTGCATCTTAAAAACTTTACCTTGACAAGCAAAAAAGTCCTCACGCACGGAATTTACTCTCTAATACTCCTGACAAGCAAAAACGGGCTATCTTCTTCCAGGGGTGCAGGCTGCATTATCATCATCATCATCATCATCATCATCATCATCATCATCATCATCATTTCATGCTCTTATTGTGCCACTTTTCAATCTGAATGTCCTTTTTTTTACAGAGACCTGGCATGAGTGCGTTGACAGTGTCGCCATCAAACATCTTTGCGGGCTCGGCCTCAATGTTATAGAGGCGGCACGGGCTTTTCTGGCGTCCGAGAACCTAGACAGTACCCATTTCGTCAACCATGGAGGGATAGCGGTTATCTCTAGACCAGGGACTGTCGTCGCCAAAGTCGTCTCGAAATTGAAGCCTAAATCTTTCGAACATTTATGCTGTCGTGTGGGCAGCGGAAGTGCGTCGTTGATCATCGCAGCCATATACTGACCCGGGTCTCACAGCGTCCGTCAACTGTTTTTCGCTGAACTGACTACCCTACTAGAATCGATGTTGACATACAACTGCGGGATTCTTATCGTCGGCGACCTTAATGTCCATCTTGAGCACCCGTCAGATGTTGACAGTCAGAAGCTTGAACTTCTCATTTCCTCGTTTGACCTCAAGCAGTTTGTTCATGATTCAATCCACGTGCACGGCGGCCTCCTGGACGTGGTGATATCGTCGTGGAAGTGCGAACCGCGTGATGTGACTGCAGTCGAGGTTGGATTATCTGACCACAAATTAGTCCATTGGACACTACCCATCGCACCGCAGAATGAACAGTATGTTACGACTCTTAGGAGGAATTGGAGACACTTTTAGCTTGAGTGGTTCATTGAGCGGCTAGAGCAATCTCCGCTTTGTGCACCTGTTGACTCCAGCTCAACCGGATCGGACCATGCGCTTCTCTATCAGTCAGTTATCACCGAAATTCTGAACGATGACTCGCCGATGGCAAAGATAACCATGCGTCCCAGGAAGCACCGACCCTTCTACGATAGAGAATGTAGACAGGCCCGACGACGAGCACGTCGGCTTGAGAGAGTTTATCGCAAGAAGAAAGGATCGACCGCTGAAGCCCATGCACTGTCGTCCTGGCGTGATGCCCTTAGGGCGAGCAGGAGCTTGGTGAGGAGGAAGGGTAGTCAGTACTGGCGTCATGCGATCGACTACTCGCAATCCGACACCAAGCAGACGTGGAATGTACTGGGCAGTCTGCTCGGAAATAATGATACACCTTCCCGTGTGCTGTCCGACTTTTTGGCGAACGACTATCACTCCTTCATCGATCTCAAGGTTGCGAATATCTAGGACAGGACAGCAGGAGCAGGCCCCGCAATGTATAATGTCTTCCCGGGTCCCTTCTTCCACAGTTTCTCGCAGCCAACAGAGGCTGAAATCATAGCCAGCGTAAAGTCGTCACCTAACAAGCAGTGCCCATCAGATCCACTTCCCATGTGGCTCCTGAAGGAAATGGTAGCCACGCTAGCTCCGTATCTGACAGCACTGATGACAGCTTCCCTGGCGAATGGCGAGTTTCCGAGTCTGTGGAAGCATGCTGTCATACGTCCACATCTGAAAAAGACAGGCCTCGACCCCGTCAATCTCGCAAGCTTCAGACCTGTCACGAACCTACCATTTTTTTCGAAGCTGATAGAGTGCCTAGTAGGCAAGCAACTTATCACGCACTTGGTTAGCAATGGTCTCATGCCTCACCACCAATCAGCGTATCAAGCGGGCCATTCTACTGAGACAGCATTGCTTAAGATCTTTAACGACATAGTCAATGCGATTGCGAATGGGGAGCACGGTGTTCGACACTGTCGACCACTCCATCCTTATACGGTGTCTCGATCTTTCCTTTGGGATAGAAGACACAGCGTTACTTTGGCTGCTCAATTACCTTTCTGAAAGAATGCAGTCCATCTCCTGGAAAGGTCACACGTCAGCCAAACGTCCCGTCCGCTGTGGAGTACCACAAAGTTCAGCTTTAGGTCCGCTCCTTTTTAACCTCTACGCAGCAGATCTAGGACAGAACGCCGGATCGTATGGGTTAAACTGGCATGCCTTCGTGGATGATGGGCAAGTGTACACCTCCTGCCGTCCCTCAGATACAGGGCACCTGTGATCTCAGTTTGAAGATTGTTTACATGAGATCATGTCATGGACCGCGACAAATCGCCTTGCACTTAATCCCGGTAAAACAGAATTGTTATGGATCAGTACTCCTAGATTGTTCTCCTTTTACGATCGGTGACGCTGTCATTGCTCCATCTACAAGATTAAAAACCCATCTTTTTGACCAGGCTTATCCACCATAGACTGTCACCCGTTTGTCCGGCCGGATACCCTGGATTTGACCTGGATCTTTAGTAATTTGGATTTGATGTGCCATCGGTTGATGCTCTTGTGCATTATGAAAGTGGCGCTATAGAAGTTTAAGATTAGATTAGATTAGATCTACAGAGGTGCACCTTCTGGGTGTTCTTCTTGACGATTCTCTATCCCTCGCCGGCCAAATGAGCTCCGTAACTCGAGCCTGCTACTTTCAGCTGCACAAGATCGCAGAGATTCGACGGTACATTTCTACTTCGGCAGCGATCCATGTAGTCCAGGCACTAGTGCTATACAAGTTGGATTATTGCAATAGCATTCTCCTGGGGCTTCCGGACTACCAGCTAGACCGTCTCCAATCGGTCATGAATGCTACGGCCCGATTGATCTTCAGCGCGAGATGGAGGGATCATGCGACTCCATTACTAAAAGAAAGGCTACTCTTGCTAAAGATCTCGGAGCGTATAGTTTATGAACGTTGTATGTTGACATTCCGAGCACTGAATGATCATCTCTGCCCAGAGTATATTTCTGCCCTCATACAGCGGCCGATGCCCAGACATCGGAAACAGCTGCGATCAAACAAGCGACTTCGCCTTTATGTCCCTCCTCCATCCAAGACGGTGATGCTGGGGGAAAGATCCGTGACCCGCGGCAACCCTCTTCTCTGGAATGCTCTTCCCGCCTCAGTGACATAGATTACATCCTTCAAGGCATTTGCGGCTGCCCTCAAGACGCATTTTTTTCGCACATCTTATGAACATTTGTAAATCGCTCTTGATTTTAGCTCTAGCCATGTTATAGCATTTAATAAATTATCTAGGGAATAGAATACAATAGAATAGGGAGTTGATCAGCAGTTCATTATGAACAGAACAAAACAAAAATATCAGAGTTATAACTATAGCCCAGTGTTTTCCACGTGGGGCACAGGCCCCACCGGTGGGCATGGAAAAATTTAGGTAGGGCATGAAAGTTCATCCAGTTCAGTTCAGAGCAGTCGCGGGCCCCTAACCAATCTTTATTTTAGGGGAAAACTTTAGCAAAACGTTTAGAATTTTCTATATTTTCTTCATTTTATGGTAACATTGCCTCATAGTATTATTATTATTATTATCGACAATTTATGAAGCACAGTAAAATAGCCATCAGCCAAACCAAAAGTGCTGTACAGTCAACAGTATTAACCATTTTCTATTCTACTATTCTAACCTCCCACAGCACATCATATTCATTATCAGGTAAGTTTAAAATTTATTGCAGGCCCCTATGGATCACCAGACCCTGGGCATTTGCCCCATTCCCCCTCTCAGCGGGCCTGCCCACTAAGCTGAACAAAATTCACTACTAAGAATATAAGTTTTAAAAATTCTTTAAAGCTAAGAAATAGTGAGCACATAAAAAATGTTAATCTCATTGGTTGATGAAGAAGCGTTTGACGAAGCGTACGTTTAGCACGGTTTAGTCGAGTCATTGCAGCATCAGAGGGGTGGGCGTGCGACGATGTTGCTATTGGTAACAATTGTTCGTAGCCTGCGACGACGTTGCTATTGGTAACAATTGTTCGTAGCTTGAGGAAGTTGCAAAATTTTAACGTACATTTTAACGTTCACAAAAGATACGTGTACAGCGTCACAAATGGTCACAGTTGCGTGATTTTAACGTACATAGGCCTAATTATTACGTGGCGCAGAGCTTGGCTAGGTGACGTATGTACAGTACATCATTGAAATGTTGTTCAGCATGAATTCAATGATTGGGTATTAGGCATAGGTATTGGATTAGTATTATCCTGCACTGCGAGCGCGAGCGAAGCGAGCATCTTTCTAGTAATTGTTTTAAAGTATTTATTTAAGTAGAAAACTGGTGGTAATAAGACGTTGTAGTATTTATGGATGGATGTTTGTTGCTTATGTATGCTGTCTATATTGAGCATGTTGAGTTTGTTGTATAAGTTGATTGTGTTGGTATGTTGAGCATGGCTATGTGTGAGTCTTACTACTTTGTTTTGCATTATTTGTATTTTTTCAGTACAGGATTTATAGATGAAATCCCAAATTATATTACAGTAGGTTATGTAAGGATGTATTAAAGTAAAATATAATTGGCTGAGTGCTTTGGTATTTAAAAATCGTTTTATATGTTTAATTATATATACTGGACAGAGACTCATCAATATTATTATAATATTTCCACAAGTCATACATGGTAACTATCACAACAGTTGTCAAACCAACAGAAATAAGTAATAAATGGGCTATTTTGACATGTCATGTGGTGAAATTTGCTTCTGGAAGGCTAGAACTGGTTGTTTTATTATATTATATATATATATATATATATATATATATATATATATATATATATATATATATATACACACACACATATATATATACACTAGGGTGGCCCAAAAAGGCAAAGTATGAGATAGAGACCAGGGCACCATTTTATTTTGTACCTTTTACCAACTGTAGTACTAGGTAAAAATTTCAGGATCTTATTTTATCTGGAAGGGAGTGCTCAATGACCCACAAGTTTGACCATTGTACAGATTTCATAAATATTCTGTTACATTTGCCTGCTTACTGATTTAGACATTATGCAGTAAATGGACAAAGGTGTGTAATATTCCATGTTCAGGAAACATGTTTGACTGTTGTCAGCAATAAATTTACAAAGTGCAATCATTATATCGGCGTTCTATAATAATAAAATTGTTGCAGTTTTACAGAAACAGTATCTAATATTACATAACGTGCCTACAATCAATGGCTTCAACCCACTGTTGTGAAATGATATTTCTTATTGGTACCAGGAACTTGGATCCACTAGTGAAACTACATCAGCTTCCAACCCTGAGACAAGTGCTATAGCGTTCCATTACCGTCTAAAAGAAGTCAAGTCTGTGTGTGCTTAATGCTAGTCACTTTACAGTTGATGAGCCTCTAGCAGTTTAGTCCAAAGCCACTGTTTCAGTTGATGGCAAGGAAAAGCTGGTGTGCGATATGAGCAAGGAGCCCGGAGAGCAGAAAGTATGAAGTGATCCAGCCATTCTGAATGAAAGAGTTGTCATTGGAGACTTCACTACAACTCGGATATCATACCAGCTATCAGCTGTGGAAGCAGCATTTGTCAGAGTTGCAAATAAAATGTGATTAGTGCAATGCATCTTCCATTCTCCAGCTGTATAACAATGAATGCACTCTATTTTGTGATGCCATTCATTCGCAGATACCACCTGTTCCACACGACCATTTTCACACTCAGTCAAGTCATCATAGGCCATTGGACACACTTTTAGACCCAGTACAAATTGAGGGAATGATAATATGGGAAATCTGTTTGCATGGAAAGAAAATATAGCTACTGGACAGTTTTCAGAATAAAAGTTACAACCCTTAAATAAAGAGAAAGGTTTCCCTTGGAGAGCTAAACATTGAATATCAGGAAGGTGCAAAGTGTTTCTTCAGTTTTTGTGACACTGCAGGAAGTACAGTTTTGACAACAGACAAAGTTCTGCTCCTGTTTTGTAAAATACTACTAGTAGTGAATAGGTTCAGAAAGTTTCAGCCTCCTAGCTTTGATATTTCTGAAGTTATAGAGCTCTGAAGTTGTTAGAAATTTAAGTGGATGTCACAAAACGCCAAAAAACGGCCGACCTTAGGTACTATGAACGTGAATATCTTAAAAACTACTCAAGATAGTAGGCTAAAATTTTGCAGATTTTCATATGCATGTTTGAGGAACATTTGTGTTAAATTTCATAATTTTTTGAGATGGTCGATCTGTTGAATTGTCACAGAATGACTCAAAACGGAACATTTTTGAATCTTTGTGGTCATTGAGCACTGCCTTTCAGTTGGAATAAACAGCTGAAATTGCATCAGAATACTACAATTACTTAATGGAACAAAAGTAGAGGGTGCCCAGATCTTTAGCTTTAACTTTGTTTTTCCCCATGCAACTGTGAACCATCCTAATATACACACATACATACATAGATACATATATATATATATATATATATATTTAATGTCCTCGGTACTTCATTCCCGAAGGACTTAATGAAAAAAGTGTCCAGAGACATTTAAGAAATTGTGTGGCTAACTCGTTTGGTTCGAGGTCTGGAAAAGTTCCTAGAAAAGCAATGGTGTTGAATCGCTGCAGTGACAGACAATCGGTATATATATATCATCAACAACAACCACAACATTCGCAAACTGAACAGCTTTCATATGCATTGCCTCAGGCGACTTGCCCATGCCAAATGGGAAGACAAAATCCCAGATACAGAAGTCACAGAGATTTTTCATATCTCTGGAATCGAGGCTTTCCTAATGAGGTCAACGCTACGCTGGTCAGGTCATGTTAACCGTATGGGGGATCACCGACTTCCCAAAATGGTATTCTATAGCCAGCTTGAAGATGGAAAAAGAACATGTGGGGGACAGAGAAAGCGCTACAAGGACAACGTGAAAGCCACCATGAAGCTGTGCAAACTCAACTCTAAAGACTTTGAGACAATGGCTGCAGATAGGACATCATGGCGCTCAGTGTGCAAGACTGGAGTTGAAAACTTTGAAAAGGACCATATAGACCTTCTGCAAGAAAAATGGGCGAGGCAAAAGATGCCCAAATCACTTGCCTCTGGTGACTACAAATGTAATGTAATGTAACCAAATATTTGTATAGCGCCTCTTCTGAAAAATCACTCAGAAGCACTCCCACAGCAAATTACTGTATATTGACAAAGAGATAAGTTTTAAGTCATTTCAAAAAGAGGGCCACAGAATTAGGAGTTGCTAAGCCACGCATACTGGCGTCAAGAGCATTCCAAAGGATAGGGCCAACTGATTCAAAACCTTGCTTCAGGAACAAGGAGGTTCGTGCTTGGGGCACACTGAGAAGACCATTGGTTGTGGCCGACCAGGGATAGAGCTAAGAGGATGGAGTAGCTCTGAAAGGTAAGATGGAGTGGCACCATAAAGAGAGAGTGCAACCGCTTTCAACATATGTGACATATGAGGGCGTTTTTGCTTATCACGCATCGGACTACTCTCGCACAAACGTGTGCATCTGCGTTGAGATCCGTCGTATTCACGGCCCAGTCCATCATATATCATCTTCACTTTCTGCCTGCATGGCAGCAATACTTAGATACGAAACATTTCCACTTTGCTCGATCTTGCGCTAATCTGCATGCATCCTTCAACAATCAACATGTTCTTTGCTTCCAGATCTTCCTTGATGTTATCCATCCATCTTTTTCTCGGTCTTTCTCTCCCTCTGTCTCCTTCTACTTGGTGCATATGCAGTGCTTTGTAGGCCCATCTATTGCTGTCCATTCTTTTAACATGCCCAAACCAATTTAATCTCCTTTTGCGTACTTTATCGATAATTGTTTCTGTGGCTCCTGTCTGTTGCCTGATGTCTTCATTTCACAATTTTTTATTTGCTGACTCCCATTAATTTTCTTAGACAGCTCATATCTGCAACCATTACACTTTTTTCGTCTGATTTCTTTATTATCCAAGTTTCCAATCCATATAAAATTTGAGGTATTACTAATGTATTGTACAATTTCAGTTTTGTATTAATTGTTAAGCTTTTGTTCCTCCATAGTTTTCTCATTCTTCCCATTGTTTGTAATCCTGTATTTATTTTCATTCTCACGCCCTCTGTGTGTTTTCCATCGCTCTTGAGTATTCCTCCTACGTACTTGAATGTTTCAACTTTTTCCAATATTTGTCCATTTAGTATGATTTCTACTTCATCGTTGCTATCCCTCGAAACAGCCATGACTTTTGTTTTTTCATAGTTAATTTTCAGGCCAAAATTTGTGCTTGTATCATTTACTTGATTAGTGATAGTTTGTAGATCCTGAATATTTTAACTCATCAGGCTGACATCGTCTGTAAACTTCAAGTTGTTTAGATCTTCCCCACTGCATTTCACTCCTGTTTTTATATTCTTTAAGGCCAGTCTAAATATGCACTCCAGAATTATGATGAACAGTGTTGGCAACAGCATACATCCTTGTCTTGTTCCTATATTCGTGGTGAACCATTCGGATATCTCGCCATCCACTTTGATTGCACTTATATATATATATATATATATATATATATATATATACACACACACACGTCACTTGGTTGAATTATATATTTAATAAAATAAAATAATAAATCAAAGTACAGCATTCCAGCATCAAACCAAACAGAAGAACTCATTCAACCTTCATCTCTAAAACGGAAGATGACCCCCACCCCTAACTCTCTCAACACCACGCCCCCTTTTCTCATTCTATAGCCCAATATAAAATCGCCCTGACATTACCTTTTTCCTTTCCCAGGTTTACAAATTGCCATAAATTTGTAAACTTCAAATTTGTAACCATCTTCAATTTTTTTTACATTGAAAATAACATGTACATTTGTGGCGACCATGTGCCACAGATAGCATTATTATTATTAATATTATTGATTGCTTAACTGTATAAACTTGTTAGTTAATAATTTAATGTAATTAATTAGCGTTATAATAATGTAATTTTGTACTAATTTTAATTAATTAATAAAGTTTTGATTCATGTAAAACGGACAGAGCACGCGCTAGGCTAAGACGCTAAGGCTTCGGTAAAATTATTAGAATCGCCACGGCCGCCCAAAGACCGAGAGATAAGCTGTATAAACCGACAACGATTTATGGTTCCCGAGCCTTCGGTCTTTAGCAAGTAGAGAGTTTGGCCGCTGAAAGACCGTCGCCTGTTTGACAGAGGCTGCGCGGAGACGGCGGCTGGCTGGCTGCTGACGAAGGGAACAGGCGGTTGGAGCGATGGAAAGAAGGAGAGAGAACGCAGCGGTCGGCCGGCTGTATAGTCGATGCGCGCACGCCTGAACACCGATGCCCGGGCTACCAGGGGTGGTTAGCGAATGGCTGGGCCCAGACGCAGGTCGCTTACCACCGATAACGCACGACGCCACTGCTTAGGTTCCTTGCTCTGACGGCATCTAGGCGGACGTGGCCCTACAGCTTGAAATTCCGCCCAAAGAGAGCGCGCCCGGGAACAAGGTCCTGACGGCGATGCGCGTGCCGCGGGGCGGGCGCATCGCGCCGCCGCCGCCGACGACGCTAGGGGTGGGTCCAGTTAAGCTTTCTGGCGGATAAAACGCGTAGATAGGGACATTTGGGAGCGAGCGCCCTCAAGGGCTGATTCTAAAAATCGAAAATCTCCGAAATATGGGAATTTATGTAGCCCGCGTCAGTAGGCGGACGCAGGCGGCTGTTGAACTAAAGTTCGCTTGAGACGCGCGCCCAGCTGGCAGGAGCTATTGCCGCGTCGCTTAGCCGTAGACGAAGCCCCTGATCACCGCTAAGGAAAACGTTCTTAAGCAAGTCCCTACTTTTTCCTATTGACGGCAACTACGCGAAAATACAGACTACAGACGAAAAATCCGCCTAAGTGCCCGTCAAAAAGTTTCAAAACTCTGAAAATTGTCAGTCACTGACATCACATGTGCTTTTCGTGGTCGCTCCGCTTATACTGTGAAGCGATAGAGTAAAGAAAGCACAGCGATTGAAAGCGAGTATTTGGAGCCCGTTTAAAGTGCTAAAGCTTATTGTTTCATACTGACGTATCAAAGACTATTGATTGCAGTTCCTGTGCGCTAGTTATTGTGGCTGCGGACTGCGTCTAGTCAGCGCGTCTTTGTCCGTGTGACCAGTGTTGCCACTGTAGCCATTGTTGTCATTGTTGTTTGGTTTATTAATAAATAAGAATAAACCAATAAAGGCAAGTTGTGTTCGTGTCTTTGAAAGTCGCTGCGACGCCGGAGTCTCAGCGCACTGTCCGTGAAGGTGAGCCTTGGCTGTGATGAACCTCGCCTACCTGACCCATTACGTAGTTAGTGCCCAGGAGGTCAATTCTGAGCCAAGGGAGGAGACAGACGCCCGCCTGTCGTAAAGGCGCGGGGAGACAGTTTGAGTGAATCGACGGCCAGGAAAAGAGTGGACCGCCGTCCATTCAGGCACGGATAACCTCGGGTTTGGTGAAAGCGTGTGAGGAAGCAAAGAGACAATGCCGCCTGTCTATAAGAGAGCGGAAAACGGCTAGATTGCCGAGAATGAAGAGACGCGGGGCCAAGTCGAAGTCAGAGACTAGGAATACCTATCGAAATTGCTTAAGGCGCCGAGACCAAGCGGTGGCCAGCGATAAGAGGCATGAGTTAAAGGGTCTCTCGGACGAGGCCGGAGCCGGAACGGATAGAGAGTCAGAGGAGGGAAACGAGAACCCTACGTTGAGGAGCGGCCATCCTCAGTGTGCTGCCTGCCCGGCAGCCGCGGACACCTCCTCTGATGTCGGAGAGCCGGAAAGGGAAACTGATGCCACCGATCAGGCAGAGTCGGCGGCTGATGGCGATCGGGAGACCGAGCGGGCGTTGGGGGCCGCCCGACCGCCGGCCGCGCTACGAGACCGCGAGCCGGCGGGGTCGCCACACATTAATAAATCTTGATTACTCTAACCATTCATTGATATCATGTTAACTTAACAAAAATTAACATCAACATCAAAATCAGATGCAAATCCACCATTACAAAATTCAACTCCTCATAACAAAACAACATTACAACTTTATACAGTATTGTCAATATGTTCTTGTCACTTTCAATTATAATCAATGTTTAATCATAATTAATGTTTATCAATAATACATTAATCAATCACCACCAGTGATGGGCAACTAACTAAAAAATATTAGTTAAACTATAACTAAATTTCAACTAAAAATACGTAGTTAAACTTTTAGTTGCTAACTAACTTTCTAAAATAGTTAATTAAACTAAAAAAAATTAGTTAAACTTTTTGCAACTAATTTTACAACTATTTTTCATGTATCAAATATGTGTTCATGAAAACAATTCAAAACATAGACGATGCTGGCAGCATCAACACGTCAGTCAATGGACCATTGAATTAATTAATCATTGATTGTCTATTTAAGTCTTAGTCTAAACTGCAGGAACACAAGTTTGTCAAGAGTCTCATCGCTTTACTTTTGGTCGGCAAAAGCGGCACGTGGCACTGAAATTCTTGCAGTCATTATGAGCTTGGTTTGAGTCCTTTAACTTCAATTTGACTTCTTCGCAACACATGTTTACTAACTCATTTTCACTTTTCCGTTGCTAGAAAACGCTACTTATGATGTAATCAATGGATGTAATTCAATATTGTATATAATTCCAACTAAAGATAAACGACTTCATATAAAAGCATTTCCCGCTTACCAACGAGATCAAAGATCGTAAGTAAAAATACACTGGTCTCTGACCAAGATCAGTGATATATGGTGTTATCGTTGTCATGAAAAAATTACCCAGAAAGAAATAGATAAAAAGGTACTGTAATTTTGGATCACCAACTAAAATTTTTTAGTTAAACTATTTAGTTATTAACTAATTTTTTTTAGTTAAACTATCATTTTAACTAAACTATTTATATTTAATTAAACTATGAAGCTAACTAAAAAAAAGTAGTTAAACTTTTAGTTAGCAACTAATTAGTTAACTAGTTGCCCATCACTGATCACCACAGTTACTATCTGCATTGACAATCATTCTTGATAAAGTATCAGCTATGGTATTTTACTGTCCTCTCTTATATTTAATGTCCATGTAAAAACTCTGTAGTGCTTAAACTCCATAACAAAACAATATACTACTTTCACTTCACACAAAATATAACGTGTGATTTAACTACTATTTACAAGATCATGAATCATTCAAATTTCTATCCAGAATTCCAATTTTAGTACAAAGCAATAGTTATATTTTCCACGATCGAAAACGTGCCTCTTGAATGTTCGATCCCATTACATCACATCATCACTTATATACAAAAATCTTTCAGTTTCACCTCTGAGAATAAATTCAAAATCCATATTTACAACAAACCAATCATCTTCAACTGATAAAACATTAGCCAAAACTAACACATCATTGTCACTTAACAAATCATTACCTCCTGTAATTTTAAATACAGTAAGTTCAGCATCCAATATGCTTCTCACCATTACATCATCAAGTTCATCATCATAATCCTCTTCAAAAACGTTCCCCATTTCAAAATCAACAAATGCTACCTTAACTTCACCAATTTGCATCAAATCTGCATCAACAAATACTACATCATCTTTAATACAACCAATATCCACAAGGGCATTCTCATTACTAACCATATCCACAATCATATCTTCATCAGCACAACCATCATTATCACCCACAGCTTCATTGCTCACAACCTCCAAATTCTCAAAAACACCAGTGATGTTAATCCTTGTCCTGGTCCTTGTCCTTAAGGACTCCTTAAGGACCAATTTGAAGTCCTTGTCCTTGTCCTCGTCCTTGGGGAGTCAGTCCTCATCCTTATCCTCATCCTTGGGGGCTCGGTCCTTGTCCTTATCCTCGTCCTTGTCCTGGTCCTTGTAACTTAGTCCTTGAAAAATCCTTATAAGGACCAAATTACTTGCATGCCATTTTCAATTGTTCTGATAATTAAGTTCCAAGGTAAGAGTAGTATGTGGATTTATATCTAGGCCCTACCTGGTACATACTTGCTTTGAGTTACCCTAAATGTGTAGTCATTGTTTCCTTTATAATACGAGTTGAGCAGCTGAGCTTCCTTTTCCTGTTTGAAAGCATATGAACCAGACGCATGCTTTTTAAAATTTCTATTATTCTTTAGTTTTATCCTAAAATACTGGTGCCATTGTCTACAAAGGAACGGAACAAAGCATGATCAACAATGGAGATTGGCAGTTGAACGAGTGTTTTCGCAAAGTGGTCTCATAATATTAGGCCTAATTGTGCATGCATGACTGATCAGCTGTCGGAAACACTTTATTTGAAATGCAACATTGCTGTTGACTAGATTATGTTTTACAGCATTCTGTTTTTGCTTTTCTAAATTTTATTTCGACTTTTTTGTCTGACAGGACGGTCCTTGTCCTTGTCCTTGATCCTTGTCCTTGGAGGTCAGTCCTTGTGGTCCTTGTGCTTAGAGGGTCAGTCCTCGTCCTTGGAGGGTCAGTCCTCATCCTTATCTTCGTCCTTGAAGGGTCGGTCCTTGTCCTTATCCTCGTCCTTGGGGGCTCGGTCCTTGTCCTTATCCTCATCCTTGGGGGGTCGGTCCTTGTTAACATCACTGAAAAACACATTTCTCCTTGATCACCTCATCACCAATTACAACAACATCAACATCAAGTACACAAATATCAACTTCAATAAGCTTTCCAACAACCTCAATATCAACACATTAGGGATGTGCGGGTATACCCGTACCCGCGGGTATACCCTACCCGTACCCGCGGGTACGGGTAGAGTACACATTTTTCGGGTACAAGTCGGGTACAGGTAAAGCGCTAAAGGTACGGGTATAGGTATACCCGTTTTTACCCGAAAAATTATATTTCCATTTCTCACTACTATAGCAAATTAGCAATGCAGTAATAGAAAAAATATTATTGAGTAAAGTGTATTAGTGTAACTTGTATATCGCATTCAGTTTGTCAGACAGCATGCATTTTACTTACTGGGAGCATAAAGGAAATACAGATGACGTCATCTGACATCATCACTCATCAGTAAAGTAGTGTATAATATAATAAATCTATAATTTCAATGGCGTCCTCTGACTCCTCCAGCGAGAAAGTTCCTTTGGTAAATCGTTTTGTTGTTTAACTTCAGCTCTAATGCCTGCTCATAGCTAAACTAGATCTACTAAATATTTTAAACAAGCCCATCAAGTCTTCTAGAAGTTCTAATCCATGTCCGACATTCATGTAAGCTTAGGCTAGCTGACTAGTTGTATTACACAATGTTACCAACCAGTAGTCCAGACCCCAGACTCCAGAACCCCAGAGAGAACCCGGGTCTACTATTTGCCAAGTGGATTACCCTGATTCCTAAGTCCTAGATCTGTCCTAATCTAAACGTGCGTGCTATTTACAATGAACTAGTTATTCCAATTTCGTCTAGGGCAGCTCGGATATCTCATCATGATGGGTGAATGAAAAGACAGTATCCTATACCGCCTCCCCCGGCGCCCAATCAATATAGTAGAATGCAAATCGATATTATATATGTGATTGGGTGGCATATACTTTCAACCGTAATTGATGGTAGCCAGTAGCCCCTAGCCGAGCTGCCCTGGATGACAAAGGAAAGGGTGTAACTGCAATGACTGTAGTATAACTGATGCAGTACAGGGTGGAACTAAGAAGTAAGATGCAGCCTAAATCTTTCATGTGCTGAGTGTAATATTTAAAATGTAGCAGGATTGAATATCAGTGTGAAATGTTCCAAATTCCTGCCAATGTCGGGTACGGGTATGGTAGGGTACACAGCTTTCGGGTACGGGTCGGGTAGGGTATAGCGCTAGCGGGTACGGGTAGGGTAAAAAAGTTTTTGCACGGGTACGGGTAGGGTAGGTATTTTGCTGTACCCGCACATCTCTACAACACATGCTACATCATCTCCCTCAAAATTACCAATACAAACAGATGCTTCATCATCTCCCTCAAAACTACCAATACAAACAGATGCTTCATCATCACCACCCATATTCACAATCAATTCGTCATCATTACAAATATTACCACACACAATCTCACTGGTTCTTCTTCTTTCTTTCCTTCCGTCTTTCCCTATTGGGATGGACGATGGGTCTGAATGAGTTCCTTCCACTTATG
Organism: Metaphire vulgaris; assembly: GCA_018105865.1. Taxonomy (NCBI): domain Eukaryota; kingdom Metazoa; phylum Annelida; class Clitellata; order Crassiclitellata; family Megascolecidae; genus Metaphire; species Metaphire vulgaris. The sequence continues at coordinate 4,260,054 of CM030841.1, forward strand.
TCTGTCTCTTGCTGCTCTGGTCAATTGGATGAAGTTCATTTGCATTTCTTCATTTCTTCTGCATACTTTTTAAGTTTTCTATCCATGTTTTTCTTGGTCTTCCTTTTCTCCTTTTCCCTTCAAAATAGTTGTATAGTGCATTCTTTGGTATTCTTCCTTCCTTCATTCTTTCAACATGACCAAACCATTTCAGTCTTCGTTTCTGTATTGATTCGAGTATCGTTTCTTTTTGCTCTGTCTTTTCTCTGATCATTTCATTTCTTATTCTTTATCTTCTGCTGACTCCTGCTATTCCTCTTAACCAGTTCATTTCTGCAGTCATTAATCTTCTTTCATCTTTCTTCCTTATGGTCCAGCATTCTGATCCATATAATAGTATTGGTTTGATCAGTGTATTATATAGCTTTAGTTTTGTTTTCAATGATATTTCTTTGTCTTTCCATATATTCTGAAGCTTTCCAAATGCTGCACTTGCTAGTCCAATTCTCCTTATTATGTCCTCTTTGCATAGTCCATCTTCTGTCAGTACTGATCCTAGGTATACGAATTTTGGTACTTGTTCTATTATTTCCTCCTTTAGCTTTAGATTAACTTTCCCCTTCTTGTTCCCCGTGACCATTGCTTTAGTTTCCTGTGTGTTTATTTTTAGCCCCACTTCTTCTCCGGCCTTGCTTATTTCATTGGTTAATGTTTGTAGGTGATCTGCTTTTGTTGTTATCACATCTATGTCATCTGCAAACCTTAAATTATTTATTGTTTGTCCATATACTTTCTCACTGGTTACAACTTCAATATTCCTCAAAACTTCAGGTGCATCTACAACGACAACATCTGCAAACGAATTCACATGGGAATTAATAATAACAGGTCCCATTAACATATACTCAGTTCTCTTCACTTTAATCAAAGTGTCCATTAATAATTCGCAACTAACCAGTTCCGCATTACAAATCTTACTAACACATTTTCCATTGCCTCAAGAATTCTTAATCACACTATCACAAATTGCATCTTCCTTACCAAAAATACATTGCATTGCAACATCAGATGTAACCCTTACATATCTCCAATCAAATCGTTTAACATCAGACTCATCTTTCTTTATTTCAAACTTCAGTTTATCAATGTTATCCATCTCCCTTATTTCATTATTTCACTAATGGTTTTACTTCAGGTTCAAATGCTTTTAGACCATGTATCATTAAAATTTGTCTTTTAACAATTGGATAACAAGAAATGTCTGTCATGTTCCAAACACATTTTCTAGCTTTATCATTCATCAAAGAAAGTACTAAATGAACCCAAATCTTTTCATCAATATTGTAAATTTTAAAATTTTTTTCCATTGTTTTAAAATATCCTGGAATATCCACACTGTTTACAGGCATCCTTTTAAAAATATGTGGCCAGGAATTTTTAATTTTTGCATTTTTAACATAAACTAGAACTCGAAGGCTCGCTTCGCTCGCGCGAGCTTCGCTCGCATGAGGCGAGCTTCGCGTCGCTTCGCTTCGCTCGAGGCAACGACCAATCCAATTCCAATTCCAGAACGACCAATCAGAACGCTCACTCAGCCAACCAATCAGAACGCTTGAAGGTAACCAATCAGAACGCTCACACAGCCAACCAATGAGAACGCTCACACAGCCAAACAATCAGAACGCTCGAACGCAACTAATCAGAACGCTCACACAGCCAACCAATCAGAACGCTCGAAGGCAACAGACATACAGATAACGATTTTAATGTAATAGATTGGAGTTTCTTCTTCAACCTCTTTCTCTTCCTTCTCTATTCTCACTTCTGCCTTTTCAACCTCTTCCTTTTCTTTTCTCTTCACTTCTACTTCCATTCTTTTCATGTGTTCCTGAAAATCTCTGTCCCATTTCTCTCTCTCTTCTATTCTTTGTCTCTCCCTTATCTCCATTTCCTCCTGCCACTTTCATTCTCGTAACTCTCTCTCTGCTCTCCTCTTTAATTCCTCTTTCTCTCTCTCTTCCTCTCTCCTTTTGTCCTCTTTTTCTCTCTCCTTCCTCCTCTTTTCATCTTTCTCTAACCTTTCTTCTCTCCATCTTTCCATAAATAATATGATCTCTGACTTACCTTCCATGCTTACTTATTTATAATACACAATGAAAATGCAACTCAAATTTTCCAATCAACTCCTCGTGTGCTCAATGGATCCACAAATATTATACAAATTCCAATCAACAAATCCACATACACCTGCTCTACAAAACATCAACATGGATGGATGTAACGTGGATGTTACAACTGCTCACTGCAAAATCACATCAACTTGCTATACACCAAATCAAAATACAACCACTGCTACTAAAAATCAGAAAATACATCCACTACTAAACAAAATCAAAAGGCACTTGCTCCACAATATCTACACATAATCCTCCCTATTCTACAGAACAAATTATAATATCTGTCTTGCATTGTTAATTATCATTAAAAAATTGTCAATTCAAAATTAGAAAAGTCTCGCTAAAATATCCCTCAGTCCCTGAGTATTGGCCTTCTTAATCTTAAAACTTTTAATTGCTGATAATTGCTCCATTACAACAATTTACAAATACAAATTCAAACTGAAACCACTTGCAACACCTCAAAATCTTAATTAACTCAATAACACCTCAAAATCTTAATTAACTCAATAAACACTTGATCAAAAACTCAATACTACCCCACCACTATATCACACTCACACAATACTATCACATTATACACCAACTAATACTGAAATTAACATACACCTAATGTGAGCCAGTACAACCATACTGTATTAATTTCAACATGAATATTAAACCTGTCTCAATTTCAATAGCCTCTCCACAATTCAGTAACATTATACGACCTGCCCTTCAATGACCTCGTTCACCTTGACCATCTAAGCATCAGATTATCAGCTGACGATGAACATCCACGACTGGAAAAATGTAACCGTCTGATCAGGAATGCCACTGGCTGCACCAGAAACGCCACCGGCTGACCAGAAACGCCACCGGCTGACCAGAAACACTGCCGGCTGCACAGGAACACTGTCGGCTGCACAGGAACACTGCCGGCTGCACAGGAACACCACCGGCTGCACAGGAACACCGCCGGCTGACCACGAACACCGCCGGCTGCAGACTGCGTTGACTCCCACCGTCGTCCAGACACGCTCAGTTTATGAATGACTCACCCCTACTGGTGTCAAAATAGTTGCTGAATGCCTGAGTCTTCCGTCTACACAACAGCTCCTCCAACTAAACCACCAAATTTTACTAACTTTACAAATGACTCACAAAATCTTGAAACACGTTCGTATCACATGCCACTCAATGTCCTTGAATGTCCTTGACCTAGTGCCAAAGTCAAACTGTTCCGCCTTTCGTAAAAATAGCTCCGCTCTCTGACACCACTGTGAAAGAGTGTCTGCTGTGTCACGGAATTCATAAGTCACTTGGCTGAATTATATATTTAATAAAATAAAATAAAATCATAAAATCAAAGTACAGCATTCCAGCCTCAAACTGTACAGAACTCATTCAACCTTCAGCTCTAAAACGGAAGATGACCCCCACCCCTAACTCTCTCAACACCATGCCCCCTTTTCTCATTCTATAGCCCAATATAAAATCGCCCTGACACATACATACATACATATATATATACACATACACACACATTAAACTATATCAATGGATCTTTTGTGCCTTTTTGAATAAATTTTGAGTATATTGGATTGATGTTTGGTACATCAAAACTGGTGCTATAAAAGTCAGCAGATATGTTATAAAGACTATGATGCATGTAATTTACAATATTTTTATGTATCAGTATCTATGACATCAGGCGATGCCACTTTCAACTGAGAAGAATACGATCAGTCTGGCGCTATCTACCTGTATCCGGTGTCGTTCACTTGGTTCAGGCCTTAGTGCTAACGAGGATTGATTACTGCAATAGTGTGTTGTGGGGTCTCCCGGTCAATAAACTGGATCGCCTGCAGCCTATTCTTAATCAGTCAGCGAGGATCGTGTTCGGATGTCGTTGGCGCGAGCACGTAACTCCACTTCTCAGGGATCGTCTTCATTGGCTTCGAGTCCCTGAGCGGACTGTGTTCAAGAGATGCTGGCTGACATACAGAGTGCTGCATGAGCCGTACTGTCCGGAGTATCTCGCCTCTCTTGTAAAGACACTGCAGTGCAGTAATAGGAGATTGTCATTCCGTTCGAGTCGTAGAGTCAAACTTCAGGTTCCTCCTCCCTCCAAGACTACCAAGTTTGGAGAGAGATCATTTACACGCGGCAACCCTATCTTGTGGAACTCTCTTCCTGATCGCGTCACCACGGCTAATACTCCTGAACACTTCATCAAGAGCTTAAAAGCGCATCTGCTTGGGTTGGAGTATAGTTGAGATGTTAAAGCGCTTTTGTTGTGGGCCTCAGCCTTGTTACAGCGCTATAGAAATCGTCCAAGAATGAATGAATGAATGAATGACATCAGTTCATGCAAAATATAATAATACAACATTATAGATTGATACCTTTAGAGTACTATAAATGGTGCTATAAAAGTGCATGCACAAACTGACAATAGCAATTATAAAATACATGATTCATATTCTATTAAACAATGAAAATGACATGTAGTTAACTACTTAGAATAACATACATGGTATTTTAAAAGTAAGTAATTAAGAAACAAACAAACGGAAATTCTCACTCATACCTCGATGGCATCCAATTTGAAGCCAATGCCATAATGGCTGACCTTGTTGAATTCATCATCAACCTTTAGAAATGTTGTTCGTGCAGTTTTTCCTATGTGAATCCCTTTTGAAGCCGCTCTGTCGGAAAGATTTAGATACATAATGTCCTCTCCACCTACAGTGGCAATTTCATCAAATGGCTAAATCTTAATCGGAAAATTCTTTATAATTTCTATCTTTGCATAAACACATGGCTCAAATGGTTCAATGAAGCTTATGATTTACCAGAAATATATGATTTCTGAAATACATGAACACAATCAAAGTCCAATGCAACACGCCTTTTGGTATGTTTAGACTTCAAGGTCATGCATTCTTCTACAGCGCCTCTCTGTCTCATTTGGTGTCTCTGGTGTTCCACTTGCCTGGTTGAAATCCTATCTCTCTGAACGCCGCATGATTGCATCGCTTGGTTCTACCTACTCTCGTGAAGTGCCAGTCACTTGTGGAGTCCCTCAGGGTTCGGTCCTTGGGCCGCTTCTGTATATACTTTATACTGCTGATGTTGCACGCTTGTTTGCACCATATAATTTTAAAACACATATGTACGCTGATGATATTCAGGCTGCCTTCCCTGGTCTCTCTTTCTCCTCTTCTGTCCGTGATCTTGGTATAATTCTTGACTCTGAGTTAACCTTTATGGATCATATTAACTCACTTTGTCGCAGTTGCTTCTATCATCTCTGCCAGCTTAGAGTGATTCGACGTACACTAGACATGCCATCTGCTTCTACTTTGATTCATGCATTTATTTGCTCAAGGCTTGACTACTGTGGTTCACTTTTTGCTGGTCTTCCATCGGTGCGACTTGATAAACTCCAGATGGTTCTTTGTTTGGCGGCCAGGGTGATTGCTGGTGTCACAAGACATGATCCCATTAGTGATTATATGATGTCTGTTTTACACTGGCTGCCTTATCCTGCTCGAGTTGAGTTTCGAGTGTTCAGAGCGGTTGCACTCTCTCTTTATGGTGCCACTCCATCTTACCTTTCAGAGCTACTCCATCCTCTTAGCTCTATTCCTGGTCGGCCATGTCTTCGGTCCACAAGCAATGGTCTTCTCAGTGTGCCCCAAGCACGAACCTCCATGTTCCTGAAGCGAGGTTTTGAATCAGTTGGCCCTATCCTTTGGAATGCTCTTGACGCCAGTATGTGTAGCTTAACAAGTCCTAATTCTATGGCCCTCTTTTTGAAACGACTTAAAACTTATCTCTTTGTCAATGTGCAGTAATTTGCTGTGGGAGCGCTTCTGAGTGATTCTTCAGAAGAGGCGCTATACAAATATTTTGTTACATTACATTACATTACATTACATACATACGATGAGAAGAAGTTGAACAGGCACATTGTTTAGCATTACGTTTTTGATTACTGTGTTATGGTCAGACATTGCAGTTATAGAATACATTTTTATATTGTGATGGTGGTATGGATGTTGGTGTTTGCGCTAGATAAAAGTAACAGATGTTGACCTATTTACATAATATGTAAATGACTTGTGTTGATTTGCGTTTATGTCAGCAGATGACCACAAGATGATTGGTGGAGTGCTGTCACATTTAGTGCTGTTACGGTTAACCGAACCGAAACCGCGGTTTTTCGGTCAAAACCAAACCGAACCGTGGTTTTGACCATGCAAATTGGACGGTTTTAACCCTAGGTTAGGGTTAACGCTAACCCTAACCTAGGGTTAAAACCCTAGGTTAGGGTTAGGGTTGACACTAACCCTATGACCTCTTTTTTTCAATGCATTAAATGCACTAAATGCATTTCAATCAATGTACAGCTTTTAAGCGCTAAAATAACGAGCGTTGTTCTTCTGTCATGTCTATGTCTCTATGATGAGTCAGAGTCGGACGTCATTATTGAAATCAGTAAAAACAATTTTAAAATGGCTGCATTAGTAGTGTCGCACAGTGCCAGTTTAGTGTGGAATACCAATTAGGTCCGGACACCCCCAAAATTGAGGTAGACACCCCCCAAATCCACAATCCCAGAAATATCCCTGAGGCTAACGGTGCGGGTTCAAGCTCTGTTTGTGCCTCTAGTGGCTTTCACACATGCAGTAATGCCTCCTAAGCCACTTTAAATCATGCCGAGTTTAAAATTAGGCCTATATTGGCAATTGCATCAACTGAAAAGATAAGCTGAGAAGGTGACTTAATTAAAGGGGCCGTCCATAAATGACGTCATGCGAATTTGTCAATTTTTTACCCCCTACGTCACGCGACGTCACAAAACGTCGGGGCCCCTAAAATATGACGTCACAACGGGCCGAACCCCCCCCCCCATTTTCAAAAATCGCGTAGCGTCATTTTATTTTTTATTTCTTATTAAAGTCCTCAAAAAGGCCATTCTTGTATTTTTCCTCTCGAAAAACCCCGACAGGCAAAAAGAGGCCATAATTGTATAATTTTTCCTCTCCAAAATCCCTGAAAGCAAAAAGAGGTCATAGGGTTAGGGTTAACCTAACGCTAACCCTAGGGTTAAAAAACCGAACCGAACCGAAACCGCGGTTTTTCGGTCAAAACCGAACCGAAACCGACGGAGACTGCATGAGGTGAAACCGTAATAGCACTAGTCACATTAGGAGCCAGCAAAGGATGTCAAGTCGTCGTGTCGGCCAATCAGTGAGGATCAATGTTCCAGAGAGGCCGAAAACAGAATGTAAGATCAGTCTTCGTCGGAGTTCGAGCAAGGAGGAATGGCGACCGAGAAGAGCCATTGTTTGCTCGATGATTGTTGAATTTCAATTAAATGTGTAAAATGAATATTTTCGAAGTGAAAAAACGATAGAGTGAAATCGTTTGGTTGTGAATCGAGTGTTGGGTTTCTGTTACCTCACAGGAATCTTTTTGATTGTTTAATTGTAGTTTAAACTGTCCTCTCAACAGTTCTGTTGTCTGGAGAAACGGCTGTTGCTATAGTAGAGGTAAGAACAGTTCCATTAATTTATTTATTTATTTATTGACAATTTATAGAGCGCAGTAAACAAGGCTAAGGCCTACAACAAGAGCGCTTAACACAGTTCATATCCAATATTAAATAAATGTGTCTTCAAATTTCTAATGAATAATCCAGCCAAGACTGCTCCAGTCACATTGTCTGGAAGAGAGTTCCACAGGGCGGGATTCCCTTGATGACGCGATGGACATCCGCTGTATACAGTATGAATAGCAAGGGGCCTAAGACTGATCCTTGCGGCACACTATGTTGGACTCGACGCTCCGAAGACATTTGATTGTTCCACCACACTGCCTGTGTTCTATCGCCTAGATAGCTCTTGATCCAGAGAAGTGGAAGGCCGTCCAGACTAAGATATCTCCAGTCGCCGGGTGAGGATCTGGTGATCCACCATATCAAACGCTGCCGAAAGATCGAGTAGGCAGAGAAGTGCTACTGGTCCATTCGAAGTCGCATCCACCAGGTCATTAAGGATTTTTAAAATGGCAGTCTCTGTAGAGTTCAAACCTAACCACCCAAACATTGTCTCAGTTTTTGGAAAATCTGCTTCCTTTACAGAATTTTGTGAATGAAAATTCGATTTATATTGTGATGCTATGAGATTTGGCTTATACCAGGGGTACTCAAACCGCAGCCCGCAATTCACAGTCTGGACCGCAAGGCTGGTTCTTGTGGACCACCACAGCTCTTCAAATGTGTTTGAAAAATTATGAACCTGAATTTCAGTGGCTTTCAATACAGAAAACCCCTACTAAACCACTTAAATCCAGTTATTATTATAAATATTAGCTCATTTGCTTATTGTCATTGCAATCATATGCTGATGTATTTCCGTTTTGTCTTCTTACTATCCCTTGTGTTCATATATATTTAATCCAAATTTTCCTGTTTTTCTGCTAGTACATCCAGTAGTTCTAGTATCCTAACCAAACATTTCACAATCAGACAGACATCATCCATGTACTCTATGTTATTTGGTTTGTTATTTGTTCCTAAATAGTAATACCGGTAAAATTGTGTGGGTTTTCTATATGTCTCATGATATAATCCAATACTATGCTAAATAGGATGGGTGCGAGGGCTTATCTGAATCCTGTCTCGACCTTGAACCAATCGGTTTCTTTTCCTTCTAAATGGATACAGGCTGCAATTGTGCTGTACAGATTCTGAATCAGTCTTATCAGCTTGGCGTGTATGCCATACTTCTTCAGGATCCTCCATGCTCCTGACCTCCATATTGAATCATATGCCTTTGCAAAAATCATGGAACACATGACCTTCATTACATTAGTTTTTTTCTCAATAGCTGTTGAATCAGGAATATCTGTTATTCTGGTACAATAGGGGGTTCAATAGGGGGCGCTGCATTCTGCTGCCCATGGGTATTGTGCCTGCTGTTCGATTATACAGTAGTAGCACATGCGAAATAGCCAAGTTTTGAGTCTCTTCTTGAAGGTGTCTGGCATTGGAGATAGTTGAACTGAAGAAGGTAGGCGGTTCCGTGCCCTTGCAGCGGTCATGGGAAAGGCACGATCACCTACATTATGAAGGCGCATCAACAGAACAACCAGAGAGTGGTTCCAGCAGATCTCAGGCGACACCGACCTGCCTGATCTGCGACTCGTCAAGCCAAGTTTTGAGTCTCTTCTTGAAGGTGTCTGGCGTTGGAGATAGTTGAACTGAAGAAGGCCGGTGGATCCATGCCCTTGCAGTGGTCACGGGAAAGGCATGATCGCCTACAGTATGAAGGCGCATCAATGGAACGACCAGAGAAGCGGTTCCAGCAGATCTCAGGCGACGCGGACCTGCCTGATCTGCGACTCGTACTATATGAGTCCTATGATCTGGATCTTAAATTTAACACTAACAAATCAATGGTTATGTGAGTCAGTAAACGACATGCATGTCTGTGTGCATCTATGATATTAGATGGTGCTGCTTTATTATATTATTATTATATACAACGTAGACATTTTTGTGGCAACTAATACAGTGACTGAGTGGACACATTACAAATTATAGATTATAGATAGTACTCATACTCATATTATTACCATATTTCAATTCCTAGATGATTATATTGCTACTTCATGGGATATTCTGTTGTCAGGTGCTCTGGGCCAATACCATTCAGGCAGCGATAAGCCAGCGTTTGCCAACTTAAACTCAATCCGCTCAGGCATTGATAGCCAGTGTAAGTCTCGTAGAAGCGGTGTTACGTGTCAGTGTCAAGTGTTTCTGACGCTCAGAGGTGATCCATAATACTTCAGTCTTAGCAGCATTGAGTTGCATCTGATGTGACTTCAGCCACCTGGTCACCTCGACCAGGCTCCTAGTAACACGCTGCTGGAGCAGATGAACTGCTGCAGAAAGGCTGCTTCCATATACTTGCATGTCTTCAGTGTAGAGGTGTGCTTGGAGCCGGAACCGTTGGACAATGTTTATCAGGTTGGCGACATAGAGCGCAAAGAGAATAGGCCCTAGTACGGAGCCTTGGGGAACTCCACGTCAGTGGCGTAGCGTGACTTTTGGGGGCACTGGGGGCATCTTTGACATGGGGGCCCCAGAGTTTCGAGCTGACGAGTAAAAAAAAACGTTATCGTCTCCACCTTTTTAACCCTGATAAGCAAAAAAAAGGTCCTCACCACATCATTTCTAGGGTTAGGGTTAAGTTTAAGTTAGGGTTAACCCTAACCTAACCCTAGCTTAGACCCCTCTTCGGGGGCCCCCACGCTCGGGGTCCGGGGGCTGTCAACAAAGTGCCCCCCACCCCTCATAGTTACGCCACTGTCCCACGTACTACACGCTTTGCATATGTACAGGAGATTAGATATTTGGGTGTTGTGTTGAAGTCAGGACCATAATCCTTATATATACTAAAGTCTAACCACTCCCATAGAGCCCGTGTTAAAAATTTGGTCGTTAGCCATTGACTTCCGGAAGGTGTCGCTAGAATGCTTGCCGTCCCGGTTTTTAGCTAGTTGCATTGGTTGTAATGCTGTTTCAAAAGTGATTTTTAAGGGTAATAAAAGGATTTTATAACTTATTAGCTGTTTACGACTTGCGTATTAGTGATTTGGTATGTATTTTGTATGTATGTTTTATGCAAAGTAAATAAAGTTTCCATTTTAAACACTTTTTGTATCAATTCTTTTCTTCCGAACAACCGACCCAAATGAGCCTTGACAGTGAATAATAATTGTATAAGTAGTTTGCTAGGCAAATCCGTATCGTTTACTGTACATTTGCGAGTAACTTGGTGATTTTTATTGATGATTTGATAGATGATTTAGTGTGTTATGCGCCGAGAAACTAAGTAACGAATGGTGAGCGATATTTGAGGTAGTAGTAGTAGACTTCTTTAGCGCCATCGTAGTACTGCATCGGCACCAGTCGATGGTCGCTTCGGTAAATAATCGTAGTTGTGATCTTGTCCGTGGTGATTCGAGGCAGTGGCGGCTCTAGGATTTGGCAAGTGGGGGGCGTTGGGGTGGCAACTTCTAATCATGGGGGCCAACCATTTGTTGTTTAATGTATGTAGCATTAAGTATAGGTTCCCAACTGGGGGCCACTGGGGGGCCAGGCATTCAATAGGGGGGGCACGGGTCCCCCTGCCCCCCGCCGGTGGAGCCGCCACTGATTCGAGGTTGTAATCTAGAGGTCAGTCCGTAGGTGATAAGTGCTGAACTGCAGGAATTATTAATGATTAGCCCATTGCTATAATATTTATATGCAACTATCACAATTTAAAAACAATAAATAGTTGGAGTTTATCATGAGTTTCATGTCAAATTAATGAAGTGCTAAATTAGATCATACGTTACATAATGAAGCTACGATTCATCATTCTGATTGATAGATACATTTCAAAAAATGATGCTCCTGAAATGAAACATATATAAGTGTGTCCATTAACAGTTGTTCAGCAACTCCGTCGCAGACGCTGTAACGTTTTACCGTCAGCAAGGCATTGGACTTCTTCAAGATGTCACAGCTACTGTTTCGTTTGTTCACAGAATGAACAGATTATTTGACATTCTTAATGCTAACTACCTGTGGAAGGATTACGCCTAAATTCAGATAAGTTAATGGTATGTTAAACCTGCAATGTATTTACATTTTACTTACTTATCTGTTGAAATATTGCTGTAGAAATAACGCATTGGTGCATGACAGTTATGCTTGTGATGACACGATTGATGCAATTATTCTGTTATAAAGTTATTATTATGTTCGGTGACAGTGTGAAATTCCAAGTATGACATGGTTGTGATGCTCTGTATTGAAATTCTTGGCATTATGTTTGCAGTTCTTGCAAGATTGCTTGGCACGGCTGGACAGATGGGAAGCTCATACTACAGCTCTAGGCTGCACTAAGTTCCTGTCTTCTTCAACCAGTGTTGGCTTCAGAGTGACGTTGATATCGACAATTCACTTGTCTCAAGACCTGTTAAAATATGGATATCAGTATATATTGACGTCAAAATTCAGTCAGGACCCGCTTGAGGTATTTTGTAGTTGTATTTTAAATTAAAGTTATTACTTTTTAACAATGTTTTCCTAATCTTAATTAGTTTGTTCATTTATCACTGAACTAAATTCACACAATTTGTGGACATACGCATTAAAAATTAGAGAAAAAGTCGTCCTAAAAATTTATCACTGAATAAGGCACAGAAAATTTTTATTTTACCACTGAACACTTTCAATTTATCACTGCAAATTTTGTGTATCACTGCACGTTAACAAAGGCCCTCACTTGGTCAGTTATGAAGTTCATCAGTTTATGGTCACTGCTTTTCAGAGTTGTACGTGTTATTATGGTCTAACTTACTCTTGCAGCGTTTCTTCGGCCTAATCAGATACGCAGCCGGATGTGATGACCACCCGTCTGCGACAATGTTTCTTTATCTTTATCGCCTGCTGTCCGTCTACAGTCTACTGCGTCTACCAAAATGCTGCACATCAGTTAAATCGAGTGGTATAGCCGTTCAGCTTAAGCCTAACACCAGACCAACCACTAAGAGAGCTCAGGCTGTCTCAACTGCAGCTGAATGTCTAGATGCAATGGCTGCATTTAGCAACGACGATAATGATTCTGATACTGAACCCAGCGAACAATTGTCAGATTGTACAGCAAAAGACAATATAGTCTATTATGTTGCTGGATTTGTTGTGCGTCACTGCCGTCGTGTTACAAAATGGAGTGTCGTCGCTTAGTGTTCTATTTCATTTAAGGGTTAGGCATATCCTATTTCAGTTTATAATTAATTAACTTTAATGCAATGCAATTTGCATTTTACTATTTTCTGACATCTTGTCGCGGCACACTTTGACCACAGTCGCGGCACATAGCTTGGGAAGCACTGCTACAGGTTGCGAAAAGAACAAGTGTAACAAATTTTCTTAAGTGAATAATTTTTAAGAATATGACTTTCGAGCACAGCTTAATCTGAAAAATAATGTACATAAGCAAAGATTTTGAATCTGCTTAGATTTTGAAACTGTCCATTGTTATTGTGTGCATAACGAGGGGCTGATGAAAGACAAGATGTCAGACCTCTCAAATATGATTTTGTGGAAGTGTAAGACGTGCTTTATGAACAAGTTCATGGGCTTAAGATGAATACAAAATCAGTTGACACACCAAAAGCAGTATTCTAGCCATATTAGATTTGTGTGACATCATATGAATGTTTAGCTGCTCTGTTAAAAACTGCAATGTGAAATGAGAATCACGCTCATCATGATCGCACATCTCTTGCAGCAAACACAGTACAAATTGCATTTTTGCATCATCTCTTTACTTTAGAGTACGGATTTTCTAAATGGCTAATAATTTAATAAAATATTGACCAATGGTCTCACATTTGCATTGGTGTCAAAACCCAGGATAAACTGTTTAATCTTATCTGTTTAATTGAACACCATCACAAAAACCAGTAACATCAAAGTCAACATTTAGAGAAATAGTAACCTTCAAACTTGAAATATCCAAACAGTCAATAAAACATATATGGAGACGCAAATCACTATGTTTAGTAATCCATCTGTCACTTAGGTGATGACTATATCCAGTTTTTAAGCTCTCAAAAGAAGTTATTAGGCCAATGTCGCTATCCCATCCAGTCAGTGAATTGGTCATCACGAAAGTCCATTTCTGACTGACGATCATTTGCAGCTCTGCGTTTCTTCAACGGCTGTGACGAAAAATACAATGGCAAATTCTGAAAAACTGAAGGATAAGCTCCATCTGTAAACCTCTGACTTGATAAGAGTTTCACTGAACTGTCAGGTTGTAACATTTTCTCTTCAAGCACTAGAAATTCTTGTGCGGAATACTTTAGACGTACAGCACTGTCCTTAGTCGGTGTAAAGTTTTCCCTGTGAATGGTTCTAGTCCATTTTTTCTTCAGAATGGAACACCGTCACATATTCCGTTCCGTTGTAGCTGGAATTGCATGTAGTTACACAGCTATTCCGTCCATTCTCCTAAAAATGAATTATACAAATCGATCATAAACAAGTTGAAGACTAATCAATTTATCTTCCATTTTTAAAACCAAAGTTGCCAGAAACGTAGGCCCGTCTATCAGTGGCGGCTCTAGGATTTGGCAAGTGGGGGGGCCGTTTGGGGGCAACTTCTAATCATGGGGGGCCAACCATTTGTTGTTTAATGTATGTAGCATTAAGTATAGGGTGACTAGGGTCCCAACTGGGGGGGCCAGGCAGTCAGTAGGGAGGGCACGGCCCCCCCTCTGGCCCCCTGGTGGAGCCGCCACTGCCGTCTATTACCCTAGTCAGTGTTGCAACCAAGAATACATGGCGCCGAATTAAAACATCAAGTTGAAGAACTAATAATCACTTCTAATGGCTTAGCAGCTCCTGTGAAGTCCAATAGATGTACGCTTTTCCGACATTGTGTATGCAGTTTAGATGCACAACATCATTTTCCTTCGTCGGACATACGCCGCAAGAACATGGTGACCATCGTCTTATGCGCTGAACATTTACAAAAGCGCTATAATAATAGCATGGTTACGGTCGAGAATGATTTTTACATAGCATGTGAAAACTAATAAAAACAAAGCAAAACTTACCTAAAATTGATAATACCTCGATCAGATCGACGACACAATATAATACGCTTCAAATCTCAGAATCGTTAGAAACTATTTGATAATAATTATTATAAAACAACGCCTTAAAACGCGACATTGCATGAAATATGCATGTAGTCACTGTAGCAACACGGGACCGTAAAATTTGTGGCACCACTCTGCGGCGGTCAATACCGGAAACACCATTATTTCTCGAGAGTTGATACACTTTAGTATTATAATCATTATGGTCAGGACACTACTTCAGAACTTCCATTTCAGAAGTTAAATTGAAATTTTATAGAAATTTTAACAGCATAGCCATATATCATCATTCAATATGTCTGTTATGGATAATGGCAAGGTAACTGCACTTATTTTACTAGACTTGTCTGCGGCTTTTGATACAATAGATCATGATCAATAGGTTAAATATATTAACCTTATGTCTGTTAATAATATAAAAAGATCATGTAGTAATCTGACCTATTTTTGAATTTGTTAGTAATTGAATCTATATCAATATGTTTCATTCTCCATAAATAGTCAGTGTTCTTTATGTTATTTTAGTATTTAATAACTCATCAATTACTGATGTACAATTAACTCCTTTTTATTTTTGACTTTGTTACGTACTCTTGTGCCATGCTTATTGAGTTGGGAAAAATAAAGGATTTGATTTGAATTTGAAATACAATCCTTCGCCATAGACTTGAGCATTGGTTTGGTATATCGGGTAGGCCTACAGCATAGGAGTGGTTCAAATTCTGCCTTCAACATCAGAGTCATACTGTTTACAGCAATGATGTTCAGTATGTATTCCCATTGTGCTGTAATGGTCTTATGTCCACAGTATTGAATTGCCTAATGACCGCAGTAGTGAATATATACTTTTGTTGCTGAGTAGCTGATGCCTGGATGGAAGTCACATGACATCAGTGACACTATCAAGGGCGGGAAAAGGGGAATGTCTGGATGTAAGCAGGATAATCAAGCAGCAGTTTGTCGGATAAGTTGACTGTTTCCAGTCCTATCACACACAAATTAAATATTGGCAGTGACTTTTCTGCCATTTTCAGTAAGCCAGTTGGCGTGAAAAAATAGCGTCAACTTTTTAAAAACTTTTTGATAACTGCATTTTGTTTCGATTTAGTTATATTTGTTAGCAAATAGCAATATTATGTTATATATGTTATATATATATAACATATATATTGAACTCATATATATATATATATATATATATATATATATATATATGTAACATATATGTTATATATAACATATATATAACATATATATACACACATATGTAACATATATGTTATATATAACTATATATATGTTATATATGTTATATATATAACATATATATAACATATATATAACACATATATAACATACAACATATATAACATATATATATAACATATATAACATATATATAACACACTTATAACATATATAACATATACATATATGTTATATTATATGTGTTATATATATGTTTTATATATATATGTTATATATATATATGTTATATGTGTTTATATATATATATATATATATATGTTACATATGTTATATATATGTTATATGTGTTATATATGTTATATTTGTTAGCAACTGTTTTGTTAGCAACAGTTTACGCGCATATTAAAAATTAACCAGTCGCAGCGTATATTTTGCCGCAACGCAGTCAAGGGGTTAAATTTGACAACATTTCGGTTTAGTCAAAGTCAGTCTGTCTGCAACCTAGGTGTAATATTCAATAAAATCTGTCATTTATATTGATCACGTAAATAAGGTCAGCAGAAATGCCCATTTGCAAATCAGAGATATTCGACGAAATCGTGATCCTGCGCCCAAACCTACTCTGATTCCTCTTGCTAAAGTAAAGTAAAGTAAAGTAAAGTAAAATCTCGTGGATTTCTATAGCGCCTTGGAAAAACAGCACAACAGTAGCTGCTAGCTAATGCCCTTATCAGCAGTAGACTTGATTACTGCAATTCACTTTACAATGGTATGGCCAAATCTAATGTGTAAAAGCTTCAAAGGATTCAGAAATCTATCATCA
The DNA here is from genome assembly GCA_018105865.1 of Metaphire vulgaris. Classification (NCBI taxonomy): domain Eukaryota; kingdom Metazoa; phylum Annelida; class Clitellata; order Crassiclitellata; family Megascolecidae; genus Metaphire; species Metaphire vulgaris. The sequence continues at coordinate 4,276,962 of CM030841.1, forward strand.
TCATCATCACCACCATCATCATCATTCCAGGTGATGTATGTATTATTCTATGACTTCTCAGTCTTTCCATCTGGTGATTTCCATGGCTTCTGAATAAACTGGGTACCGTATTTTCACACCAAATTGCTGCGGCTTATGTTTGATTTTACAAAAAGAGGCCCTTTGATACCGCCTATAATAGTAAGCAGCTTATTCAAAAACATTTTTACAAATAGCAGGAGGCCCTCTAACATAAATAATTCTACCGGTAATTATAAATCCAGCAACGCCCTAACTGCTAAATTAGCGTGTCATGCAGCTTGCAAAAATAATTTAAATTAGAAATAGAGTCAAAAAAAGAAGTTTGTTTTACTTATTACTAGCATTTTACCCGTGTTTTGCGGTGTTGCCAGATACTTTTTTCAAAACCCACAACCTTTGGTCAAGAAAGTAGCTCAAAATCCCCCCCAAAGGTTGTTAGTACTAGGAAATTGTGTAAGTAAGTAAGAACTTTAATTAGGAAAATAATAGACACCAAAAGAGGGCAATGTGAAACAGGAAAAAGATCAACATACGAAAAAAAAGTGCGGTATAGCACCATCTAACACTAAATCTAAAGGTTTAGAGGTTTTAAAAGCATTATTTATTTATTTCAGCAAAATATTCTGTCAGTGAGTTAAACAAAATTGAGAATAAATTGATTATGATCTCGCTGATTACACTGATTAAAAATCAACTGATTTGGAAGAAAACTATTATTACCCAGTACATCACATGCTAAACAAGCAATTTGATTGTGATGTACAGAATTTTGGATTTCAGAGTCAATGAGTCATCCTAAGCCGGACAAACGTGGGAATTTGGGAAACAAGAGAGAGAGAGAGAGAGAGACAGAGAGAGAGAGACAGAGACAGAGACAGACAGACAGACAGTGACAGAGAGAGAGACAGAGACAGACACAGAAAGAGACAGAAGGAGAGACAGTGAGAGAGAAAGGGGGGCACAAGGTGGTTAGCCCAGTGTGTTCATGCTTTCACTAGGGCGACCCTCTTCTCCCCCACCCACTTTGATGGCCCTACTACAGGCCGTTGTCGATCGAGACATTGAGGGAGGGCTATGAGATGCTATAGCTTATAACGGTCCAATGAAGCTGCTTCTGCTGGTGAAACGGTCTCTCCGACCATTTAATTCAGAGGTGTCATGACTTTTTGGGCAGTGAGCCAAATAACATGTCTTCCATGTCCTTGTGGGCCAAATGTAGAAATGCTTGTCAATATTATATTACAAAATCTGAGCTATCTAAAAATCTAAAGTAAAATGACGAAAATAAGAAAGGCCATTCAATCATTACATTATTTACATTGATTACAACCTATTGTTGTAACTATGACAAACCGTATTCTAATCAAGTCTCACAGAAACAGTTAAACTTCAAACTCTGTTAACCCATTCAGTGGGGATTAAATTTTCAGACGTCATCACCGTTTTGGGGATTTAATTTTAGGAAAAACTTGCATCAGAAATGAACACTGTAACTTTGTAAATTTGCTTTATCTCAGGCTATATAAGAGCTACGAAGATGAGGTATACACCATTGTTTAGCCTTTTTACTCCTCTTTCTAACCATCCGTGCAAAACAAAAAATGTTGGGGTAGGATCCACTCTATGGCCAAAAATAGCACCCACCCCCCAAAAAATGTTCAAAGACCCATATCAAATATTTTTCAGCGGTAACCCCACTTTTGTCAACAGCAAAGTTGTAAATGGATGTCAGAGGAACAAAATAAATCAATAAGTTTGAAAATCGGTCAGCATTTGGTAAAGATACACCAAGATACACCTGAACACCTTTGTCGAAACGTAGGTATTGGCTTCAAATTTCTAGAAAATTTTGTAATTTTTTTTTGAATTTGCAATATCTCAGGCTATATAAGAGCTAAGAAGATGAGGTATACACTGTTGTTTAGCCTTTTTACTCCTCTTTCTAACCATCCATGCAAAACAAAGAAATTTGGGAGTCGGGTCCACTCTACGGTCTAAAATAGCACCCACTCCCCAAAAAAATTTCAAAGTTTTGTAGCAAAATTGTTTCAGTGGTAACCCCAATTGCATGAGCGGCAAAGTTGTAGGAAGATGTAGGAGGAACAAAATAAATCAAACATTTTGAAAATTGGACCACAAACGACTAAGATATTCAGCCGAAACTCGTAGTTTTCTACAAAACTTGTTCCAATTTCTGACCCCCTCGGTCCATAGAATATATATTTCTTTTCAACTAGAGCAAATCTAGCTAAAACATAGGTGCCATCTATTGAATGGATAGATACTAAAGCGATTTATAGCATTGGACGTGTCTCAGCCGTTGTGCCCAAATAACGAAACGCTATGAAACTACACGACGTCTCAGTGACGTTACGCCCAAATAGTGAACGGCGGTGGCCGACGTCAGAGCGACATCGCACCTACTTAAGAGGTTAATGGCGAAGAACCGAAGATCAAATTGAAAACATATAAAGTTAGATGATGGTCGATGTAGATGTGGAAGCTGATGAGACGTGACATTGTTTGTCTTTCACTAGTTTAGCAATGTCTGGTTTTAAATCTTCAGCAAAAGCTACTCATAAATTTGCTGAGGGTAACTAATTAACACAAGTATGCTAAGCGAGTATGTAACAGTAGTAATCTCCCGCTGTTGATGTAGTGTGTCGATATACTGGTTCAGTCAACATCACCAACGAAACTCAAAGCCAAAAAAAGATTTATGCTCTTCCATTTGTCACACCAGCAAAACACAGGATGTACATTGTACAATTCTACATAAAGCGGCTTATTCAAAAACCTAAAAATAAAAAAATCCAGAAATAGAAGCAAGTTTTAAAACCCAGCACATTTCGGGCATGTAGCCTGACTAGAAGCCATCACTCCACCTAACCAGATCCTGCGATGCTGTGTTGACATCGTCAGGTGTTCCGCCTGATGCCATGAGGAGACTCAAGCCCGGACATCCGAGAAAGACATGGCTCAACCAGCTTCAGCAATAAAGCGGTTCTACTACCACCTCTCTCTGGGAACAAGCAATCATGCATGGCTCACCTCTCTCTGGGAACAAGCCCTCGTGCATGGGCAAGGCAAAGTGGTGATGCAACGGCCCTTGCCGGCTACGCATTGATGATGATGATGATGATGATGACGACAACGACGATGATGAAAGATTAAATATTCTCTTATAATTATATTTATAATCATATTTATTATGACAAATATATCTGACAATATAAAATTACTCTGAATGAGTCTGTAGTTGGGTTGAATCTCAAAAAACATTCCATCTCCACCTCCCCAATGATGAGAGCTTTCCCTGTTCAGAAAATAACAAAAATAAGTCCATCTGATAAATTCTATGAACCCACATCAAATTAAATAAATTCAAATAACTTCTATAGTACTATTATAATAAAACAGTCAAACTCATGTGGCTTGCATAGTAGTGGATTTTTCTCTCAAATGCAATTCAAGACTAATTATACATAATTTGAAATGTAATTTGTGGATTTAAAACTTGCAGGAAAATGATTCAAACATCATCATTAATTAAACTTAATAGCATCTAGTTTCAATCTTACATCCATTGAGTATCAACAGCAACTGCATACACATACTGATCAAACTTGATGAAAAGCAGCGTAGGACCCAAATAATCCATGATTAAATGCTGAAATCTGCAATCATACACCATGTACACAGTCTTTGTAAAATCCATTTGTCTAAACATATATTTGTATCTACCAACACTGCCTGCATTAATGGTTCATATTAAAAATCACATTTCTAACCCTCACAACACTAAGCTTTTTGAGTAATGTTCTCTGCTGGGGTGGGGGTGGCGTCCACTTCCTACATATTTAAGTCCAGTCTCTGCAGATTGAAAACTGTTATAATCATTGGATTGTGTATTCATCAAGGCTTTCGGTCTTACGCCGCATAGCTATGCAGGCGATGGACAGATCTACTCGTCATGCTTACCCTCGGAAGTGGAGCGACTATGGATTCGTTTCACTGACTGTATAGCAGCTATTGTTATGTGGACGGAAGAGAATCGGCTCGCACTGAATCCGGCCAAGACGGAATTTTTGTGGATGAGCACCCCCAGGAGAAGGCATCTGCTAAGTCATGCCCCGTTTGTGGTGGGAGATGCAGCCATTGCTCCCTCCGAGAGCTTACGTCTTCTGGGAGTGCTCCTAGATGAGACTCTATCCTTTGATTTGCACGTGAGCAATGTGATACGCTCCTGCCACTACCAACTGCAGAGAGTGAGGTCAATTCGACGGTACCTGCCAGTGAGCGCAGCTGTAAAGCTAGTGCCGGCCCTGGTACTGACACAAATTGATTACTGTAACGGTGTGCTTCTTGGACTTCCGGATACCAGACTGAATCGCCTACAATCAGTGTTGAACCAGGCTACACGAGTGATTTTCAGCTGTCGCTGGGGTGACCACATCAATCCTCTCCTTAGAGATCGACTCCACTGGCTCCGTGTTCCACAGCGCATTATCTACAAGCGCTGTTGGCTTATGTTTCGGGCTTTACACGATCCACTCTGTCCTGATTATCTAACTGTGCTTGTATGAAGATCGACTGTGATCGAGAGGAGATCGGTTCTCAGGTGCAGTTGGTGAGTGCAGTTGTTGGTCCCTCCCCCGTCCAAGACCCCTAAGTTTGGGGAAAGATCATTCGCGCGGGGGAAATCCCGCCCTGTGGAACTCTCTTCCAGACAATGTGACTGGAGCAGTCTTGGCTGGACTATTCATTAGAAATTTGAAGACACATTTATTTAATATTGGATATGAACTGTGTTAAGCGCTCTTGTTGTAGGCCTTAGCCTTGTTTACTGCGCTATATAAATTGTCAATAAATAAATAAATAAATTCAAATCTCTATAATCTCTATTCTCTCCTAGAAAAATTTGGGTTATACCTCATTACTTCAGATTTGCAGTTTGGGTTTAAGTCGGGGGTTGGATGTGCAGATGCTCTACAAGGTGTCTCTGAAAAAAAACCCCAGCAGAAAAACTATGATTTCTTAAAAATTCCTAAATATATTTCTATCAAATTTTCCACACGTGTACAGCACATATTTACCCACCTTTCTGCTTATTTTCATCTCATTTGCATGTAAGTAGGCCACATTGTGAGATATCAGAGTCAAACTTTGATTTTTACTACTCAGTCGCAGCATGACAGACCTAAATATCTAGCTTCACATAAATTTGGTTTCATGTCAATGTTGTTGTTGGTAGTAGTAGTAGTAGTAGTAGTAGTAGTAGTAGTAGTAGTAGTAGCACCAGCAGCAGCAGTAGTAGTTGTAAAGTTTAAATCGAACATAAATTTTTTTAAATGTTTTTAAATTCGCAGAATTTGACATAGCAAGAAAAGTTTTTGATTGGTTGCAGATCCACGACCATTGATCTGTTTGCAAATATCTTTCACCGCATAAAGGTTTCATCCCTTTTCAGAATATTGTGCAAAAATTGTTCGGTATCCAAAGCCAAGCTCCCGCAATGTCTGAATTCACATCTTATCTTCATTTGATATTTAGCCCATTTTTAAAGTTTAAATCAAACTTTTCTTGTTATGTCAAATTCTGTAAATTTGAAAACATTTTTACAAATTTGCATTCAGTTTAAACTTTACTACTACTACTACTACTACTACTACTACTACTACTACTACTACCACCACTACTACTACCAACATTGACATCAAACCAAATTTATGTGAAACTAGATATTTAGGCCTGTCATGCTGCGGCTGAGTAGTAAAAATCGAAGTTTGACTTTGATATCTCACAATATGGCCATCTTACAAGTAAATGAGATGAAAATAAGCAGAAATGTGGGAAAATACGTGCTATACACATGTGGAAATTTTGATAGAAATATACTTATGAATTTTTAAGAAATCATAGTTTTTCTACTGGGGTTTTTCCAGTCTTGTTAACGAGACTTTTGAAAAGGTCTCGAGACCAAGACCAAGACTTTACCCCTCTGGTCTCGAGACCAAGACCAAGAGTTTACCCCTTTGATCTCGAGACCAACACCAAGAGTTTGCCCATCTGGTCTCAAGATCAAGACCAAGACCTTCCAACATTTTGCTCTCGAGTCCCAAACTTAGCGACATATTTATAGATTTTTATATACCGGTACACATCAAAATATTATGCGAATTTGTACCAATATGTTTGTATTGATTAACAACGAAGATACACTGTAATATCCAAACAATGACACTCTTACAATGGCAGCATTGCGCTTGCCACTTGTTCTCATCTTTGGGAATGATGCAGAATGACTTAAATGCAAAAGAAATGATTCGCGGTGTCTTCAACTTCACCCCACTTGGGCCATTCGGGTCAGGATTTTCCTTTTCAGACTTTTCTAAGTTTTCCGCCATTCTTTTCAGTTTAATTTCAGTAACAATAAAACGGAAAGAAAAAACGGAAACACCGATAACTTCCGGTCAAAACATAGGCATAAATAATTTGATGAGGCTGCCATTTATTACGGAGATCCAGGTCTCGAGTTAATGAGATCTCGAGACTTCAACCAGGTCTCGAGTTCTGTGAGAACTCGAATCTTTCTAAAACTCGAGACTTTTGGCTCAAAGTCTTGAGCCAAGACCAAGACTTTACCCCTGTGGTCTCGAGACAAGACCAAGATTTTGGCCTCTGTGGTCTCGAGCCAAGACCAAGACCTTCTGTGGGCAAACTTGAGTGCACTCGAGTTCGAGACCTTGGGTCTCAAGATCACAAGTCTGTTTTTTCAGAGACACCCTGTATACACCCTGAGGGGAGCTATAAAATATTTGAACCAGAACAAATTTACAGCTGTTATTTCTGCTCTGGATGTACCTAAGGCGTTTGACAAAGTTTGTCATCATGGGTTATTTCTTAAGCTGGCACAGAGAGGGACACCACAGTGCTTTATTTATATCCTTTTGGATGGGTACTCTAAATGTTACGTCAGTGTTCAATGGGGTAATGCCCTTTCAGTCATTCAATCTCATGACTGGGATACGTCAAAGTGGAGTCCTCTCCCCTGTGCTTTTTTCTGTATATATTAATTACCTAATTATTGCATTGCAGAATTCAGGCTATGGTTGTCATATTAATGGACTCTTTTTCGGGTGTCTGATGTATGCAGATGACATCTTGTTAATTTCTCATTCTATTACTTGGATGCAACATATGTTAGATATATGTACCGCTGAGTCGTATGATCTGGATCTTAAATTTAACACTAAGAAATCAATGGTTATGCAAGTCAGTAAACGACATGCATGTCTGTGTGCATCTATGTTATTATTATTATTATTATTATTATTATTATTAAAGTTAAGATTATTGTGGTAACTAATCCGGAAGAACTACGTGTACAGTCTGTACACATTACACAATATGATATTGGATGGGTGCAGCTTTGCATATGTACAGGAGATTAGATATTTGGGTGTTGTGTTGAAGTCAGGATGCTACTTCAGAACTTCCATTTCAGGAGTTAAACTGAAATTTTATTGAAATTTTAACAGCATATATCATCATTCAAAATCAACATATTCTGAACTGATCTGCATTAATCTAGTTAAGTCCTAATGTTTGCCAGTGATGGGCAACTAACTAAAAAACATTAGTTAAACTATAACTAAATTTAAACTAGAAATAAGTAGTTAAACTTTTAGTTGCAAACTAACTTTCCAAAATAGTTACCGGTAACTAAACTAAAAAATATAAACTTTTTTCAACTAATTTTACAACTATTTACATTTTACAACTATAGCTACTTCATTTTAAGATTAAGCACCTAGGAATAAGGAGCTACTTTCGGTGCTGCTTTTGAAAGTGCTATAGAAATTAACGAGATTTTACTCACTTACTTACTTACTTACTTATTTCCTAGTTATCAGGTATGTGTTCATGAAAACATAGACGATGCTCGCAACATGAACATATCAGTTAATGAACTATTGAAATCATTAATTATTGTCTATTTAATATTTAAGTCTTAGTCTAGACTGCAGGAACACAAGTTTGTTTGGAAAACATGACCCTAAAAAAATAGATTGAAAAGGGACTGTTATTGAGAATTCGGGATACCAACTAAAAAGTTTTAGTTAAATTATTTAGTTATTAACTAGAATTTTTCAGTTAAACTAGCATTTTAACTAAACTATTTATATTTAATTAAACTATGAAGATAACTAAAAAATTTAGTTGAACTTTTAGTTAGTAACTAATTAGTTAACTAGTTGCCCATCACTGTTGTTTGCCTAGGGTCTTGTATGGTACTGAAGCAACATATCCTAACAAAAGAACGTTAAATGTTTTAGATAGACTAATTCAGCAGGCTGTTTGTAAAATATTTAATGTTTGTTGTAAAGATACAATGAAGTGCATAAGGGATATGGTTGGTTTGTAGCTGACACATGATGCAGTGAAATACCAGCAGCAATCCTTTTTACTGACGTTTAAGGAGAAATCGCTGTTTTTCTCTGATTATTATTATTATTATTATTATTATTATCATTATTATTATTATTATTATTATTATCTGACAATTTATAGCCCTATAAAAAGGTCTAAGCCTAAGTCAAGAGTGCTTCACAACATAAGGTTAGCAGTTATACGATGCATTGAACAAATGTGTCCTTAGATTCTTCACAAACTGTTCATCGGTTTTCGAGTTAGTGTAACTTAGTGACAAAGTCCAGAAGGGCATTCCATAAGATTGGATTGCCTCGGGTAACCGATCTTTCTCCTAGTATCTTTGTCTGCAATGGAGGTGGAATAATCAGAGAGACCCGACCACTAGAACGAAGCTGACGACTGCCAGCAGGTGTGGTGTGGCACCAAACCAATGATGCCAGATATTCAGGACAGGAGTTATCATTCAGTGCTCTGTACGTGATCAAACTCACTTATAGAACCCACAAGAACTCTATGGTAGTTATGAGCGCATGGGAGGAATTTTTTTTGCTAAAAACGTTTTATTCCAGTTCCAAGGCGTTTCTGTAGACAGAAGGGAGTCGGGATAAGGATAAGTATTGATTCTTTTATTGATGCAATTCTAATTGTGTTTTTGCATTAGTTTTGTTCGTGTAGAAGACTTAGGTATTGCTACTGAGTGATATTGAAGGAGCTATGGTCATATTGCAATAATTGATTTTAATAATAATTTCCCCTACTCTTTATAAAGTTAGATAACAGTTGTTGTTGTTGTTGCTGTTGGACTTTTTACCAAGAACCTAAAAACTCACTTATTTGGATTGAGTTACCCGTAATTGTATGTGTGAAGCGCTCTTGTCGTGGGCTCTAGCCCTGCTACTGCGCTTAATAAATTGGCCTGAATAAATAAATAAATAAATAAACAGTACAAATCATCATCATCATCTTTGCTTTCTGCCAGATCATCAGCTTCCAAGAAGTTCTATCTTCTGTCAATCGTCTTCCTTCTACTATTGTAATTCCTTTCATGTTCAAGTCTTCTCTGATATTGTCCATCCACTTTTTCCTGGGTCATCCTCTTCCTTTGTTTCCTTCTATCTGAGTGTAGAGTGCCTTGTATGGTAGTCTCCTTTCATCCATTCTGTTGACATGTCCATACCAATTGAGTCTTTTTCTTCTAATTTTGTCGAGAATTGAATCCTTCAGGTTGAGACGTTGTCTGATGTCTTTGTTTCTTATTTTTTGTAGCCGAGTTACTCCCAGGATTCTCCGTAAGCACGTCATTTCGGCCACCAGTAGCCTCCTTTCGTCTGTTTCTTTCAAGCTCCATGTTTCTGCTCCATATATAATTTGTGGGACTACTATGGTGTTGTATATTGTGACTTTTGTGTTTATGTTTATGCCCTTGCTGCTCCAGATTTTTCGCAATCTCCCCATCGTTTGCAGTCCTTTGGTGATTTTTTGTTTTATGTCTTCTTGATGACTTCCATTACTGACAATTTCTCCTCCGACATAGGTGAAACTTTTGACTTGTTCTATTGTTGTGTTATATATAGACATAAACAGTACAAATGGGTTGGGATAAAGAATCGTTGGCCATCTGCGACACCTGTGGCATGAGCGGTTTGGCCGACTACATGGATGAAGAGGAGACCTGTTGCAAGTGTAAGAGGATTGCAGCTCTCGAGAAGACCATCGAGGAGCAGAGGAAGAAGCTGGCAGAGGTGGAGCAAAGCCTCCAGAAGATACTGGAAGGAAGACCGCAGAAGGAACCAGAACTGGCAAAGTCCTATGCGGATAAGATGAAGGAACAGATGCTGGAAAGAAGCAAGACCATGTTCCTGAAGTGAGGTTTTGAATCAGTTGGCCCTATCCTTTGGAATGCTCTTGACGCCAGTATGCGTGGCTTAGCAACTCCTAATTCTATGGCCCTCTTTTTGAAACGACTTAAAACTTATCTCTTTGTCAATATACAGTAATTTGCTGTGGGAGCGCTTCTGAGTGATCTTTCAGAAGAGGCGCTATACAAATATTTTGTTACATTACATCGTGGTGAAGCAGCTGGACACACCAAAGAGGGAAGGGCCACAGCAGAGGCGTATACAGACACTTGTTTACGTGGGTGAGGCGGAAGACAGAAAGGACAGCAAGGAATGCAGCAAACCGGCAGTTGTCTTAGTGGGTGACTCAGACGTGAAGAATTTACGAAAGAATTTAGTTTTACAGACTAAAAATCAGTACTTGGCCACCTTGCGTTCTGGCGCGAGAATTGAAGATGCGGGAGAGTTGCTGGAAGAAGATGCTGGAAGAGAAGTAGAGACATGTGTGGTGGAGCTGGGGATGAACAACCTGCTGCAGGATGTATAAAAAGACATAATTGTGAAATTTAGGAGGATGATTAACAAAATGAAACAGCGGAGGAAACACCTTGTGATCATAGGAATCCTGCCAAGAAAAGACCTGTCGAGAAGCAATGAGAGTAAGAGACTGGAGGTCAATGCCACACTGATGGGAATGTGCAGAAAAGAAGGAGCTGATTTCGTGGATGTTGACTTCAATGCACAGAGATTGGGATATCTTGCCGGGGATGGGTTTCATCTCAATTGGATGGGAGCAGACATGGCGGCACAGAGAATTTTCCATGCAGTGAAGTCTGCTTGCCTGTGTAAGCATTTAAACTGAGGGCAAAGGCAGTTAGAGCAGGTAGTAGCAGTAGTAGTCCTAGTAGAAGTAGTGGGGACTTTAGTAGTATTAAACGTTTAGGTAGGTTATAAGTAATAGACGTAGCTGTAGTAGAAAACATTCTACTGGCAAAGAGCGATTGAAGAATAGGGGTATCTCTAACTGTCTTGAAAATATAACATTAAATAGCACTGACACCAGGAAGGAAAGTAGGGCTTTGATATGGAAGAAACTTAAGTATTTTTATACAAATGCCAGAAATATCATAAGCACAAGTAAAAAAGCAGAGTTGGAAATGTGCATCAATTCAATCAGACCAGATATTATAGGTATTACAGATACTTGGGCCAGACAGGAAATAGATGATGGTGAACTAGGTTTGAATGGATATGTAATGTTCAGAAAAGACAGGAAAAACCAAAGTGCCGGGGGTCATGGAGCTGGGGGAGTAATACTGTATGGGGGTCATGGATCTGGGGGAGTAATACTGTATGTCAAAGAGAAACTGAATGCAATGGAAAGAAGAGATATTCAAGATGACAATTTTAGGGAAAATATTTGGTGTGAAATCAGATGCAAAAAAGAAAAAATATTATTACCGGTAGGTGCATGCTATCAGGTCCCAGATGCAAAGGAGGAAATAGATATTGGATTGTTTAGGATTTTAGATATAGTAGCCAAGGAAAATGTACTAATAATGGGTTACTTCAACTACCATATTAACTGGGAAAGCATGGAGGTAGACAGGAACCAGGACAAAAGATTTCTTAAGTGCATGGATGACAATTTCCTCACTAAACATGTTACTGAACCAATGAGAGGAGGTAACACACTGGACTTAATAATTAATTACTTCAGATGATCAGTTAGTGAAGAATATGATGGTAGGACAAAACTTAGGCACAAGTGACCACCAGACAGTGACATTCGATTTAATATTAACAGAAGACATCGAGAGCACACAGAGCCAAAAAACAACTATTTCAGGGGAAATTACGATCTGGCTAGGAAGATGATTGAAGATATGGACATAGAAAGCATGATGAAGGGTAAAAATGCAGAAGAAAGCTGGGAAATATTTAAAAATTGCATGTCAAGGGTTATGGATTCAACAATACCAAAACAGCGGACACTTAACAAAAAGCTTCCATGGGTTACTAGAGAGGTACAGAGGAAGAGACGGACCAAAAACAAAGCATGGAAAAAATTAAAAAAGAACCGACTAAAGATGCAAAGCAATGAAGGTTTGGAACAAGTGAGATTAAAACAGTTACAGTCCAGTTACGTGCAAAAGAGGAACAAATCAACAGCTACAAATAAACTGGCTATTGCAGACTGCAGAGTATGAGAACAAGTTAGCAAAAGACATCAAACAGAACAGTAAGAGTTTTTATGGATATGCAAGAAGTACGATGAAGCGAAAAGAAAAAGTTGGACCATTAGTAGCTGATTCAGGAGAAACAGTGATGGATGACATAGAAACAGCAACAATTCTGAATGATTACTTTGGATTAGTGTTCACAAAGGAAAATACAACCAACATACCAAAGCCCATTAAACTATTTTGCAGTAAAGAGGAGAAAGCATTACCAGACATAAATTGCAATAAAGAGTGTGTCCTGGAAATTCTGAGTCAAATGAAAACTGACAAAAGCCCTGGAATAGACAATATGGGATACGGACAACTCGTCCCCAGTAACTCGCCCCCGGTAACTCGCCCCCAGTAATTTGCCCCTGGTAAATTCGTACCCAGGTACAACTCGCCCCCAGAGTGGAGGTATGAAGGAGGGTATGTGTGTGTGTGTGTGTGTGTAGTATGGTGGCTTGAGTGTGTGAATGTATAGGAGTGTACAGTAAAAGTCAATGCAGTCGGACAGAGGTTGTGTTTGCGGTGGGTTGTGTTGAGGAGAAAGATAAAAGAAATATGAAAAAAAGGCGTTGTCGAAGGATTTTCGGTAACGAGAGAAGTTGAAAAATATAGAAATATAGAGGAATTGAGAAATCGAGAATATGGAGAAGTTGAGAAAAAGAAATATGGAGAAGTACAAAAATATATAGAAATCGAGAAATCGTAGAAAACTGTTACGTTAGTATAGAAAACTTTCTTTCACGTCGAATTCATGTACGGTTTATAATAGTGCAATTGGACACTATAGAAAATGCGCTGTGGACATGAGTAGAAACTAAATGTGTTAAAAAACATTCTGAGAAATTGAGAATTATTGTGTTTGTGTGAGATAAAGAAAAAGGAATTTGTTCATCCTCTTCATTCATTGGTTTACATTATTAAGGCCAGTAGCTACCTTGTGGCATATGTTATGACAAGGAACTTCTAGAGATCATTTGAGATTTAATAAAGAACCCTTGTAACAACAACAAAAACCTCGTAACAGTCAATGTATGAAAAACGTAAAAAATAATGAACGAATGCCAACATTTAAAGTCAATGTGAGAAAATGTAAAAATAATGAACAAATGCCAACATTTAGAACAAAAATGTATGGATGCTCTTTAAAGAGCAAAATTGTAAGCAATCCCGCTTAAGTAGTCTTTCAGAGTGCGATTAGGAAAATCCTCAACGATGCACTTGACTCTGGCAGCAATTGCAGCCAACCTTTTGTTTCTGCGATTAGGAGGATGTCCGGCTGTCAGCTGCGTTATCTCGAAGTTAAGCAGTCCCTGTTGCTTTTTCAGAATCTTTATGAACTGGTAAATGTTCGGAAATAGAGTGGCACAGGTTTCCTGGAATGCCTTGTGCCAACCCTCGACATCGTTGTTGGTGCGCTGTTTGCCAGCAAGGGTTCGTTGGTGAACACTCTATAGATCAATGGAAAATGTGGCAGTCTGGCGACCATGGCGTTTACGCCTTTCTATGTACGTGTCCTCAAAATAATTAGCTACTGGTTGTGCTTCCTCGGGAAAGCCATCCATTTCGAGCAATTCCTCGAATGCAGCGATCACGTGACCTGGCGGGACAAACGCCAGGGCTGGTATCATGCGCATCCAAAGTGCAAAGTCATCGTCAGTCTCACATCACAATTTTAGGCCATCACTCTACAGTTTTCTCCAAATACATTGAGCTAGATGGAAGAAACAACCAGTTTTCGAAATATCTGGAAATTCCGATTCAAAAGCATGCAATGCTGCCTGCTCAAAGTCCGTCATAAGATGCGTCAGTTGTAATCCAGGCATCATTCGCTTAAGTTGCTGAAGTAGATTGATATAGGTCGCACGTGTTTTGTTCAGCATCAACGCATATACAAGTGGAAGTACTGCATTGAACTTAACGGCATGAATTGTGTAGAGTTGCTGGAATAAAGCAGGCGCTGTATGAATGTGCCATCGGTGAACCAATCGGTACTTTGAAACAATAACTGAAGATTGTCTTGAGTTGTGAAAATTAACATTCTGTCAGGAAGCAACTCATTTCCAGAGTCATAAAACAAAAATTTTTCTGACACACCGTTAGTAAGGATTTATTGGTATTCCTGCAGAATCACCAGATCACCAACTGTTGGAGGCAAACCAGGCATTGGTCCATCGCAACGAGTATTTCACACAGTCCATTTCAAAGAATCCTTAGTCAGCAAAGCAGCTACAACATTGGTGCCTGCTCCTTCCAGTACTGATGCCAGGATCTGCTGTGGCTGTTCATATGTAGTACATGCGCGCTGTTTTACCATGGCTATCTAGTCGATAGCCTGTTGCCGCTCAGCCCATGCGGCGTGATTGTGTTCCGAGACAATCTTTACGACCTCTCTGTCAGTCCCTTTCGTCCAGACTTGACCTCTGCACTTTGATCGGCTTTCACAAACCCAAATATCATGTTCCTCGTCCTTTGTTTTCTTTGAATATACGTAAATGTGGTTTTCGTGAACCAACTTTCGTTTTCCTCTTTGTGATTGTACAAAATCCACCATTCTAAACATCAACTTAGCCTAGTAATTAGAACTGATATTTAACTTTAGCTTTAACTAGAGCGACGATCGTCCGATTCTAGTTGGGGTTGCGGTACATCATTTTTATATAGTAGGCCTCTAAACACGCAAAGCCGTAATGGCTTGTGGTTTCTACTGCTCTAGACCAGTTTAAGCGCTGTCTATTGACTTAACGGCTCGATGTGCCCGTAACGACCGAGACAATTGCTTATTTATATTGTTATTGAAATTTTAACTGAGATTTGATTTGTCCTCATTTGTTAGCAAGCTGGCGAATTGGGGGACGAGTTGCTGGGGGTAAATTTTCTGCATAACGTTTTTATTCGGTGGCGAGTTACCGGGGGTGAGTTTTCTGGGGGCGAGATGCTGGGGGCGATTTGTCCGTAAACCCTGCTATGTACCAGATGAAGAGTAAGGGACCAAGGATGGAGCCTTGCGGTACCCCACTCTCCACAGGCCGTCTGGTTGACTGACCGCCATTCCAGAAGACAGCCTGAGACCTGTCTGAGAGGTAATCAGCTATCCTGGAGAGTGCACCTTCATCAATTCCGAATATAAGCTTGAGTCTCTTGATCAAGATTTCATGATCAACAGAGTTGAAAGATCCAGCAGGCACAACAGGGTAAGACATCCGTTGGCAGCTGCATCGACTAAATCGTTGAAAACTCTGAGAATCAGCGTTTCAGTCTAATGACCATGACGGTATGCTAACTGTTCTCCTGGTAGGAGTCCGGTCCGTACCAGATAAGCGGTGAGTTGTCTATTGACAATCCGCTCCAACAGTTTAGATAAAAATGACAAATTTGTAACAGGTCGATAGTTAGTAACTTGAGATTGATCGGATTCAGGTTTTTTCAGATTGTATGGTAAATGTGTGTTTGAGGTCTGAAGTCATGGATATGTTGTAATGAATGTTATATTAGTTGAATAGGTATTTGAGTTTTGTTTGCTTGTTTGTTTTACTTAAGTAATATTTTGATGTTTGTCTCCATCATCTTTATTGTCATTTTTTGTCATGTTTGTCTTCGCCATGTGTGAAATAAAGTTGTTCATAAAAACTGACATAACAAGTTGTTGCTTTTTCCACCTTGTACAAGTTATAAGTCATTAACCCTTTAAACCCTGGACCGGCCTTATCCACCCGACCCCGTTAAGCCCGAGACCGGCATTATCCGCCCATGAACAGTACCTTACTTCCTAACAGCTTATCTCGCTTAATATAACATCTATGGAGTTCCCATCGAAGGTGCATGTATAGGAGGGTTATCTCTCAAGATTTAGACACTTACCTGGCAAAAATGGATGGTTTTATGAAAAAATCGTCCTTTTAAAATCAGGGTATTTAAATTTACCGCGTGTGTAAATACAAGTTGAAGGAAAGTAATTAAAACAACCTTTTATTGAAAGGTAACGTCTATGATCTTGCGATCTTACGAAAGAGTATCCTAGATATCCCCACGATTCGCTATACATATATATGATGCCATAAAAGCTAAAAATAGCGTCCATTTAAATCGGGCATTTAAATTTGGCCCACGTGTAAACAGCCAATGAAAAGGACGAAGGTCTTCTCGGCAAGAGACTGTGTAGAAAAGGCGCTGCAGTAATATCGATAAAGAAAGAGCTAAAGCATTGTCGAGAGCGATTACTCGTCTCCACAGCTTTTAATTTCACAGGCGTCTAGCCGCAGGAACACCGTCCATGTATCACGTGACCCTCCGTGTATTACGCGACCAATAGTGTGTGTGTGTATGTGTGTGTGTGTGTGTGTGTAGGGTCAGGGTTATGGTTAACTCTAACCCTAAACCCTACCGAAACACTAACCCTAACCCATACTGATACATTACGGGTCGCGTAGTGATACCTTACGTCACTCGTCTCCACATTATTGGTCACATGATACACGGACGGCCACGTGATACATGGACAGTGTTCCTGCGGCTAGTCACCATATTAATTTCATCGGAAATGGCGAAACATATGCGTTTGTCTGAAGCCTGGAAAGTGATTCGAGCGATTGAGGATGTCTATGAAGGCCTCTTCTGAGTCCGGCGTCGACATAAATCCTGACACCGATGATCAGCCTATATGAATGAAAGCACCGATGATGGAGAGGGCAGAGCCGTAGCCCCTTTTTTACTTATCTCAATTTTCACCTCGGAGGAATTGTGGTCAAAAATTTGTTTGAATTGGTTTGAGGAATGTGCCCCCAAAACGGTGCCCGGGCCAACTTATCCCCTCCCCATATCCCCCAGCACAATTGCGCAATATTTTTAGGGCCGCCCACAGAAGTTTTTGAGTAGCGCTCAGTGTTTTTTTTGAGTGGCATTTATAAGATAATACATTAGTCAAAGCTGAAACATTATAACAAAAATTTGACTTAAAGCACAATCACAGAACATGCAGTAATAGTTGTGGCGAAAATGAGTTTCGCTACATGGCCCAATGATCGTTCGTAGTTTAAACACAATAAAGCGCAATCAAACAATGTCGTGAACGGTGCCAAAGCCTTCTGACAGCGCATCCAATTTCCATTGCGTTATTATATAGCTCAAATTTAAAATAGCGTACATAGAAAAATCCGCGTTGGAGCTAAATATTCTTAAAATTTCTCAAATATTTTAGTTGAATAATCGTTGTAATGTCTAAACGCAATAGCGAAGCGGAGTCGGGAACATCTGCAGCTTCAAAAAGGAAATGTATAACAAAATTTAAGACTGAATGGCTAAACGAACCCGTTAACATGGAACTACCAGACAGAGGCGCCCATCCCCCCTGGTTGCTGGAAGCAGCTTCCCCTTCCCTGTCCTCCCTTCCCTCTCCTATACCTAAACGGGGATCCATCATGGATTTATCTACATCACATTATTATTATTATTATTATTATTATTATTATTATTATTATTATTACGAAAAACTAGCAGCATAACACTCGACGCTGGACATTGACACCCCACCGCAAATTTCTGGAAAAAACTCTGGGGTCTGGGGTATAACCCCGGAAAATTTTTGAAATCAATAGATGCTCATAATGAGTTTCAGTGCATTTTGGACATTACATCACATACTTTAGTGCACCAGGATAGGTCTCATACCAGTAACTTCTAATTCTCAATTTCTGAAAAATTCCAACAGCCACAAAGCACTAATAGATGTAAGTTGAAACTAAAGAGAGATATCACAGTAATTGCGCTGGCAAACTATTCAAAATAACCTGCAAATTATCTATTTTGTTTAGTATTTAGTTTAAAAATTAGACTTCTCCAACAGCCACACCTAGGCCTACATCATTTTTTATAGAGGCATTAAAGTTGCAAAAACTGCAAAAGGGATAACTAGACTTAAGGCAGCTGACTGAAACAAGCTATTAACAATATCTAAGTGCACTGTTTCACAGTCTTGAATGGATTGTAATTTGTTGATGGAGGTCTTTGGAAGGCTATAGTGGAG
The DNA here is from genome assembly GCA_018105865.1 of Metaphire vulgaris. Classification (NCBI taxonomy): domain Eukaryota; kingdom Metazoa; phylum Annelida; class Clitellata; order Crassiclitellata; family Megascolecidae; genus Metaphire; species Metaphire vulgaris. The sequence continues at coordinate 4,295,507 of CM030841.1, forward strand.
GGAGTTGCAGTAAAGTAAAGTAAGTAAAGTAAAATCTCGTGGATTTCTATAGCGCCTTGGAAAGCAGCACAACAGTAGCTGCTTATTCCTAGGCGCTCAGCCTCTCTTAAAATAGCTATAGGAAAGGTGTGGGATCAGCCAGGCAATAGTCAATATCCGAAGGGCAGTGAGGCTAGGTTGTTACAGCTATGGCGGAAATGATTTCAGAAACAGGAAGGATTTAAGCTTAGACCTGAAGACTTGAGGAGATAGTGCAATAATCATAGGAAACGGGCAATCAGATTTTATTGTTTGAAAGTGTCCAAGTGTGCGAAGGGAAGCTGGGATCGAGTTCCAGAGTTCAGGTGCAGCATATGAGAAGGCACGGTTGCAAATTTTCAGGGATGACTGATTTAGCGGGCGTGACAGAGTGAGATGAGATGACGAACGTGTGGATCGAGGAGGCTGAGGGGTTAATAGTGATCTAAGGTATACAGGTTTTGATGACTGAAGTGAGCTATGTGTAAGTGTTATTATCTTATATTGGATACGTTCAGTTATTTTAAGCCAATGTAATGATTTTAGTATGGGTGAAATATGGGAGAATTTAGGTGACTTAGTAACAGCACGAGCAAGTGCATTTTGTATTGATTGCAATTTGTTGATAGAGGCTTTGGGAAGGTTATAGTAGAGGGAGTTACAATAATCTAATTTGGAGTGGACTATTGAGGTGGCAATTGTGGAGGCAGTTTTAGTATCTAGGCAAGGACGTAGGCGGCGAAGGTCACGAATATAAACATAGCAGGCTTTTGATAGTGGGGAGATTTGTGATTCGAAGTTTAGAAAAGAATCAAATTTGAATCCTAGATTTCTAGCAGTTGGAACAGGGATTATTGTGGTGTCAGGAGCCAAAACTAGTTTAGGATTGTCAATTTTTGAGTTGTTGGGGTAGTCTAATTAAAAGAAACTCTGTCTTAGAAGGGTTAAGAGCGAGAAGATTAGATGACATCCAAGCAGAGATTGATGAGAATCCAGATTCAAGCTCAATAATAGAAGCATTAAATGAAAGAGGTAGTCTAATTTGGAATGTAAACTTCAAGTGAGTCTATTGGTTTGTTATAAGTTAATTATATTTCACATGAAGTTTACATTCTGCATCATTAGAATGACTGTACGCAAAAGTGACAATAATAATAAAATTTTATGAATGCCTGATAATAGTGAACTTGAACTTGAATTGAGTACCGGGTAAGCTTATATGAAGTTACAAAATTGCACTGTAGTAAAACCAGTAATTGCACAGGCATTTAGGGGCCTATCGAATTAATATGCTACTCTAATGTAATACCAAAACTCAGGGGGAATTCCCCCCATAGGTTTTCTAGGAAGCATTTGCTTCCTTTCCCCCCTTGTGTGGCGCCCCTGCTACCAGACTCTGTCTCGGAATGTAGCGTGCAGCTTAAACGCATCTTCACTTATAGTGAAACCAATGAATTTGTTTTCTGCAAAATATGTCAGCAAGGTAATGCAGGAGGCGACTTCTGCACTGGCAGAAGATGGGATGACTGGAAACTTGATTATCTGAAAAGGCATGTAAAGCAAAAGATGCATACTGATGCTGTCGATAAACTTCAAAATTTACAGTCTGCAAATCTAGTACAATTTTTTACAGAAAGTGCTGAAGATTGAGAAATCAGAGAAGAAATGATGGAACGAAAAAATACGAAAAGTGATCAGGTAAAAATATTGATTGACAATGTTTTTCTGGCTATTAACACGAATGCTTCAATGCTAGCAGTACAAGACATACACAACCACTTGGCAAAGTAAATAACTCTCCCTGATAGTTGGTGCAGTAAAAACTATGCTTTTGAGTTTGTTGAATGTATCGATTTCGTCGTCAAGAATGAAGCGATGAGTGACCTTTGTGGAGCTAAATTCCATTCATTAATAGTAGACGAAAGCACGGACGTATTAGTGACGAAAATGTTAATTCTATATGCCAAGTTTAGGTCTCACAATGGCACAACTTATAAGACAGTGTTTGCGGAATTTTAAGTTTAACCAAATGCGACAGCAATTCCATTGTACAGGCCATAACTAAGTTTTACGAAGAAAACTTATTGGACCTGCAGAGAATGGTTATGATAACATCTGACGGGGCAGCGGTTATGCTAGGCAAGAAGAATGGCGTAGCTGCAATTCTTCGTCGTTACATGCCACACCTACTTGAGCAAACACTGCGTGGCTCATCGGGAGGACTTGGGCATAGAAGACACTTGTAAAAATTTATCTTTAATTACAGCAATTGAAACTTTTATGAAAACGGTTTACACGTGCAGATCAACTGTTAAGAAGGCGAAATTTGCTGAGTTAGCGGAGGCAATGGATTGTGAGTCTGTCGCCTTTAGACTGTTAAATGAAGTAAGATGGCTTTCACGACACTTTGCTTTGCGAGCTCTGCTGAAAAACATAAACATTTTAGCTGAATACTGTGAGCAGCAGGTAAAACTGTATAATGGATCCAGTCAACAAGTATTGTTTGAAGAAAATAAGTGACCAACAGTTTCGAGCTCCATTGCTTGTATTCAATGAAGTTGTTGGTGAACTGGCAGATTTGTGCAAGCTGCTACAGCGATGCAATCTTACGACTATCGAGGCGTTTCAGTTTGTTAGAGTGAAGATTTCCAAGCTTCGTGTCCAAACCAATAGACTCACTCGGTGAAGATGTGCACTGGAGTGATGAGGTTTCGGAAATGATTGACCAAGACAAGACAATCGACATGAGTGCAATCTTGATATTTATTGGACGTATGTGTTTTAATTTAGAAGCTCGTTTCCATGAAAACGAGTTGATGGAGTGGCAAGTGTTTCAGATATTGACCTTGGCCAACACCAGTGATTTTCAGTTGCTTCCAGATATGAGTCATCCTTTTAAAACTCTGAAGGTGTTAAAAAAGTTATAGACCAATACCGCGATCTGAGGCTTATTATTGTCGAGAAGACAAAATGCGGTTTACTGAACTCCTTCAAAGATATAGTCCAATTTGTTTTGAATGATGAACAGTTCTGCGAGCTTGCACCTTTGTTGGATATCTGTGCTACATTTGTCGCGTCAAGTGCGGATCGTGAACGTGGTTTCAGCTTGATGAACAGTATTAAATCCAAGTCTCGAAATCGGCTGGAAGAATTGCATTTAGATATGCTCATGAGAATAAAGTCGTTTCAAAATGACGGACACCAGATTAACCTGGACAATGTGTATAAACGATGGCAGTCAATGAAAGACAGACGACAAAAAAGTGTAGGAGAGGCCTCAGAAGGGACCTCAAGTTCTCAGCAATGACTGTTGCCATTACGTTAGAATTTCGATGACAATGAAGCCGTAGATGATGTGATGTTTTGTCAAAAAACTTATTTATAACGACTTTAAGAAATTTCAAGTTCATTTTATTAATTAGGTCTTATTGCAATTTTTTGAAAAGCTTATTTCGTTGGACATCAATCTTCAGTCTTCACTTGACTAGCGTATGGGACAAGGCAATACAATTCTTAAAAAGCTTTTCAAATCTCATACATACCTTGCACGGCAGCATTTTTGAGTTGCTCAGACCAACTAAAACTTTGCACAACACCCAAAAAAATTAGAGGGAACGTTGACCCTCACCCCCATTTCTTAAAAATTCTTGCATGGATGGTTAGAAAGAGGAATGAAAATGCTAAACAATGGTGTATAGTGTATACCTCATATTTTTATCTCACCCATAGCCCGGCATATGGGGAATTGTAAGAGATAAAAGCTTTGTTCAAAACCGATCAAATCGACAATCTATCCCACAAATATGGCTCGGGGTAGGGAGATCATATCTCAGCCAAATATGGTCCTATTTTCAAAATTTTTGATTTATTTTGTTCCAAATACATTCCCTACAACTTTGCCACTAACCAAAGATAGATTACCACTCAGAAATTTTAGCTGCACAGCTTTGAAAAAAAAATTTTTTTTGAGAGGGTGCTGTTTTAGGCCTGATAGTGGACCCTCGCCCCAATTATTTTTAAGTTTTTGCATGGATGGTTAGAAAGAGGCATGGAAATGCTAAATAATGGTATATACCTCATATTTTTATCTATGGGGAATTGTAAAAGATAAAAGCTTTGTTCAAAACTGATCGAATCGACAATCTATCCCACAAATATGGCTCGGGGTAGGTAGATCATATCTCAGCCAAATAAGGTCCTATTTTCAAAAGTTTTGATTTATTTTGTTCCAAATACATTCCTCTACAACTTTGCCACAAACCAATGATAGGCTACCACCCAAAAATTTTAGCTGCACAGCTTTGAACAAAAAAAATTTGTTTTGGAGGGTGGTGCTGTTTTAGACCTGATAGTAGACCCTCACCCCCAAATTTTTAAACTTTTGCATAGAAGGTTAGAAAGAGGATTAAAAATGCTAAGCATTGCTTTCAAATAACCCAAGCAATTGCAATTTGAAAACAAAAATCAAAATTACGTGAAAATATGTAAAAACACTAGGGTTGAGAGAGGTCTCAAAAAATGTTCCTAGGGTTTAAAGAATTAAACATAAAAGGTAAAGGTAATTCCGTGCTCAGCCAAGTGTAGGGTCCAGCGCTGATCTCCAGTCACTAAGCAAGCAGCAATGCAGGTGGCTTACACCATTAATCCAGAGTAGGTTGCCATTACTTTCTCTAGACCTGCATTTTATCTTCGCAGCTTAGCGCTGCTATCAATTTTTCAATGCCTAAGCGATGAACTGCTTGGTTGGCCACCAGCACCATGACTAGATCCCAAAATGGTCACCCATCCAAGTACTAACCGTGCTCAACATTGCATAACTTCGGTGTTCTGATGAGAACCGGTCATACAACACCAAATAGGCCGATCTCATTAAACATAACCACCATATAAATTATTTAAAGACTTTTTCGTATTTCCTGCACAGTAATGTATGCTCTGAACGTTTGTCACAGGCTGTTTTTTGCAGCATCCACATCATTATTTTACTTTGTTGGCATTGTATATAACCTTCCTGTAATCCTTGCCATACTTCTGCATTCATCTTGTAGCTGAAATGCATGGTGCAAAAGAGGTTTATGGCCGTGTTACACTTGGTTTGCAAGAACTGTTTATAAAGTCTGATTATAGCTGACCTATGTTGGGGAGGTGAGAGCCAACCCCTGCAGTGTGAGAGTTAACACATTCCATAAAAATGTGAGTTCTTTGTACCACATGACATAAAAAACTTTCATTGACTCAGAGTTATTAACAGATAATTCAAATTACAAAAAATATTCCTAATAACAGTTTTAACTTTGACAACATAAAGCCTTGTAACTTTTGTAGGGAAAATTAACAGGCAACATTACTACTTGGTTTTCTATTGTGTACCTGCTCACGCTTAAACCGTGGATGTTGCTGCTGTAGAGGCTGTACCATGCATTGTGCTGAACAACAGTAATCTAAAATTAAACAGCCCACCAACTGTTTTAGACCATTCAGATCTGACTTCAGATATGAATTATTTCTTTATAACAGTGGAAAAGATATTGTTGCTGGGAATAGAACATGTGATGTATGAAATCCAGGGCACTGATTTCAAATCTGAAGCCAGAATTTGCCCAGCATGTTCAGATTTTAAGTTATAAACTAACTATAGCTTGACAAAAGTTTGGTATTCTGGCAGGGGCAGTTCCACGTTGGGGATGATTGGGTATGCATCCCCCACCGAGTTTTTTTTGCCTGTAAGGGTTTACCAGTCCAAGTTGTTACGAATTTGTATACAAAACAGAGAGCTGATTGCCTTTTTTGATTACCTTTTTTTACTTGTCAGCCTTTTTCGGAAAGTTTTATCTACATTTGCTGGGTTAATGACCGTTTTTACTTGTCAACCTTTTATGGGATTGCATTTCATCCCCCCACCAACTTCATAGAAATTCATTGTATCCTCCCACCAAGAATTCTTGGAACCACCAATGTATTCTGGCACACATACTGTTGTATGAAAAAGTCAGTTAGCTTATGTCAACAATGGCTGAAGTCAGGTCACCAACTGAGATGAATCATGCTCATGTAAGGTTGCCATAATTGTCAGAAGGAAAAGAAAACATGCAAAATTGTTATAAAATCTGACCAATGTTAATTGTAAGTGCAGGGGTGCCGAGAGAAATGCCTGGCCCTTGGGAAGAGAACACGAGCACTTTGAAAGTTTCTGATAAAGTGCTGATGACCTTTCTTGCTTTCCAGACGTTTTCAGTAATTGTAACGCAGTCAAGTGCGAAAAACTGGTAATGACCTTTTTATGCTTGTCAGACATTTCAGACTTTTCAGCAGGGTGCTAATTTATAGCATTCCATGTTTTTAAAATTTTATGGAACCACTCAGGCCCCCACAGATCGCCAGCCCTCTGCCCTGGACGGAGAAAAACCCAGACAATAGTCCTTTCTGGAAAGCCACCCGGACAGGGGCACAAAAAGAGGATTTGTCCATGAAAACCCAGACATATGGTAACCCTATGCCCATGCTTATAGCAAAATTAGGTTTTTTTGTAAACTAGGTCTGCCATTAATTGAAGACAGGTAGGTCAAGGTGTGTTAAATTGTTAATCATTTGGAAAATTGTGACTACATCTGTGTCAATTATAGCCATGTGATCTGCACAAGAACCTGACCAAGAAAGTGGTGATTGCATACATTAGTACTATTATACATGTAAAGTCAGAGATTCAGATAAAAGCTAGGCATCTCATAGCTGCTGCACTATGTGCTACTCTGTCCTCATACAGCAGCTCATTGGCTAGGAGATCATTTACTTGTGCCTAAGGTTTGGCATAAGGCCGTGAGCCGAAAATTCAACACTCAGATTGCTATTTCTATATGACAAATGTTGAAAAGCACGCATCTTGATCGTGAATCTGTTCTTCGATATCATTGCACCATTCCTTGTGTGGTCTTCTTTTGTTATTGGCATCCTCCATTATTCCAAACAGTAGAGCTTTGATCTTTCTGTCTTCTTTCATTCTGCATATGTGTCCAAACAGATGGAGTTTCCTTTGTTTTACTCTATGCAGTATTGTTTGCTCTGGCTGAATTCTCTGCAACAGTATAGTTCTTCATTTGTGTTTGTTTCTCAATCCATCCAATTCTTCATATTTTTCTATAACATTTCCTTGCAAAGGCTAGTAGTTTTCTTTGCAAGTCTTTGGGGATGGCCCATGTTTCATATGAAGCCATATGAAAATCTGCTGAAGATATAGGTTTTGAGTATTTTCTTTTTTGTTTTGGGGCTTATTGCTATGCTTTTCCAGATCTTGTCCATTGCCATCCATCGACCTAAATCCCTTGCTGCCGCTCTTGGGACTTCTTGTCAGCAGTCTAAGTCATGAGAATGACTTTTAGTATCCAATGGAAAATATGGAACTTAAGCTGTATGCCATTTACATAATCCCGGTGTTGCTCTATGGAGTAGAATCATGGACTCTGACCTTGTTCATGATCAGGAAACTGGATGCCATCAATGGTGCCTGAGAAGAATCCTTTGAATACCAATCAATCAATCAGTCAGTCAGTCAGTCAATCAGTCAATCAATCAACCAATCAATCAACTTCTATAGCGCCACTATCATAAAGCCCAGGGCATAAGCTGATGGCGCACCAAATCCAAATTGAATTAGAGCTAGGTCAAGCCAGAAAAGATCAGTCAGAAATGGCGGGAGAGCAATCTAAGAGGGAAAAGCCAAGTCAAACAGATGTGTTTCAAGACCAGATCTGAAAGATGATAAATTCTTAGTTGTACGAAGTGAAGTTGGTAATGAATTCCAGAGCTTAGGGGCACACACTGAGAAACAACTAGTGCCAATGACTGTGCAAGAATAAGGAACAATAAATGAAGGTTCTGCTGAATACCTAGTGGAATGATTAATAGGTCGAGAGATAAGTCACATCTTGAGGTAATTTGGTTCATTATATAACATGGTTGAATACTAAAAAACAGATTGTATAATTAATTTGGTATTTGATAGAAAGACAATGTAGGGACTGTCTAGCTGGAGTTATATGTTCAAATCTAGGAGTTTTGGATTATGACTCTAACTAAGGAATTTTGTACTCTCTGGAGTTTCTGCATATTTGAATTTTTGATGCTGAAGAGCAGGGAATTGCAATAATCTAGGTGACTAGATACCAATGCATTGGCTAACTGAATAAGAACAGGCTTGGGAAGGAAATATCTGATGCGGTAAACGTCCCAAATATGATGAGAAATTTTGCAGACTGAATTTATGTGACTAGTGAAAGAGAGGGAAGAGTCAAATATCACACCAAGGTTGCGAGCAGAAGTGCTTCTAATAACAACAGTGGAAACTTCGAGAATTACAGAATCCAAAGATTTAAATTTGGTCAATTGAGCTGGAGTACCCAATAGCAAGAACTCGGTTTTTGATGAATTTAGGAAAAGCTTATTTGAATCCATCCATGACTGAATATTATACAATACAGTTACAATACAGGAATGGAGAAAAGCCATAATAGTTGCCAATACATAAAAAAGGGGATAAAACAAACTGCAATAATTATAGAGGAATAAGCTTACTCAGTATACCAGGGAAAATATATACAAATGTGCTACAACAAAGACTCAAACAATGAATTATACAACACAGCAGGCAATAACAATGAAGACACCAACATAAGGAAGGAGAACAGAGAAGAGAATGATGAAGAAGAAATAGCAAACTTTACAGAAGAAGAAATAAAAGAAGCCATAAAAAGATTGAAAGTTAGAAAATCTCCAGGAACAGATATGATAGCAACAGAAATGCTACAAGCAGGAGAGGAAATTACAGTGAATATATTCCACAACCTATGCAATAAAATATTCGAAGAAGAAAAATCACCAGAGGAATGGGGAAAAGCCATAATAGTACCAATACATAAAAAAGGGGATAAAACAAACTGCAATAATTATAGAGGAATAAGCTTACTCAGTATACCAGGAAAATATATACAAATGTGCTACAACAAAGACTCAAACACTACTCAGAAGAAATATTGACAGAGGAACAAGCAGGCTTCAGAATGGGAAGGAGTACAATTGATCAAATACATACGATCAGAAGGATAGTAGAAAAATATTGCGAAACAAATAAGAAAATATACCACAATTTCATTGACTTCAAACAAGCATTTGACAGCATACAGCATGAAGATCTATGGCAAGCACTGAAGCACTATGGTATTCCAGAGAAGCTAGTGAATCTTATAAAAACTCATACAGTAAAACAATGAGCAGAGTGAAAATTAATGGGGAACTAACAGAATGGTTTGAGATAACAATTGAACGAGACAAGGATGTGGCTTATCTCCACTGCTATTTAATATAATACTAGATGTGGTAATGCAAAAAGCAATACAAAACACAAAAGAAGAAGATGCTGGAGTAAAAGTATATGGACACACAATAAATAATTTAAGGTTTGCAGATGACATAGATGTGATAACAACAAAAGCAGATCACCTACAAATATTAACCAACGAAATAAGCAAGGCCGGAGAAGAAGTGGGGCTAAAAATAAATATACAGAAAACTAAAGCAATGGTCACAGGGAACAAGAAGGGGAAAGCTAATCTAAAACTAAAGGAGGAAATAATAGAACAAGTACCAAAATTCGTATACCTAGGATCAGTACTGACAGAAGATGGCCTAAGTGAAGAAGACATAATAAGGAGAATTGGCCTAGCAAGTGCAGCATTTGGTAAACTTCAGAAGATATGGAAAGACAAACAAATATCACTGAAAACAAAACTAAAGCTATATAATACACTGATCAAACCAATACTATTATATGGATCAGAATGCTGGACCATAAAGAAGAAAGACGAAAGAAGATTAATGACTGCAGAAATGAACTTGTTAAGAGGAATAGCAGGAGTCAGCAGAAGACAAAGAATAAGAAATGAAACGATCAGAGAAAAGACAGAGCAAAAAGAAACGATACTCGAATCAATACAGAAACGAAGACTGAAATGGTTTGGTCATGTTGAAAGAATGAAGGAAGAAAGACTCCCAAAGAAAGCACTATACAACTATGTTGAAGGGAAAAGGAGAAAAGGAAGACCAAGAAAAACATGGATAGAAAACTTAAAAGAGGATGCAGAAGAAATGCAAATGAACTTCATCCAAATGACCAGAGCAGCAAGAGACAGACAGAAGTGGAAGGAACTCATTCAGACCCATTGTCCAACCCAATAAGGAAAGACGGAAGGAAAGAAAGAAGAAGAAGAAGAATGACTGAATATTAGAAAAGGCACTGGATAAAGTCTCAAAAGATGCATTTGAATAAGAGTGATTAAACGAAATGAGAATTTGTGTATCATCAGCATAAAGATGATAGGCCACTTGATGTTCATCAAGAAGTGAACCTAAGGGGGTTGTATAGAGAGTAAATAGCAGAGGTCCAAAAACAGAGCCATGAGGGACGCCACAAGACAGATCAGTGGGAGTTGAGAGATTCTCATCTATTATCACTGATTGAGTGTGGAGGTGTAAATATGAAGCAAACCAATGTAAAGCAGTATCAGAGATTCCAAACCAATGTTCAAGACAATGCAGAAGAAAAGAATGATCAACAGTATCAAAGGCGGCAGATAGGTCAAGAAGTAAAAGAGCAGTACCTTTCCCAGAATCAATAGCCTGAACAATGCAATCATGAACTGCCAGGAGAGCTGTTTCTGTGGAATGATATTTTCGGTAGGCAGACTGAAAAGGGAGGTAGTGCGGACTAGAACACAAATGAGCATGTATTTGCTTTGCAATGATGCTTTCAAGAATTTTCGATAAGAAGTTGAGATTAAATATAGGCCTATAGTTGGACAAGTTGTCTGGAGATAGGATGGCTTTTTAAGTAGTGGGTGAATAACTGCATGGGCAAATGAAGAGAGGAAACACCCTTCAAGCAATGAGAGATTTATGAGGTGTGTTATTATTGGGCCCAATACATCAAAGCAATCTTTAAGAATTTGAGTTGGTAGGACATCCAGGGTACACTGACTAGATGAAGATGTAAAGATTATCTGGCATACTTCATTAAGGGTGGTAGGTTTAAAGCAGAGATCATTCCAGAGACGAGGCGCAGTGTATGAGATCGACCGATCTGAGAATTTTAGTGACGTGGCTGTTGGTTGAATGAGTGTCAGGCTGGCAGATGAACTGCTGTGCTTGGATGGTAAAGGGATTACGAAGGTAGGCCAACGTGGGCTTTGAAAACTGGATGGCATTGTAGGTAAGGCATAGAATTTTGAAATGTATCTGTTCTGGAACGTTAAGCCAGTGAATTGACTTCAAGGCCGTAGTGATGTGGTGAGCTTTTGGCGTGTGTGCGTAGGCCGTAGGCATAGAGCCGTAGACCGTAGCTGCGAGCGCAAATCTGTGTGTGTGTTTGTGTGTGTGTGAGCTGATTGTATGTATGTGGGGGATTACGGTCGGTGTAAATGCGCACACATGCATGTACAACTGTACATTGTACATGACAAAGTTTCACATTTTTAACACAAATTTTGACATACGCCAGATATGGGGTGGCCCCCCTGAAAACCCTCTGACGTACCCCCGGGGGTATGCGTACCCCAGGTTGAGAAATGCTGGTTTAAAGAAAAGGAGAGGAGTTGGTGGGGATTTTGGAAAATATAAACCTGTTGAAGAAATTTCTGAAATTTTAAGTGGATGTTAGATATTTTATCGGAGAAAAATTTGCAGAAAACATCTAAGAGTGATGATGAAGAGAAAGAACTAGGTGTGACATTTGACTTTTCCCTATGAAGAATGCTATTTAGACATTTCCAAAGCAGGCGAGGGTTTTAAAAATTTTGCGAGACAAGATTAGTTAAATAGTTGGACTTGGCTCGCATACAACAAATGAAGAGGTGTTCCGACGTACAGGAGAGGAACCCATATCCATAACAATACGAAGCAGACGTTTCCACCACTTTGGGCATGTTGTGAGAGCAGCCCCAAACATGAGCCATGCAAGAGCCCTACAGGAAGTAATTAAAGGCCCCAAAATTGTAGAAAAGACCAGTTGGTCGCCCAAGAACTACTGGACTAGAACAATTCAATATGACTTGGCTCCTTGTAACGTTGGACATTTCACAGCCTGGAAGACGGCCCAAAACAGAGAATCTTGGAAATGTTTAGTGGAAAAGGCTATGCTCCATCAGTGAGCTTGCTGATGATGATGATGATGATGATGAAGAACATGGAAAGACTAAATTGGGTGCCAAAGCAAACCAAGAATTTCTGTTGGACCTGAAATCCTTGAATTGATGTGTTACTCCATAATCAGGTCCCTAATGGAATGGAATTGGCCACTGGGATGCATTTGTTCTAGTTGCACAAAACTTTCTCAGCAACCATCGGACTGAAAATTATGCTGAACTTGGAAACAGCATGTTGGCAGTAAACCCACAACTGCAACTTTGCTTGTGAATGTCACTCAACCTTATATCTTATACACATCGTGTATTCTTACGTGGATTTTTCCATACACATTTGGTGATGTTAGTAATTAATAAGGGGAACGATTCCACCAAGGCATTTCCGTCATGGAAAGGACATATCAAGGTCACTGCAACCCCAATATGATGAGTGACTGCTGCTGGTTTCTGCAGTAGTCAGCAGCAGACACTTATAGGTTCAGAAATAAGTGCCTACAGCACTTTTGAAGTTATACAGTATGTGCATGGAGTTTCACCTATGTGAAATTATTATTTACTATGTAATGTAATGTAATGTAATGTGACATTTGTATAGCGCCTCTTCTATTTCTACTCAGAGGCGCTCCTGGCATTGGAGTCACAGGGTAAAGTAGTGAGACTTTAGCTTTCGCATTGAGCAGAGCGAGGGAGTAAGAAGTGATTCCCGAATGGATGGGTTCAAGGCATTCCAGAGGGAGGGTCCAGTCACTGCAAAAGCCCGACGCTGAGTAAGAGCAGTGCATGATCTGGAGACATAAAAATTCTTCTGATCAGTGGAGCGGGGCAGGCGATGAGCAGCAGAAGAGGATGATTTGAAAAGCTCAGTAATGTAAGATGGTACCTGACCTCGAAGTGCTGCAGAAACAATAATTACTTCTTTGAATTTAATGCAGTCAGAAATTGGAAGCCAGTGGAGGGTGTTAAGCATAAAGTCTGAGATGCTAGAGTAGCGACGAGCCTTAGCCACAAGACGAGCAACAGCATTCACTTACGACAGATTGCAGGGTGACCGGAAGATTCGGTACCAGAAGATTCGGGACGGAAGATTCGGGACGGAAAATTCGGTACCGGTCATGGAAGATTCGGTACCGGAACATTGGGAGCGGTATCTTCAGGATGGCAAATTCGGTTACATGTGTTAAACACTGGCTCTACCTCTCCCACCTCACCTCCCCTCTCCAATTCCAGGGTCCCTCTGGCCTTGGGTGGTGTCTATGCTTATGCATATGCCCATATATATCTAGGTAGAATATTTAAGTAGAATTTGGGTAGGTATAGGCCTACTATTGATAATTATATTCATTTTACTGATTTATACAGTTTTAAGATTAGGGTTAGAATTAGGGTTATGGCTACTGATTTGTATGCTGAACATGTACCGATTTATACGGTACCGAATCATCAGGTACCGAATTATCCGGTACCGAATCTTCCACAAGTAAAATTTTGGTGCCGAATTCTCCGGTACCGAATGTTCCGGTACCGAATGTTCCGGGAACCGATTGCAGAGTGCAGAGCAGGCTTTTGGGCAGGCCAAGATAAAGAGAATTGCAATAGTCTAGCCTTCTTCTTCTTCTTTCTTTCCTTCCGTCTTTCCCTATTGGGTGGACGATGGGTCTGAATGAGTTCCTTCTACTACTGTCTGTCTCTTGCTGCTCTGGTCAATTGGATGAAGTTCATTTGCATTTCTACTGCATCCTCCTTTAAGTTTTCTATCCATGTTTTTCTTGGTCTTCCTTTTCTCCTTTTCCCTTCAACATAGTTGTATAGTGCTTTCTTTGGTATTCTTCCTTCCTTCATTCTTTCAACATGACCAAACCATTTCAGTCTTCGTTTCTGTATTGATTCAAGTATCGTTTCTTTTTGCTCTGTCTTTTCTCTGATCATTTCATTTCTTATTCTTTATCTTCTGCTGACTCCTGCTATTCCTCTTAACCAGTTCATTTCTGCAGTCATTAATCTTCTTTCATCTTTCTTCCTTATAGTCCAGCATTCTGATCCATATAATAGTATTGGTTTGATCAGTGTATTATATAGCTTTAGTTTTGTTTTCAATGATATTTCTTTGTCTTTCCATATATTCTGAAGCTTTCCAAATGCTGCACTTGCTAGTCCGAGTCTCCTTATTACGTCTTCTTCGCTTAGTCCATCCTCTGTCAGTACTGACTGATCCTAGGTATACGAATGAGTAGAGTGAAAGTTAATGAGGATCTATCAGAATGGTTTGAGATAACAATTGTAACGAGACAAGGATGTGACTTATCGCCACTGCTATTCAATATAATACTAGATGTGGTAATGCAAAAAGCAATGCCAAACACAAAGGAAGAAGATGCTGGAGTAAAAGTATATGGACAAACAATAAATAATTTAAGGTTTGCAGATGACATAGATGTGATAACAATAAAAGCAGATCACCTACAAACATTAGCCAATGAAATAAGAAGGGCCGGAGAAGAAGTGGGGCTAAAAATAAATACACAGAAAACTAAAGCAATGTTGATGGGGAACAAGAAGGAAAAAGTTAACCTAAAACTAAAGGAGGAAATAACAGAATAAGTACCAAAAAATAGTCTAGCCTACTAGCCACAAAAGCATGAACCAAAGATTTGTCTGCAGACAAAGATATTTGTTAATGTGAGTGCACTTTTTAAAAGTCTAACAGCTAGAGCTGGGTCGATTACGATTATTTTTTCCGATTACGATTACGATTATTTTCGATTATTTTTCACGATTACGATTTCCATTACGATTACGGTTTTTTTTATAATCGCGATTTCGATTTCGATTATTTCACAGTACCTTTAGAAACTGGCTTTCCTGCCATATTTTACAGTATTCGGCAAATCCTCTGTGTATCGATGTTCAGTTGGTCTTCAACAGGGATATTTCTACACCCCTAACACCCCCAATTTGAGGTCTACACCCCCTAAAATTTGGTAATGTGACAATGGTATGCATACAGAATGCATATTGATTAACCCTGAACACCCTCAAACAGGTCCATTCGGAGGGGGACCAGGAGGGCCATTCGGCCCGGTCCTCCATCATTTGGGGGCCTCCCTTTGTTTCCTTGTCTAGAATTCTGGGAGAGCTAGAAAGCTAGAAAGCTACTACTAGAAGGGGCCTCACAATTTGGTGATGACCTTTTTTGCTTGTTGACAATTTTGGGATTTTGGGAAGCTAGGGAGGTATTCTGCGGTCCTAAAAATTGGTGATTACCTTTTTTCGCTTGTCAAAATTTTAATTGTTGGGAAGGCTAGGAGAGGCCTCGAAATTCCAACTGGCCTGGGCCTCCTTCAGCCTCTGAAGGGCCTGCCCCAAATGGAGAAATACACCCCACAACTTTTATCCTCGGATGACTTTTTTTGCTTGTCAGACTTTTTGTGAGTCTCTATAAGGTTTGTTTGCTTGTCAGCCTTTTTCGGTAGAGACTTCCAAATTTCGACACCCCCAGATTTTCCCGACACCCCCAAATTCACAATCCTACCATCCTAGAAATAAACACCCCAGATTTTCCCGACACCCCAACCCAATTCACAATCCTAGAAATAACCCTGGTCTTCAATCTCCTTAAAGGATCGAGCCTCGGTGGCAAGACCGATATCGTCAGCGTATCCAAACTTCCTACCAATGGTATCCGGTAAGTCGTGTGTAGGCCTATAAGCCTACAAATTGAATAACATAGGTGCTAGAACTGAACACCGTTTCGCTGACGTCTCCAGGAGCTGACATCTTCTCCCAAGTGAACTAAGAACCGTCTGTCAGAGATGAGTAATTCCACAATTTGACAGAACCAGGGTGGCAAATTGAGCGAGAATTTGTACATTAAACCCGCATGCCACACCGCATCGAAAGCTGCTGTCAAACCCAGAAAAATGGTGCCTGTCTTTATACGCAGTTGAATCCATTTTCAATGAAAATCTGATAATCAACGGTAAATTGATCTTTCTTTGAATCGGAAATATTGTATAATATAACTTACAGGAATAATCGAAAATTAATCGCGATTTCGATTATTTTTTCGACGATTATCGATTATTTCGATTTATTTAATAATCGTGTCGATTTCGATTTCGGTTTTTCCAAAAATCGCGATTTCGATTACGATTTCGATTAATCGACCCACCTCTACTAACAGCCTTGAGCAAAAATTTAGCTTTTTATAGTGGCTCTATGATAAATAAAACTTTTCCTCACTCTTGCATTTACAACTCAGTCTATGTTCAAAACAAAAAATTTCACATGATAGAAAAAATCCAACTACATATCTGGAATCAGCACACCTGATTTAGTAAAGGCCACATGAAATATACCAAATAACAGCTAACATGCATTTTATTGTCCAGTGTTATATGATGAAGTATATATGTTACAGTCAAACTGTGAAACCAGTGATTTCACGAAATCCCTAAACAAGTTAGTCATTTCGTGAAGTCACCATTTCACTTAGTGATTTCATGAAAACGCTGAAAACTCTAGGGATTTCGCGAATTTACTGAAAAAGTGGGTGTGGCATTACACAGTTTCACTAAAGGCTCATTCAAGCGTACTATTGTTCAGGTAGTCGGTCTGCACTTCGACCGACATAGCTGATAACAATGGATCAGTCAAGGTTTATAAAGGGATAAAGGGATGGTTGGGGCTTCTGTCAGTAAAGGTTTGAAATGGCACAGTGCAAGGTTTGAAAATGGAACAGTCCTAGTATAGAAAATGACGGTTTGGGTAAACAACAGATGAAACCTTTATTATTAGTCTAGGCAGTGGCTGGCTGCAGTTACTGAACATCTATCTCTAAATAGACAAGTTGTCCTGCCGATTCTGTCAGCTAAGGTTTGAAAATGGCACAGTCTACACAGGAGAGCTACGAGGAAGAATTTCGGAAGAAGTTATTTGAAAAGTATGAAGCCTGTCAGAAATATCTTATCCCGAAAGAAGTAAATTATTTTTTTGTATCGGGGCCCGGAACTTCTCTCGGCAGTCCTGCACACACACACACACACACACACACACATACACACACACATATATATATATATATATGCATATGTGGTGTCCCAGCCATGGATAGCGAGAGTATTATTATTATTATGAGTGTGTCGGTAGGTGGCGCCGCGTGTGGCTGCATAGATTTCCGACCGTGTGATTTAATGCTTTCTTTTCGGATTATTTTCTCTTTTGGCTCCTCACGATGCACCGAAATTTGTAATGTTTGACTGTTCATCTGAAAATAGTTCTAATTTAATATTTATTCGAGCGATTTCGGTGGAATTTCGGAAGAACTGTTCTATCGTATCTTCAACACCGTTAACATTTTGAAAATCACCGTTAATCAAGATGGCTGCCGTTGCGTTTCTCAGCTGGAATCTTGTGGTTGCTGAACGTTCGTTTATTTCCTTTTCTTGTTAACGTTCTCGTTTTTCACGCAGAATTTTTCAAGTTGGAGGTCAGAGCGGTTCACTCTGTTGCACGTTGAAGTCTAGTGTTCTATCTGTATCGGGCGGATATAAAGAATCTGGAATCTGACTAGACACTGGGCTTACATGCTGACACGAGATCTGTTGTTGTGCCTGAAGTCGTCTCGAGTCACCTCGATGCCTCGGCACGACATATCATCGCCAGCTGCGATTAGCTAGGCGTGGCTGCCGTGCGGGGAAAAAAATCGAGACGCAGACCCACTTTACACTCTAGCTATGCCTATCCACAGGCACAGCAGGTCGCCTGCACCTGTGACCACAGTCGCTATCGCCGATCTTGCGATCATCAGCTGATACCGATTATTATCGGTAACCGTGCGAGGAATCGTGCTGTTTCACCACACCTCCACAACGAAGCACCAGCGAAAAAACGTTCCTTAACACTAATTCGGAGGATTAGTAACTCTGTCACGCATTCGAAGTTTGGAGTTTTTAACGCTCGTTCCATCGCCAACAAATTCTTGTCGATATCGTCATGGATAGTCGATCAGGACCTGTGCTTTGCCGCCATCGTAGAGACGTGGCATTTCTCACCTGACAGTCCGGATTTATTAGCATGCGCTCCGTCTGGCTACTCCTTTATGGAATGTGCGCGCCCTACTCATGATGATACGTATATTGTGACAAACCACGGTGGGGTGTGTCTCTTCTATCGTGCGACGTATAAAGCACGCAGAATCGACACCCCTGTCTACCCGACTTTTGAGCACCTCTGCGTCCACCTTGACGGTGGTGGACTCAACCTGCTCGTCGTCGTATTGTATAGACCTGGTTCTCAGCGAGCAACTGATAGCTTTCTGAACGATATCGCCGACCTGCTAGAGAGAGTAGTCACGTTCATGGCGCCACTGATGCTTCTCGGCGACCTGAATCTACACCTCGATACGCCAGACGATCCTCTGTCGGCCAAATTTGGTTCACTTCTCGACATACACAGCCTGAAACAGAGGATCTACTCACCGACACATTCTGCGGGACATACACTTGATGTCATCATCACCCGACAGGACGTTGATGTCCTAAACTTATGCGTCGATCCACCCGGGATTCTTTCACATCATTCTCTGATCACTGCGGCGTTACGGCGTTCTGACCGGGACAATCATACAAGGGCACGCTGCGATCAACGTCGCTCATGGCGTCAATTCGACATCGATGCTTTCTCTTCTGATCTTCATCAGCTCGTCGAATCGGTCATCCAGTCCCCTGTACCTGATGTTAACGGCCTCTTCTCGCTTTATGACACTGTCATGAGAAACCTGATTGATAAGCATGCACCACCGAACCGTCCAGATATCCAGACAGCATTCTGCTCCATGGTTCGATGAAGATTGTCGTGCTGCTAAAGCCAGCGGCGTCAACTTGAAAGACATTACAGGCGCCTTCTGACGCCTGATACACTGGAGGCTTGGCGACTACACTCAAAGATAGTCCGCAACTTTTTCAAGATAAGTTCAAGCAGTACTGACGCTGGAAATTCAAAGCTGCAGAGGAAACAGTCGGGCGATCTGGGCTAAAGTCGATCGGCTTGCCAAACCGCCTCCGACCTCTGTATCACACTTCAAGGTCAATGACTTTGCCACCTTTTTACGGAGAAGATTGCTCGAATTCGTGAGCAGACATCTAATGCACCTGAGGTGGAGATCATTAAAAGACAAACCCCGCCTTTCTCTTTCTATCCGGTAACACCAACTGAGATCAAAGCTCTATTATCAAAGTTGCCAAACAAGCAATGCTCGCTTGATCCGATCCCTACCTGGCTGTTACGTGAGGTTGCTGATGTCATCGCTCCTCTGCTTAGTCTGATGTGCAACACTTCTTTGGACACTGGGAACTGTGCCGATGCCTGCAAATCGCTATCGTCCTTCCCCGCCTAAAGAAGCCAACGTTGGATCCAGGAGATCTGAAATCTTTTCGACCAATTTCCAACTTGAGCTTTGTGTGAAGCTCGTGGAGCGAACAGTCGTTGCTCGATTTGCTGAGTTTTCTGAGCGCAATCACCTTTTACCAGTTCATCAATCTGCGATCGGGCGATTTCACTCAACAGAAACAGCGGTAATTAAAGTCCACAACGACCTCGCGCCATAGATGATGGCAAGGTCACTGCACTTGTACTACTTGACCTCAGCTCGGCTTTCGACACGGTGGATCATGACATACTGCTCCGTGTCCTGGAGGAACGTTTCGAGTCAGCGGAGTTCCCCTTAGCTGGTTTCGTTCTTACCTCACTGGACGTGAGCAGATATTTCGCCACCTCAATGATTCCTCGCCAGCTTTGTCTCTTGAGTGCTCTGTGCCCCAGGGCTCGTCTTTGGGACCGATTGCCTTCATCACATACACGGAAGACTTTTCCCTCATTTTTCAACGTCATGATCTTCGCCATCATATTTTCGCTGATGATAAACAGATCTACGACCATGTGGACGTTAAAGACTTCGATCTTGCTCTTGGTCGTCTCCAAAATTGCATCACAGAGGTCCAAGGATGGTGTTCCTCGCGACGATTGCAACTTAATGCTTCCAAGACGGAGCTTGCATGGTTTGGCTCACATGCTAACATGCTTAAGCTGTCTAACACTGATTGTAGTTTGGCACTTCAGGGCACCATCGTCCGCCCTTCTTCCGTCGTCAGAGATCTTGGAGTACTGTTCGACAACGAATTGACCATGAAGCAACATGTTGGACAGTTAGCCAAGAGCTGCTTCTATCACATACGACGTATCCGCCAGATTTGTCGAATCGCTGGCAAAGAAGTCGCGCTGCGCAACTGGTTTCTGCGTTTGTGCTGTCCAGACTAGACTATTGTAATTCCGTTCTTGCCGGCCTTCCAAAGTCTACACTGGCCAACCTGCAACGCGTACAAAATGCTGCTGCACGCCTGGTGCTGGACCTGAAACCTCGAGACCACGTCACTCCGGCGCCGCGAACTTCATTGGCTTCCAGTCCAGTCACGGATACAACACAAACTATGCACGCTGATGTTCTGTGCACAGAATGGCCTTTGTCCGACCTATCTGGCTGATCTGCTCCAGCCAACATCAACCGCCATTGGTAGACCAGGCCTACGATCAGCCTCTACCAGTCAATACCAGAAACCTCGTCTTCGGACAGTCATGGGACAACGAGCCTTCTCGTACGCTGGACCCCATGCCTGGAACGCCCTTCCACCAGCGCTACGGAGCATAAAGTCGCCCGTCGCTTTCCGTAAACATTTGAAGACACATTTGTTTAATTGTGCATATAATAATTGACATTATTGACATTAATTGTAATGCGCTTGCTAACATTAATTGATTAGGCGCAATATAAATAGCTAATTACATTACATTACATTACATTACATTACATTACATTAACTACTTACTATTTTTATTATTAAATGTTTAATTGCTTAACTGCTTATCTTGCTGATGTAATAATTTAACTAATTAGTGTTAATAACGTAAATTCATACAATTTTTAACCCGTTTCCAGGAGGAATTAATTTTTTCAAGTCATTCCCATTTGGCGTAATTAATTTGGTGGAAAGGCGTTCATGTGAAAATGTGAACATACAAGTTTTAAACTTACTATATCTCAGGCTATATGGAAGCTAGAAAGATGCGGTTTGCACCGTTGTTTAGCATTTTTATTGCTCTTTCGAACCATCCGTGCCAAAAAAGAAAATTTTGGGGTAGGGTCCACCCTACAGCCCAAAATAGGACCCCTCCCAACATTTTGGTCAAATTTTGTTCAAAGCCCTATGGCAAAAATTTTTTCGCGGTAACCCCCCAACTGTGAATGAGAAAGTTGTAAAGGGGTGTAATTGGAACAGAATAGTGCTAAAATTTTGAAGATTTGACAAAATTTGGGGTAGTTATGATTTTTCAAACCCTACTACTCATTGCTCGAAGAAATTACAATTTTGCGAACAGATTTTCAATCTGAAAAACCGAACAACTCAGTATATTTCAGGCTACATAGAAGCTAAAAAGATGCGGTTTGCACTTTGTTTAGCATTTTTATTGCTCTTTCGAACCATCCGTGCCCCAAAAAAATGGTGGGGGTAGGGTCCACTCTACAGTCAAAAATCTAGACCCCCCAAAAAATTTCAAAGCTCAATAGCAAAAATTTTTCAGAGGTGACCCCCCAACTGTGAGCGAGAAAGTTTTAGGGCGGTGTAATTGGAACATAATAGTGCAAACATTTTGAAGATCGGGCCAAAATTGGCAGAGTTATGATTTTTCAAACCCCAGACTTGAGTCTTTTTCGAGGCATTTTAATGCAAAATCCCAGCATTTGGACGATCAACTGCAAGTTTTCTTGCTTATGTAGTCAACAACAGCAAAGAAAGTGCTGCTATCTATCAAATGGATAGTAACTATATCGAATAGTTTCGTTGGGGCGCTTCAAAACTTCAATGTCCGGGGTACACACGTGCTTATGTGGCGCGCCGTTTATAAACGGCGTTTTCCGTTTGGATATGATTTTCGGGCGCTGTTTATAGATGGCGTTACCCGGGAACGGGTTAATTAATTATGTGTGATGGACAAAAACATTTGCAGCTAGCGATGTTTGTAAACAGTGATTAAGTAAAGCACAAATGAATGCTCACAAGATTTTGCAGAGGCATCACATTAGTTGAGGTGATGCATGGAAAATACTTTGGTGGTAATATATATGTCAACATCCAGACTGTTGACAGACTAACCACAGAATGACCTTCTCGCAACATTTTCACAAATTCATTCAAAGTTTCTTTCTCCTAAAAAAATTCATAACTATAAACTTCCAAGAGTTATTCACTGATGTTAAATTTCTACTCCCTATACAAAAAAATATTCAATTGTCTTAACATGCTCTGCAAAATTACCAAAAGTTTAGTTTAGTTTAAAACGACAATTTATATAGCGCAGTAACAAAGTCAGAGGATTAAGGCAAAAGTGTTGTCACATTCAAAAGAGTTGTCATATTCAATTATTAATCAATTTCCATGTTTGAGAACTACTTACCACTATGCACTGTTACATTTTAAACTATAAAACATAGATTCTAAATTGAGGTATACATCAGTGCCCTAGTTGTGAAAATAATAGTACCGGAACACAAGTCCAGACCCACAGGACTGTGGAGCACCAGAGTCAGTGGGGAAGTACAGGAGAGGTAATACCCTCCTGCCATGAGGGCCCAGTGATGTGGTACACTTTGAAAAATGTGGAAATTACACAATATCTCATTATGCTGACGAATGACTAGCTAAGCATATAAAGCCGTTTTTATTTAGTTAAACACATTCATATAGAATGTTACTGTCTTCCTATGGCTCCTATAAAAATTCTGCCATATTGAAGTCGGTGGCATTCTCTTGCTTTGAGACCAATAGCAGCAGAGTGTGACATTAGCCAGGATTTAACGTATGTCAACGAATTCCATTAACTTTTATGAATATAACTGATGACACGTTATGCACCAAGAGAGAGTTACATAGTGGTGATAAAATGATGTTCAAGGCACTAAAACCTAGTTCGCACTCTGGCACTAAAACCTCATTTGCACTCACAATGAACTGAAGCCACACATTGCGTGAGTTGCTTTAATTCATCTGGCACATGACGGCCACCATTATCAATGCAATCACAAAATCCATTGACTATTTCCTTACTATTTATCTGGAAACTGCTCACAGACATACTTCACTTCTTGTTCTCTGAAAAAAGCAGGTCAGGTGAGTCACGACTTTCTGTAAAAGCTTTGCCTTGGCTTATGTGTCGGTATACAGTATGGGTCCAATTTCAGCCAAGAAGAATGTTTGTAACTGGAGCAGTGTTCCGCTATTATGCATAGAAAAGTGCCGGAGCACTGTTCCGGCAGTCCGAATAGTACTGGTCCCTACTGGAATGCCGTTTTGGTGTGTTCTGGCTCAACTATAGCCCTGGTATAAATGTACATTAAATGTACTATATCAAAGACTGAGGATAGTATAACTTGACTCACTGCAAAAGGCTCTTTATTATCAACAAGACAGGAACATGTGTAAACATGCAGACATTCTGTAAATTTTGGACACAACTTAATGCTCCAGTTGCTTACTTCTGAGACTGGAACTGAAGTAGATTGAGCTTTAAACTGTCAAATACACAAATAAAGTCTAGATCAACAATTC
Organism: Metaphire vulgaris; assembly: GCA_018105865.1. NCBI lineage: Eukaryota > Metazoa > Annelida > Clitellata > Crassiclitellata > Megascolecidae > Metaphire > Metaphire vulgaris. The sequence goes on from CM030841.1 coordinate 4,319,370, forward strand.
AAAAATTAATATACCTAAATCAGATTTAAGGCAAATTAAGCTGCCGGCAACATTCATAAGGAGCTCACTAGTTAGCTGGTTATAAATATGTTATAGAAATAGGACTATGACTTACTACAAAAAAACTATTAAGATATATATATATATATATATATATATATATATATATATTTATATATCATCAACCACCATGAAACTTGAATCTGGGACAACAAACACACTACATCCGGGCCTTAACTTCTATTAACTACCGGTAGCTATAGTTCTGACCAATAACCATGAACTCAGTGCCCATCCGTGTCTGATGCCACCTTTGCCGTTTGCACCCCATTCTTGTGTTGTTTTCTATTTTTGTGGAAGTCAGCCATTATTTCAAATAATATAACCTAAAATATTTCTGTCATCTTTTATTCTGTATATTTGTCAAAAGAGATAGAATTTCCTCCATTTCACCTTTCAGTTAGCTAGCTAGTTAATATGCCAACTTATATGGTGCTATAGTCATAGCAGGCCAAGATCAAGAGCGCTTTACATATTGCACTTAAACAAGATGCTATATAAGTGCATTTTAGTCTCATGGCAAACAATTTAAGATTAGTCTTGTTGGTCACAATGTCCGGCAGCGAGTTCCAGAGGATGGGATTTCCTGGGTTGGGTGACAGATCTCTCCCCAAATTTCACAGTCTTAGATGAGGGGTACAACCATTTGGACCCAATTACAGGAACGAAGCTGCCACTGACAGCCAGTAAGTGGGGGCCTATGGACATGTTTGGCTAGGTAGACTGGGCAGACAGGATCATTGAGGGCCCGGAATGTCAGCCAGCATTTCTTGTAGATGATGTGCTCGGGAATACATAGCCAGTGCAACTTGTCCTTGAGTAAGAGGGCGACATGCTCACCCTATCTGGCATCGAAGATCATGAAGGCAGAAGCATTGAGAACCATCTGCAGACGGCTCAGCTGACTATCCAGTAGACTGAGGAGGATGCTGCTACAGTAGTCAATCCTCGTGAGGACGACAGTGCGCACAAGTTGAATCACTCTTTCACTCTATTAAACTTGGCGATTCAACAATTCCTGTAAGTAGTTCTGCACGGGATCTAGGAGTAATTTTTGATTCCACACTTTCCTTCTCAACTCACACAAATAGCATTTGTAAAGTAGCTCACTACCACCTTCGTGATTTGTATCGTATTAGGAAATTTCTTAATAAACCTGCATTAATGCTTTTGGCAAATGCCTTAGTGTCCACTGTCTAGTCGTCTTGATTATTGCAATTCCCTTCTTTTTGGCATTTCTAAATCAAACCTGGCTAAACTCCAACGAGTTCAAAATTCATTGGCTCAGGTAGTTTCAAAAACCCCAAAACGTGAGCACATAACCCCAGTCCATAAGGGTCTTCACTGGCTTCCAATTAAAGAAAGGATAGACTTTAAAATCTGCCTTCAGGTATACAAAACACTTTACTACAAGGAACACAGTTACCTTCTTTCAAAACTTTCTGTACAAGCAAACAAATACTCGACCAGATCCTCGTCTGCAATAGTTCTCTCCATCTCCCATACTCGGACAGTCCTTGGTTCTCGTGCTTTCTTGGTGGCCGCCCCAAAACTCTGGAACTCGTTGCCTCAGCATGTTCGCATTGCAGATTCATTACAAATTTTTAGAGCAAGATTAAAGACCCATCTTTTTGACTGGGCTTATCCACCATAGTCTGTCACCCATTTGTTCAGCCGGATACCCTGGATTTGACCTGGATCTTTAGTGATTTGGATTTGGTGTGCCATCGGTTGATGCTCCTGTGCATTATGAAAGTGGCGCTATAGAAGTTTAAGATTAGATTAGATTAGATCACTGCCAACGTTGGAGGGACACATTGGACATCATTTGGACTAAAACTACCTGTGTCAAGAAATCTATCATACCAGGGAGTGGCTAGCAGACTTCCTTCAGACAGTAATGGAGCCAATAGAAAAGAAACAGAATGCAACAGAATGTAATATAATGTAATGTAATGTAACAAAATATTTTTATAGCGCCTCTTCTAAAGAATCACTCAGAAGCGCTCCCACAGCAAATTACTGCACATTGACAAAGAGATAAGTTTTAAGTCGTTTCAAAAAGAGGGCCATGCAACCATACAAGAAGCTGTTGAAAATACATGATTCTAGAATCTTCTTTTTTTATTCTGAGACTTACCGTATAGGCCGGGGAATAAGTCGCCACTGTGTATAGGTTGCAGGTCCTTAAAATGGCAAAAAATTATGTAAATTCCATATATAAGTCGCCGCTGAGTATAAGTCGCTGCCCAACCGGAAATTACGGGTAATGGTTCTACGTACTTACTGTGCTAAAATGGTCCATCCATACAATACACACACATTGAGAGGGAGGAGGTTGAGTTTTGGAGATGTGCGTATGTACGGTGTGCAACATGTGACGGGATTGAAAATCTGACTTTCTTGCATGCGTACTATAAGGATGAGCCCAAAAGATGTTGTTTGCATACTATGCATGACAAAATGCATAATAAAAATATATATATAAATCCGGTGTTTGTTGTTGTTCATTTTGCATTGCTTATTTAAACAAAGTGACAGTAAAATCATGAAATTTCTAAGCAATTTATCTGTTGTACCGTACGCCATGTTGTTTAATAAGAACATTATAGCACTTTTCTAGCGCATTTTATAATTATGAAATCCAGTCTAATTTCATGAATTACAGATAAAATAAACATGAATACCAATCAAAATTATTATTTTCAATATCAAAGTTATTAAATTTAATAATGCAAGGAACAGTTAAAACATCAATTTTTATGAAATTATTTGACAATTTATTAGGGTCTGTACAGGGTAAATAAATTCAAACAGATAATAATTGTAAAGTCGGACGTAGCATTGAGACTAATAACGGTAATCCATAATAGTATTGTAATAAGGAGGACTCGAGACCCTGCATCAGGCTCAACCTGATGCCGTTGAATGGCTGAGAAAGAAAGGCATTCGCTAGAAGAAGAATTGTAATAAGTGATAATTAATTATTAATTGAATCCTTCAAAGTTCTCGTCTTCGGTATCGCTATGAAACAGTTCCGTAATGTGTGCAGGAATTTGACTTTCATAAGTGTCGTCGTCGTCATCATCATCTTCATCATCATCATCAAGGTCCCTTTCATCATCAGCGTCGTCGTCTTCATCAGCTCGGATGATTTTGGCTTTCCGAAATCCTGATTTGATGCATTTATCGGTAACGCCATCGTACCATGCTGATCATGCAATCCAGTTTGTTATTTTGACGAGTGTAGCGTGGCGCATACGGCCAAGGGGATTGAGTAGGCTAACTGGGCCAGACCTGCACTATTGCGCTTCTCGCTTTCAATGGCCCAAGAAGACAAAGCACAGTATCAAGTGTCAATGTCTCAGATACCATGGATGTCGCACTGTCGAGTCATGCCATCCTCCGGGACCACGGTTCTGAGGCAACGAAATAGCCTTTGGCTACGCACAGTTGGCTATGTGATAAGATGATGAGAGTAGGCATGGGCTAACGTTCATTGCAGGGGCATTTCCCACGATGATTGGATAACGTTCTCTCTCCTTCCCTTTGTCTCTTTCTCTCCCTCTCCTGCTCTGGCCATTCCTCTCTGATGTGGGCCCCTTCAGAGCAGACGGCCATACAGCAATGTTAATCAATTGCACAGATGATACCTCTCTGTCTCTCCCTCTTCCTCCACTGTCTCTTGCTCTTTCTCCCTGACGTGAACCCCATTACCCCCCCCCCCCAGGCTGTACATCGTAGAGTACTGTAGGCCTACAGTAGTTATGCTCAATTGACTTCCTGGAGACTGTCGACACTGGCGTAGGGCGATGGTATGGACAGATTTCCTCCATTTAGGCCTGCTGGTATTTGTTCCCATTGGCGAGCGAGCGGGGTTAGATTGCATGGGTGGAAACACATTTGTCTCAGTTCAGGCATGGCGAAGGCGAGAAAAAGGGGGCGACAAAAAGAGGGAAATTACATTAGAGAAAATCTGTTCTGGGCTTTTCATTGGCGAGAGGCGAGGTTGGCGGGATAACGAGGGGCGAGATAATGGGGTTTAACTGTATTACCTATAAATATACAGGAATAGGAGATTTTAAAAATTATTTCATTTTACTATTAATGCACTATATTAAGTGTTCCCCATATCCGGGTAAAGCAAAAAAACCAGGTGCAACACAGAAGCAGCTGTACCTTGATTTAATGACGTACCAATACTGGAATAATTTAAAGTGAGGTGCATAAACAAAAATTGCATATTATTTTATTACAATGGTGCTACAATACCTGCTCCAAAAGCTTTTCTCACCTTCTGTTCCAAACTTTTTCCTCTTGTCGACGCAAATACGATGTAAACTTACAGCAAATTGTCACAAATGCACACTGTATGCAAATTGTCAAGAATGCCTTGCCCGCATCACATTATACAGGTAAATACAACAATTGTTTGACTTCCTATTGTATATTCTTGACGGTTATATAGCGCTTTTACGCACGAAAATTTTTGCGTAGCTGACTCACGATCTTGGTGAAAATTCAATAGATAAGTTGCCTCTTTGTATAAGTCGCCCCCTGAAAATTTGTTGTAAAAATGTGCGACATACCCCGGTCTATACGGTATTGCTTAGCTCTTCCAGACATTGTCCATTGCCTTCAGATTTCCTAAGGATTTTGCTGCTCTTATTGCTACTTCTTTCTTGCAGTCCAGATCGTGTGTCATGTTGCTTCCAAGGTAAGTGAAATTTTCCACGTTTTCCAATTCGAATCCATCCACATTGATCCTTCTTCCAATATCTTTCTGTCCAAACACCATTGTTTTTGTCTTTTAAAGTTCATCGATAAACCATAGCGCTTTGCTTCATAACTCAGCACCTATACAGTGTCCTTCAGGTCATCTTCATTTCCTTCAATTATATCGACATCATCAGCAAATCTCAGGTTGTTTATGTGTAGCCCCTGCACTGTTATTCCCTTTACATGTTAAATTATCTAGTCTATTGCTCTTTCCAAGTCAGAGACGAATATCATGGTGGAATCGATCTGGACTGCAAGAAATAAGTAGCAATAAGAGCAACCATACAAGAATATCCAGAGGGTTGCTGCACTGACTCATCGGGCTCATTCAACCCTAGACTTGGTTGTCACGTTCGAGGGTAGCTTAAAGGTCGAAATAGACGTCGACCCCCCAGATATCATCTCTGATCATGCCTGTGTTACTTCGATTAGCGACCTGCCATGTGGAATGGCTCCGACAACACATCGGCTAGTCAGGAGCTGGCGCAAGGTTGATCAAACTCTCTTTGTGCAGGCAATTCAAGACAGTGCCCTTGGAAATATGCTCACAGATTGCACTGTTGAGGAAATGGTCGAAATATTTGACAACACGTTCAAAAATCTGGCTGACAGATTTGCTCCCTCTCACATCATTCGCACCAAGAGACGCATACTGGAACCATGGCTCGACGAGGAGTGCAGAACTGCGAGACGCAGGTGCCGACATCTTGAGCGCAGATATAAGTTAACGCGAGACGAGACTGATCAGGCCCGATGGATCGAAGCCATGGGGTTTCAGCGTGAACTGTTCCAGACTAAGAAAAATGACTACTAGATCCGACGGGTGCAGGTGAAGGGTAAATCACCAACCAGACTCTGGCGGTCTGTATCTCAAACCTGGTGCGTAAAACGAACGCTGAACAAGACACAACAGCAATCTCTGCTTACATGTTTGCTGACTTCTTCCAGGAGAAGGTGGCCAACGTCAAAGGATCGGTCGGAAATAGCCCACTGCCTCCAGAGGAGTTGACTGCTGAGGTCAAGGTGATACAGAGATTTTCAAGTGTCTCTCATGAGGAAGTTAAACAGATTATCTTAGGGTCTCCGACCAAATTTTCTGAACTTGATCCTGTTTCAACTTTCCTGATCAAAGAGGTGATTGATGCCCTACTAGGACCTATTACTGCAATAGTCAATGCATTGCTCAAACAGGAATATCTGCCTGTCTCCCAGAAGATATAAATTATTTCGCCGAAACTGAAGAAGCGAAATTTAGATGCCAGTGTGATGTCAAACTGGCGACCCATATCGAATCTATCATTCTTATCAAAGATAATTGAGAACTAGTCGTAGCTAACCAGCTCAGACGCCACCTGGAAGAAAATCACCTTCTGCCAATGATCCAATCTGCCTATAGAAGGAACCATTCTACTGAAATGGCTCTTCTTCACATCCTTTCGGATGTGTTTGACGCAGCTGATGAAGGGAATGTTACTGCACTTGTCCTCCTCGATTTATCCGCAGCTTTTGACTGTGTGGACTATGATATTCTCATCCGTAGGCTGGAGAAACGAATCTGGATAGGTCAGGCCCTTGGATGGATAAAATCCTATCTCACCGACCGCTCGATGCAAGTCCGGTATGGTGGTAAGCTATTAAGTCTGGTATGGTGGTAAGTTATCAAGTAACTGGCTAGTGCGCTGCGGAGTACCGCAGGGCTCGATTCTTGGCCCGTTACTTTTCATCATCTTTATCAGCCAGCTGGAAGACGTCATCAAAGGCCATCAGCTGCAAATGCACATGTATGCTGATGACATTCAGCTCTATTTGTGCTGTAATCCATCCGCCCTGCAGGACTCCGTCAAACCACTTACCAACTGTGTTGCTGAAGTGGAGAGATGGCTCTATCGAAATCATCTGAAACTAAACTCATAAAAAAAACTGAGTTCATAATCTTGGGCTACAGTCAACAGACAGCGAAAGTTAACATTGACTATATAAACCTTGGCGGAGTCCATATTAAGCGAACTAATACAGTCAGAGACCTTGGAGTAATCATTGATGAGAATCTCACTATTATTATTATTATTAATCTTGACAATTTCTTAAGCACAGTAACATAGCTAGGTGGCTAAAGTCAAAGGCGCTGTACAGGGAACGAAACGTTAAACAAATGCATCTTGAGATGTTGTAGGAACCGATCCGGAGAGGTCTCGGTTGTCACAGCCATCGAGAGCAGGTTCCACGACGCCGGGTTTCCACGATGAAAGGACCGGTCCCCCAGTGCCGTTGTCTTGAGCGGAGGGGGGACGACGAGATGATTGTTGGCACCGGAACAGAGAAGGAAGCGACGTGGTACCTATGTCTGACCAGATCAGTAAAATCGTCTCTGGAAGCTTTTATCAACTGTGTCAGCTGCCCACTGTAATCGATTCTCTTACAGAGGATGCCGTGAAAGCACTGGTGCATGCTCTTATCTCCATGCACATTGACTATTGCAATGGTCTGCTAGCCCGAATCACGGACAAGCAAATTAAAAGGTTGCAGGTGGTTCAAAACTCGGCAGCACATCTCATAACTGGGACCAGTAGAGGGCAGCAGATCACATCGGTTCTCCAAAACCTTCATTGGCTACCGGTAGCGCGGCACATAGAGTATAAAATCATATCGTTGATCGACAAATGTTTACGATCTGAAGCACTTGAGTACCTTGCCAGGGATTGTCAGCTATTATACAACCGAAATAGGCCAATCAACTTGCGATTGAACTCGACTCATGTCCTATGGGCCCTGCACACCCGATCCAAGATGGGGGATCAATCCTTTCATGCGCTTGGCCCTGCATACTGGAACATCCTTCCACCATCACTGCGTGATGAATCTGTGACACGCTCAATCTTTCTTAATCGTCTTAAAACATTTCTGTTTGATTAAGCAGCCGAGGCGCATTTGACTTTAACTGTGCCCTGAAAATTGACTAATGAAATGAAATGAATGGTGATATAGTCCCGCAAGGATTGGTCCTCGGGCTCTTACTTTTCATCTTATATGTTGCGGACATTAGCTCAATCATCAGGGCTTTTCGCTTGTCATCGCACTCCTATGCTGACGATGGGCAAATTTATTCCTCGTGCATGCCGTCGGACACAGAGCGACTTCGGATGTCCTTCACGAATTGCATACCTGCAATCATCAGGTGGACAGAAGAAAATCGTCTGGCATTGAATCCGGACAAGACGGAATTCCTCTGGATCAGCACTCCAGGAAGAAGGAAGTTGTTGCGTCAAGTCCCTTTCACCGTGGGTGATGCCACTATTGTTCCTGTGGCAAGTGTGCGTCTCTTAGGTGTACTTTTGGACGAAACGCTATCGTTTGATGCACACACCAACAACGTTATCCGATGCTGTCATTACCAGATACGGAGGGTCAAGCTGGTTTGGCGCTACCTAACGGTGAGTGCGGCCATTCAGCTTGTACGGGCCTTCATCTTGTCAAGAATGGACTACTGTAACAGTGTCTTGCTAGGCCTACCGGAAAACAAGCTAAATCGACTTCGGTCCGTACTGAATCTGGCTGCACGAGTGGTCTTCGGTTGTCGCTGGAATGACCACATCACGCCACTGCTGAGAGATCGCCTCCACTGGTTACGCGTTCAACAGCGTATTGTTTACAAGCATTGTTGGCTCACTTTCCGAGCCCTTTATGACCCACACTGTCCAGAATATCTGAGTGTGCTGGTGCAGAGAACGACGTCAAATGAGTCGAGAATGAAGCTTCGGTCGAGTCGTCAAGTCCTACTGCTTGTCCCTCCTCCGTCAAAGACCTCCAAGTTTGGACAAAGGTCATTCTCCAAAGGGAATCCATTACTTTGGAACTCGTTACCTGACGTTGTGTCTGAAGCTGTCTCTGCGGAATCCTTTCTTAGGAACTTAAAAACACACCTATTTAATATCGGATTTTACTGATAGAATTTTGTCAAAGTGCTTTTGTCGTAGGCCTTAGCCTTGTTTACTGCGCTGGAGAAATTATCTAGAAATAATAATAATAATATTGTCTCCTTGCCTTGAGACTCTGCTTGTCTTGAACCAGTTTCCAATCTCTCCACAAATTCTCACAGATGATTTTGCATTGTTGCTGATATCTTTCGACAGTCTTATCAGTTTATGATTTACTCCATAGGACTCTAGCACAGCCCAAGTCACTGTCTGATCTATGCTATCAAGCGCCTTCTGAAAATTTACAAAGCAGTTGTATACTTTCATGTTTTTCCGTCTTGCTTTTTCTGCTATCAATCATAGCGCTAGTATGTGCTGTGTTGCACTTCGCTTTTTCCTGAATCCAGCTTGTTCATCAGCAAGGTATTCCTCCATGTGTATCCTAAGACTCTCAGTTAGTATCAGCATTACCGTAGTATTTTCCCCAGGTGGTTTAACAGTGCTATGGTTCTATAGCTCTTGCACTCCATCATACTTCCCTTCTTGTGTAATATCACTAAAATTGACTTTTCCACTCATCTGGAGCTTTTCCCGAGTTCCACGCCATATTGCATAGCTTATACATTTCATCAATAAGCATGTCTCTTCCATGTTTGATCATCTCTCCTGTGATCATGTCTATGCCTGAGCTCTTATTATTCTTTAGGCAATTAATTGCCCTTTCAACTTTTCCTTTTAAGATATTATCTTCAATTTGACCTTCTCCACCTGACGGTGATATCTCCTTCAGTTCTTTCACAAGTTCTTGCCAAGTAATTGGATCCATCTGCGCTTCGTAAAGCTCCCTCCAGTATTTCATCCACCTCTGTGTGACTTCTCCTTTACCCATTAGGGCTTTGTCCTTCTTGTTCTTGATGGCCATTTGTTTCAGATTCCACTTTCTGTTAATATTCCGTATTAACTTATATGCAAAAAATTGTCAATACTTCCGAACAATAAGCCTCATTTGCCATGCATCAAAGATCCTGTTAAAAGTGATGAAAGAGCGAATTGAAGCAGAAGTAGAGGCTTTAAATCATCTGGGAGAAGATCAATTTGGATTCCGGAGAGGAAGAGACATGAGAGATGCCATCGGTTGATGAGGGTCATAGGTGAAAGAAACATTGAATGTGGAAAAGATGTGTATTGTGCAACGTTCCCTCTAAGCGAGAGGTAGCAATGCGCGCTGCTTTAGCAGCATTGTGCAAGGGTCATTGTGCATTGTGCAACATTTTTTCAACATTAGACCTATATATTAAACGTAGAAATGCGAAGGCGTTTTGCACAGCCCAGACTTATATATATATATATATATATATATATATATATATATATATATATAAATCATGGATACTTCAAATTTCCTATTATTACCAGTCAAAATTAAATATGACGATCAATCAGCTACATACTTTTAATAATTTTAATATAATAGATACCAGCACGGTAGCACCGTGAAAGCTGTCTTATATGGTGCCTATGTGGCATCACTAGCCGTTTGGCATGGGACATTCCTGGAGGCAACACATTTTTCCATAATCAAAGTTTGCTTGATTCCGAATTGCCGTGTTTCAAAAGCTACTCATATCGACAACTGACAGTATTGATTGATATGGCCAAGAAAACATTGTCTATGAGAATTTTCACTTGCTCACCTTTACTTATTTGGCAATCATTCACTTTGAATCATTTTTGTCGCATATCCTTTGACTCCGTTAGCAGAAGATTTATCCAATTTCCACCTATCCCACGCTTTACCAGTCGAGAACTCGCCACTTGCTTTTGCCCAGCACCAAATTTACATATAACAACACCGCCGTAGGAAACTTTAACCATCTTAATTCTAAAGTTCTTAGCCCGTAAGACGTATGTTTGTAACTGAGTTTTCCATAGAAAATGATCATTAATCAGTTAAGTGTGGCCCTAGCTGAGCCCTGGGGTCTGATGTAGGAAGTCTAGTTGACTTATCAAAGCCTTCTTGGCTTCAAAGAGAGGTACCGCTAGAGTGGATCAATCAGAGGGCTAGTTGTTGGAACAATTCGCATACTGTATGGTAAAGGGATAAAGCGCACATCTCTAATAATCTGATTTGAGCCACTTGATTTTAACCTTTATCGACCTTTGGTCGGGAGCAAAGGTCGAGAAAGGTTCATCGCTTCATTCATCGCTTCTCGACCAAGGCGATGAATGCAATGAAACATCTCTATTCGAGTTCCATTTTTGATCATGATTTACAGAAGTTTAAACTTTAACGGATTATGCCACAGAGTTTCAAACTGCATTATGCTAGGCTGATTATTTAGCTATTCTTCATCTGCTGCGCTAGGAAGAAAGTAGCTGCGCGGGGATGCTGGATCAGCTTAGAGGGAACGTTGGTATTGTGTATGTATGTTTTGTTGATTACGAAAAGGCATTCGACCGAATGCAATGGCCTAAATTATTCAAAGCATTGAAAAGACTTGGAATTGATTGGAGAGACAGAAGGCTGATTAGGAATTTATACACGGAACAAACAATACAAATACGGATTGAGAATGATATCTCAGAGACTGGAGAAATTGGAAGGGGATCACGACAAGGCTGTTCACTATCACCGCTGCTATTCAACATCTACATTGAGGAACTAATAAGAGAGGCACTAGAGGAAGAAAGAGCGGGAATAAATATTGGAGGGAAACTGATACAAGCCATACGTTTTGCAGACGATCAAGCGATGCTAACAGGGAGTAAAAGAGAACTACAAAGAATACTGGACAAACTAGATACAACATCAAAAGAATATGGCATGAAAATAAACACTCTAAAAACAAAAATCATGGCAATAAAAAAGAGCAAAAATCCACCTGGATTCACCATAATGGTTGATAGAACAGAACTGGAACAGGTGACACAATTCTGCTACCTTGGGAGCCTAATAACAGAAGATTCCAGATGCCAGGAGGAGATAAATAGAAGAAAAGCGATTGGAAAAACAAGCCTTTTTGGACAGAGGAGAACTGGTAAGAGGAGGGCTAAATAGAGAACTAAAGAATAGACTGATAAAAACATTGATATGGAGTGTCACTTTATATGCCTCAGAAACCTGGACTCTCCAGAAGAAGGACATACAAAAGCTGGAAGCATTCGAAATGTGGATATGGAGAAGAAAAGAAAACATCAAGTGGACGGACAAGAAACAAACGATGAAGTACTACAGATGGTGGATGAACAAAGATCAATAATCAATACCATCAAAAAAGACAGAGGAACTGGATTGGACACGTACTAAGAGGAGAATCATTACTCAAAACAGTAATTGAAGGAAGAATATCAGGAAGAAAGACAAAAGGAAGACCAAGGAGGATGCTACTGGACTGGTTGATGAAAACAGATACACAGCATCACAAGACCTATGCAGAAATCAAAGAAGAAGCAAGACACAGAGAGGAATGGAAACAATGGAGCCCTGAACCTCTCCCATGACAGAGAACATGATGATGATGACTAACTTGTATGCCTCTCTTGTCTTGTATTCACCATGGTATTTTTCAACATTTTCACAGTTCTCTTCCAACCACTTTGCCTTATCTTTTCTTGTAGCATTTTTAACTTCATTACATTTTGATTTGTACTCTTTTGCTGCCTGGTCTGACAGATCCTGTCTAATTTTTAAGAGCCTTTTCTCTTGTACCAGTTGGAGAGTTTTGTCTGATATCCACTTCTTGTTGATTTTCTCTTTCTCCGGGACTGTCTCCTCAAAAGCTTTGTGAATGGCTGCAGCAATTCCTTCAACTTGCTTATCAATATCTTGCTCATTGGCCATGTTCCACGATGCATTCTTAATGTTGTCTTCTAGACTTTCCCTGTATGCTTTTCCGACATCTGCTTATGATAACTTGTCTATGTCCATAATTTTCTTGAACTGTGTCTTTATTGGTCGTTTCAATTTCATTTTGATATTTGCTATCACTAAGCTGTGGTCGGCATCGATGTCTGCACCCTGATATGATCTGCACTGTTGTATTGATGTGGACCATCATTTGGAAATTAATATCATGTCTATCATGTTTTTAGTCCTTCCATCACAGGATCTCCAAGTCCATTTTCTGCAGTCTTTCTTTTGGAATCTCGTGTTACAAATGATTAGCTCATGTTCCAAAGCAAATTCTATCACTGTCTATATTTGCATTCCAGTCACCTGTAACAATCAGCATATCCCTCTTTGGTATATCTTCCATTGTGTTGATCAGATATGTGTAGAAGCAGTCAATTTCTTCCGATGTGCTTCCTGCAGTTGGGGCATAGACTTGAACAACCAAAATGTTGAAAGGATTTGCTTCAAATCGTGCCACCATCATTCTAGAATTTACTGGCTTGTAGCCCAACAAGCTGATATGGCCCTTTTGCTAAGTAGGAATCCAACTCCTACCTTGTGTTTCTTTTAATTTCCAGACCATATAACTTCGCCGCATCCCATCTCTCCAGATATTGTCCACCGCATCTCTGCTAACCCCAAGATGTCACATCTGTATCTTTGAATCTCTGTCTTTAGCAATTCCAGCTTTCCAGTTGCCCACAGGGTTCGGACATTCCAGGTGCCAATGGAAAGTTCCTCTGATGCTGGTTTTAGTTCTTATCTTTGTCTTTTGGTAGCCAACTTTTCGACTCAACCCCGATTGCTCGGTTGGGGACGCGGACCTTGTTTTACCAGGCGACATCCGAGCCTGGATGAGTTCACTGTGTTCACTGTCATCAGATTTCATTTGTGTTTTTCTTTTACTGTCAGCGCATTGACGCTCATCTGACAAACTCTCCTCTTTTACCTGGGCTTGAGAACGGCAACCGAATACGCTGGCTTGCATATTCAGCTGGCCGAGATGATCCATGTCCCATTGGGATGAGATGGCGCAGTAGTGGCAGGTTCCTGGTCCTGTAGCTAAGTGCTGCCGTTAGACTTGTAGTAGCAAAGGTGTCCCTCCGCCAATACTCACATGGCTAGGCTCAGTGGGCTGCTGCCCCAATCCTGAATCTGATTATTTGATATTTGATTTTATATTTGATTGCATGATCATTAAAAATGCCTGATTTAGAGAATTCTACAGATAATCGGTATCAGCAAAACAACCTGCTGAGCACTTCATCGAACACTGCTGAGAACCTCATCAAGAGCTTGACCTCTTCCGAGGGTTCGCCGTTTAAAGACGGCGGCGGAAAACCATGACTTAACGGCGTTCGCCGTCTATAAACAGCGCGCTATATAAGCGACTGTGTACTGCGGACCTTCATGATTTTCAAAATTCCAACGCGGCAACCGATTTAGTTCACATCTATTGGATAGGCGGCAGCACCGTTTTCGATAACGCTGACTATATATGCAAGAGATATTGGCTTTGTAACAACCAAGGCTGGAAAATGTATAGGAAAAATCTTCAGCCGGAGGCTATAAAAATCATAACTACGCCAAATATGGTCCGATCTTCAAAATTTTTGCACTATTCTGTTCCAATTACACATCCCTACAACTTTCTCGCTCACAGTTGGGGGTCACCGCTGAAATTTTTTTAATTGAGCTTTGAAAAATTTTTGTCGGACATGGTCAGATTTTGGGGTGTAGAGGGGACCCTACCCCCCAAATATTTATTTTGCATGGATGGTTCGAAAGACCAATAAAAATGCTCAACAGTGGTGCAAACCGCATCTTTCTAGCTTCTATATAACCTGAAATATACCGAGTTGTTCGGTTTTTCACATTGAAAATCCGTTCGCGTAATTGTCATTTCAACCAGCAATTGACACTTCGGTATGAAACTTCATAATTACCCCAAATATGGTCCAATCTTCAAAAATTTTGCACCATTCTGTTCCAATTACACTCCTCTAGAACTCTATCGCTCACATTTGGGGGTTTACCACTGAAGACGTTTTGCTATTGAGCTTTGATCAAAATTTGAACAAAATGTTGGGGAGGGGTCCGATTTTGGGGTGTAGAGTGGTCCCTACCCCCAACTTTTTTCTTTTGGCACGGATGGATAGAAAGAGCAATAAAAATGCTCAACAACGGTGAAAACTGCATCTTTCTAGCTTCTATATAGCCTGAAATTTAGTAAGTTTATAACGTATATGTTCACGTTTTCATACAAACGCCTTTTCCAAAAATTAATTCCCCCGACGCGGGATGACTTTAAAAATTTAATTCCCCCTTTAAAAGGTTAAAGACGCATCTGTTTAGGTTGGGATATAGTTACTGAAATGTCAAAGCGATTTTGTTGTGGGTCTCAGCCTTGTTACAATGCTATAGAAATTGTCCATGAATGAATGAATCGGTTGTCCAACAATCGGAATAATTGGCAAATGAGCAAGCAATTGGCACAGCTCTAATGGTAACCGGAGGTAACGTAAAGTAGCAAACTACAAGGTTACATGAACAGCTTTCTTACACAACAAAAGGGCCATCCATAAAGTACGTCATGAATTTTTTGTACCCTCCCCTGTCACAAATCTCAGACCCCTCATAAAGGTCTCATACACTATTATGTCAATGTGGAAAAAATGTTGAATACCGATATCGTGATATTTAGCCATGCCGAATACCGAACTGACTTTTAACATACTGACCGATATACCAAATACCGATACCGACATAAAATACCAATACTGGCCCACCACTAATCTATAACTAAATGGGGGTTTCTTCTGCAAAAGACTCAAATTCAAATTCTTAGATATTAGAAAAATCAAGTTTAACTCTCTGAAGAACTTCAGATCTCAACAATACCAGAAACATGTAAAATAAAACAAATTAAGTTTTCTTTAAATTTCTATAGAATGACACCAACATACTATAGAATTCATGAATACTCACATGAGATAGATGAGAATTTTGGGCTTTCACATCATCAATTATATATCCAAATTAAAGAACATGAATTTTATAAGAGATTACCATGCTGTCATATGCAGTAAATAATTTTTCACAAAAATGCAACAAAGTTGCACATATACAAATTTAACAATCTTGTTAATTTGGAAAACAATGAATGATCATAATGATCATAATGATCAGCAAGTGGGCTACTATTGGAACTTTCTCTAATATTAGAACGTTTTCTAATATGACTTTCAGGTTTTGGTACAACATTTTCAAAGGGCCTTTATTCAAGTATGCAAAGAAATTCACATGAATTTGCTTTATATCTATATAAGCAATTTCATATATATGTGGCTCTTTTCAATTAAAAATCATTTCAAATGAAGTCTGTTTTCACGATGATCAGCATTGTGAGTGTCGAATGAACCAAATGCCAAAAGTATATCAAGTATACTAACGAGACCACTGGTTATTGCTTTTAAGTGATTGACTGATAACTCTGAAGAAGAAATATGCAAGCCTGCACTCATCCATCCCGTCTGTTGGCTAGCTGTGAGTAAAGTGTTCACATCTAATTCAAAACCATCCAGTGCATAAAATTAACATCTTTGCAAGGACAGTCAGTAGTGATGCTATTGATGTGCCTTGAACACAACATATGCATTTTATTTGGTCAAATGTTAACAATTAAAATTTTAAATGGGTGAAAAATCTGTTAATGCTGAATTTCTAAGGCATGATAAACTGCACTTCGTACTTAATACCAATTAATAATTAAGTTTAATTCTATAAATATTAGACTTTAATTTTATATAAAGAAATGATATTGGAAATCATAAAAAAGAACATGAAAGTTAGAAAGGACCACAGTTTTCCACTGCAAATTTGGCCAAGTTCCACAGGCCAGTCTGCCTAATTCTGCAGCTCACAGAGACAAATTTTCCTAAATCTGTGGCTCACCACGGCATCTTATTTAGGCCTATTAAATAAAATGAGAACTTTCAGGATTACTTATTTATGAATGGCTGAACAAGATTTACAGCCAAGTCTTCTTTTGCAGCAGATGCCACTATATGATGCTCTTTGCAACCTGCTAATGCTGGGTAACCTTTTAAACACAGAATCTGCATCAACATCAACTTCTGGCTTGTGCTGCATTTTCCAAAAATCAAAATTGTAAATGATTTGTTGTCATCAGGCCCGTACAAAGTGGGAAATGCAGCTGCACCCCCTGAACAAATCAGTGGGTGCAGCACACCCCCTGGAGGCCCGTAGAAATCTGCACCTCCTGGAAAAAGTTAGAGAGTAAATTCCGTGCGCTAAGACATTTTTTTGCTTGTCAGGAGTATAAGAGAGGAAATTCCACGTGTGAAGACCTTTTTTTGCTCAAGAGGTTTGTAAGATGTGAATTTGTTTTTTTAAAATCTGCACCCCTGCTGAAAATTCGTTCTGACGTGCCTGGTTGTCATATGCGTGCAATATGGTCTATGTCTATGGCGCCTGTCTATGGCTGCCATGCATGCGTTTTGTGCATGCCACGTTTCGCCGTCGTTCCACGCAATTTCTGACGCTCCGCGCCGGAGAT
This sequence comes from Metaphire vulgaris, assembly GCA_018105865.1. Taxonomy (NCBI): domain Eukaryota; kingdom Metazoa; phylum Annelida; class Clitellata; order Crassiclitellata; family Megascolecidae; genus Metaphire; species Metaphire vulgaris. The sequence continues at coordinate 4,336,594 of CM030841.1, forward strand.
GAGGATTTCTTCGAGTCCGTCGGTTTTCTGAGGAGTTTCAGCCGTCCTCTTCTGTTTCGCGTCGTTTTGGAAGCCTCGAGTCGGTCTTCACCGCTTTATGCAGGACGTCGCTATGTTGGCTATTGTTATAGCACCACGCGATGATCGACGGTCGTTCCAGGCTTCGCTCGAGCATTCATCTTCGCGAGGACGGCGTTCCGCTCTTCGGTTCCGACGTGTCTCGTGCTGTCCTCTACCTTTCCACGTCGTCCTGGAAGTTCAAGTCAGTCGCCGTCCGTCGGGTGTGCGCCACAGTCAGCCGCATCGGCTGCCGCATGAAAATTCGGCGGGTCTGCGGTTGGCTGTCATTCCGGGCTATGCTGGATTTTCCATCTTCGTCGGATTTACCGATTTCGATGACGGAACTATCTTCTTGCGGAAGACCACTTCTCCAAGAACTTTTCCGGTGGTTGCACCCGCACGTAGAAACTCCTACTACCAACTCGCGGACTTTCAACATCATCTTCCGCTCCTCGTTGGCATGTCAATGGAGCTACAGTTTTCCTTGAAGGACCGCTTCTAAAGGACTTTACGCCAGACTTCTTCACGGCAGCAAAGTTTTTTCCATCATCTCAGTGGATTTTAACATCGCCACCTTCTGAACTTCATTGACATGTCAGCGGTGTCAAAGCGCTTTTGATTTTGGATTTTAGAATGGCCATAACTACGCCGAATATGGTCCGATCTTCAAAATTTTTGCACTATTCTGTTCCAATTACACATCCCTACAACTTTCCCGCTCACAGTTGCGGGTCACCGCTGAAATTTTTTTTATTGAGCTTTGAAAATTTTTTGTCGGAGATGGTCAGATTTTGGGGTGTAGAGTGGGCCCTACCCCCCAAAATTTTTTTGCATGGATGGTTCGAAGACCAATAAAAATGCTCAACAATGGCGCAAGCCGCATCTTTCTAGCTTCTATATAGCCTGAAATACACCGAGTTGTTCGGTTTTTCGCATTGAAAATCCGTTCGCGTAATTGTCATTTTAGTCAGAAATTGGCTCTTGGGTATGAAACTTCATAACTACCCCAAATATGGTCCAATCTTCAAAATTTTTGCACCATTCTGTTCCAATTACACTCCTCTAGAACTCTATCGCTCACATTTGGAGGTTTACCGCTGAAGACGTTTTGCTATTGACCTTTGATCAAAATTTGAACAAAATGTTGGGGAGGGGTCCGATTTTGGAGTGTAGAGTGGTCCCTACCCCCAACTTTTTTCTTTTGGCACGGATGGATAGAAAAAGCAATAAAAATGCTCAACAATGGTGCAAACCACATCTTTCTAGCTTCTATATAGCCTGAAATATAGTAAGTTTATAACGTATATGTTCACGTTTTCATGCGAACGCCTTTTCCAAAAATTAATTCCCCCGTCAGGGGATGACTTTAAAAATTTAATTCCCCCCTTTAAAAGGTTAATCAAGAGTTCATGTACTTAGCCCAGAGTTGGGCAAACTTTTTCTTTAAAGGGCTGCATCCTAATACTACATTAGGCAGGTCACACATAAAAAAACAAAATGCTTATAAATTCAAGTGGGAAAGAAAGAACAACTTTAAATACTTTTTTGGAATCGGAATCCATTATTACAATGTCATAATATGATGCAATAACTGTGATGACCTTTTTTTCTTGTAAAGAAATTTTGGGAAGAAGTTGGAGGCATAATCCTTCTTTTTGCCCCTGGTGCTGCCAAACCTTTCTAAGATTTTTAAATAAAGTGCCATGTTTTCATTAAATAATTTCAAATTCATTTCACTTTCTGCTGGTCATATGCATATTTATATATTTTCTCGCAGGCTGTGTGGAATCTGGTGGCAGGCCGCATGCGACCTGTAGGCCACATATACAACACGCAGAACCAGAGCTTGAGAATGGCAAATGCATCATTATTTAATCCACCAGTGCACAAATTTACCAGTTCAAACATCTATCAATTTGTAAGTATGTCAATCAGACAATAGCTGTTGATACAAAATCAATGAATACATCAAAAATTTCATTGTTAAGTAAACAAGAAATGCATCACTAAATGCTGCATCACTAAATGCATCGTTGGTCATGTGACCAATGGCATCACTAATCATCGAACAGCGCCAAATTCGACAAAATGGAAACAGAGATTCTGCAATTCAGCTCAAAATTCTGAGGTCTGCAGAAAACTGTGGTCCTTACATGTTAGTCATGTGGACACTGGACAATGACAGTGAAGCCGTCATTGAAAGAGAAAGTTTCTCTGAAATAAACGCAATACAATTGGATTATAAATTAGCCACAGTGACTGCTTATTGCGATTCTTATCAGCATACATATAGCATGCTAGTAGGAATGGCAAAAACAGACACTCTGAATAATATGTGACCACATAATCACAAAATGAAATCATGATACTAAACTGAAATGTAACATCGTTTACAAATAAGCGCCAAAATGACTCGTAGGCTAAAACTATTATCAGGCCAGCAGTCACACTTGCTCCATTATTTCTTTGCACACACACATATGCCCTACACAACTCAGTCATATCCTGCTTAACCATTGCACTGCTACGAGGGTGGTTGCCATACCATACCATGCATACTTCACACTCTGCAAAGCCCAAAATAATGTCAGTACAGTCAAGTACACTCAGCACATTCAGATTTGAACAGAGAAGACTTAATGTTGCTAGTGTGTGCTGAGTCATGGTGTTCCTAGGAGACTTCTACACAAGTGACAGTGTCAATAGAATGATCACTTGCCTTAAAAGTTATTACCGTAATAGGTATTGTTAGGTAGATTCACAGCGCAATTTCAACATTTGTAAGAGTAAGTTTCATCACATTTCCATCTGTATATTGATGGAGGAAAAGTAACTGCTCTCTCACTTCTTGACCTCTCTGCCACCTTTGAAACTTTTGACCACTCCATTCTTCTTCATCATCTTGAACATTGATTTGGAATTTCAGCCACTGCTTTAAATTGGTTTACTTCCCAATTACATAAGTGATTATAAATGAGCCTCTCCACTCCCATTGAACTATCCTGTGGCATCCCTCAGGGCTCCGTCCTTGAACCTCGATTATTTAATCTTTATACTACCCTCTTTGACTCACTTCTGGATGAACATCATTGTCACAAAGTGACAGTTTGGCACAGGTATTAGGCAGACTGAGTGTATAGGTTGGGTGTACAATTGGTATGTGAGATTGGCATATATGAGGAAAGAGAAATGAAACTAAGAAAGTTGAGCTCAGACTGTCAACTGGAGAGTAGCCTTCTGAGATAATCAACATTTTTATAACTGAGATATTTAACCCCTTTACTGGAAACCCTGAATATATCCATCCATTTTACATTGAGTTACAGTTAAATACAAAGAGATTAACATCAGTGGCAGATTAATATTTTTGCGGCCCAGGACACATATTTCCATGGAGGCCCACCGGATAAAAATTTTGTGAACCAATAGTCTACATAGTGTCAATGAAACTTTAGATTTTTCAAAGTCTCAGAAAACTTTTTTAAAAAGTTACAGATTTACAGGCACGTCGGAACAAATTTTTAGCAGAAGGTGCAGTTTTTCTCAAGATAAAAGTTCTGACAAGCAAAAAAAGTCATCACCTTCCTTTATCCTCTCTTAACCTTTTGCTCGGGTTAGCCGTTTTAAGACGTCGGCAGAAAACTTTGACCAAACGGGGTTAGCCGTCTATAAATGGCGCGCTATATAAGCGACTGCGTACTGCGGACCTTCACGATTTTCAAAAATCCAACGCGGGGACCGAGTTAGCTCACATCCATTCGATAGGCGGCAGCACCGTTTTCGATAATACTGACTATATATGCAAGGGATATTGACTGTAGACTGACCAAGGCTGGAAAATGTATAGGAAAAATCTTCAGCCAGAGGCTAGAATGGCCATAACTACGCCGAATATGGTCCGATCTTCAAAATTTTTGCACTATTCTGTTCCAATTACACATCCCTACAACTTTCCCGCTCACAGTTGGGGGTCACCGCTGAAATTTTTTTTTATTGAGCTTTGAAAATCTTTTGTCAGAGATGGTCCGATTTTGGGGTGTAGAGTGGACCCTACCCCCCAAAATTTTTTTTGCACGGATGGTTCGAAAGCCCAATAAAAATTTTCAACAATGGTGCAAACCGCATCTTTCTAGCTTCTATATAGCCTGAAATATACTGAGTTGTTTGGTTTTTCACATTGAAAATCCGTTCGCGTAATTGTCATTTCAGCAAGCAATTGGTACTGGGTATGAAACTCCATAACTACCCCAAATATGGTCCGATCTTCAAAATTTTTGCACCATTCTGTTCCAATTACACTCCTCTAGAACTCTATCGCTCACATTTGGGGGTTTACTGCTGAAGACGTTTTGCTATTGACCTTTGATCAAAATTTGAACAAAATGTTGGGGAGGGGTCCGATTTTGGAGTGTAGAGTGGTCCCTACCCCCAAATTTTTTCTTTTGACACGGATGGATAGAAAGAGCAATAAAAATGCTCAACAACGGTGAAAACCGCATCTTTCTAGCTTCTATATAGCCTGAAATTTAGTAAGTTTATAACGTATATGTTCACGTTTTCATACGAACGCCTTTTCCAAAAATTAATTCCCCCGACGCGGGATGATTTTAAAAATTTAATTCCCCCTTTAAAAGGTTAAAAGTCCTGATGAACAAAAAAAATCATTGCCCTTCCTTTATCTTCTTTTTAAAAATCCTCACAGGTAAAAAATTTAAAAAACAGCCTGATCTTCCATCTTCTAATTTTTTCCAGGGGTGCAGCCCCACTTCCTACGGGCCTGCAGATTTACAGATCAAGTAAACAAGTGTAAAAAAGTGGTGATGACTAATTTTGCTTGCCAAGCTTTTCAAGACGTTGTGTGACAAATATGGTTGAATGTACACGATTTCTGTTTTTCAACTTTTTAAAAATGGAAGTTTATATTCCGAAAATAAAGTTATTTAAAGAAAGAAATAATTAAAAATCATTAAAAATATTGTTAAATGAAAAAGTGGGCCCCTTAATTTTAATTTTGTAGATGGCCCGGTACCGATGTACCATTTGTACCATGGTAAATCTGCCACTGCTTAACGTGATAACTTTGAAAGTCCTGAGTGCTCTTGGAGTTGGAGCGTCAAATTATGATTTGTAAATCGTGTAGATGTTAGTATTCTCTTTGTGCGATTACTTGGTCATTGATGATGAAGATAAAAATCGTTTTGAAAGTAGGAAACATTTTGACAATCTATGTTTCTGTGAAAAACTACTAAGCAAGAGTAGTTCATCTCTTACGTTGGGCTCTTAACACAGGATGACATACTGTAGTACTATGTTAGAAAGCATTTATTATATATGTTCGAAAGAAGGTAGACAACAGCCTTCAAGATTTATATTCTTGATATTATGTTGGAACAATCCTGGAACAATCCATCATGTAGCAATACTGGAGCAATCCATAATGGAACAATCCATCCTGAAGCAATCCATCCTGGAACAATCCATCCTGGAACAATTTAGCCTGGAACAACTTTGGAACAACATCAAAAGTATTAGAACTGATGCTTCATAGTTAAATGATGGCATATGTTGCCAGATGGTAATTGTCATGTTGTGAAATGATTGAATGTTCATTTGATATTTGCTGATAATTAATATATAACCATAATTGTGAATGTGGGTTTCTTATTTTTAGATACTTTACATTAGAGTTCCATATAAAGAACCCAAACAGCATGCCTATAATTTTAGGAGACTACTACAATCGTGTGGCTTATCATCTGTCGGCTGATGATACCAAAATTCTCATCTCCATAGGCATAAACTTCTATTAGGCCGCTAAAATCGAGCCCTCAACTTTCTGAGAGACTAAGCTAGGGAAGGGAAAAGGCATAGGGTTGGCCCCCACTTTTTCATCCAAGTTTGTATCTATGTTCATCATGATAACTCCCTTTCAAACTTATCCACTTCCTTCTCTAATATTCAGCCATTCATAGATTCAAATACCATACATACTTGCGGACAAGTTGGCCTCACAGACAGGTCGACACCGTTTTTTGGTCAAAAATTATGTAATTTGCTAGGACCCCCGTATAAGTCGACAAGGAAATTTAGGAGCTTACAGATTTCTTGAATTGCCTAATTAAACCAGATCTACACTGAAATTGAGTTAACAGATGGCTGCTCCCCCTCCAACCCGACGTGCCCAAGCTGTTTACAGGTCAAAGGTATTTGCGGTACACAGAGGCCAAGTGCCTGAAGGTCGGCTGCACGGCCAAACAGACGGCTGCTTCCCTCCCCCAACCCGTGGTCTCCAAGCTGTTTACAGGCCAAAGGTCATTGTAATGTATTAGGCAATGTGTTCCTTTACAAAAATTCTTTGGAAAATTGCATTGACTCGCAGATAAGTTGACTTGGCGTTTTAAAGTGAATTTTAAAGCATAAATTTATCAATTTATCCGCGAGTATATACGGCAAGCTTCTTTTAAATCGATGACAACTGAGTTCCTGCTATTAGGTACATCAAACACCAGCCCAACTGAACAAATTTCAATTTCTGCTGTATATAGAAGCACTTCTGCTCAAAACCTTGGTGCAATATTTGATTCGTTTCCCTCTTTCACGAGTCATATACAGGGCTTTTTTTGTAAAAAAAATTTTTCCGGAGCGCAACAGTTGGAAGTCACTTGTCAACATGATGTAGTCACGTAGCTATATATATATATATATATATATATATATATATATATATATATATATATATATATATATATATATATATATATATATATATATATATATATATATATATATATATATATATATAATGATTATAATCAATACAACACAACAATGTACAATTTTCTATTTAATAATTTAATTTTGCAAAAAGTCTTCAGATTTTCCGGAACGCGGTCCGGATTTTCCAGAGTGCCGCTTCGCCTCGCTCCGGCTCAAAAAAAGCCCTGGTCATATAAATTTAGTCTGCAAAGTTTCTCATTATCACATTCGTGACATTTATCATACCATATCATATCATATCAGATGGCTATCTGCCCCCGAAGTCAGTGCTTATTCAGCTAGCCAATGCATTGGTATCTAGTTGCCTAGATTATTGCAATTCCATGCTTTTTGGCATCACAAATTCAAATATGCAGAAACTCCAGAGAGCATGTTATTCTGGATCTATGACTTTTGCTGTTCGGGTGAGAATTGATATATCTTTATCAAACGTTGCGATTTCAAAAATTTCTACTTATTTTGTTCCACTGACATTCCCCTACAACTTTTGCCATCCACCCAAGTGGGGTTACCACTGAAAAGCTTAGCTATGAGCTTCAAAAAATATTTTTGGTGGCGCTCTATTTTAGGCTGTAGAGTGGACCCCACCCCCATTTTTTGTTTTGCATGGATGATTACAAAGAGGAATAAAAAAACTAAACAATGGTGTATACCTTACCTTCTTAGCTCTTATGTAGCCTGAGATATAGCAAAATTTAAAAATTACAGTATTCCGTTTTGAAGAACGTTTTCCCAAAAATAAATCCCCAGCACAGTGACAGCATCGAAAAATTAAAATCCCCGGTAAAGGGATTAATGAATAGAGAATCAGTATTTGATACTTAAAAGATTGATATAAGCCTATTATAGCATTATGATGGAGGGAGATCCTTCCAATTCAAGGCAATCTCTGTCTGTCTGCCTGTCTGTCTCGATCTCTTCACCGGCAGCCACATTTACGTAAATGAGGATTGTGATTAATGTTTCCAAATACCAGTAGAGATTCCATAATTGATGGTTAACTCCTTAATCGGCTGTCCTCGAAATACTCGTCCATTTTACATTACCGTTACGTTACAAATAAATGACCGGTTAAGAGTCTAAGCAACTTACGTGTAGACATTATATGACCATTGACGACTGTGGAGGGAAGCCCTTCCAATTCAAGGCTCTCTCCCTGTCGATCTCTCTCCCAGCAGCCACATTCAAGTGAAAGAGGATTGTAATTAACCAGGTTACTGAATAGAGATTTGGTATTAGATTTTAAACAATTTATATAGGTCTATTTTATCATTATGACAGTCTATGTAACCCCTTCCAATTCAAGGCAATCTCCCTCCCTCTCTGTCTACCCTCTCTGTCTATCTCTCCATGGGTAGTCATATTCAAGGGAAATAGGACTGTAATTAACAGGTTACTGAATAAAGATTCAGTATTTGATTCTGCTGGTGCATCTTATATATGGGGGGCGTTTATCCATAATTTTTTACACAAATCATCAAAACCAGCATCTTATAATTGGATGTGTCTAATATACGTGGATATATGGTAGATTCACTGACTGTGCTGCACAAATCAATTTCTACTTTTTGTAAAGACAAACTGACTGCTCTGACACAAGGCTACAGTCATGTCAGCATAGAGCTCCAACTCCCAAAATCAATTGGTATTTCAAGTTACTACAGCCTGCTATAGTGATCTGGAAAGTGTTTTTATTATGCAAAACTCTCACTTCATAATCAGGTAGAAGGTGGCCTCACCTTGCTTTTCAAACTCATTGTAATGTTGACCTGCTATTAAATATTCTCACCTGCATCAGAAATGATGTCTTTTCCACGTGCAAACAAACTGACATAAAAGTTTATTCGATCTTCAACTGATGAAAGGGATAATATAGTTGTTCCACCCCTGATATAAGTAAACTTGTCAATAGGAACAATGGAACTTTCTGCAGAATGAAGCGATAACAGATACTGATAAATAATTTTTCCAACACCTGGAATGGCGGAAAAAATATGATTCTAAAATGATAACAAAGATTGCTCAATCAGTTCTTGCAGAAAAAAACTCATAATATCAAAATATCAAAAATCCCATCACAAGAGGTCCAAGTTTAACTCAATCAACATCATCATCATCATGCTGCCACTTCACCAACTGGAGTTGTTTCCATTCTAATCTATTCTATTCTATTCTATTCTATTCCCTAGATAATTTATTAAATGCTATAACATAGCTAGAGCTAAAATCGAGAGCGATTTACAAATGTTCATAAGATGTGCGAAATAAATGCATCTTGAGGGCAGTTGCAAATGCCTCGAAGGATGTGATCGATGTCACTAAGGCAGGAAGAGCATTCCAGAGAAGAGGGTTGCCGCGGGTCATGGATCTTTCCCCCAGCATCACCTTCTTGGACGGAGGAGGGATCATGTGTTCTTATATAGACAATTTTATAAAATAAAAGCTTATAGTCTAGTGATTTTCCAGTGTCATACAGTCCAGCACAGATAGAATGCACATCAATACGACATGAAAATCTTTATAACACAATAGAAGTATGTCCCCAAAACAAAAAGTTACAATGTGGTGATCATCAATATAATGTACTATGATACTGCAGATATGGGAAACAACTCCAGTTGGTGAAGTGGCAGGATGATGATGAGGTTGATCGAGTTAAACTTGGACCTCTTGGACTTCCGGTAGCGCCATTTTGCTGCTCGCAATTGTCTGTATGTACTTTGGAATATCGTCATTCTTGGTGGTTTTACCGACGTCTTGCGCTTATTTCTTTGCGCTAATCGCATGGATTGTCGCCTAGCTGTCGTTTTCAAAGCGGTTGGCGATCATCTTTACGTTTTCTCTGCGCTGAACGTTCGGATTATGTTGCCCGTGTCGGCGTGGTTGGCCCGCCATTTTATCTAAGCCACCAGCCAGTCGACAGAGTCTATGGGCTATAAATGGCAAAAACTGTTCCAGCTCATGCGCAGAATTCCATCTTCAGTCAGTTCCCGTCAAGTTCAGCGATGGATACTGTTTTGCAGATGACCACCCTCAAGGATTTGCCACTTGATTTTCACCACGCAAAGAATTGTTCTCAGTATCCATGCGGTCCTTCAACATCCTTTCTGCATTTCGCTGATTCTTCAATGAAACATTTTCTTGTGGAAGACCGCCTTCTGAAGGGCTCACTGCCCAATTTCGACACGGCAGCGATCTCTTTCATGACATCTGAGCGGACTTTCCCTCAAGACCAACATCTTCCGTTCCATGTTGATTTGTCAGCGTTGTTGACAGCGCCTTTGACTTTAGCCTTTGCTATGCTATGGCACTATAGAAATTGTCCAGTACCATTGCAGTATAAAAGTTATGAGCATGAAACAGTCAATACATGACCATTCAAAGTGATGAATCACAAATCGTCTGATATATGCAATTTTGTTTACTTACTATCCTTGTTCCAAAAAAGTATTAACCCCTTCAACAATTGAACTGAGTTAACCTGTCACACAACTTTGCAGTCCATCCACAAACCAGCTGTTTTGAGTTCACTCATATTGCAAGTATCTATTTAGTATTTGATTATCGCCAGATGGAACCATGCTATCAAGTAGATTCTGTGAAAAGTGAGCTAAAATTTTTATTTTTATGGACCCACCCATCCAAAATGGCAGCGAGGCAGAACCTAACAGTGAGAATGGCACTGGAACTGTATTCTATGATGTCGACTCAGAATTTGCTTGGTGCAATCGGCAGCGTCACCCATTTTCAAGGCTGTATTTTGGGTCTCCAGGACATAAGGCAGCTGTTTCAGACACAAATGATGCCCTGGTTTACTTCAGATTGTTTGTTACTAGCCTGATCTTAGAACTTATTGTCAACAAGACCAACAAGCAAACAGAGAAACTGTCAGTGCAGGGCTGGTGTGAGACACCCGCAAAGCCCACAAATGTGGGGTCTGGCTGTCACATGGGCCTATCCAAATAATAATTTATTTGTATTTACAGCTAAATTCCCCACATCCTACATCCTTGGAGGCCTGAATATTTATTCTCTTGGGGGAGCAGAGCTCTATTGCAAGGTCTTCACAAACACAAACCACATGCAAGGTTTCAAAGTGAGCTGATGTCAACCAATATGTGTTGTAGCTTTGTGTCCAGCTTCAGACTTCAAATTAAATGACTCTAAGACCATTTACTGACTGTCATTTCCATGTACACTTAGATGCTTTCCTCACTTTTAGATGTTTTCCTTATTAAAGTTATTTCTCATTTATTTTTGAGTTTAGAATCATATAGAGATTTAGAATTTCATAGAATTTCAGAGTTTAGAATCATATAGTAGAATTTAACATTAACCCTTTAAAGGGGTAATTAAATTTTTAAAGTCATCCCCCACAGTGTAATTAATTTGAGGAAAAGGCGTTCGTATGAAAACGTGAACATATACGTTATAAACTTACTATATTTCAGGCTATATATAAGCTAGAAAGATGCGATTTGCACCATTGTTGAGCATTTTTATTGCTCTTTCTATCCATCCATGCCCAAAGAAAAAATTAGGGGTAGTGACCACATTACACCCTAAAATCGGACCCCTCCCCAACATTTTGTTCAAATTTTGTTCAAAGCTCAATAGCAAAACGTCTTCAGCGGTAACCCCCCAAATGTGAGCGAGAAAATTGTAGGGAGGTGTAATTGGAACAGAATAGTGCAAAAATTTTAAAGATCGGAGCCAATTCGGGGTAGTTATGACTTTTCATACCCTAGTACCCATTGCTCGCTGAAATGACAATTACGCGAACAGATTTTCAATCTGAAAAACCGAACAACTCAGTATATTTCAGGCTATATAGAAGCTAGAAAGATGCGGTTTGCACCGTTGTTGAGCATTTTTATTGGTCTTTCGAGCCATCTGTGCAAAAAAAAAATTTCGGGGGGGGAGGGGTAGGGTCCACTCTACACCCTGAAATCGGACCCTCTCCGACAAAAAATTTTCAAAGCTCAATAAAAAAATTTCAGCGGTGACCCCTCAACTGTGAGTGAGAGAGTTTTAGAGGAGTGTAATTGGAACAGAATAGTGTAAACATTTTGAAGATCGGACCATATTTGGCGTAGTTATGATTTTTCTAGCCCCGGACTTGAGATTTTTCCTATGCATTTCCCAGCCTTGTTCGCTATACAGCCAATATCCCTGGCTTATATAGTCAACAATATCGAAAACGGTGCTGCCATCTATCGAATGGATGGTAACTAAATTGATCGTTGCGTTGGATTGCTGTAAAAATTTTATGTCCGGGGTACACACATGCTTATCTGGTGCACCGTTTATAAACGGCGAATCCCGTTTGGATGTGATTTTCCGCCGCTGTTTATAAACGGCGAACCCTGAAGTCACTGACTTCAACACCTTCTTATTTTGAAAAAAGATTGAATGTCATTTTCACCCAAGGCCTAAAGTTTGCATGAGAGTCAACAGTTTTGGGCGAGGAAGTGCCTTCATCAAAGCATCTGCGACTTGAAATTATGAAGATATCTTCATGACATTAATTTCTCGATTGGTCACATTTTCTCTGACAAAGAAATTACGTGTCTTGGTATGTTTTCTCCTTCTGTGTAATTCTGGGTTTTGTGCCAGTCGAATTGTGGCTTCATTGTTGACATAAATTTCTGGTATTCCAGTGAAGTCTGTGATGTTGCTCAGCAATCGTTTCAACCAAACAGCCTCCCGAGCAGCCTCACTTGCAGCAACAATCTCTGCTTCAGTGGTTGAGATAGCTACTGTTGTTTGTCTTTGACTTTGCCAACTAATGGCACCTCCAGAATAAATACAGACAACTCCTATGGTTGATCTTCCTGTTGCCTTGTCTCCTCCTGATCACCATCACTGTAGCAAATGAGAGAATTCTTATTTTCATCAGGTTTGTAAGTAATTCCATCATCTACAGTACCTCTTAAATATCGAAATATTCTTTTAACTTGAACAATATCTGAGTTACTTGGATTTTCAAGTTTCCTTGAAACAACACTGACAGCATAGGCTATGTCAGGTCTAGTTCCTGTCATAAGGTACATCAGTGCTCCAACTGCTGATCGATATGGACACTTCAGTTGTTCACTCTGAGATTCATCTGGTTCTATTTCCTTCTCAGATTTAATAATAAGAGTTGAACATGACGACAGTTACTCATGCCAAACTGTTCCAACAATTTCCTTGCATAGGCTCCTTGACTGATTTTGATTGATCCATCTGACTGTTGATTTATTTCAATACCAAGAAAGTATGTTGCAGGCTTTGCAGTCATTCTGAATTCTGCTTCTAGCTCCCTTTGAAACTTTTGGAGTTCACTCACATCCTTAGAAGCTACAATTCCATCATCAACAAAGAATCCAATCAGAATCTTTTTCAAGTTCTTTTCTCGAATAAACAAACAAGGATCTGCATCGCTGCTTTTGAATTCATGTCTTAACAGGAAATCTTTAAAACACTCGTTCCAACATGATCTTGGTGCTTGTTTAAGACCATAAAGACTGTTAAAGTTTGCAGACTTTTTCTGAATTTTCAGTGAAACCTTCAGGTTGTTCCATGAAAATTTCTTCTTCGAGTTTACCATAAAGAAAAGCTGTTGAATCGTCAGACTGCATAAAGTGTAATTTCTCCCTTGCAGCAACACTTAAGAGTGTTCTTACTGTTGAGCTTTTTACTACTGGACTAAAATTATCAGAATAGTCAATCCCTTTCTTTTGTGAATAACCTTTAATGACCACTTTTGCTTTATATCGTTCAATGGAACCATCTGGGTTATTCTTTAACTTGAAGACCCCTTTACATGGTATGGCCTTTCATGTAGGACGATCAACTAGTTTCCATGTATCATTTTCTTTTAGAGATTGAATTTCACTTTTCATTGCTTTTCTCCATTCATCTGCATAACGATCATTAACTGCTTCTTCATATGTGTCTGGTTCTTTTAAATCTGTCATCAACTCTTTAACAGGCATCACATAGTCATTGAGTTTTCATGGTCTCTGTATACATTTTCGATCACGCAATTGCATTTGGTGAGTCTGGTCAATTTTATTTTCACTTATTCCAGTTTCGTCCTCTTCATCTTTTTCTTCGTCACTTTCTGATTCAGGATCTGCATCATCTTTGGTTTCAGCATTTTCTTGTTGTGCTTCAACTTCTTTTCCTGGCTCTTCATTAACAGGTATTGCTGACCAATCTCTTAATGCTGAACAAAGTGGAGTTTCATCAAATACAACATCTCTCGAACGATAAGATTTGTTTCCTTCTTGAACATAAATTCTGTAGCCATCGTCACCTTCATAGCCAACTAAGACACCTTTTACAGCTTTACTGTTCATCTTTTTATGACACTGAGCTGGAATGCGAACATAAGTGGTGCATCCAATTACACGTAAATGCTTAATCTGTGGTTTCTTGTTGTACCAAAGTTCGTATGGCAACTTTCCTTCCACAGACGAAGTTCCAGTTCGATTTAAGAAGTAGGCAGCAGTATTTATTAATTCAGCCCATAAAGCTTGTTGTAGTTCACCATGAGCTAGTCTCATAGTTCTGGCTGCTTCAACTAGTGTTCTGTTTCCTCTTTCACTAGAGCCATTTTGTTCTGGAGTATAAGGCATGGCAAGACATTGTCGAATTCCATTTTCCAACAATGTTTGCCTGACTTCAGAATTATCAAATTCACCACTGTTATCACTTAAGAATTCACTCACAACATAACCAGCTGTTCTAATGTTCTTCAGAAGAAGTTTGAGCTTTTCTTGAACTTCTGACTTTTCTTTCAGAAAGTAAACAAAGTGAAAACTGCTGTAGTCATCCTTGAAGAGAACAAAATAACGACATTTTGAGAATGAATAACAGAATGGGCCACAAACATCAGCATGTATATGCTCACCTGGTCTCGTGGCTTACTCGTGTTCCAAACTTGAGTCGATGCACTTTTGCCATAGACACAAACCTTCACAGATTTCACTGTCTACGTCAACATCGATATTCAATTGATCAATTCTAGCTTTGTAATCATCTTCACATGTCTTTTGTTCTGATGACCGAACTGCTCGTGATAAAGCTGTAGAATATTTTCATTGTTTATAGCACACACTTCAGCTGTGCATCCCTCAGCTATGTAGTTTTCTGAAGTTTTAGTCTCAGCAACTAACTTGAATAAACCCCCATTCTGTTTTCATTTTCCGGCAAGCACCTTTTTGCCATTAACTTTAAGATTACAATTGTACTTTTTCAAGACAAAACAACTATTTTCATGTTTGTCCTGTGCTGCTAGAACTGAGAACAGATTTCTATTCAGTTTTGGAACATACCAAACATCTTGCAAGTTCACTTCAATTGATTTTCCATCTACAGTTGCTTGCAGCTGGACAGTACTCTTTCCCAGTGCTTCAATTGTATTTGCATCAGCAACTTGTAAATTATGTGGAATACAGAACCTTTCAAAGTTTTGAAAAATGTCATTTCTGAATGTTAAATGACATGTTGCTCAATTGTCAACAAACCACTCATCAGTATTTCTAGGGTCATTTACAGCAAATGACTGCATACATTGACACTGAATTTGCATTCATAGGTCTCGTGTTTTCTGGTTTGCATGGCCTTCCATCAGCAATCCACTTTGCACATTCCTTAATCAAATGTCCAGAACTCTTGCAATAGTATCACAGAAGATTTGATTTCACATTCTTCCTGACTCTAACCTGATTCTTGTGCTTTGGTGATTTCGTGTTGGATGCCTTTGCCAGTAACGCTTCTTGCTGACTTGTTTCTGTCTTCCCAGTCAATGCTCTCTGATAGCTGCAGAGTTGATCAGTGAGATTTTCCACAGTTCTCTCGACTTTACTTAGCAGTCTCCAACTTGAAGAAAAGATGTTTCTACTATTCGACACATCAGGAGAAGATTTTTGTTGACATCTTTTCAATTTCAACCTTCAAATCTTTCCAAATGTTCTTTAATTTTGCGATATCTATAATATTAAGATCCTTGCTCTGTATGTCTGTTACCTTCAAGCATTCTCATTGGTTGGCTGTGTGAGCGTTCTGATTGGTTGGCTGTGTGATGTTCTCATTCGTTACCTTCAAGCGTTCGGATTGGTTGGTTGGGTGAGCGTTCTGATTGGTCGTTCTGGAACCTTAGGCTTCGTGAAGCGAACAGCGACGCGAAGCGAACGGCGACGCGAAGCGAACGGCGAAGCGAACGGCTTCACGAAGCGCACGCGAAGCGCACGCGAAGCGCACGCGAAGCGAACGGCCACACGAAGCATTTGACGAAGCGCACGTTGCAGCATCATAATGTGTACAACTCGCGAAGCAAACGGCGACGAGCGAACGGTGACGCGAAGCGGCGAAGGGCTTCGCAAAGCAAACGGCGACGCGAAGCGAACGGCCACGTGAAGCGAACGGCGACGCAAAAGCAAACGGCCACGCGAAGTGTTTGACGAAGCGTACGCTGCAGCACCAGAGCTTGGCTACGTGGCATATGTACATTATTGAAACGTTGTTCAGCAGCATGAATTCAATGATTTGGTTTTAGTATTATCCTACACTGCGAGCGAAGCGAGCGCGAGCATCTTTCTAGTGAATTGCAAAGTCGCCGCCAGCACTCATCTTGTAACCAAAGAATTGCATACACAAATTGTAGGTTCTATCATCTTGTACTCCATAGTACAGCGGATGCAATTCAAGCCAAGTATCTCTCGCACTTGTGATAGAACGCACTCTTTCATACATTTCCTCCGACATAGTACTTGACAGAATAATCGTGGCATTACGGTCGGCTTTGTGGTATTTATTGAGAGAAATCTGAAAAGTAAAGTAAAATCTTGTGGATTTCTATAGCGCCTTGGAAAGCAGCACAACAGCAGCTGCTTATTCTTAGGCGCTCAGCCTCTCTTAAAATAGCTATGGTCAACGTCCAAAGGGCAGTGAGGCTAGGTTGTTACAGCTATGGAGGATATGATTTTAGAAAAAGGAAGGATTTAAGCTTAGATCTGAAGACTTGAGGAGATAATGCAGGAATTATAGGAAATGAGGATTCAGATTTTATTGTTTGAAAGTGTGAAAGTGTCCAAGTCTGCGGAGGGAAGCTGGGATCGAGTTCCAAAGTTCAGGTGAGGCGTATGAGAAGGCACGGTTGCAAATTTTCAGGGATGACTGATTCAGTGGGTGTGAACGTGTGGGTCGAGGAGGCTGAGGGGTTAATAGTGACCTAAGGTAGACAGGAAGTACGGTAGAAAAGCAGTAACCTCAGCTTCAGTAGCATCATCGCTTGGTTAATCTGGTTTTCGAAGTTTGCCTTTTACAACGTCCAAAGCATCCGTGCTGCCGCGTAATAGAATTGACACTCAACCTTTCTAGTTCAACCAGTTAGTTCACTTTGCCTTCTAACTGCTTGATTTGAAATTTCATTATATCCATTTAAATTTCAAAAGAAAATTTCCAACCAAAACAAAGAACAATACCGCGATCTTTTTCTTCCACGTGTTGAACGCCAAAGTTCGCTTCGATAAGTGTCCAATCCTTCAACTATGCGACCTATTTTATTCTTTACTCAAAATTGCACTAAACTCTATTTTTAAGTGTCTGGGGCACATGACCTGTTAAAGTTATTTCTCATTTATTGCAGAGTTTAGAATCATATAGTAGAATTTAACATTAATCAGAAAAGTCCATTGTCAACCATTTCTCAAAGAGCACATATTACTAAATAGTCATCTTTTATCAAAAACCATAAAAAGTCACTGACTAAGTCCAGACACTTAAAAATAGAGTTTAGTGCAATTTTGAGTAAAGAATAAAATAGGTCGCATAGTTGAAGGATTGGACACTTATCAAAGCGAACTTTGGCGTTCAACACGTCACTAACATTCCTAAGTTCTCAAGTAGTTCTTAGAGCAACAACTGTCAGTAAAAAGCAATATTTCTTTTAAAAAACGGCCGTCATGGCAATGATTCAAAACATTTTAATGGAAATTAAAGGAGGTTAATGTAATCAATCTAAGAACTAGTATTAGTATTATTATTATGACAAATTATATAGTGCAGTAAACATGGCAAAGGCCAAAGTCAAGAGCACTTTACACAGGACACCTATAAGAGATATAAAATAAGTGTGTTTTCAGGTTATTTGCAAACAGTTCGAAGGAGGTTACCTATGACACAAAATCCGGTAGCAAGTCCCATAGAACGGGATTCCCTCGTGAGACGAATCTGTTGCCGAATGATAGCAATGCCCATGAGCCATCAACCTTTTTACTCTAGAGACATTGTGGCAAAATTTAGAGAGATTATGTACCTAATTCTGCAGTTCATTAAAAGATAGGGAATTGGCCCTCCTCTGCATGCTCGACCTCTCTGCTGCGTTCGACACGGTCGATCACGACATCCTGGCGCGCCGCCTTGAGCTCTCCTACGGAATCAATGATCATGCCTTAGTATGGCTTCGTGATTACCTTATGGAGAGATCGCAGTCTGTCAGTTGGGAAGACTCCCTGTCCGCCTCGCATCCCATTCGCTATGGAGCACCTCAGGTATCCATCTTAGGTCCGCTACTTTTTGTCCTCTACGTGGCGGACGTTGGTCGAATCACAGACTCGTTCAGTCTCGCCTTCCATGCTTATGCAGACGATGGGCAGATTTACTCCTCCTGCCTACCCTCAGACTCTGAATGCTTGCAAACTCGCCTTAAGGACTGCATTCGAGAGATCAAGGAGTGGACGGGAGCCAATCATCTTGCATTAAACCCGGGCAAGATGGAGTTGCTCTGGCTTAGCATCCCAAGGAGACACCACCAGATAAACCGCACTCCATTCACATTCGGCTATGTCGATATTACCCCCTCCACTGAGGCATGTCTTCTCGTTGTACTCCTGGATGACACCTTATCGTTTGTCGGCCACTTGAATAATGTAATGCGAACGTGCTTCTACCAGCTCCGGAAGACCAGAGATTCGCTGATATATATTGACAGCTGCTGCAATACATCTTATTCGCAGCCTCATCCTCTCGCGAGCGGACTATTGCAACAGCATTCTCATGGGTCTACCTGACTGCCAGCTAGCCTGCCTGCAGTCAGTCCTTAATGCGTCTGCCCGTTTAATCTTCGGCGTAAGATGGCACGACCAAGTGACACCAGTGCTCAGGGACAGGCTCCATTAGCTCCGGATTCCGGAGCGCATCGTCTACAAACGATGCTGGCTGACCTTCCGAGCCCTACATAATCCAACCTGTCCGGAGTACCTATCAGCCCTGGTGCACCGGCCAACGATGAATGATCGACGTCTTCAACTGAGATCCAGCATGCAGTTCCTACTACATGTCCCCCCTCCGTCGAAGACCGCAAAATTTGGGGAGAGATCTGTGACATGAGGCAACCCTCTGTTATGGAATGCGCTCCCGGACTCGGTGACTGCGGTCACCTCCTTCGAGTCGTTCGCCATCAAACTTAAGATGCACCTCTTTAAAAGATCGTACGATTGCTCTATGTAAAGCACTCTTGACTTTGGCCCCAGCTATGTTACCATGCTATATAAATCGTCATATAGAAAAGAATAGAATAAGTCACTCTGGAATATAAGTCGCACCTGGAAATCCTTGTGTAAAAATGCAACTTAAAATCCAGGAAATACAGTATTATTATATTGTGCTAAAGTAGTTTTGAAGAAGTTTTGTTGTCTTCTTATGCATAAAACTTTCATCTTGGTTCAACGGTCTAAAATCACAAATATCTCTGTTAGAATACCATCCCTCAGCTTTAATACATTATAAATTCTCGTGAATTTCTTGAACACTCATGCATAGCAATCAAAATTTTCTCAGCACTTTCTCATAATATTTAATTCCTTACCGCCCTGTCATATGTGCATATTGTGACATATCATTACATGTGTTTTTATAATTGCATGCAGTGCTCTGCTAGGTATTTAATAGGGCTGGCACTGATTAAAATTTTCTTGTTCGATTAATCAAAATTTTTTAATAAATTAATCGATTAATTTCGATTAATTATAATAAACATACAGATCCAACTACTTTTAGGTGATATGTGGCATACACTATACTAGATTAGATGATAGCTGCAACAATCCATGACTTAACTCAGTGGTTCTCAGACCCCTTTGCCTCGTGGACCACTTTTGAAGATCAAAAATTTCTCGCAGACCACCTAAAAATTGAGAAAAATCATGATAAGCAAAAGAAAGGTCATCGCGTGTGATATTCGTCCCTCGCCAGTGCCCCGACAAACAAAAAAGGTCATCACCTTACTTAACTGTGCTTCTTGCTTTAAAAAATGTTGGATCCGGGCACCCAAGGGGGGTTTAACCAATAACCCCAAAACCCCCCCTTGGCTACACCATTGACACATGGAAAATATAGATGTCTAATTTTCATTAATGTTTTTTCTGAATTTGCCGCGGACCACTTGACCCCCTCTCGCGGACCACTTTTGGTCCACGAAACACGGGTTGAGAACCACTGACTTAACTTAACAATTAACGCAAACACGTTAAATTCAAACTGCAGCACTTAAGTAAGTTATCTTAATATTTTAAAAACTTTAAGTAAAAAAGTGTAATAAGGCATAATGAGTTAGTTTAGCTATAAAACTTAAACAGCTGACTGGCTGCCAGTCACTGTATACTAGGCAAGCACTCCAAGCAGACATCACTTTAGCCAGTCAAGAAGACAAACCAGAGCGTTTACATTTTCTGCAAGCAGGCATGATCTCATTTTATTGACGGCATACCCTGAAGAACTGAACAGTCTTTCGCACGGAACAGATGTTGCCGGTACACAAAGAATTGTCTGCACAAAACTGCTTAGGACAGGAAAACAATGGTTATTTGGTTTCCACCACGAGTTTCTGGAATGGAAGCTTCTTCTTGGTACCGTGTCAGCTCGGCCTGTGCACCATGTACTCAGGGCCGGATTAAGGTCTGAGTGGGCCTGGGGCTGAGAAGTAAAAAAGGCCGTGGCTTCCATAATTTGAAAATTGCCCCTTGTAAAATTTCCCCTTGTAAAATTTCCTGCCGCCTTCACTGAAAATCTTGAAAATCTCTGACAAGCAAATAAAAGGTCGCCGCTTGAAAATGATGGGCCTATTTTTAATGGTGGGCCTGGGGCTTCAGCCCCCGCCTTAATATGGCCCTGCGTGTACTGCATCTGATTTGTCAGCTGAGGACTGCAAATCAGAGTCGCTCATTAAATGAGTAAGTCTTTGTTTCTTTGGCACAAGTGCTTTTGTCTCATCATTGCTTTTGAAAGCTTTTTCTTATAGGCCTTTTGGACCTCGTGCTGGCTGTCTTTGATCATAGAAGGCTCTGAATACATTTGACAGTGCTGTCCACACTGCTTTGCATTTCTCTCTTCTTAGACAGGTATGTTTCTTGTAACGTAGATCTAAGGCCACAGCCACTTGCAATGTTGGCAATGCATCAATGCCTTCAATTCTTTTTGTGAGGTCGTCCAATGTTCAATGTTCAAGGGTTCATAGCATATATGAAGCATTGAACATATGTCACAATGGTCGTTCAATGTTCTATTCTCTGGCTAGCTTTGAATCATGCAATATAACCTGGATCGTCACCATTAACCATAAACAATAAACAGTCTACACAGAAAGGACTCTAACGAAGAACAGCAGAACATGTCTCATAGTGTTCACTCCCAATATATTCCATAGCATCTGCAAGTGAACATAAAATTGAAGCACATTTGGCCATTTTTTCCAATCTGATTCTGTCAATTTAGGTCCACTGTAGTTTTTTGGATGATTGATGGGATACTGCATTATGGCATCTTGGACTTCCAACACTCTGGCTAACATTGTGTAGGTACTGTTCCAACGAGTTGTTACATTCTGCTGCAATTTGTGGAAGATGACATCATCTTTTGGATGAAAAAACTGGAATTGCTGATCTTCAATTCAGCTGTGCTGGCTAAGCTATGCTTGAAATGTCCAACTAAGTGTCGACATTTCATTACAAGTGGTGATGAGTCAGCGGCCTTCAAACCTGCTAATATGCTAAGTTGAAGACAGTGTGCAATATATGGCATGTGACTGTAATCCGTTTGTCTGATAGCATACATACATACATACATAAAGTTCATTTACTAGGCGCAATTATTACAAGTGCGCCTCATTTGCCAATCCAAACAAATATGTTTTAAGTCGAGCGAGAAAAGCGTCACGGATAAAAATTCCATCTCTGAGAGGAGGCAGAAGCTGATTCCAGAGTGATGGACCAAGCACCCTGAACGCACGCTCTCCCATTCTGGTACGAATGCGTGGCACACATAATGTCCTGGTGATGTTGGAATGTGTGACCATAGTTCCAGTGAAAGCTTTATCAGAAAATAGTTTACAGTCTCGAATAAGATACTGCAGTGCTTCTTTTCTTAGACATTTATCAACTAGCGAAAGCAGCTTGAATGATATTCGCTTATGTACCGGCAACCAGTGGAGTTCTTGCAGCACAGGGGTGATATGTTGTCACCTTGAGGTGAGTGATGAGCCGTGCTGCGGCATTCTGTACTAGTTGGAGCCTATATAGTTGATTTCTAGCCGTACGTGCAAGCAGGCTATTGCAGTAATCCAGGCAAGATGCTATGAATGCAAGGAACAAGACTTGCACTGATTCCTGCGACAGAGACGACCACTACCCGTAATTGTCGAAGCTGTTAGAAACATCCAGACACTATTTTACTAATGTGATTCGCCATCGTAAGAATTTCGTCAAGAATAACTCCAAGATCTTTAACTTGCTCCGATCTTTCAATAACATTATTCCAAAGGTTAAGTGCTACTGGGTCTGCCTTGGCCATTTGTTTACAATTACCAAGAATGATGAATTCTGTTTTTCCCTGATTAACTTCTTAACTGGGTTCGCCGTATAAATACGGCACTCGCCAAACATTCATCAAGTGGGTTCGCCGTATATATACGGTGCTCAACTTCAGCGTCTGTTCCTCAAATGGGTTCGCCGTTTATAAACATCGCAATGTAATAATTCGATTTAGTTATTATCCATTCACTAGATGGTAGCTCTTTTTAGCTATTGTGCCCGCTATAAGCAAGGAATATAGGTTTTATTCCACCGAGAGCCGGGTTTTGGCTTTGCGAAAGTCATTTATTGGGTTTGAAATATGATAACTACTCCAAATGAGATCCGATCTTCAAAATTTTTTTATCCTGTTCCAATGACATCCCCTACAACTTTGCCGCTCATCCAATTGAGGTCACCACTGAAAAATTTTTGCTATTGAGCTTCGAACTAAATATTTTTGAGGGTCCTATCTTAAGCTGTACAGTAGAGCGGACCCTACTCCGAAAAAATTTTTTGGCAAAGATGGATAGAAAGAACAATAAAAATTCTAAACAATGGTTCAAACTCATTTTTTAAACTTCTATATAGCCTGAAATGTTTGGTTTATCAGATTGCAAAATTTTCGCAGAATTTTCATTTCTCTGAGCAATGAGTCCTCGGGTTTGAAATATGATAACTCCCCCAATTTGGGTCCGATCTTCCAAATTTTTTATCTATTCTGTTACAATTACACCCCCTACAACTCTGCCGCTCACCCAAGTGGGGTCACCACCGAAAAAATTTGCTATTGAGCTTTGAAAAAAATTTTGGGAGGGGTCCTATTTTAGGCTGTAGAGTGGACCCTACCACAAAAATTTTTTGGCACGGATGGATAGAAAGAACAATAAAATGCTAAACAATGATGCAAACCTCATTTTTAGCTTCCATGTAGCCTGAAATATAGTAAATTTAAAAAGTTCATGTTCACAGTTCATATGCATGCTTTTTCCGAAATTAATTACCCAGAATGGTGACGTCTTGTAAAATTTAATTCCCCTGTTAAGAGGTTAAGCTTTAGCCGGCTGCTTCGCAACCAAGAATCAATATTCTCAATACAGCTCTCCAGTATGTGTAGCAAGCACCTCTGGCAGGTCGGTAGGACAACTGCGATAAAGCTGAGTATCATCAGCATAGAAATGGAACCAAAGGTGATATCTGCAACCATGTTTCTTGTACTGTCCGTTATGATACAGCATATTTTATCATTTTTTTATGGGTGATGTTCCTAGTTACTAGTGATCGACCGATACAGGCATCAGCGCATCGGTATCAGGCCGATTCAGATACATCGGCATGTATCTGCATCGGTCAGATACAGGCCGACACATCAGTTCCGATACAACTCATAAATGACATAAGTTATTTCTCGTGAGACGACGCCATCGATTTGCCGGCATGTAGGCCACATTAAATGTTTGCTTGATGAAAATATTTGCGGTTCCGAGTAGAAACAAACCGGGTACCACTTGTCCCATATGAGCAATTGTTTCAATTTGTCCGAAACAGCCTTGAACTACTTAAAATCAGAGGGAGAGGGAGACGGAGAGAGACAATTTGTATAGAGACGGAGATGATGAAAAACCATTACTTGGAACCGCCTTAATGACTATTGACACTTTAAATAGTAAACTTTAGTCTATTGTTGGTACAATGCCAGATCAGAGACAAGAGCAAATTGTCTATTGAAAGATGTAGAGAGATGGAGACATAGAGAGACAATTTGCAGAGAGAGGGAGAGGGGGACAACGACTTGGAGCAGCGTTAATTAATTACTCGATTGACCGCTGCTTAGCCAATTGTGCTATGCAAGGGCAGTGTCTGCTGTCAGAGGTAGAGGAACAGGAGGAGAGATGGAGAGGAGAGGAAGACGGAGATGACGACTTTAAGCCACGATGTGGGTGGTCTTAACGACTTTAATGCTGGCTTCTAGCTCAGTTAAACAAAGTCAGGTGTAACTCTGCAACTATTGGCAATTATTTGCATCCAAGTATATGTCTCGGAGACTAATATTGGCAGAGGCGAATGTCCAAGGCGATTTCCGGTTGATACCTAATAAATAGCCTACATAACAATTAAAAAACCGCTCACGTAAAAGACTGATATATTCACAGACATTAGATTTGAACACAATTACTTTCTCACAGTCAAACAAAAGGTCACAAGTGTTGTTCCCACGGTTATTAAATATTTGGCCGGCGACTTGGAGGAGGGGCGGGGATGTGCAGAATTCTCAAGCATAGCGGCCTATTAAAATAGAAGTATCCAACGGTCACCAGAACATAGGCCTCAATATTAAAGAGAGTTCTATAAATTTTGCACAGGGAGGTGATGGTGGCAGTTATTTTGCACGTATGCATAGGGGGTTCCAAAAATGAACGGTGTGCAACAAGAGGTAGGTGAAAATATGCCTTTTTTGTGTACATACTATGGTTGGCCCTAGAGTATCTGTATCGGTATCTGACCGATACAGCTTTTCTAATGTATCTGAAAGTATCTGTATCGGCATATCGTCCTAAAACCCGTATCGGTCAACCACTACTAGTTACAGCAAACTCTTCATAGAAACCGGAAATGTTTTCAGAGGTGTGTCATTCATCAACAAGTAAGCATTCTAAAGTTACTAATGTTAGTTTCCAGTCGGAATCAATCCAGTTATACCACAGTATGATTCATTGTTGTTTAAGGTTCAAAAGTCAACAGCGAGAGCAAAACCGTGAATACTTCCGATAGCTTTCTTGTGCTCTGTGAGCTTCTCATTATACATCTGACCAATAACAGCATCGATTGTTCGGATACTGGGTAAATTGTTCTGGTAAGTCTGGTTTAGAAGAGCTATACAAAGTACTGTTTATAGTCCTTCATCTTCCACAATTGCCGTCGGACGACCTGAACTGGCAATCCACATAGCAATATCAGCTTTCAAGTCCACAAAAACTTTATCACTTACAGGCTTGTTTGACTGACACGACAATAAATTGGTTATTGATTGCACTTGAGAACTCTTCTGCTGATCACCATCTACAACTTGTTGTTTCAGAGGATGTTTGTGCTGTAGGTGGTATGTCAGCGATGTATTTGAACACCAGAAAGCAAACTGTTTTTCACAGTGAACACAGTAAACTTTACCACCATCATCTACATTTCCTTCAGCAGTTAGCTTACAAATAAAATGTTTGCTCAACTTTCCACTTAAATGCTCTACTGTAAATCACTCTCATCACTCACTATTTCTGATTACAGTCTAAACCGTAGATTTTATTTTAATTAAAATCTATGCTCTTAATGTCTAACGATAGAATAATAATACTGAGAAAAAGTATGTATGTAAGATACTAATTAAAATTAATCTAAAAATTATCAATTAAATTAATTTTAATCGATTAAAAATTTTAACGATGAATCAATTAATTAATTGTTAAATTCCGTAGCCCTAGTATTTATTATTGGGTTCACCGACTAAACCACGCAAAACAAAATAGTGGCGACAAAATCGCGCTGACAAAATAGCATCGATCTAAGAACCAATAGAGAACTCAACTTTAACTTTAACAGGTTTTTTCAAGTAATATTACATCAAAGCGTATTTAACTGTTAAAAATGTCCTTTCACAATATTCAGTAACGTAAAAGCAAATACTAAATGTCAATGCTAATGTAATTTAGAAAACAGTCCTTTCATAGTATTGAACCAGTTAATAAACTTAGTAAAGAATGTACCGTTTATTTCATATGTGTTCTGTCATGTGCTTTGTCTCATTAAATCAAAATCTAGTAGCACATGCTAATACATTCGACATGCCAACATGTTTGAAAAAGGGTACTAAATATCTTTGACATCTCATAGCCGAGCATTATCTTTATTTATTATTGCCGATTTCTGCATATCACACGATTACGTCGGCGCTATTATGTCGGGATTTGTGGAGTTTTTTTGTGGGTGCTATTTTGTTGGCGCTATTTTGTCTTGCGCTATTTTGACTGGACACAGTGGACACCTTATTATTGCTTTGTTTGCTAGGCAGCTACACATCACAGCAGCTTCATTATCAATTACCACCTAAATGTCAAAGCATAGTTAAACTCTACAGAATATTTCAACATTCACTTTCATATAAGCAGACACAGAACTTCCCAATAACTACAATTTTTAACATCAGGAAATCTGGAAATTCAACTCAGGTACACAGCTCATTTTAGCACAGAAGTTAGGGAATGACCGGATGGGTATTTCCCACTGAATATCTAACCTGGATACTTTGGGTCAACATTTGCCGGATCCAGAGCAAATATTACTGCACAGGATTAAAATTACCATAACTTACACTAAAGTTACCAGTTACCAGTAGTCACTGAATACTCACTACTCAGTTACTGTATGCAGCTGCAACTAATTCTTTGTGTGACGCAGTTCTGGTTAAATTTAAATTTTGTGGGTGTGTTAGTTAACTTCAATTAAGTTGTTTTCATTAAAGCATGAAATGTGACAATAACATTCGAATAAGTATTTGGTGAATCCAGGTATTGCCAATTGCCACGCTATTGGCCGAAGCGAATATCCGGAGAAGTTTCCGGTAATTCCCTAACAGAAATGACATTCTATTGAGTGAACTAGCAATGCAGACTTTAAAACCTGTACTTCTAATAAAATTCAAGAAATTTTTGGAATAAATACAGAATATATATGCTGAAATTAATGCCATGGCTATGTAAAAAGTCAATTGTTGACTTGATTTCTTAGAACTAATTGCAACCAGCAATCAAACAGATATTTAAATTCAGGACCTTCTATTCTCTACATTGCAGGAAACATCTACTGCATATACTTGCATATAAGTCGAAAAATTTATGGCTTAAAATTCACTTTAAAACACTGAGTCGACTTATCTGCAAGCAAACACAATTTTCTAGAGACCAGTGGTGTTTGCAGAAAATCTTGTGTATCCCATGCACCTGTCAGGTTACTAACACAGGACCACCTATTCATATGTTGTGGACTATCTATATATGTTATGACGATGCTGTTTCTATCTTAGTTAATTTAATCTTAGTTCAGAGAGCTCTGACTAACACCCAGGTCTGCTTGTGCATGGCTTGCGAACCCATCTCAACCACAGCCAAAACAAGGTGTATACAATATTTTGGGCATCTGGCAAGGACTGCTTCCACAAAGGATCATACAGAGTGATTAAGGCATGTCCACTCTCTCTGGTTGGATGCAGCCACACAGCCAATCATCAAGCACTTGGATTCAGGTTGTGGACAAAGATCTCCAACCACCAAGCTTTGACCTGCAAACGTCTTGGAGACATCAGATTGAGAAAAGAATGGCGACCTAATTTCAATGTAGTTTGGGCATAATTATGAAATTCAAAAATCTGTAAGCTCATAAATTTTTATTGTCAACTTACAAGCCGATCATAGCAAATTTCTTAATTTTGGGCCTAAACAGGGGGTTGGCTTATCTGTGAGCTCAACTTATTGACAGGTATATATATATATATATATATATATATATATATATATATATATATATATATCATAAACTTAGTCAAAGAAAAGTTTCAGCATTTTATAGCAATAGCATTCATTCTATGAGGAATGCATTCAGTTACACAGGAAGGTAAAGAGGCTTTGATTCAATTGACAGAAGGACAATGAATGCTTAAATGCTTCAATGCTCACAGTGAAATCTTCTTCCACTAAAGTTGTTTTTCTAGAACCAGGCAATGAAATCTAAAACACATAATGCAAACATTAAACGATAAATATAAAACAAATTAAACAACAATTAAACAAAAATTACAAAAATACTAATCGTGTTTAACCATCTTTAAAGTTAAATTGATTATAAACTAAGGCATTGATATCTTAACAAGAAATCTGAGCCATTGAAATAATTTTGGCAGGTAGACAGCTCATCCTGTGCACTACAAAGTCCACAAAGTAATAGAAAGACAAAATCCATTTGAAGACCACCAGTCTTACTTCTAAAATCTGATCTGTTAAGACCAGAAAGGTTGAAGAAGGTGATACTGTTCAAAAGGTAGACTGACAAAAGGAAGGGTTGCCATCAGAAAAATGAAAAACATTTGGAAAGACAATAATATCAGCCTGAGAACAAAGAAGAGAATAATCAAGTGTCGCATGGAGTACAGCATCATATGGATGTGAAAGTTGGACTCTGAAAAGAAAAATACAGAGAAGAATAGAAGCTTTTGAAATGTACTCATTACGTACCATGCAAGGCATAAGTTGGAGATAGGAAAACCAATGAAGAGGTTTTGAAAATGTCAGGCACGGAAAGACGGTTCCTCAACATGTGCAGAAGAAGGAAGCTGCAATACTTCAGGCACGTACAGCGGAACAGCGATGCTAGGTCAACAGTGGAGAGGACAATCCAACAAGGAATGATGCTGGGAACTAGACGAAGAGGGCGACCAGAGAGAAGATGGGCGGATGACGTGGAAGAGTGGACAGGATTGCAGATGTCAGCAGCAGTCAAGAAGGCAGAGGATCGACATGGAGAAAAGAAATTCATGCTGTCACCTTAACTTCAGATCATGAAGGAACAAGATGATGATGATGACGATGATGATGATGATGATGATGATGTTAAACCACCAGAGTGATGCTATGCATCACCTAAGGCACCACTTGATAACAGGTCTAACTTAATTTAAGTAAATTCATATCTCTTGATTATATATATATACAGGGTGTAAAAGTGAAAAGGGCACCTCTTTATGATATTTAATATCTTGGCTGCTTGTACAGCGATTTCAATGAAATTTATAGGCCATATGCCTGGGAATGTTTTTGATGCAAGTATATACGGTATTTCAAGTTACCGGAAGTTGATGACATCATTACTTATTTAATTAACAAATTAATATGTGTCAATTGAGTTACTATTAAATGCTGCAGCTGCAAATTAACATAGCTGTATCATTCAAGCACACTTTAATTTGTTAACTAAATAAGTAGTGACATCAACTTCCGGTAACTTGAAATGCATAGTGAGTTCATTTCTGAATGTAACTACCAAGTTTCATAGCTGTATCAATTATCACAGTGCAAACTCCAGTTGACATCTTCATTAAACCAGACAATTTTTGGTGCTTTCCACCAATAGTATCTCCGACAACTGCTTCGTGCACCTTACACCTTGCTCCTTCAAATAATCAATGAAGAACTGTGTGTGAGCTTGTCCACAAGCGAGCCTCGAATAAGCTTGATCTGTGATTGCAGGCAAGCTCATGACCCTTCCCACTAGATTTCTATCTTCATAATCAGCTTCATATTTATGCATGCATTGCTGTGACGATCATAGCATACTGCGATTCTTACATTACAAATCTCAGAATCAGCAGGTTCATGACATGCTAAAACTGAAGCAGCAGTGGTGTTTGTGATCGTACTTTCAAATGTTTTCACTCTGGGGGGTGGATAAGTATCGCGCCTATGAAATTTTTCCAGGGTTCTGTGAACTCGCGAACTTATGACAACACTTTTTGGTACTTTCCCGTTATCCGGACCCCACTGAAGAAATGCTTAGTGGGACGGAAAATTTTGAAATTTTTAATTGGCGCTGACCCTTTTGTCAAAAAGCAGTATCGTGGCATTAGTGTATGATGAACATCTTCGATTTTCGATGAGATTTTCGGATGATTTTCGAAGATTTTCGGATGAGAATGATTAAACAGCTGTGAAGCGGATGAGAATAATTAAACAGCTGTGAACCTAATTTGCATATGTTATGACGACAGAAGCAGTCAACAGCATTCGGATTGGTCGTTTCTACCGTATATACTCGAGATAAAGTCGATCCGAGTATAAGTTGACCCCTAGATTTTGGGTATTTGAAGGTGTCTAAAGTCATTGACCCGGAAATAAGTCGAAGTGACGTCATCGCGGCGAACCCTCTTGAGGTGATAGTGAGAGTCGGAACAATGGCGGACGCGAAGTGGGCATGTGGCGGCAGCGGCGCCATTGTTTTGATTGAAAAACTGCGTTTTAGCTTTGAACTATCGAAAAACTGAATGATTTTCACATTCCCAGATTGATTCCTGACGATTAAGAAAATTTTAAACCTGCTATTCGCTCATTCTTGACAATATAAAAATCTTAATTACCGGTAATCTTGAATTTTTTTATATTTATGTAGCGCCAATATTTAATTAATATTTGTGTGGTGCCTATAAATTACCAATCTTAAAAGCGCTGATGTGAACTTTTATTTAGATGCCGTAGCGTATGTTGAAAATAATTACGCAAAGAGTTAGCTAAATTAATTATTTTCGACATGCTATGTATGGAAACTTTACCCAACAGTTAGTGCCTCGAGTATAAGTCGACGTCAGGATATATAACCTGTGAATTGGCCTTAAATTTCTCGACTTTATCACGAATATATACGGTAGGTCACCTATAAATTGTCGCCTATCAGCAGTCAATTGATGCCGAGGATCTGTACCACGTGACGAGGAGTTATGAAAACCGATTAACTAGAGAAGAAGGAAGAAAAGGTCGATCGGCAGAATTTGTGTGCATTAGATTTAATTAATTGTCTTTTAAGAAGTGTTAATTCCAATAGTTTTGCTTAGTGAACTTTTAATTAGAGTTTTGTGACGATGTTGATGTTGATGCTGTGTTACAGGACATTTTAATTTTCTTAATTAATTGATGTTTTATTAGCATTGTGACTTTTGTAGTAGATTAGCGTCTGTAGTAACTGTCGCTAGCCTAGACATTAGTAGTGAACTTAATTTAGAAGAGAAAGACTGTCAGACTTTTGATTCGATGACAGCTATTGTTGATGTTGAATATATTGTTCAGAGTATTAAAAGATATATTTTTGGTAAAGTTGGTTGTATTATAATAATGTGTGACTATTCCGGTGACGATGATCCCTGGCACAACAAGATAAAATGGCGTCAGTACGTTAAATTTAATGCGATGAATCCCGATGATCACTTCCACTGGAAGCGGTGTGGTGAAGGATTTGTGGCCACCAATTATTATTATTATTATTTCTAGACAATTTCTCCAGCGCAGTAAACAAGGCTAAGGCCTACGACAAAAGCGCTTTGACATAATTCTATCAATAAAATCCGATATTAAATAAGTGTGTTTTTAAGTTCCTAAGAAAGGATTCCGCAGAGACAGCTTCCGACACAACGTCAGGTAACGAATTCCAAAGTAACGGATTCCCTTTGGAGAATGACCTTTCTCCAAACTTGGAGGTCTTTGACGCAGGAGGGACAAGCAGCAGGACTCGACGACTCGACCGAAGCTTCATTCTCGACTCATTTGACGTCGTTCGCTGCACCAGCGCACTCAGATATTCTGGGCAGTGTGGATCATAAAGGGCTCGGAAAGTGAGCCAACAACGCTTGAAAACAATACGCTGTTGAACGCGTAACCAATATCTCAAATGTAACTTTATTATACGCATGACTGTTTTCTAAGCATTTCTCAGCGCATTTCTTAATATCTCTTCTGTTTTCTAAGCAATTCTAAGCATTTCTTCAGTGGGGTCCGGATAACGGGAAAGTATCCACTTTTTAAATCTTACATTAAACAAGTCCGACTGTAGAAGCAAGCGGTCTAGAGAATTGTTACCAAAGCAGAGTTGAATCCATAATCAAGTTTCGCTTCCGCCGCTGATGATGGCTTAACAGACAGGCGATGGCTGGACGACGGCGCTGTTTCAACTGGTGCTGGCGATGAGCTTGTTAATGACGAAGCGGCAGTGGCCGTTGACTTTGATGTCTTATTCTGATTATTTCCCATTTGCAGCGGCGAACGACCGCCTAGTACAACTCAACGGACTCGTCTCTAGAATGCGCCTTTCAGACGCCGAAATTAAAGGCAAAACAGGCGACAGAGGCAAACTAGTAGCTGCTCCAAATCTGCGAACGATCGCCACAAGTGCTTCGAATACAACAAAAAACTGCGATCGCGAAATTTCAATGTTTATTTTTGCGATCGCCGCTAGAAAACATAGATTTTAATTATACTCTTATATAGAGCCATGAATTGAGTGAATCGTGTATGATTGGGAGAGGAGTAAGGCAGGGATGTCCGCTGTCACCGCTGCTGTTTAACCATGGAGTTATTATTAGAGGAGACGGCATTACGTCATTTCTAACCAGGCTGCGTGAAGCCAATAGCGCGTAGACTAAAAATAGCACCTCCATTGTTAGCTGCCATTGTGATTGAATCGCACGAATAAGTAAGTAAGTAAGTAAAATCTCGTGGATTTCTATAGCGCCTTGGAAAGCAGCACAACAGTAGCTGCTTATTCTCAGGCGCTCAGCCTCTCTTAAAATAGCCATAGGAAAGGTGTGGGATCAGCCAGGCAATGGTCAATATCCGAAGGGCAGTGAGGCTAGGTTGTTACAGCTATGGCGGAAATGATTTCAGAAACAGGAAGGATTTAAGCTTAGACCTGAAGACTTGAGGAGATAGTGCGGGAATTATAGGAAATGAGGAATCAGATTTTATTGTTTTAAAGTGTCCAAGTGTGCGAAGGGAAGCTGGGATCGAGTTCCAGAGTTCAGGTGCAGCATATGAGAAGGCACGGTTGCAAATTTTCAGGGATGACTGATTTAGCGGGCGTGACAGAGTGAGATGAGATGATGAACGTGTGGGTCGAGGAGGCTGAGGGGTTAATAGTGATCTAAGGTAGACAGGTTTTGATGACTGAAGTGAGCTATGTGTAAGTGTTATTATCTTATATTGGATACGTTCTGTTATTTTAAGCCAATGTAATGATTTTAGTATGGGTGAAATATGGGAGAATTTAGGTGACTTAGTAACAGCACGAGCAAGTGCATTTTGTATTGATTGCAATTTGTTGATGGAGGCTTTGGGAAGGTTATAGTAGAGGGAGTTACAGTAATCTAATTTGGAGTGGACTATAGAGGTGGCGATTGTGGACGCAGTCTTAATATCAAGACAAGGACGTAGGCGACGAAGGTCACGAATATGAATAAAGCAGGCTTTTGAAAGTTGGGAGATTTGTGATTCGAAGTTTAGAAAAGAGTCAAATTTGAATCCGAGATTTCTAGCAGTTGGAACAGGGATTATTGTGGTGTCAGGAGCCAAAACTAGTTTAGGATTGTCAATTTTTTTGAGTTGTTGGGGTAGTCCGATTAAAAGAAACTCTGTCTTAGATGGGTTGAGAGCGAGGAGATTAGATGACATCCATGCAGAGATTGACGAGAATGCAGATTCAAGCTCAATAATAGAAGCATTGAATGAAAGAGGTGAGAAGGAAAGGAATAGCTGAGTGTCATCGGCATAGAGTTGGTGGTTTAATTTGAGGGAATTAATTAGAGATGAAAGTGGTGTGGTGTAAAGGCTGAACAGTACAGGCCCGAGAACAGATCCTTGAGGCACTCCATAATCTATAATATGAGAAAGAGAAATTTGGCCAAGACAGGACACTTGAAAAGACCGAGATTTGAGATAAGATGCAAACCAGTTGTGAGCTTTTTCAGATATGCCAAACCAGAGAGAGAGTCGCTCGAGCAGAATTTTGTGATCTATGGTATCAAATGCTGCAGAGAGATCAAGGAGACAAAGGCCAGTAACTTGGCGAAGACCAATTGCAGTTAAGAGTCTGTCATAAATGTAGGCGAGGACAGTTTCAGTTGAGTGATGTTTAGTGTAGGCAGATTGATGAGCATTATATAGTGAGTTACTTGAAAGATGTTCATTCAGTCTGGAAAGCACAATTTTTTCAGTAAGTTTTGATAGAAGAGAAAGATTTGAGATGGGGCGATAGTTATTGAGATCTTCTCTGTCAAGACCAGGCTTTTTAGGAGAGGAGTGACAAAAGAGTTTTTGAATGCGGATGGGAAAGTGCCTGAGATAAGAGAGAGGTTGATGATTCTAGTTATAATAGGCGTAAGCACGGTGGCACACTGTTTGAGTAAAGAGGTAGGTATGGGATCTAGATCACATTGTTTGTTTGGCAAGGATAGTAGAAGTTTGGATACCTCTTCTTCAGTTGTAGGAGTGAAGCTGGATAAATTGCATGGAGGTTGTGGGGAGGAGGATAATGAGGAGAGGTGGTTTGAGTAATAGTGAAAGACTTGAGGACACTGCGAATCTTGGAGATTTTTACAGAGAAGAACTTAGCAAAAGATTCAGCAAGTTCTGACAGGGAAATGGATTGAGGGGAGAGGTTTTGAGTCTTTGCGATGGAAAAGATCATTTACAGTTTTCCAGAGCTTACGTGGATTTGAGCTATTTGTTGAAATGATGTTAGAATAGTACTTCTTTTGGCAGATGTAAGGAGATTATGATAGCGGTTGGTGGTGGAACGAAGATTTAAAAGGTCAGATGGAGAATGTGTTTTATGGTAGGTTCGCTCAAGACGTCTGCGAAATGACTTGAAAGCATGAATGAAAGAGTTATACCAGGGTTTGCTGTTATGAGACGAAAAGGTCTAGTGATGATAGGAGCATGTTTATTGAGAAGACCAGAAAGCACAGAATTGTATTTATCGATCAGTGATGACAGGGTAGTAGGGGTGTTAGTAATTAGGTCAGATGACTTAATGTTATCACAGAACAAGGCAATGTCAATTTTGTTGAGACGGCGGAATGAGTAGGTGCCACGAGGTGGAGGAGTTGGTGAGCAGATACTTAAAATGGTGAAGATGGGAAAATGATCAGATGGAGAGACTTGACTAATTGCTGAGATTGGAGATAATGATGAAGAAGATGACGTGATAAGTAGATCTAAAGTGTGTCCAAAAGTGTGAGTTGGAAGAGATATGTGTTGCGTGAGGTTTGTCTGTGTGAGCAGCTGCATGAATTGGGTAGAGTTAGGATCATCACTCTTGTCCACGTGTAAATTAAAGTCGCCAGTAATTAAGAATTCGTGTGGAGTTGTAGCTGCAGAGCCCAAAAAAGAGGTAAATTCATCAAGGAATGTCACAAATGAGGCTGAGTATTTTGATGATAATGGGGTTCTGCAATGAATACAGAAGTATTAAGTCAGAGTTATATCCTTCCCTTTTAATTTTGTTTATAAATAATAACTTTGTTATTGGGACCTGTCATTCATCTTGGGGAGGAGGAAGCTTTTGACACAATTATTGGGGGTGGGGTAACTGAAAGTGGACAGTTGATGACAAAGGGGAGGGGCAGTGTTATTTCTAGGATTTTGAAGGGGGTCGGGAAAATCGAAGGGGGGCAGAGGTTGTCGGAATTTTAAAGTCTCTCTCCGGAAAAAGGCTGACAAAAAAGGTCATCCGAGAATAAAAGTTTGGGGAGGGGTGTCCTCCATTGGTGGGGGTGTTCAGAGCTAATAAGTATCCATTTTGCATTCTCACATTACCAAATTTTTTTGGGGCGGTGTCGACCTCAAATGGGGGGTGTTGGTGTTGGGGTGTTAGGAGGGTGTAAAAATATCCCTGGGAGGGGGTCAAAAATTGCCCAAAAATTGTTGACATAATTAATGGACAACCCCCATGCCTTATTGAAAAAACGATTGATGTCATCCAATAGACTGTCCACTTGCTATTTTTCAAACACAAATGTCGAACAGTAGCATCTTAATCAGTGGCGGCTCCACAGGGGGCCCCGAGGGGCGTGCCCCTATTGAGTGCCTGGCCCCCAGTGGCTCCCTGTTGGGAACCTCTACTTAATACTACATACCTAACAACAAACGGTAAGCACCCATGATTAGAAGCTGCCACCCCAACGGTCCCCACTTGCCAAATCCTGGAGCCCCCACTGGGCCAGGGGGTCCGTGCCCCTTTTGAGTGCCTGCCCTCCCAGTGCTTCCCTGTTGGAACCCTATACTTAATACTACATACCTAACAAAAATTGGTAGGCCCTTCATGATTAGAAGTTGCCACCACAACGGCCCCCCACTTGCCAAATCCTGGATCCGCCACTGGGGCCAGGGGGTCCGTGCCCATTTTGAGTGCCTGCCTCCCCCAGTGCTTCCCTGTTGGGACCATAAACTTAATACTACATACCTAACAAAAATAGGTAGGCCCTTCATGATTAGAAGTTGCCACCCCAACGCCCCCCCACTTGCCAAGTTTTGGATGCGCTACTGGGCCCATGGGGATCCGTGCCCCCTATTGAGTGCCTGGCTTCCCTGTTGGGACCCTATACTTAATACTACATACCTAACAACAAGCGGTAGGACCGTCTGATTAGAAGTTGCCACCACAACGCCCCCCCCCCCCCAACCCACCCCTCCACTTGCCAAATCCTGGAGCCTCCACTGATCTGAATCTCCATTTTCATTACATACTAATAAAAAGGTCTTAGATCATTGATAAAACATATCCTCAGCTGTTCCCCATGGCTCAGCTGATGATTTTTTGAGTCTACCAATGTGGCTGCCATTTGGGAATTTCCCAAATAGTTGGCTTCAGCCAAAAGACATAATGCCGTCTCCTCTAATAATAACTCCATGTGTTTAACATATACATCGAAGAATTAGTACAAGAGTGTAGTGACCGACTTCAGGAGTCTGCCAGCTAGGGGTGGGTCGATTAATCGAAATCGAAATCGAAATCGCGATTTTTGAAAAAATCGTAATCGTAATCGACACGATTATTAAATAAATCGAAATAATCGATAATCGTCGAAAAAATAATCGAAATCGCGATTATTTTTCGATTATTCCCGTAAGTGATATTATACAATATTTCCGATTCAAAGAAAGATCAATTTACCGTTGATTATAAGATTTTCATTGAAAATGGATTCAACAGCGTCTAAAGACAGGTACCATTAGAGGTGGGTCGATTAATCGAAATCGTAATCGAAATCGCGATTTTTGGAAAAACCGAAATCGAAATCGACACGATTATTAAGTACATGGTGTCCGGGGAGTCAATGTCCCTATTGTGAATGACTGACTCCAGTAGTCCCTGTTGGGACCTATGCTTAACTACAAGCAAAAAATGGTTGACCCCATACTTAGAAGTTGCCATCCTTACGCGGTAACGCCCCCCCACTTGTCAAATCTTGGGCCGCCACTGAGGAGAGGTGGTTTGATTAGTCATAGTCAATGAACGGTTGTTACGAATCTTTAATCTTTTCCAGAGAAGAGATTGTCGAACTATTCAGTGAGCTGTGACACGGAGATGGGTTGAGGGAGCGGCTTTGCATTATTTGCGGTAGAATAAGTATTGTTTATATGTATAAAGTATGCATGTGTAGTTTTGCAGAGTTTTGTGGATTGGAGCTGTTTGAGAGAGAATACATTATAGTAGTCTAGGCGTGGCATGACCAGACACCATTAATATCTTTGACTGACGTGTGGTTATTTGACCATTGCATGCCTTAAGCCTTATATATTGTGTGATGGAGTGCTATATGGAAGCATAGATAGCAAATAATTGGAATGTTGGTAGGTTTGTATGTGAAGTTTACTATGTTTGCTTCTATGTTTATGTGAGCAAATAGGAATTCACGTTATAGAAGGCGTGATGTGACGACGAGCGTCATTGGTCGCAAGAGCCGTTGCTGAAGGCAGTTACGTTTTGAAAGTGCGTCTTTTTGGAAGAAGAGAGTTCGACGGTGGCCGAAGAAGAAGGCGGACGTTCGTTCGCAGCGATTCGTTCCTGTTCTTCGTTGTTTTAGTTTAAATTGCTATTGTTTAAATCTGAACCGAGATTTCAGTTCGCTAAATATTCGTGAATTCGGATATCGAATTGGTTTTCGTGCAAAGGGCACATTTGTTTCATTTTCATTGATTTTGTGTGGAAGCTGTTATCAGCTGTTATTTACATTAGTAACTAGTTGCTAAGATAGTTGCTGTCACTGGACGTTTTGAAACATTGATTAGAGTTATATAGCACTGCCTATTGATAGCCGCTATGGCGGAAGAGTTGAATATTTAATTAAGATTAAAGTGATATTTTATAATAAGAAGAGTTTTGTCCGTTAAAATGTGCGAGTTAGTGCCACAGTAGTTTCCCCTAGACAAGTAAGTAAGTAAACGAGTCCTATTTAGGTGGCAGCTCGTCACATGTGGGTAGGCTCAGGTCCGGTAGAGTTGAATCTAGTTGTAAGTTGTCGTCGCACAAGGATAAGCGGGCGACGCTGCTCCACTCCGTGTAGTAAGAAAAAGCAGAATTTTAGGCTCTTTTATTTAATTAATTGAGGAGGCCTAGTGAATTTTAAGAGTGAAATAGGGTTTGAGTTTTGTCTCCCGTTCATTGTAAGTAGTATCAGTAGTTTAAATTGATTATTACTGCTTTTGTGTTGAATATTGCTGTGTGTTTTGATTAGTTGTTTTGCATTGAATTTGTATATTCTGCATAACTTTAAGTATGGAAAACCCAGCACTCCCTGATGCATGGTCGGTTGAAGACATTTTATCTATGAATGTAGAAGACTTAAGGGAAAATTTGCTTTCAAAAGGGGTCGAAATGAGGGGTAACAAGGACCAATTGAGGGCAAAGCTGATTAAATTATGTGTGACAGGATTGGGTGAAGACAGACAGACAGATATTGAGAGTGTTGGCAGTAGGACTTCTCAAAATCCCAACCATACTCCAATAGAATCTGAGGCCATTGTCCTTAAGAAATTAGAGTTAGAGATGCGTAAGTTAGAACTTGATGCTCAAACTCAAAAAGCTCAACTTGATGCCCAGACCCAAACTCAAAAAGCTCAACTTGATGCCCAGCTTCAGCAAGCTCAACTTGATGCTCAGACCAAAACTCAAATTCAACAAGCTCAAATTCAACAAGCTCAAATTCAGTCCAATGAGAAGATTGAGTTGCATAAGTTGACCTTGCAAAGTGAGTCAGTAAGTAGTGATAGGACTAGTGCAGGTAGTTCTGATAAAGCTAGTGAAAATGCTAGGAAAGCACTCCCTAGGTTTAATGAGAGTACAGATATTGACTCCTACTTGACTCTGTTCGAACGAACAATGCTGAACTTCCAGATTGAGAAAAATAAATGGCCTGCTATGCTTCAAACTCAGATAAGTGGTAAGATCTTAAAAGTCTTTGTAGAACTGACTGCTGAGCAGGTCCAAGACTATGACTTTATCAAAGAAGCCATCCTAAATATGTTTCAATTAGTTCCCGAAGCATATAGATTAAAGTTCAGGCAGCTCAACAAGGACCAATCTGAAACGTATACACATTTTGCAACTAGGTTAAATTGGCCTTTTCAGAGATTTTTGCTTGGTCATAAGGCTCAAGATGACCCAGAAAAATCAAAGAATTGTTTAAAATGGAACAATTTTTGAACAAAGTAAATGATAATGTTCTGAAAACTTGGCTTATGGACAAACAAGCCAATTCACTTGTTGAATTAGCTAGATTTGCTGATCAGTTTGTTGCTATTCACAGAAACTATGCAAATAGCAGTGACACATACAACAGACACAAGTTTGCTCCAAATGCATACAGACATGAGCACAATGCAACCCAATCAAATAGATACAACACTGATAGAGACAATGCCAACAGTTGCACTAATTGGAGATATCAATCCAATCAAAATGTCACTTCTAAGACATTGCCAGATGAAAATAATGCCAATTTGAGAAATTTTCCAAATTCCAATACACAGGGGAGGAACTCAAATTTCAGGAGTGGTAAAAATGGGCTGCCCTCAACCCAGAAATGTGCATTCTGCCATAGGAATGGACATGGTCTAGACCAATGTTTTGCTTTAAAACGACAGAGAAATGAAAAGGCAAATTTTGAGCCAGGCTCAAATTTTGCTGGTCCAACGTAAACTTTGTGCAACAAGTTACACATAGTTTGGACACAGTACCAACCAGTTTCAGACCCTATTGTTCCCAAGCTACAATTGTAAATGCAGACAAACAAACAAGACAAATTATTTCTTTTTCGTGACACAGGTTCATCGCAGACTTTAATCAGTAAAGAAACGAATAAATCCTGATGAATACAAAGATACAGGCGAATGTCGTTTGATCAAAGGTATAACTGGGGATGTTATCCAAATTCCTTTGGTGTTGGTGAATCTCGATTGTGTTTTTCATCGTGGAGAAGTGTTGTGTGGTCTCATCGATCAATTGCCCCATTCGATTGATGTTTTGATTGGAGCTGATGTGGATTGTCGAGTTGATGAGGAACTCATGGATTCGTGTGTGGTGACTCAGGCTAAAATCAAATCATTAATTGATCTTGAGAAAGATTCATTAGATAAGAAAGCAGAGGTCACATATAATCCAGATGATTATTATAATTTTGATTTTAATTTAGAGGGTCTGTTTGAGGAAGACTTATTGGGGTCTACTGTAAATTCACAGTGTGTTGATGCTGATGATGTAGCTCCAAGTACTGTTGATGAGGAGGTTGTTTTTGATGAGTCGTGTGACTCCAGTGGTGTCCAGGACCCACATGGTTTTTCTGATGATGTTGTTGTTGGTGGGGGTTCCATGAGGTTGAATCGCCCAGTTGTTCCACATGTTTTTCCTAATGATGTTGTTGGTGGAGGTTCAAGTAGGTTGAATCGTCTATGTGTTCCAATTGGTTTTTCGGATGATGGTGTGGTTGGTGGTTCAGGGATGTTGAATCGGCCAAGTGGTTTATTGAATCGGCCAAGTGGTATGTTGAATCGGCCAAGTGGTTTATTGAATCGGCCAAGTGGTTTGTTGAATCGTCCAAGTGGGTCATACGATGAATTTATTGGGAAAGAGTTGTCTTTGTCCCATGATGACCTAGTTAGGTTGCAACAGACTGATGAGAGTCTGAAGATGTTATTTGAGGAAGTTGTCCTGTTTGATACTCCAGGGCATAAAATCTCATACTGTGTTTATGATGGTCTTTTGGTACAAAGATTTGTGGAATCTGAGTGTCCACAGGAGGCGGATGTAGGTCGTTTGCAGATCGTTGCCCCATTGCAAATCTGTAGGCGTCTTTTAGAATTGTCACATGACATTCCGGCGTCCGGACAAATAGAAATACACAAAATCAAACAAAGAATCATTAAATATTTTTATTGGCAATCAATTAACAAAGATGTTAAGGAATATGCACGCACATGCGATATATCCCAGAAACTCAATGCAAGTAAATACGGTAGCATTGAACAATCCCAAAGCTTACCAAGAATGACCTATGTGTTTGACCGTATTGCTGAAGACGTCGTAGAATCAGTTCCAGAGTACAGCAAGTCAAGCAACAGGTGGTTGTTGATAAAAATGGACTTGTGTGCTCATTACCCAG
Organism: Metaphire vulgaris; assembly: GCA_018105865.1. Lineage (NCBI taxonomy): Eukaryota > Metazoa > Annelida > Clitellata > Crassiclitellata > Megascolecidae > Metaphire > Metaphire vulgaris. The sequence goes on from CM030841.1 coordinate 4,378,504, forward strand.
ATGCAATTCCCATTCCCGTGCATACAGGACAGATAGTATGTAAGATGTTGACAGATGTTTCTGTTCGGTGTTGTTTGCCTAAGGAGTTCATTACAGTCCCAGGTAGTGATGTCATGTCAGAAATCAGGCATAACTACGTTGACTTCATCCCAGTCAAGAAAAAACAAATGCTGTTGTGGCATGCAAATCTTTCGAAGTTTCATGTTGGTAGAGAGAAAATGTTTCACAATGAAAGTGAACAAGAATTTGTTAAAACTGTTGCATGCACAGTTACAAACCCACTTGAAACTGCCAATGCAATAGAAACAACAGAGAACGTCCAGTGTTCTTTTGAAGAACTGGTACTGGACAAAGCAAAACATTTGGGGTCAGGTCTAACAGAGGAATTGAAATCTCTGATTATGCAACATGAACAGATGTTCAACAAGAAACCTAAACAGACTGATCTTATCGCATATGAGATCTTGCTTAAACAATATGCTCAACCCGCATATGTTTCATCACATAGACTAAGTCCTGACAACACAAAAGTTGTCAATGGGGAACATACCCAATTGTCAGTTGATTGCATGACTAAACATAGCAGCTCAGTTCTCTATAATTTAGAGGATTATGGTCGCAATGATTCAGTATTGTTGGGTCAAGCCCCTTTGAAGCGCATAATTAGGGAAATGCCAAAGACATTCTCATGTGTGAGATATGTAAGTCCCTTGAGACCCGATAGGAAGCCTATATATTTTTCAGTACAGTGCAGTAGTTTTGCTGAGTTTCCTAGGTTATGCTTAATACAGCATCTAATGATTATGAGTTTGGCTCATAGACTGATTTACTCTTTTACTTTATTGATACTTAAGTATGTATGGATGTCCTATAGAGTTAAGTTGACCATCAGAATAGGTAGAATAAGTAATTAGTTTAGGCGTTGTAAGTAAGTGTTGGAAGTAAAAATAGAATTTAAGTGTTACTGTAGCGTAAGCTAAGTTAGGATAGTTTTGTGATATAACCACTTAGATAGCATAATTTTTGCAGTTGTTCTCAGTGGTTGGTTCTTGTTTATTCCTTTGTAATATTAATTCCATTTTGGATAAGTTGAAATTGGTGTAAGCCAAAGTTTGCTTCGCAATTTCCTTTGGATGTCGTCACAGCCACTGCATCTGAGTTGACGTGGTGTTCCACCACGTAGGCTCGAGTGCTAGGGGTGTGATAGAGGGCTATATTGAAGCACAGATAGCAAATAATTGGAATATTGGTAGGTTTGTATGTGAAGTTTACTATGTTTGCTTCTATGTTTATGTGAGCAAATAGGAATTCACGTTATAGAAGGCGTGATGTGACGACGGGCGTCATTGGTCGCAAGAGCCGTTGCTGAAGGCAGTTACGTTTTGAAAGTGCGTCTTTTTCGAAGAGGAGAGTTCGACGGTGGCCGAAGAAGAAGGCGGACGTTCGTTCGCAGCGATTCGTTCCTGCTCTTCGTTGTTTTAGTTTAAATTGCTATTGTTTAAATCTGAACCGAGATTTCAGTTCGCTAAATATTCGTGAATTCGGATATCGAATTGGTTTTCGTGCAAAGGGCACATTTGTTTCATTTTCATTGATTTTGTGTGGAAGCTGTTATCAGCTGTTATTTACATTAGTAACTAGTTGCTAAGATAGTTGCTGTCACTGGACGTTTTAAAACATTGATTAGAGTTATATAGCACTGCCTATTGATAACCGCTATGGCGGAAGAGTTGAATATTTAATTAAGATTAAAGTGATATTTTATAATAAGAAGAGTTTTGTCCGTTAAAATGTGCGAGTTAGTGCCACAGTAGTTTCCCCTAGACAAGTAAGTAAGTAAACGAGTCCCATTTAGGTGGCTGCTCGTCACAATATATTTGAGAGTTGTCTTTAATTTAATTTACTTTAATATAGTGTAGGCAACACTGGTACAGCGTTGATATGAGTTGATATGCAGAGACATCACTTTGGTTCAGTAGATTTCTTTTTCATATTTCAAATTCAATTGAAGGCCACCTCCAATTCTACAGCACAAATGTTCCAGTTGCATTAGTGCATTAGTGCATTAGCAGTTTTGGACCCTAGTTTGACTGAATTTCGGCTGCTGAGACAGTTTAAGAATTTCAACAGTTTCTTTTGATAGCAATATATGAGCATCTGTCTTGACTCTTCGTTCACTGAATACTATAGTATTTAACTCAAAAGATGGCACTTGATAAAAACTAAATTTATGCTTTTTATCAGTTGAGTCTGCTTAGAATATTCCAATCAAGAAGATTGATTTTCCAGAAACTGGTAAACTTATTATTGACAATTCTTGCACAATTTCTGTTCTTTTATCAGTTGAGTCTAGCGAGAATATTCCAATCAAGAAGATTGATTTCCCGGAAACTGGTAAGCTTATTATTGACAATTCTTGTCAGATTCATGACGACCGGCTTATTCAAGGTAATCACTAGCCTCCTATTACTTCAAAAGTTAAAACAACGTATCTCTTTCAGTGTTGCCATCGGCTGTCAAGAAGAACAAGCTAATAGCTACAGATGTTTTACATCAAAACAATGTGAGAAATGATACCAAATACCTTTCATACGGTTGACCATGATATCCCTTGAGACTTTATTCACTGCTTCAGTCATGGATGGATTAAAACAAACTTCTATTAAATTCATCAAAAACTGAATTCCTCCTATTAGGAACTCCAGCCAAATTGACCAAATCTGACCTTAAATTCCAGTCTTAGCAAAATTTCTCTATCTCACAGTGTAGATTTTGGAGCACCTCAATGATCTGTTCTTGGGCCTGTACTGTTCAGCCTTTACACCACACCACTTTCATCTCTAATTAATTAATTCAAATTAAATCAGCAACTCTATGCCGATAACACTCAGCTATACCTTTTCTTCTCACCTCTTTCATTGAATGCATCTATTGTTGAGTTTGAATCTGCATTCTCAGCAACCTCTGCACGGATGTCAACCTATTCTCCTCGCTCTTAGCCCATCTAAGACAGAGTTTCTTTTAATTGGACTACCTCAACAACTCAACAAATTAACAATCCTAAAGTAGTTTTGGCTCCTGATACCACAATAATCCCTGTTCCAGCTGTAAGAAATCTCGGATTCAAGCTTGATTCTTTTCTAAACTTCGAATCACAAATCTCCCAACTTCCAAAAGCCTGCTATGTTCATATTCGTGACCTTCGCCGCCTACGCACTTGCCTAGATACCAAAACTGCCTCCACAACTGCCCCCTCAATAGTCCACTCCAAATTAGATTATTGTAACTCCCTCTACTATAACCTTCCCAAAGCCTCTATCAACAAATACAAAATGCACTAGCTCGGGCTGTTACTAAGCCACCTAAATTCTCCCATATTTCACCCATACTAAAATCATTACATTGGCGTAAAATAATTTAACGTATCCAATATAAGATAATAACACTTACATGTAGCTCACTTCAGTCATCAAAACCTGTCTACCTTAGCCTCTGCGACCCACACGGTCATCATCTTACTTCACTCTGTCACGCCCACTGAATCAGTCATCCCTAAAAATTTGCAACCGGGCCTTCTCATACGCCTCACCTGAACTTTGGAACTCGATCCCAGCTTCCCTCTGGAGACTTGGACACTTTTCAAACAATAAAGTCTGAATCCTCATTTCCTATAATTCACACATTATCTCCTCAAATCTTCAGGTCTAAGCTTAAAGCCAAAACAAACCATATGCTGGAAAGAGTAAAACAAAGGAAACACCATCTTTTTGGACACGTATGCAGAATGAATGAGGACAGAAAGATCAAAGCTCTAATGTTTGGAATAATGGAGGTTGCTAATAAGAGAGGGTGACCACACAAGGAATGGTGTGATGATATTGAAGAATGGCGTCGAAGCAGTTCACATGATCTTAGCGGACTTAGCCACAGAGCAATGGACAGAAAAGAAAGGCAGAAATCTGTGGAGATGGCATTATACACCAACGGGCGATGAGCCCACGGTTAATGATGATGATTTTTATTTTAAAAACATATTATAATATGGTTTTAAAATTTAAATCATCATCATTAACCGTAATCATCATCATATAATGAAACCTATTACCTTAAAATGCGATTTATTTCTCGACCCAATCCACTGGGTATTCGGCAGGACTTTCATTTGTTGTGGCAGGACTTTCATTTGTTGTTCCTTATTCTCGCACAGTCATTGGCACTAGTTGTTTCTAAGCGTGTGGCCCTAAGTTTTGGATATCATGACCAATATCACTTCGGATAACTAAGAATTTCTAGACATGGCCGCCATGATGGAATGTCTTTTTAATGGATTCTTTTAATCGAATTTATCAAATTTTCTTTATTTATGGGTCGAAAATATCGAAATGTTGCGATCAAAAATATCTGCGATCGTAAAGCGGGAAAATTAATTCACCGGTCGAAAATCGAAATAATCGTAATCCTTAAAAGAATTTTCACCGGCGAACAGCGATATCTAAGAAAGAGGACAATGGCTCCGTTGGCGGATGATCTCTATAGACAACGGTAAAGGAGGCAGAAGATCCAATTTCTCTCTCACTGGGCAGCGGCAGGAGAGTAGCAACCAGCAGTGGAAGTTCAGCTAGTTATTTCTGTCCAATAGTGCCGATTGCCTTATGTGAAGGCGAGATATCAATCCAATTGATATAAAGGCTTTATAACCGCGAGACAGAAAGACTTGGGACCTACTGTCTTATTCACCTATAGTATACGTCATGAAAAGAGCAGATAAAGGAAATAATTTATGCTTGACGGAAACTGAGACCCCCAGGGTAGAAGTTGAGCTAAACGCTACTGGGGAAGGACTGAACGGCAAGAGAGGCTGGAAGCCTTCAAAAAGCATTCATGACACATCATGGTCAAAGCCCAGAGTGGGAAGCCATGATGTCGAAAATTTCCAGGCCAACTCAAGCATGAACGGTCAGACTAAGATAAAGACAAGAAAACAGAAACTCAGACTCGGAACCTGGAATGTAAGAAGTCTTATAGGAGTGGGAAAACTAGCACTCATGGAATCTGAACTACAAAGACTTAGAGTAGATGTGGCAGGTATTTCAGAAACGAGATGGGAAGGAGAAGGACATTTATTACCACCAATGGTAATACCATTGTGTACAGTGGAGGAAAGAAATCTGGACTAAAAGGAGTTGCATTTTATATCAGAAAAGAGTTATCGGCCAGTATAATTGGATACAAAACTATCAGAGACAGAATACTCAGCATAAAGATAGCAGGAAGTCCAATTAAAATAAACATCTTACAGGTTTATACACCTACGTCTGAGGCAGATGAAGATGAAATCCAGGAATTCTACAATCAGATAAATGAAGAAATTTTGCACATTCCAAAGAAAGAAATAATAATAATTTGTGGAGACTTTAATGCAAAAATTGGAAGTGACAGAACAAAAACAAACTATGCAGGTACTTGGGGTATTGGCAATAGGAATGAAAGAGGACAACTACTGGCAGACTTTTGTGAAGAGAATCCAAAACACATTCTTCCAGCAGCACCCAAGAAGAATATACACTTGGACCTCACCAAATGGTCAAACCAAAAATCAAATAAATTACATTTTAACAAATGATAGATGGAGAAGAATTGTGATGAACTGTAAAACTGACCCTGGGGCAGATATTAATAGTGACCACCAACTACTAGTGGCAGTTATCAAGATACGACTAAAAAATTAAAGAAACCACAGCAACCTATCAAGTATAACTTGGATAAAGACAACGATGAATATTCAATGGAAGTGCATAATAGGTTTGAAATATTACAAAATGTACAAGAAGAAAAAACACCTGATGAATTACGGGAAGACATACAAAACATAATAAAGGAGACGGCAGCACAAAATCTACAGAAGAAACAAAAAGTAAGAACAAAGAATGGATAACATCAGATACCTGGAAGCTAGTTGCAGAAAAAAGGCGATTGGAAAATGCAACCACACCGGTAGAACAACAATACAAAAAGATAAAACAAGAGATACAAAGGAACTTAAGAAAAGACAAAAACCAACAAATCAATAGCATCTGCACCGAACTGGAAGAACAAGCAAAAAGAGGAAATAGCAGAGGAACATATGAAAAATTAAAGGATCTTACTAAGAAATTTGCTCCAAAAATGTAATGTATTAGAGCAAAAATGGTTTAATGTTATCTGATAAAAAGATGATAGCAGACAGATGGAAGGAATATGGAAATGAATTGTTTGATAGAGAAATGGAATATAAAAGCATGGAAGAAATAAACACACATCCAAATAACAATAGGCAAGACTTTGAACCTCCCCCTTGAGATCTGAGGTAGAAGAAGCTATGAGGAAAACAGCAAACAAAAAAGCAGCAGGGATGGATGATGTCCTTATAGAATTATTAAAACTAAGACAAGATGAAGCAGTTAACATAATTCATAAATTATGTTGTAAAATATGGCAGACTGGAGAATGGCCTAATGACTGGCTAAAATCAATATTCATTCCAATACCAAAAAAGGTGATAGGAAAGAATGCACAAATTATAGAACCATTGCATTGATAGCACATACAAGCAAAGTCATGCTTCGAGTAATACTGAATAGAATTGACAAAAAGATGGAGGACGAAGTGGCAGAAGAACAAGCTGGTTTTAGGAAAGAGAGATGAACTAGAGATCAAATAACCAATCTCAGAATTCTTATGGAAAAAGCAAAAGAATATCAACAACCATTGTACACGTGCTTTATAGATTATACAAAAGCCTTTGATTCTATCTCTCATGAAAAGCTCTGGTATGTCATGCTAGATATGGGATTTCCAGCACATCTAGTACATCTTCTGACCTGGATCTTTTGCGGATTGATTTTGAAGTACCATCGATTGATACCTTGGGTATTAGAACTGGTGCTATAGAAGTGCATAATTATTATTATTATTATTATTATTATTATCTTCTAATGAATTTGTATAAAAATCAAAAAGGAGAAATAAAAATCAATTACATAATATAACAGACTGGTTTAGAATTAGAAAAGGTGTTAGGCAAGGTTGCATATTATCACCATTCCTATTTAACATCATATCAGAACTGATAATGAGAAATGCATTAAATGGATTTAAAGGAGGGGTCAAATTAGGAGGAAAACATTCAACAATTTGAGATATGCTGATGATATAATCCTAATAGCAACATCAGAAGAAGAATTACAGCAACTGGTTGACAGAATAAGTTTTGAAAGCAAAAAATATGGCCTACACCTTAATGAAACTAAAACAAAAGTAATGACAACAAATGGAAAGAAAATTAAGATTACTGTTAATGAAAAGAATCTTGAACAGGTGGACAAATTCACATATCTAGGAGCAATAATCAGCTGCAATGGAAATCTTGAAGAAGAAATAAACTCACGATTAGGAAAAGGCAGAGAAGTAATGAGGAGATTAAAAACTGTCTGGAAAAGCAACAAAATCAGCATGAAAAACAAAGGAAGATTAATGGAATATATGGCATGGAGTGTAGCAACTTATGGATGTGAAAGCTGGACCATCAAAAAGAAAATAAGACAAAGACTAGATGCCTTCAAAATGTTTTCTCTCAGAACAATGCAAAGAATATCATGGACAGAAAAACAAACAAATGAAGAAGTCATGAAAAAAGCAAATACCAAACGAAAATTCATTAACATCTGCCAAAGACGAAAATTGAGTTATTTTGGGCATGTACAAAGAAACAACAAAGATAGCCTACAGCAAACAATACAACAAGGTATCATGCCAGGAAAAAGAAAAAGAGGTCGACCAAACAGAAGATGGGTGGACGACATAGAAGAATGGACTGGAATGGCTATAACAACAGCAATAAAAGCATCTAAAGAAAGAACTACCTGGAAATGCCTGATTCATGACGTCACCTCATCTTCAACTAATGAAGGAAAGAGGAAATGATGATGATGATGATTGAAACATACCTGTTCGACTTGGCTTACCCGCTTAGGTTGCTCCCACGCTGTTCTGACTGATCTTCCGGATTGACCTGGCTCTAATTTTTTTGGATTTGGTGCGCCATAGGCTGATGTCCTGGGCATTATGAGAGTGGTGCTATAGAAGTTGATTGGTTGCTTGGTTGGTTGATTGATTGATTGATTGATTGATCGATCGATCGATCGATCGATTGATTGATTGATCGATTGATTGATCGATTGATCGATGCAATTTCTGAAACTTTCATATGGGATCTCTGGTATGATAGATGGTTCTTCCATAGCAGAAGTTCTTACACTTTTTGTCCCCGCGTAAATAGAATCCACATGTAGACAAGTCACGCAGCTTCAGTCATACTGAATGTAATCCTCCTGGTACTGGCGTTTCTTCGTATGTGTAGTTGAGGAGTAGGGGAGAACGAGAAGGAGGAGAAGGATGAAGAGGAGGAGGAGGAAGAGGAGGAGGAGAAGAAGGACGTGGAAGACTTCAACAAATCACTCGATGCAATGTGACTTCACATTTTCATGTAAGATGCTATGATAATCGTTGGTTGCTCTCCACTACTCTGCAACTCACTTGTGGATGAATAATAGTAATAAAGTAACCTAATCTGCTGGTGCTATCACTCACCATGTGGTTACGCAGGCTGATGCTATTTATATCATGGAGCCTACGTCTGGGTTGAGGGGCTATTTCATATGAAAGTTTCAGAACCATCTATCATACCAGAGATCCCATATGAAAGTTTCAGAAATTGCATCGATCAATCGATCAATCAATCGATCAATCAATCAATCGCCCACTATGCCTATGAGTTGAATTTTTCATCTGTCAGCAGTATAGTATGGTATGTGTGCGTCGCGAGCGCGACTCTGTCTGTATGTGTGTGCGTGTGTTAGTGTGTGTGTGTGTGCGTGCGTGCAGACAGATTGTAAGTATGTGGCACACATGCATGTACAATAATGTACATTAGACATGAAAAAGTTTAACATTCTAACAAAAAAATTAACATACGCCAGTTCCGGGCAGCGTACCCCTGAAAACCCTCTGGCGAACCTCCGGGGGTACGCGTACCCCAGTTTGAGACCTGCTGTCTTAAGCGATTAATCTTAAAATGAAGTTCCGTCATCCTTTAATGTTGAGTTAAGAGAGTTAGTTCATCGAGTTCTGCAATGCATGGTTGGTGTTTGCTATAAATTCCTGGTCATCAGCAAGTCTCTTAAGGCCCTTTCTACCCACCACTCCATTTTCTATGTTCTCAAATGTTTCTCTTATGAGTTCTTCTGTGTAGATATTGAACAGTAACCGCGAGAGAGGGCATCATTGTCTTACCCCTTCTCAGCGTTCCTGGTTTGGAGTATTTTATATTCACATATTTAGATACAACTATATTAATGAGTGAATTAGTTGTCATTCATTTTGTCACACTAGAAATAAGAAAAAATGACACCTAGCATTTAACATGCAATTGTATTTCTAAATGTGTCCTTGAGGTATGTTGCTGCTCCTGCGTCCACAATTACCTCAAAACAGTTGTCATGAATCATGCTTATTGAATTAAATAATATAATTTATGATACTGCACATATTTCAATTGATTTCTTCTGAAAATGTAAAACCTTTAATGTTAATAACAAAGTCCTTTAGGTGAGAGCAATCAAAAGCTACATAGAGCAAATATATGTAATCATCATGCACTTCCAATATAGGATATATGGCCATATATATATATTAGGGTGGTCCTCAAATGCACACAAAATTTTAAAAGTAGATTTTATTGAAGTTTTTTTTGTTTAAACTGTTCATTTCTAATAAAAAAACATTGTTACCAAGTTTGGCTTTCATAGACCCCTATTAACCACTGTCACACTTACATTGAAAATTACAAACAGGGTCATTCCATGACAACGCAGCCAGTATTTAGACAATTGTTCACTACTCCATCTCAGATCTGCAAGAAATTTTCAGGGCTTGAAGTACAGCTCAAGTTGAGTAAATCTTGAAATTATCAGCTAGTTTTGTCAAAAACTCTTAGAGATATGATATTTTTAAAATACGAGGCTAATCGCGAGTCGACGCTACGTGTTAAGTTTTACGATTTTTGAAGTTTAATATCTTGAGAAAAACAGCAGATATCAGGCTGAAATTTGCAGTGTGCATACACTTTTCCCAGCTGAGTTGACTGGTGTATTAATCTTTATCATAGGCGCTACACAGAATGCTCTACATATGTCCAAACGTCCCATAGCAGCCAGTTTTCACCGATTACCATGAATCAGCAAAACGTTAGACTATGTTTGTTGTGTCTTTATGTAACTGCATATATGTACTCATCAACTGCAGACAGGATTTCTGTCAATGATGAGACCTTGTACCCACTATGTTCATACCAATATTTAGTTGCGACACTAATAACAAATGTCCTTTAAAAGTAGTCCAATTACTTAGTACCAAAAAGGCATTTAACCAAAAACTTTTGAACTTTATGCCACTGTAATCAAGACTATTGCAAAGTAATCATAATAATCAATGAGTTCTGTGACGTGTCACTGGCATACGAATCGGTGTCATCGACTAGATGCTGGCTCTTCTGAGCGTTGGGAAACTGCTTGAGATGGATGCCACTCAACAACTTGTACCAAGTATTGGTGTTGTCGTTGTTGAGGCAGTTTCTATCTAGTCAAGACAGAGTCCTTGTTTTGGTTCTGAGCGAAAAAGGTTATTCCAGTCGAAACATTGCATCAAAGGTCGGCTGTAATCAAAGCATGGTTGTGCGCATTTTACTGAAGCACAAGGATACCAAAAGTACGACAGATCGACCCCGTTGCGGTCGGCCCAGGAAGTCAGCCACCAGAGGCAATAGAGTCCTGATCAGAACATCTCCTGATAACCGGAAGCTAACGTTTCCTGAACTTCTTCTGAGAGAAAACTATATAAGTCATTAGTAAGGCCTCGTCTAGAATACTGTGTTGTGTCAGTCATGAGAAAGGTTTCTTCAGTGATGAAAGCACATTTTGCAGTCTATGGAACCATGGCAAGATTTTTGTAAGAAGGTTTCCACATGAAGAATAGAAGCCGGAGTGCCTAAACATGTCAGTGTTAACGAAATTTATGGTGTGGGGATGCATGGCAGCCAGTGAGTTTGGGAGACTTCATATTGTTGACTGGATGGTGAATGCAGATAAATACATTGACATTCTAGAGATATTCTAGAGAAATGTATGCGGCCATCAGCTAAACAGCTGTTTCCTAGCAAGTATTTGTTTCAGGACTATAATGCACCCTGTCTCAGAGTGAAAACTGTTGCTTGTAGGAAGAAGAATCAGTGTTCAGTCCATTGATTTGCCGGCTCAGTCACCTGATCTTGACACTATTGAGAACTTGTAGTAGTAGTGTACATACTGTACAATGTACAGTCGTAGTGTCAGCCGAGATTACCAAGAATCAGCCGCAGAAAAGGCGCGAGCTGATTGAGTCTCTAATTGAAGCCTGGAATCACATCATAACACATGAGCACCTTGTCAAATTGGTCCATTCCGTGCCACACAGATGTCATTTAGTCAGAAAGAACAAGGGTTGGCCCATAAAGTACTAATGACAACAATAAATAAAAACGGCCCTTTCAAGGCTACCTTATAAAATTCAAAAGCAATTATTGCGCTAAAGTAGTTAAAACGCGCACCATATCACACGAACTCCCGCGAGTGACCATTTTAGTAAAGATTCGAGAAATCACACAGTGGCCATATTTCCTCATAAAAGTCTGGGAAAAGTGCATAATCAAGTGACATCACATACAGAAATGGAGGCAGAATTAAAATTGATACAAAACAATATATAATAACCACCAATTCTACAAGAAAATCTGATAATAATATCAAAAATTTATTAAAATACATCGGTTTCGCAGCCGATGCAAGGCTTTTCACATGCTGTAAATATAGGGGTCGTGTGACAGTACTAAATATGTTTAGATTCGATTGAAATTTTTCCCAATTTGTTTTTATTCCAAATGGAACAGGAAAATGCAAAAGCACTTTGAAAAAGTATAACTTTGCTTTTGAGGACCACCCTAATATATATATATATATATATATATATATATGTTGCGAACCGACCTTATTGCTAATCTACCAGGATGACTGACGTCGGCCGCTAACAGGATTATCTTTCTTTCAATTAAGGCGTGTGGGTATTCGACTTAGCTTTTTGGCTAAGGTTTTTATTATTATTTGACTGATTCCTCTCTCTCTCTCTCTCTCTCTCTCTCTCTCTCTCTCTCTCTCTCTCTCTCTCGTGTACTACCTCGATATCTCGACTCGGGTACTACCTCGCTCTTCTGGTTCTTCAGGTACTACCTCGATATCTATCGGGCCTTCCACGGGCTCCTTCCTCTCCCTAACGCATGCATGGTCTTATCTTTTGATGGGGCACAACCCTGCCCCTTGGGAACCGCTTCCGCGGTGGATGCCACTTCCCTAGCGGAAATGTAGTACCTCGAAGGTACCTCCACCTACTTGGCACTCCAAGTCGAAACTCAGTATACCAGCCCCGTGGACATCTAAGGGACCTCTATTTATAGGACTCTGATACTACCTTTAAAGAGGTGTGCTATACTGCAACTACCTATCGGGCTATAACTCAACAATACCTAGCGCCCTCTACTGGATATTCTATGCCTAACTTCCCTAGGCCCTTCACCTATTTATTATATAGTTATTATTATTAAAAGTCCTTAATTATTATTATTATTATTAATTTATTCCTAATTTAAACTACCTAACTGGCCATCAGCGCCATCTAGCGATTGCCTTATAAACTATCTTTTTATATTTTATTATTGGATCTCATGCTTGCTATTATCAGTTTTCGCTATATATATATATATATATATATATATATATATATATATATATATATATATATATATATATATATATAAACTAGAGCTACTAGAGCAAACCTGATGCCATATTTGGAATCAGGAGTTTCAGTACCCATAAATATATTAAAAAACAGGTCTTACTTCTAAGGCAACAGGGCAACACAATTTTTTTTTGTTGCCATGTGATATAGGCAACTATCATGCACTTGCAGTCTACGGTTATATGACCGTATCTCAAAAACTAGAGCTGATAGAAACAACTTGATGCCATATTTGGAATCAGGACCCATAAATATACTAAGAAACAGGTCTTACTTCTAAGGCAACAGGGCAACACAAATTTTTTTTCTTGCCATGTGATATAGGCAATTATTATGCGTGTCCGCTCTAGAATATATGGCCGAATCTCACAAACTGGAGCAGATAGAAAAAATCTGATGCCATATTTGGAATCAGCACCCTAAATATACCCAAAAAGAAGTTTAACTTCTGAGAGAACTGAAAAAAAATTTGTTGGTTGCTCTCTAATGTTACAAAATGCAGTCAATTTAGTTATAAGACTAGAATTTTTTAAACACTTTAGCAAAAAAACTGACCTGATTCAAAGAAACCAGTGTCATTTTCAGTTTTAGCAGTACCTAATTGTCATAAATCAGTTTTAAAAACTTAGACAATTTTCAAAAACATTTTTTGTAAACCTGTGTAATTAGAACTCATACTATCAACAAACAACCAAAAGAAATAGTCAATAGTCTTCAAACATTACATCAGTGGCGTAGCCAAGAGGGCTTTTGGGGTTAAACCCCTCTTGGGCACCGACGAAAATTTTAAAAAAAGGTTTCTATGCATTTTTAATAATGGGTCAAATCCTTCTTGTGGTTGCTGAGCAAAATTTTCAGCGCCATAGGCGTGACATGCTTGTTGGTGTCAGAAAGAAACATTTGTAAAGGAAAGACGTAGGATAAATACATAGGATGGCCTCTTATGCTAGTCAAGCTTTCTCAAAAATTGGTTACGGTGGTCAAAAGTCAAAACTTCAAAACCAAAACCCCCTTCCGGAAATCCTGGCTACGCCACTGTATTAAATAATGCATAGTTGTTCTGTCAGGATTTAACAGAATAGCTGATCTCGAACAGGACGTAGCCAGGAATTTGATTTGGGATGGTATAAATATTTAAGGTTGGAATAAATCTTAACTATAAACAACATAAACCATATAAGCCACATATAACCACATGTAAATCACATACAGACTTTAAGGTAGACTGATTTTTGGGGGTGTATATACCTAGATACTCCCTCGTCGCCACGCCTCTTATCTCGAACAGCCAAGTCTTCAGTCGCTTCTTAAATATTTCCAGAGAAGGTGATGTTTGACACTGATGTGGAGACGCTTTCGCTGCGGTAACCGGAAAGGCGCGGTCGCCGGCAGTGGCAAGGCGTGTGCGAGCGGGGCACGAGGAGTGCCTGAGTGGAGCCAGATCGCAGACGTCTTCTACTGTCTATGTCTGCGGATCTCTGGAGTTCGGACCTCATTCTGTAGTTACCCCTAAGTAAGTAAGTAAGTAAAATCTCATAAATTTATATAGCGCTTTGGAAGGTAGTGCAGTAGTAGCTGAAACAGCTATAGGCATGGTGAGTTGTCGGCCGGGCAAAGGTCAGTGTATCCATGAGGTGGCGGGTCGGACTGTTATAGCTATGGAAGAAATGACTTTTGCAATAGAAGGTTTTGAGTTTAGACATAAAGGCTTGGAGATATAGTGAAGGAATTAAAGGAACTGAGTATGTGGAACTTGTCGTTTGACCATGTTGTATACAATGGAGGGAAGCTGGAATTGAGTTCCGCAGCTCTGGTGAGGCGTATGAGAAAGCGCGGTTTAAAATTTTTAGAGATGACTGATTTAACGGGCATGAGAGCGTGAGATGAGGTGACGACCGTCTAGGTCCAGGCCAGGAGGCTGAGGCGTTAGGAATTTTCGAAGGTAAGCCGGTTTTGATGAATGAAGTGAACTGTAAGTGACCTTGCACTGGATGCGTTCGAATATGTTAAGCCAGTGAGTGACTTAAGAATAGATGAAATATGGCAGAACTTTGGTGATTTGTCTACTGCTTGTGCTAGTGCATTTTTAATAGATTGTAGTGTGCTCATGGAGGTTTTCGGGAGGTTATAGTAAAGGGGGTTGCAGTAGTCTAGTTTGGAATGAACTATTGAAGTGGCGATTGTGGAGGCAGTTATGAAGTCGAGGCAAGGACGAAGGCGTAGTAAGTGACGAATATGGGCATAGCCGGTTTTCGACAGTTTAGAGATTTGTGATTCTAAATTTAAAGATTAATCAATTTTTAAACCAAGTTTTTTGCAGTTTGAACAGGGAATATTGTGGTGTCTGGAGCCAAAACTAGATTG
Organism: Metaphire vulgaris; assembly: GCA_018105865.1. Lineage (NCBI taxonomy): Eukaryota > Metazoa > Annelida > Clitellata > Crassiclitellata > Megascolecidae > Metaphire > Metaphire vulgaris. The sequence continues at coordinate 4,393,792 of CM030841.1, forward strand.
TGACTTTCGATTTTTTAACCTGTTTTGGTAATCTGAATACAAGGAATTCTGTCTTGGTTGGTTTAAGAGCAACATCGCTACATCAGTCGTAGACTACTGATACACGTCATTCTTTGTCATCCTCTTGATCTTTTGCCTTCTACCTTTCAAGTAGTTACCAGGTTTTCTATACCGTTCTTCCTCATTATATGTCCAAAAATTGAAGTTGTCTTTCGCGTATTGTAGGTACTGTCGAAATTTTCTTTGTGTGCCTGCCATTTCGAGTACTGATTCATTCGTTTTCTTCTCAGTCTAAAATATTTCAGCATTTTACTCAAGAACCACATTTCTGCAGCTTCAAGCCTTCTTCAGTATTTTCGGTATTGTAGAGGTCAAAGTTTCTGCACCATTTAGCATAGCCTTAAAATCCCTGAGCTTTGTTTTAATTTTGAAATGTCTGTTAGTATATGTTTTTAGCTTCATAATCTTTCTCGAATGGTGTAAATATTATAACCTTGGTATTTACCTTGACAGTGATATTACCTTAAAAAGCATTTTGCTCTCTTGTTCCTGTTTCTTCCTAATTAGACAAATTAGGGCCATTAATTCTTCCATCATTATGTATCTGCAGCCAACTCCGTGGTCTATGCTTTTGTTGCTAGTAGATTTGACTATTCCAACTTGCATTCTCTTGGTTTGTCCAAGAACCAATTTGTATTCTGTTCTAAATATGAATTGTCCTGTAGGTGCAGCTTGTCTTGTGGCTAAAGCTCCTTCAGGTCAGGTCAGGCCTTCGTCCTCAAGCTGTGTCCAGATATTGACTTCTCCATTACATCTCTCCGAAGTTCTCTGTCCTTTGCTATTTCCTCCAAAGTCATTCGGTGTCTTCCGTCAGTTGTTCTTTGAGATTCAGCCCTGCCATGTACAGATCCTCTTCCAATCCATCCATCCATCGTCTTTTCCGTCTTCCTTTAGATCTTCTTCCCTCTGTAATGTAATGTAATTAGCTATTTATATTGCGCCTAATCAATCAATGTTAGCAAGCGCATTACAATTAATATAAATTATGTCAATTATTATATGCACAATTAAACAGATGTGTCTTCAAATGTTTACGGAAAGCGACGGGCGACTTTATGTTCCGTAGCGCTGGTGGAAGGGCGTTCCAGGCATGGGGTCCAGCGTATGAGAAGGCTCGTAGAGGCTGATCGTAGGCCTGGTCTACCAATGGCGGTTGATGTTGGCTGGAGCAGATCAGCCAGATATGTCGGACAAAGGCCATTCTGTGCACAGAACATCAGCGTGTATAGTTTGTGTTGTATCCATGACTGGACTGGAAGCCAATGAAGTTCACGAAGCGCCGGAGTGACGTGGTCTCGAGGTTTTAGGTCCAGCACAGACGTGCAGCAGCATTTTGTACGCGCTGCAGGTTGGCCAGTGTAGACTTTGGAAGGCCGGCAAGAACGGAATTACAATAATCCAGTCTAGACAGAACAAACGCAGAAACCAAGTTGCGAGGTGACTTCTTTGCCAGCGATTCGACAAATCTGGCGGATACTTCGTATGTGATAGAAGCAGCTCTTGGCTAATTGTCCAAACATGTTGCTTCATGGTCAATTCGTTGTCAAACAGTACTCCGAGATATCGGACGACGGAAGAAGGGCAGACGATGGTGCCCTGAAGTGCCAGACTACAATCGGCATTAGACAGCTTAAGCATGTTAGCATGTGAGCCAAACCATGCAAGCTCAGTCTTGGAAGCATTAAGTTGCAATCGTCGTGAGGAACACCATCCTTGGACCTCTGTGATGCAATTTTGGAGACAATCAAGAGCAAGACCGACGTCTTTAACGTCCACATGGTCGTAGATTTGTTTATCATCAGCAAAAATATGATGGCGAAGATCATGACGTTGAAAAATGAGGGCAAAGTCTTCTGTGTGTGTTTTAAAGGCAATCGGTCCCAAAGACGAGCCCTGGGGCACAGAACACTCGAGAGACAAAGCTGGCGAGGAATCATTGAGGTGGCGAAATATCTGCTCGCGTCCAGTGAGGAAAGAACGAAACCAGCCAAGGGAAACTCCGCTGACTCCGAAACGTTCCTCCAGGACACGGAGCAGTATGTCATGATCCACCGTGTCGAAAGCCGAGATGAGGTCAAGTAGTACAAGTGCAGTGACTTTGCCATCATCTATGGCGCGCACGAGGTCGCTGCACGAGGTCACCGCTGTTTCTGTTGAGTGAAATCGCACGAGGTCACCGCTGTTTCTGTTGAGTTAAATCGCCGATATGCAGATTGATGAAGTGGTAAAAGGTGAAGAATTATTATAAGAGTTTTAGATGACGCTAGGAAACGGCCCATCCTCACGAAGGTCGCGGTTTCCTCTGTCACCGAACATCATGAGTTAAATTCATTCTTCTCTGTCTGATGACTTCCATGATGCTCGTGGCAGTGCTCTATATACAGAGTTATATATATATATACTATACTATATATATATATATATATATATAGTATAGTATAGTATATATTTATATATATACTATATACACTATATATATATATATATATATATATAGTGTATATATATAGTGTATATATGTATATATATATATATAACACTTATTATACTGTACGTATTATATTTATATATATATAGTGTTCTCTAACTTCTGAATTCCAATACAATTATTATTATTATTATTATTATTATTATTATTAATTTATTCCAATAAATACAATCCTTTGTATTCTTCTAAGCCATTTATTTTCTATTGCTATTAATTTTTTCTCTAGTTCTTTTTTATGATCCAAGATTCACATACATAAATCACACAATTGCTATTACACAGTGTTGAGAATTCTTAGTTTTGTTTTCATCATAATTACATCATGAGATGTATTGAAAACTGTATTCTTAAAAATGTATTCTTTTTAAAAATTTTGGTTGTAGCCTGTTGAAGGTTGATCCTGCCGTTGCTATTCTTCGTTTAATCACCAAGTCCGAGCCTTCTTTTGCTTCCAAATTCACTTACCAAGTAAACAAAATTATTCACTATTTCAATTTCTTTTCCGTTGTGTGATACTATTGGCCATTCTCCAACTTTTTTTGTAATTGGCATAATTTTTTTTATTAGTGTTTATTTTTAGTGCAAATTGTCCACTCTCCGTTATTAAGGCCAATGTTAACTCTACAGTCCTTACGAGGCATTCCACTATTAGACATGTATCATCAGCATATTCTGCATCACCTATGTTTCTTGGCTTTAGAGATGTTCCCAACCTATTCGTGTTTTCAATACATCTCATGATGTAATCTAATATAATGTTGAAGAATATTGGTGATAGAATACATCCTTGTATAAATCCTGTTTTAATTTTGAACCATTCAGCTTCTTCTCCATCAATTCTGATACATGCTAAAACTGTGCTGTATAAATTTTTAATTAGCCTTATTATTTTGGCACGAATGACATTTCCCAAAGAGTTTCCATGCCCCTTCTCTCTAGATTGAGTCATAAGCTTGGGCTAAATCAATGAAGCACATAACCAAATCTTCATTAAATTCTAGTTTATTCTCAATGAGTTGTCGAAGGATGAAGATTTGGTCAGAGCATCCTCTTCCTTTCCTAAATCCACACTGGTTTTCTCTGAGAGTTTCATCCACTGTGTCATTTATTCTGTTTAACATGACTCTGGTGAAAACTTTCCCTGGTACACTTGAGAGGCTGATTACTCTTGCGTTGTTGCATTCCTTTCTGTCTCCTTTCTTGTGTATTGGTATTATAATTGCTTTTCTCCGGTCTAATGGTGTTTTCTCGGTTTTCCATACTGCTATTCGAACTGCTTGCTGCTCGAACATCTCAGAGTTGATGCTACGCCTCCTCGGCTTAACGGCGTGGCCATTAAACGGAATGGCCACGCCGTTAAGTTATACTGCGACGTTTTACTGCGACAGTATAAATGCGATTGCGAATGGCCAGCTCGCCCTCCTCTGTTCGCTCGATCTATCGGCAACATTCGATCATGATGTTGTCATCACTCGTCGACTTGAACTCTTCCACGGTATCGGAGGCAAGGCAACTCGCCTGGCTATGCGACTACTTTAATGGCAAAGCGTAGTCGATCTGCTTAACAAGACAAATGTAGACCCCGTGCCAAGTCCTCGGCAGAGTCGAAGAGTTATTAACAGTTTTTCCAAAATGAACAAAACAATGGACTTAGGTTGCTGGCGAACGACAGCTGATGATGCTTCACATCATTTCTCCTCTTCTGTCCGTGATTTTGGTATAATTCTTGACTCTGAGTTAACCTTTATGGATCATATTAATTCACTTTGTCGCAGTTGCTTCTATCATCTCTGCCAGCTTAGAGTGATTCGACGTACACTAGACATGCCATCTGCTTCTACTTTGATTCATGCATTTATTTGCTCAAGGCTTGACTACTGTGGTTTCCTTTTTGCTGGTCTTCCATCGCTGCCACTTGATAAACTCCAGATGGTTCTTCGTTCGGCGGCCAGGGTGATTGCTGGTGTCACAAGACGTGATCACATTAGTGATTATATGATGTCGGTTTTACACTGGCTGCCTTATCCTGCTCGAGTTGAGTTTCGTATGTTGAGAGCGGTTGCACTCTCTCTTTATGGTGCCACTCCATCTTACCTTTCAGAGCTACTCCATTCTCTTAGCTCTATACCTGGTCGGCCATGTCTTCGGTCCACAAGCAATGGTCTTCTCAGTGTGCCCCAAGCACGAACCTCCATGTTCCTGAAGCGAGGTTTTGAATCAGTTGGCACTATCCTTTGGAATGCTCTTGACTCCAGTATGCGTTGCTTAGTAACTCCTAATTCTATGGCCCTCTTTTTGAAGCGACTTAAAACTTATCTCTTTGTCAATGTGCAGTAATTTGCTGTGGGAGCGCTTCTGAGTGATTCTTCAGAAGAGGCGCTATACAAATATTTTGTTACATTACATTACATCATTCGTTTGCAATAAATACTGCAGTCGACTGAGCTGGTAGCCGAGCAAGCCCCAGATAATGCTATTGCAATAGCCGACCCGTGTGAGCATGAAAACACGGACTAGGAGAGTCGCCGCCAATGTTGGTCGGTGACCTCGGATCTATTTAATCTGCCGAATTTTCCGAATCTGATGGTAGCTGGCCAGAGAAACGTAACCAATATGACCGTCGAACGTGAGCGATGCGTAAACGTGAACTTCCAAGAGGCGCACTTCAGTGGAGGGCAGGTGCTTCGCGTCCCGGAGCGTATTGCCTAAAAGAGGTGTATCTTGCATGATCCAGCTTTCTAGGACTACTTGGCTGATTTTGGTCCTCAGGCTTCCGTCTACTGACAGGCGTCTGCAGCTAAGATCCAGTCGAGACGTCAAACTGTTCGTTCCTCCTCCGTCTCGGACGGCGACATTTGGCGAGAGATCGGTCACGCGTGGAAATTTAATTTATCGGAACGCACTACCCGATCACGTGACAAGAAATTCGAATCTCGATTTGTTCGTAAGAAATCTTAAACGCACTTTTTTGAGATCTCGTATAGGGGTATCCAGTGCCTCCGTCCTTGCCTTTACACCAAAACTGCCTCCACAATCGCCACTTCAATAGTCCATTCCAAACTGGATTACCGCAACTCCCTTGACTATAACCTCCCAAAAACCTCCTTCAACAAATTACAATCAATTAAAAATGCACTAGCCCGAGGCTCCGAGCAAGTTCTGCCGTATATCACCCATATTGAAGTCACTACATTGGCTTAAAATATCCGAACGTCTCCAGTACAAGATAATAACGATTACTTACAGTTCACTTCATTCGTCAAAACCGGTTTACCTCAAAATTTGCAACCGCGCTTTCTCATACGCAGCACCAGAACTTTGGACCTCAATTCCAGCCTCCCTCCGCAGCCTACGACATGATCAAACAATAAGCTCCGAATCCTCATTTCCTTTAATTCCTTCGCTATCTCCTCAAGCTTTTAGGTTTAAACTTAAAACCTTCTTATTCGAAAAGTCATTTCCTCCATAGCAATAACAACCTGACCCGCCGCCTCATAGATACACTGACCTTTGCCCGGCCGACAAACCACCTTGACTATAGCTATTTAAAGAAAGATTAAGCGCATAAGAATAAGCAGCTACTACTGTACTACTTCCAGGGCGCTGTATAAGTTTACGAGATTTTATTTGACTTTAACAACACAGTCCGGTTGCTCCGCCCACTGGTGGGCAGAAGCCATTTACGTCTATTAACAGACGCCAATGGCAGAAGCAGATTTCTTGCTGGTGGGTTATAGATCAGTGACCATAGAGCAGCGGTTCTCAACCTTAATAGCGCCGCGATCCCTTCAATTCCATTCCCCGTGATGTGGCGACCCCCAACCGTAAAATCACTTTCGTTCATAATGCAAACTGTTAAAAACAATAATGCTACAATAATTAAAATGTTTTAAATCATTCTGATTCAATTGTCTGCAATGCCTATCTTCGAATGGCAATTATCGTTTTTAAAAACTACTACAGGCTGTAACTACCAATTGGAAAATTTTGTACAATTACAAGTTTTGCGCATAAAAAATGACATCCCCACAATTCCGAAGGTTTCAGGCGACCCCTGGCAAATCGTCAATCGACCTCCGTCGGGGTCACGACCCACAGGTTGAGAACCGCTGCCATAGAGAGTGTTCTGGATACTCCCATAAAGTGTAAAGTGCTGTTGACTTTGGCCCTTCTTCCATTCCATCTCTCTCTCTCTCTCTCTCTCTCTCTATATATATATATATATATATATATATATATATATATATGTGTGTGTGTGTGTGTGTATTTGTGTATGTGTTTGTGTGTTTGTGTTGACCTATTAATTAACTAACTAACTAACTCTATTGGCTTCCAAATTTTTACCACATTTATTTTAAACCAATAATTCTTGTTTATGCAGCACTTCGATGTCAGGCACCTTCTTACATTTACTGGGCTTTCAAAGCCACCCTTTTCCATTGCACATCGCCTGCTCAGCTTCACTTATCAAGTCCATAGATCAAGTTCCACTGTTTTTACTCAGCTTTGAGCCTAAACAATGACTTTGGAATTGACTGACTCCAGTACTTCGGGCCTCATTTCCAATGCTGGGCACCAACTACTGTGAAAGTAGTTCAACTACTGTAATTAGCTAATTGGTAACTACTTCCTGAGTAGTTAACTACTTTGCAACTACTTTTGACCCTGCAACGCTCAAATAAAAATATCCATTGTTCAATGTCTTCATTTTTTAAACACCACACAAACACTGTCAACACGAACATCAATTCTATCAATATAAGCTGCTTCTGCAGCAGTTCTGCTTATGTAATTAATGTAATGAATGATTACTCAGTTCTAGCAGTTCTCCTGATTGCAATCATTCAATAGTCTTAGACTTTTTAGCCTGTCTCTTAGAAAAACCATCCAGTCGAAATGTTCATCAGACAAGCTGCAGCGCCTAGAATTAAGTATTTGTCCTGCTGCGCTGAAGAGCCTTTCAACAACCGCTGAACTCGGCAATGTAGAATTAGCTTTCAATAATGCATTTGCTACAGCCGGGTAGTCACGTAGACTCTCAATTGTTTTAACTTTGGAAGACAAGTAGCTGTCTAGTTGACTGGCAATTGGTGTAACGTTTGTTGGCGTTTCACTAAGATAACTGAATAGATCCATTTATTATTATATATTATTATTATTATTATTATTATTATTATTAATTATTATTATTATTATTATTATTATTATTATTATACAACGACAAGATTATCGTGACATAATGTCTAACGACTGCAAAGGCACGTAACAATAACAATATTAAACAGTAATGAATTGTACAGACAGGTGGTCACACTACATCATAGCATCTAATAAATAGCTCGGTTTTGAGGCGCTTCTTGAATGTCTCCAGCGTTGTTGATGACCTCACGTGAGGCGGAAGTCCATTCCAGACACGAGCAGCAGCGACCGAAAAGCACGCCACCGATCGTTGAACGCGGTACTCGAGGCACGAACGTCAGTCGAGACGCCGAGCGCAGGTGGCATCGAAGTTTTGACGTCAGACACGCGCCGAAAGCGTTTGCCAGGTATGACGGCGCCAATCCATTGAGACATTTAAATGCCAACGTAGCGAGTTTGAAATCTATCCTCTCCGAAAACGAAGCCAGTGTAGCTCGTGTAGAAGAGGGGTCACGTGATCGTATTTCCGAGCTGCAAAAATCAAACGGGCAGCTGCGTTTAGGACTGACTGCAGTTTTGCAATCAAGTGCCCGGAGACACCAGCAAGCGTCGAGTTGCCGTAGTCTAGCCGACTGAGCACCAATGCAACAACGAGTGATTGCAACACCGATGGTGTGATGGACCTACGTATGCTGCGTAGTTGCCTTAGGACTGCGAAGCAACTCGACACCATTCTTGTGACATGCGACCGCATCGACAGGTCGGCGTCAATGTAGATGCCTAGGTCACGGACAAAAGCGGACGGCATGACGACCTCCCTGCCAACGCGTATTCCAGTCACAGGAATCTGGTGCTGGCGCCGGGCAGACGAGCACCACAACGCCTCAGTCTTTGCTGAGTTGAGTTTTAGCCTGTTGGATTGCATCCATGCACCGACGTCGTCAACACATTCAGATATTTCGCTTTGTAGCTGGGCAGTCTCTGACGGTTTACAGGTGCCATAGATTTGCGTATCATCAGCATACAAGTGTGGTTGAAGTTGGCGTCTCTGGATCAGCCCCTGCAATTCGGCAGTATATAACAGAAAAAGGATCGGCCCGAGGACCGATCCCTGTGGAACTCCACATACATACACATACATCCATTTCATTGTCTGTTCTGTCTGAGTCATTACCAGGTCCCGAAGCAATAAAGGCTGATGTGGACTGTGAGTCTGCCAAACATCCTAACAATAAAATTAACAAATGTAGAAGTATACGTATTACGGTATACCGTATTAGTTAACAGTTATTTCTTTTAAATTATGTTAATGATATTAATTTAAATATTTGTTAAAATAAAATTTAAGTTATTTGACACATTTAAGTTGAATATAACTAAATGTGCACACGGATGAATGAAACCATAAATTAACCTCAAATGAAATTGCAAGTAATTTTAATTTAAAGTAAGGAAATAAAATAATTTTAAATAACATAACAAAACGAAAACATTGATAACAAATGTTACAATTCCTGAAATCCATCAATGCTATTATGTATCTAGCCTTACCTTGTTGTGGATTGCATTCCTTCTCCATCTCCTGCAGGTAGAGCAGCAGCCTGTTTCGAACATGCAGTTTCAACATTTCATCTGATAGGAAGTTGAGCTTGAATTGCGGAATCAATGCCGAAGCTATCAGATGCTCATTGTCTTTGACAATATTACCAAATCGTTTATTTATTCCAGCAATCAGGGCATTAACCAGAGACAATATGGTTCTGTCTGTATGCTCACTTAGCTTGCTATTGATACCCAATATTGTGGGCACCAGATGTCCAATAAAACAAGATTCACTTTGCATGAGACCCATTCCCACAACAACCAGTTTCATAACTTTGATGTAAGATTTGAGGAATGAGAAGTCTTTTTCAGAGAATGGTAGAAGACTGAAGCTCTGCAGACACTTATTGACATTGTCAATGCCAATAGCAACAACTCGGTTGACAGCGTAATAGTCTGAACACCATCTAGTTACTGTTGGCCTTAGAAATGTCGATCCTGTTATGTCTGCCACTATATCTGCATTTTTTGGACTGCGATTAACAGCATTGGAGAGAGCCTGCACTTTGCCCATTACACGATCGTAAGTTTTCCTGTATTTTGCATCATCATCACGAGCTTTTAGTGCATCTGAACTTGCGATCAAATTCAGTGTATGATTCCCACAGCGCTTATGCTGTGGCAGCATAAACCCTTCTTCACTTTCAAAGTCTGTTTGATTAAGAAGCTCCGTTATTTCAACAGGTTCAACAGATTCGTCATAGTCAGCATCAACATCTTCATCAGCTTCAGGTTCAACTTTTGCCTCTTGTTGATCAACACATGAATCATTGTTGGCTGTTGTGGCCCTTGTGGGTAGTTTCATTTTTAATGCCTTAGCAAAGTTGGCAGCATTATCTGTGACGATATTGTGCATTTTTTGGACAATGTTAAATTCTTCTCAAATTTCCAGTAACATTTTGGCTATTGCTTCACCAGTGTGAGCATTTCGAAATCTGCGACAACATAGGGATACAGATTTCAGGTGAAGTGTCTCCTGATTAACATAATGAACTGTAACGCCCATATAGGCTCTTTTATGGGCGCTCCAAGCATCCGCAGTGGCTGACATCCATTTGGCTTTCTGAAAGGCTTCTATGGTCTCATTTCTTGTCATTTCGTACAAGCATTGCAGTCTTCTATTAAGTGTGCGACGACTAGGATACAGTAGGGAGCAACCTGTGTACAAAACTGTTGGAACCCAGATCTCTCTACACTTGCAATTGGTTGCATGTCTTCAACCAGCATTTCAATAAGTGACTGTTCAAAACTTTTCTGTGTTGCAGCATTTGCTCCAGTCGAAAATTTACTGAGTGAGGTGGTAATTGACTCTTGTTTAAACTGCTTTGACATTGCAACTCCACGTTCATCAGCGTTTGTCTTTCGCTTGCCAGCTCTATCACCACAAGAAGTCTTGGCTGTTTGGAATGAAGAATAGACAGCTAGATGCTGTTCCTAAAAACAAGTAGCAAATAGCCAAATACTAGCAAATGGAATTAGTTCAATATAGTCGTAATCCAGTATGTATACACAAGAAGTTAGTATTACAGGATTTACAGCGTATGCTAATTTTCTGACTAAAACAAAATAACGTGCATCAACTTAAAGAATTAAAATTAAAAATATTGTAAACGTCTAAAATTTGTGGTAAAATTTAAATTTTTATTCTTAGTTTATATGTGAACAGAATAAGATTGATTGGGATCAATTCATTCGATTGGGGATTTGAGGTGAACATTACTTTGCTTAGATGGGCAAATTATAGAGAAGTTCGTTAAACAATAATGAGTCATTAATGACGTTAACTCTCCTATCACAGTGTTTATAACAATCTGAGTCAATCTCATACACAGTTTGATATATTTACAGTCTTGAATTGCAATATAATAAATTTTGACATGAGTGCAAGTATTAAAGCTAATAAAGCAAATCCAGCAAATTCACACATTTAAACTTCGACAGTTCTAGACCAACCAAGTCACACAGTGCCACACACACACTTAGTCCACGTACCTTTATATGCTTCAAGAAATTTGATGTGTTGTTAATATTGCCAGATAAGGTCTTCTTACATGTACCACAGTCGGCAATGAAGTTTTTATCATCACTGCGTTCACTCTTTTTACGTGGGTTCACGAAACAGCTTTTGACTAATTGGCTATTCATATTTAATGATATCTATGAGTTATTAAGAATTAATCTGTTAATTCTGTTAACTTTTATTACTATTATTAATTATATCTCCTCAGTAAACAACACCAACCTGCATTTTTGGTACTACTAAAAGTTGTGTAAGTATGAGACCGGAAATCAGGAATAGAATATTATATTACTGGTAGGTAAGTAAGTAAGCTTGTATGCACAAGGGCAACAAGGGCAGGCATGGGTTACATCGACGATGTGCCCGCTACACGACAGAGTCTCATCGAAGAGCTCACCGAGAAGCCTGGCGTCAGCATTGTTGGCAAAAGCGGGTTTAAGCGGCAAATAATGTTTTAACAAAAGTAGTTGACCACAGTAGTTAGCTACTTTACTTGATAACTACTGCAGAAAGTAGTTAAACTACTTGTAGTTAACTACTTTTTCACACGTAGTTACTAACTACTCTGTAACTACTAAAGCGTAGTTAAACTACAAGTAGTTACCTACTTGTAGTTAACTACTGCCCGGCATTGCTCATTTCTCTTTTATGATTTATCCGATGCAAATGCCTAGCTTTTATCATGCAACTCCAAAGCCCCAATCAACACTATGTAGAACGCCTTGTGTTTACTTGTTGTAGGGGAGTCATCAGCAATAGTTCAGGGCAGCGCATCATCGTCTTCATCTGAGAGTGAAGCATCATCAGCTGTCGTTGGCCAGCAACATAAGTCCATTGTTTGTTAATTTTGGAAAGACTGTTAATAAATCTTCTTCATGTCTCTGTCATTTGTAAATGTTAATTACAATTTCTTGTGTCGATGTCAATAAACAGACTATGTATGTATGCAATATGCATACATGTATGCATTGTAATCAGTAATGCATGAATTTTTAAATTATTTAGAAGTCTGTCTGTCTGTCTGTCTATCTGTCTGTCTGTCTGTCTGTCTGTCTGTCTCTCTCTCTCTCTCTCTCTCTCTCTCTCTCTCTCTATATATATATATATATATATATATATATATATATATAGTATATATACAGTATATAACTATATATAGTATATATACAGTATATATAGTATATATATACTGTATATATATACTGTATATATATACTATACATACATACATACATACGGTCAGAAAAAACGTTACCATACAGAATGTTATTTTAACATAGTTTGATGTAGGGCTTGTTCAAAAAATTAACATAACAATTACAACAGAGTATTTGGAATTTTTTAAGTTTATGTTAGAAGTGATCTCCTTGGGCATCTACGCATGAACGAAGACGCACACGACATTATTTGATTGAAGCATCAATGACACGCTGATCCATTTCTTCCCATGCCTCCACAATCCGATTACGCAGCTCATTTAAATCATGTATCTCATATCTGTAGACCATTTCTTGCATGACCAGTGGCGTAGCGAGGGGGCAGTGGAGGCGAACCGCCCTAGGTGGCACTTGCTCTACGGGCAGTATTTGCGTGATTTTTTTAAAATTATGTTTTAACTTTTTCTAATGCGATAAGGTTTTTTGCTTGTCAGGAATTTTGGGAAGTTGATAAGGGTTTTTTGCTTGTAAAGAATTTAAGGAAGTCTAGAATTTTTTCTTGTAACTTTTTCGGGCTGCCAAATTCTTTTGGAGGCGGTACTTTTTTCGCCCTGGGCGGCACTTTGCCTCGCTACGCCACTGCATGACACTCCATATCAACCGTCAACCGGGTACAAGGTGTGATTAAATCAGGAGTTTCAGATTGCAATAACTCAACAGTCTCTACAGTCGTTGCTCGATTTGCTGAGTTTTCTGAGCGCAATCACCTTTTACCAGTTCATCAATCTGCATATCGACGATTTCACTCAACAGAAACAGCGGTAATTAAAGTCCACAACGACCTCGCGCGCGCCATAGATGATGGCAAGGTCACTGCACTTGTACTACTTGACCTCAGCTCGGCTTTCGACACGGTAGATCATGACATACTGCTCCGTGTCGTGGAGGAACGTTTCGGAGTCAGCGGAGTTCCTCTAGGCTGTTTTCGTTCTTACCTCACTGGACGCGAGCAGATATTTCGCCACCTCAATGATTCCTCGCCAGCTTTGTCTATCGAGTGATCTGTGCCCCAGGGCTCGTCTTTGGGACCGATTGCCTTCATCACATACACAGAAGACTTTGCCCTCATTTTTCAACGTCATGATCTTCGCCATCATATTTTTGCTGATGATAAACAAATCTACGACCATGTGGACGTTAAAGACGTCGGTCTTGCTCTTGATCGTCTCCAAAATTGCATCACAGAGGTCCAAGGATGGTGTTCCTCACGACGATTGCAACTTAACGCTTCCAAGACTGAGCTTGCATGCATAGTTTGGCTCACATGCTAACATGCTTAACCTTCCTAGCGTTAACGACGGGTTGCGGTCGTCGGAGAATTCTGAAACTAAAAGCGTTAAGTACGGCTCACGGCCGTCTTTTGTCTACGTCTCCAGTGGAGCAGGTGCAGCTGCAGGAGCAGGAGGTGACCACCCACTTAATTGTTTTGGTGACACGCCCAACCAAATGGAGCCGCGGTCTTTGGCACTCGAGGTATTCTTAGTGGACACTCTGAGCCAATTATTGCATTCCAATATCCAATGCAATTCGCCCAAAGGAGAGAACCATTGTTCTCCGCTGAATAGTGTGACAGATGGGACGGTCCTTCGGAAGCAATGCAAGAATGTATGGAACGCTTTCTGCATGGAAAAGTGCCAGAGAATGTAACCTCAAGTGTTGCACAGTTAGTCAAGAGCTGCTTCTATCACATACGACGTATCCGCCAGATTTGTCGAATCGCTGGCAAAGAAGTCGCCTCGCAACTGGTTTCTGCGTTTGTTCTGTCCAGACTAGACTATTGTAATTCTGTTCTTGCCGGCCTTCCAAAGTTTACACTGGCCAACCTGCAGCGCGTACAAAATGCTGCTGCACGTCTGGTGCTGGACCTAAAACCTCGAGACCACGTTACTCCGGCGCTTCGTGAACTTCATTGGCTTCCAGTCCAGTCACGGATACAACACAAACTATGCACGCTGATGTTCTGTGCACAGAATGGTCTTTGTCCGACCTATCTGACCGTTACTGTGTTACTGTGTTATGTTACTGTGCGGCGTAAGAGATCATTTGAAGAAACTTGTTGATTACATTAAAAGGATCATAGATGAGAACAAGAGTTTTTGCAAAAGTTTTTGCAATCCAGCCAACATCGACCGGCATTGGTAGACCAGGCCTACGATCAGCCTCTACCAGTCAATACCAGAAACCTCGTCTTCGGACAGTCATGAGGCAACGAGCCTTCTCGTACGCCGGACCTCATGCCTGGAACGCCCTTCCACCAGCGCTACGGAACATAAAGTGGCCCGTCGCTTTCCGTAAACATTTGAAGGCACACCTGTCTAATTGTGCATATAATAATGGACATAATTGACATTAATTGTAATGCGCTTGCTACATTGATTGATTAGGCGTAATATAAATAGCTAATTACGTAATATTACGTTACGTCAAATGACATTACATGACATGACATGACATGACATGACATGACATGACATTAGATTACATTAGATTACATTAGATTACATTAGATTACATTAGATTACATTAGATTACATTAGATTACGTTAGATTGCGTTAGATTACGTTACATTACGTTACGTTACGTTACGTTACACGACACGACACGACACGACACGACACGACGTTACGTTACATTACGTTACATGACATTACATTACATTACATCACATCACATCACATCACATCAATCACATCACATTACATTACATTACATTACATTACGTGACATGACATGACATGACATGACATTACGTGACATGACATGACATGACATGACATTACGTTACGTGACATGACATTACATTACATTATATTACATTATATTACATTCCATTCCATTCCAGTCCAGTCCATTCCATTCCATTCCAATCCATTCCATTCCACTACATTCCACTACATTACACTACATTACACTACATTACACTACACTACATCACACTACATCACACTACATCACACTACGCCACGCCACGCCACGCCACGCCACGTCACGTCACGTCACGTCACATCACGTCACATCACGTCACATCACGTCACATCACGTCACATCACGTCACATCACGTCACATCACGTCACATCACGTTACATCACGTCACATCACGTCACATCACGTTACATCACGTTACATCACGTTACATCACGTTACATCACGTCACATCACATTACACCACATCACATCACATCACATCACATCACATCACATTACATTACATCACGTTACA
Organism: Metaphire vulgaris; assembly: GCA_018105865.1. Lineage (NCBI taxonomy): Eukaryota > Metazoa > Annelida > Clitellata > Crassiclitellata > Megascolecidae > Metaphire > Metaphire vulgaris. Next base: position 4,409,540 of record CM030841.1, read on the forward strand.
TCACATCACGTTACATCACATCACGTTACATCACGTTACATCACGTTACATCACGTTACATCACGTTACATCACGTTACATCACGTTACATCACGTTACATCACGTTACATCACGTTACATCACGTTACATCACGTTACATCACGTTACGTTACGTCACGTTACGTTACATCACGTTACGTTACATCACGTTACGTTACATCACGTTACGTTACATCACGTTACGTTACATCACGTTACGTTACATCACGTTACATCACGTTACGTTACGTCACGTCACGTCACGTCACGTCACGTCACGTCACGTCACGTTACGTTACGTCACGTCACGTCACGTCACGTCACATCACATCACATCACATTACATTACATTACATTACATTACATTGCGGCTCTGTGAGCTGGAACACCATGTTGTTGGAAGTAAGTAAGTAAGTAGGTCGAATCTCGTAGATCTATATAGCGCTTTAAAAAGCAGCACAACAGTAGCTGGTTTTTTCATAGGCGCTCATCCTTTCTTTAAATAGCTATGGGAATGGTGAAAGATCAGCCAGTCAATATCCGAAGGGCAGTGAGGCTAGGTTGTCAAAGCTATGGAGCTATGGAGGAAATGATTTCAGAAAAAGGAAGACTATACGTTTAGACATGGAGACTTGAGGAGACAATGCAGTAATTAAAGGAAATGAGGATTCAGGTTTTATTGTTTGAAAGTGTCCAAGTCTGCGGAGGGAAGCTGCCATAGAGTTGTTTCAGTTCGGTCGTCAGATACACCATTCAGGCAGGAGAAGACCAACGTCACAAGCTCGAAATTAATACGTTCCGGCACAGACAGCCAATGTAAGTCACGGAGCAGTGATGTTATTTCTTATATGGTCCCCGAGTTTGGCCTGGTAGATCATTCGCGCAGCGGTGTACAGAACCGACTGAAGGCGGTTAAGTAGGTAGTTGTGTATCTCTACAAGAGTTGCGTGACCATAATCGAGCTTGGTCAGCACCAGTGAGGAGACCAGCGATTAGAGGACTACAGTAGAGACTGATCGGCGAATGCTTCTGAAGTTCTGGTCAGTCTTAAGGTGTTGAAACACCCCGCAACGGTTTTGGCCACATGTGTCTTCATCGAACCCGTGCCATCGAGATATATTTCGAGGTTCCTCACCGAGGACACTGGCTGCACATCGAGTTCATCTATGCTACAGGTCGATGGTAGTAGATGTTGGTGCCTTTCGGTAGCCATCAAGAGGACTTCGGTATTCGCAGCTTTGAGCTGTAACCGATTTGACTTCAGCCAACTCGTCATCTCAGCTACACACAGAGTGACACGTTGCGAGAGCAGTTGACTGGCCGCGGGTAGGCTGCTCCCGTAGACCAGAGTGTCACTTGCGTAGAGGTGGGCTTGTAGTCCGAACCGCTGGGCTTTGCTTACCAATTCAGCAACGTAGAGAACAAAAAGAATGGGTCCTAGGAGGGATCCCTGAGGAACCCCAGGGGCTACACGAGTCGGCGACGTTATGGAATTGGCGAAGCGTACATACTGTATCCGATCCTCCAGATAGGAGGAGAACCATTGAAGAGCTGAGCCTAGGGTTGCCAACTGTGACAAATTTAACAAAAGGACATCGATCAAAAACATAAGCATGTGTATTTTAACTTTGACTTAACGTCTAAATCGTTGAAACCAAAGTTGAATTTTGCAATGGGCTATATAGCCTTAGGCCTTAGTAGGATAAGCTGTTATTTAATAAAATATATGTTCTGACTTTTTGCACGCTCAGCAACTGTGGTTCATGTTTATTATTTTCGGAAAATGCACAAGTGTATTGCAAGTTAAAGTATACGAAAAGTATATGAAACATTTGTCATTAGTTCTACAGAGCATCTGCCTCTTTCATTGCGCCATTAGATGACATTGCACTACAAATGCGTTCACTGTAAGCTGATGTTCCAGGAATTGAAAGCACAAATGAAACAATTTTTAAAACATTAACACACTTATGATTAACACTTTTGATTTTGTATATAAAGGACAAGCAGCGTCCTTTCTAAATGCTAAAAAGGATAAGGACTCAAGAGGTCCATTAAAAGACTGTCCTTTTAAATATTGCAAAGGACGGTTGGCAACGCTAGCTGAGCCGCTGACTCCGTACGTTACTTCCATCTTCTGTAGTAGCAGCTTGTGATCCACTGTATCGAAAGAGGCAGTAAGATTCAATAACACCAAGACTGGCACATCGCCTGCATCTAGCGCCCGAAGGATGTCCATCGTGACCTTCAACTAGAGGTGTGCACGAGGACTGACTGTTGTCCCCATCCCCTCCCGTCCCCGCAAAGCTTTTCTCCATCCCCACCCCGTCCCCATTGACTTAAAATCCATCCCCATCCCCATCCCCTAATCTCTGTCCCCATCCCCATTCCCGTCCCCGCATTTCGGAACCCATCCCCGTCCCCGTACCCGCATTTTGGTCTCCGTCCCCGTCCGCGGTGTTTTATATCAACTATTCATTTATTAGTACCCAGGGTGCGATTTTATGACCTGGTGCAGTGGGAGGAGGGGATTTGTCGAGCTTGGGGCGTAGTTGTTGGGGAAATGTAGCAGTGGGGGGATGTAGTTGTGGGGAGATGCAACAGTAGGGGGATGCAGTTGGGCAGTGGGGAGGAATCCCCCTTCCCCCTACAAATCGCGCCCTGTTAGTACCCAACACGAGAGGTAGCTTTTCAAAAAGTTTTTCAAAAGTTTCTTCTAAACTGTACAATAATCATATATGAAAATGGGACACTATTACTAACCTGATATCTTTAGCGCACATCATAACCATAGCGTCAGCCAATTCATTTTTCAACGTGTATACCGGAAACTAACCAAAAGATAACGGACATTCCCGGTTTTACTACCAATGCCATTCTGCCAGCAGTGAGCAACACGTTGAAAAATGAATTGGCTCTCTTTCTTGTCCATTTTTCTGTAACTTTATAAAATGTTTAATTTATATAGTAGGCCTAAGCTAAGTGGAGTTTTTTAATCCACCTCCGAATCGATGGTGATTGAGTCAGGGGCACTAAGGTAAATAGTGATGGTGGTTGGTGGGCACAGGAGAGACTGGGCAATTGGCAGTGGGCACTGGGCGTTCAAATTACAAAGCTGTGCAAAGTGCTCTGCAATCCGCCCCACCTCTAAATTATATTATCTTTTGTTGTCCTGTACATCTATAGGCTCCCCCAACAAGCTGAAACCAGCTCTGATGATTCTCCCCTGGTGTGTTTATCAATTACCCTCAAGTTCTCAAATGGCTTTATGGTCTCTACCAACTGCGAACTAACAATGGTGTCGAGTGATCAAAAGATTCAAAACCAATCTTGCCTGGCCTAACAGTTCAATTTAATGGCCTTTTAATTCGAAACTGAAAGGCGTAGGCCTATATGGTTAGTAGCTATGCTAAAATCGGCCGAACGCATGATTATTGAATTGCGAGATTAATCGTCCCCATTCCCGCGGTATTTACGGCATTTTTGAAACCGCATCCACGGTAATACCGTCAGCCTGGATCCCGCTACCGCGGTACTACCGTCATAACTTTTCCGTCCCCATTAATATTTCGGCAAAATTACAGATTTCAATTCCGCTACCGCGGTAAATCCGCGGATTACCGCGGTGAAACCGCGGTAGCCATTACCGTGCACTCCTCTACCTTCAACAATGAACACCGCCGTTTCGCCGTTTCCGTTCCGAGTGTAATATGCGGTATGCCGACTGCAAATCAGAGAGCTGATTGGAGGTCTTCAGATGAGCTGACCGTATACAAGGCGTTCAAGGAGCTTTGATAGCACCGACAGGTCGGTCTATACGACCTGATGTCAGCAGCATCCATGATGGGTTTCTTGAGTCTGGGGGAGACGAAGGAAAAAGTTGAAACAGTCAAATACGTAGGAGGAATACTCAAGAGCGACGGAACGGAAAACACACAGAGAACGTGAAAATGAAAAAATAGAGGATTACAAACAATTGGAAGAATGAGAACACTATGGAGGAACAAAAGCTTAACAATAAATACAAAGCCGAAACTAGCTAGAGAGGAGTGGTGACGCTTTGCGTATGGAACCTGCCTTTGGACACAGCACCTGAATAATAATAATAATAATAATAATAATAATAATAATAATAATAATAATAATAATAATAATAATAATAATAATAATAATAATAATAATAATAATAATAATAATAATAATTTTTCAAACTTATACTGAATATAATTATAAGTCCTTGCTCACGATTTACTAATCGACCAAGGCCGAACCCATGCCGAAGACTCGGTGGCATTCTGAAGGAGTAGAACTCTCCTTAGTTTTGGCAAAGAAATGTATCAGAGTAGAAGGGAAAAGGTTGGGAACGAGGAAGGGTTGTCACACTACCACGTCGTGATCAGTTGACCAGGTCTGCACTTTGGAAACTAGTGTCCCGTCAGTTCCTGGCCGTCAGTTCCTGGCCGTCAGTTCCTGTACCGTTAGTTACATGCTGGACCGTTCTTATAGTTCTATCTTTTAAGTGTATGTAAACAGTGTTAGGAAAGATCACTTGTAAAAAGATCAAGATCACTAGAGAGAAATTGATCTAAGATCAAGATCAAATATCACTAGAGTATAAATGATCTAAGATCAAGATCACTTTAAAAGTGATCTAAGATAAAAATATCATACAAATATAGTTATTGTATAATGTATGGCGTGTCACGTATGATAACGATACAAATGTCCACTGTACGATGCAGTGGCGGCTCCACCGGGGGGCCAGGGGGGCCCGTGCCTCCCCTATTGAGTGCCTGGCCCTCCCAGTGGCCCCAGGGACCCTATACTTAATGCTACATACATTAAACAACAAATGGTTGGCCCCTCTGATTAGAAGTTGCCACCCCATCGGCCCCCCCACTTGCCAATCCTAGAGCCGCCACTGGTAAGATGCATGTAAACTTTTGTAATACTAAGTTACTAACACAACTTAAAACAGTTCATGACAATTTTAGCAACTAACTGTCAGTTCACATTCAGTGTTGAACACGGCAGTTCATTTTCAGCATGAGCAGACGCTCAGACGTTGCGTCAGACAACCTGTTTCTTCGCGGTGTAGCTATCAAACCTCCAATACTAAAAAGTCTTTCGACAGGCGCAGAAGATGGCAGGGTTGTGTTATATTTCACAAATGCTGCCTTGACATGTGGGTATGCCAACAAGCTAGAAAGTTCCTTATTTGGGTTATTCAGGTAGTGCATGACCTTGACTGCATTTTCACGACCAGTTGCAACTGAGCAAGCCTCTCCCTGAGTCCCAGTGGCAGTGCCAGTACTAATGTCAGGGCCATACCCATAATCCTCATCATCTGCACCGGCTGCACTAACATGATCATTGAGGTCCGAATGCTTGATTTGTCCGTCATTTTACTCAATACACATAGAAGTTCGTTGATTGATTGACTTAGTTGGGAGAATACGTGTAATTTGATCTTTGATCTTCAGTTGATAATAAAGATCAAAATCACCGAAATAGTGATTTAAAGTCAGAGCCAAAGATCACTAGTCAAAAGTGATCTAGATCAAAGATCAAAGACAATAAATTGTGATCTTAGATCGTGATCTTTGATCTTTTGATCTAAGATCACTCCTAACACTGTATGTAAACAAGTGTAGGCCTATACAGTATGATATATAAATCATGACATGCGTATACACAGCTACAGGTGACAACGATGGTCATTAATAACACGTCTAAGTAAATATGTCACGGTAATTTAAACATCCATAAATATAATATATATAATATAGCATCCATTTGACAATAACTTGGAATAGTTGGGACAAATATGGGCTTAAGACGCGGGCAAGTATTCGGGAAATGCTATTCGACAAGATGCTTATAAGTCAGTAGCTGTCCGCCTTGTACATAATTGTTTGACTTGACCTATGTAGCCTTAGTAGGCTATGTACCTACCTAGCTTCCTACCTACCTACCTACTTACCTACCTACCTACCTACCTACCTACCTACCTATTTACATCCATTTACAAAGACGGTACAGGAAATGACGGTCCAGGAACTGACAGGGAACCGTGGAAACTAATGCTAATGATCGGCCTACCTCCAGAGATTGTCGAACTGGTGAAAAAGCCCTATAAAACTGGCACACTTAGTTCAGTTCCGTATGAAGGCCAGATGTCCGAATGGTTTCCATTAAACACAGGTGTCAGACAGGGTTGAAGATGTGCTCCCCATCTCTTTCTGCTCCCTACGGACCGCATAATGGAAAGAACCATCCACCGTGGATTCGCGGGGACAGCACTTGGAAATGAGACATTTACCGACTTGGACTTTGCGGACGATGTTGCTCTCCTGGCGGAAATGACGGAAGTCATTGTTCTGGCGTTAGAAATCCTGGATGATGAAGCACGACAGCTGGGATTGAAGGTCAACTGGTCCAAACATACCATTCAGACTACTGTCACATCACAACCCTCATCTGTGCTTGTGGCTGGTAATAAAGTGGAGATAGTCAAGGAGTTCATCTATCTGAGCTCATTAACAGACAAGTAAGTAAATAAGCAAGTAAGTAACATCTCGTTAACTTCTATAGCGCTTTCAAAAGAAGCACTGAAGTAGCTCCTTATTCCTATTCGGTTAATCTCAAAATGAAATGGCTGTAGCCAAAGCCATTCATGCCGGGTCATTGAATCAAAAGGGCGAATGGGTGGGACGTCGCAGCTATGGAGGACATGATTTATTGAAGATAAATGATTTTAGTTTAGAAATAAAAACACGAGAAGATGTTGCAAGAAGGGAAGAACTGTGACTCAGAGTTTGTTATTTGGCTTTAATGTAGACAGCGGAGGGACAACACTGGAAGCAGAGAATCAAAGGTACTGAGGCGAATTGGTATTGCAAGGGAATGTTTTGCCTCACCGAACAAAATACTTGGCGCTGATGAGGGTGTCTGGCAAATGATGACGAGTAGAGAGTGACACGGTTACCGCGAAAAATCCGCGGTAACCGCGGTATTTCGCGGTACTTCGCGGTAATTACCGCGGTAGTGGGGACAATTTGGCCTAAAAGTGCGGTATTGGAGCGGACCTCGTTTCGCCCCGTCACCAGAGGGCAGGGTCCAGTCGTTTCGCCCACAGTTGCTGGATGGCGACGCGGAGTATAAAAACTGAGACACGGCCATTTTCTTCCTCTTTCGGCTTGGGGTGTTCAGTTTGGTTGGGTTTCTGGCTAGAGTTGCTTGATTTGCTAGTTTTGCTTGATTTGGCCTTTAAGAGTAGTTTTGAATATTGTGTCACGTTTAAACTGAATATGGAATAATAAAAAGAGATATCGAAAATCTGTCTTCGCATTTGCGTTCGCTTACTTTAATCGATGACCTGCATCGAACTCAAGTCCTGGTCCTTCTAAGTGACGAGGCACGAACCTAGATCGCGGACATCGTTTGCCATCCTAGGGTGTAAAGGGGGGCAGATAACCACCTTTCGTTGCACTGGTACCGGAATCGCGGTAAAATTCTTCGTATGTCGGTCGATTTTGTGTTTTTTGGACATTTTTTAGTGCGAACTCGTCCGTTTCCTTTGTGATACTCGAGCTAGGGTGTCCAGATGACTTTTTGCTAAAAGAGAACATTAAATGTCATTCATAGTGCAAAATAGAGAACATTCTGAACAAAAAGAAAACAAACAAATTTTCAAAAATTATTATTAATTTAATCAAATTAATTACTTCAATTCAGTCATTCATTTCCTCTTTGCCGTCTTCTTCATCATCACTTATGTATTTATCTGATGATTGGACACTCTTCAAGAAATCCGCATTGTCAATAATACTCTTATAAAACCCCTTACAATTCATGTCCTTGAAATTGCACATTATCATTGCAATGCTTTTTGACAGTCGAAGTTTTCAGTCGGTTTCTCTCTTTTGTCCATTGAATCTGTATCTGGCTGAAAATACGTTCAACTTTGGCATTTTGTGCAGGCAAGGCAGAAAAGAATTGACAAATAATCAATAATTTAGAATAATATTCAGAATTTTTAAAGAATTGAAATATAACACCCATTTTTCATGCGAACGATATTTCTAAAAATTTGCACTCGAAGGATTTGACTCTATAAACTTATTAAAATTGAAAACCTGATCAAACGCTTTTACATCATTCACTGCAATGTTCTTATTCTGCAGATTAATAATCGTTGCTTCAACTTCTTTCTATTCAATTTTTCTCGACATATTCATCCATGTGAAATGGGAAAATTCCTCGAACTGTTTAGTCCACTTTGGAGATATTTGATGGAGTTCTCGTAGCACAGATAGACCCAATTTTTAAACTGCAAAACTTCATCTTTCAAACCGTTTTCCTCATTTCTTCTTTAAATTGTTTTGACTGAAATTGGTAAAATTTTTTGTTCCAGATTGTTCATAGGCATTGTTTCCAATGCGCTAAGATTCTCCTTAACTTCAAGTATTGATTTTTTTTCTTTTTCCATTTGTTCAGTTTTATCTTCAAATAAGAATGTCAGAGAATGTGCAAAGAGTAAGTAGGCCTCACTAAATTCTGATTAAAAAAACTTCAAAATGAAATTTGGACAAGATTCAAGCGAAAGAAAGTAGGATTTCAATGCTGGGAACATCTGGAGTAAACGGTTAATAGCAGGATGAAGTGATAGCCATCTAGTATGTGAATGACGTAGAAGATCTCGATAATGCACATCAGCAAATTCACAAAATTCCTTTAAACTTTTGATGCGAACTGTATAAATAGAGAAACAGTTGTAAATTTGCACGACGATTTATTTCAAATCAACAGGCAATGAATCAAATCTGTTGAGCGGCATTATGCACAGTGTGCACAGGACATCCAATCCCAATCAATTGTTTTTCTGTGCATGCTTTCAATTTCGAATAAGCGTTCTGCACACTTTGTCTTGCCAATCTCCCGAAATTTGTATTACAATTATCACCAGCAAAACCAATAACCTTTTCCAATAATCCCAATTTTTCTAGTGAATTCTTTATGTATCAAAAAATCTCATCTGACGTTTCACTGGGCAAAGCTTCTAAGTTTATCAATTTTTTTGAATACTTTTTGAATAATCAAAGTACTGAATCAACAATGGAAAAAGCTTTGAAGCGCCATGATTACTGGCATCAGTCGCTACGGAAATGAAAGGAGTTTTCGACATGTCTGCGAGAATCAGCTCTATAGAATACTTAGCAAATACATTTTTAGCGATAGCTCTAGATTTCGTATGTCCACATGCAATACTTTTTGCAATGCTAGAATCTTCAAATATGGTTTTGAGTAAACTGTTTGTACAGTCGGATGATCTAAAGCCGAAGTGATGCTTTACAGTGTGGAACGACAAAGTTGCTTCTGCGGCTAAAATGTTGGCATTGGTTTTCGCGGTAGCTGGCTGAAGAAATGACGACATTTTTGGCAGTTTCGCCTGCATGTATAGCGTTTTTGTTCTTTTTCGACGATAAATGTTGATCAAGATCATAGCGACCTTTATTCGCAATGCTAATGATTTCACTACATACTTTACAGTAAACCTCGCTTGTATGCGATGATTTAAATTGAAACGCAGGATATTTTGCCTTCAGTTCATCGTTGAAAACACATTTTCGTTTGCTCATCGTTGTATTCAGAGTTCAGACTGCCTATTAAATACTAAGAAGTCAGATCATGAGATGACATTGAGATCATCTGAACACGCGACGGCTAAATACAATAAAAAGTTAAGATTAATATTATTTTATAGCGCTTAAGTAAATATATATTAAATAATTACATTTAAAAAATCATGATTGCTTATGATCATGATCATGATCATTTTGTACTTTTTTATTTTAATTTCTTTATCGTTACCAAATTACAGTGAAAATAATTAAATATTAACTTCTACTTAACTTTATTTGACTAAAAACAAAAAAAGAGAACAAAAGAGAACCTCAGTAAAATAGAAAGAGTAAAAAAGATCTGAGTAAAAAGATCCGACCTAAAAAAAGAGAACATGTTCTCTTTAAAAGAGATGTTCTTGAAACCCTAACTCGAGCGCGTGCGTTCGACCGGCGCCATTTTGTTTCTGTGTCAAGCGAGCGAGCGCTAACCGCCGCCGTTAGTTTCGTTGGTATACAGAAGCGTGCACGTGCCGGCCGTTCTTTAGTTGCGTTTATTGAGCACGTGGGAAGTTGGGAACGCACAACCGACGAGTTGGCCATTTTTATTCTGCCGTTGAGCTGGTACGAGGCCAACAAGCGAGATTTTTTAATCGAGAAGCACGCTAAACTTTAGATCTGTCGCGCAGCGCAGCGCCGAATTGAACAGATGGACAAAGCCGATAGAGACTTGGAGATACGATTTGCTCAGCAACGAGTCTTTTACCGTTTTGTGGCCCGTCGCAGTCCAGACACAGACGAGGGGTATTGGTCTGCGGGTGCGCAGCGGCGGCAGCGATTGAGTGAACACGATGCCGCCGTGGGAGGTGACTCCTCGTATTTTCGATCAAGTCACGTTGACCAAGATCGAGATTTAATTAGACAGGCCGATGCGCGTTGTGCGGTCGGACGTTTGACTGATACACGGCGGTTGAACGAATTTTCCGTAGACGCACGATTGTGTGAGGAAATTACGATTGCGAAATACAGGATAATTTTGGACGATCTTGCGAACGATCTTGCGTCTGACAATGACGATGCTCTGACGCAAAATGCGACTGTCCATCACGAAATGCGAAATAATACGCGGTCGTTGTGGGATTTTCCTGAAAAACCGCGGATATGCGGCGACATTGCGATTTTTCTAATGACGGTGTCGATACCCAGGCGCACAATAAAAATCGCGACCGCGGAGTATCGAGCGACAGACAGAGATTGCGCGGCGCTGATTTAGAAAACGCTGAAAAGACGACGTCTTCGGCCGAATATGAACAGTCGGTCCGAATGAATCGTTGGGAAGCAAGCGCCGGTATGCTTAGAGCAGGGATGGGCAAAGTGCGGCCCGCGGGCCACATGCGCCCTCGAAGCCCTTTTGTGCGGCCCCCGACATCGAGAGGTATTACAGGTTTTAGAGGTATTACAGGTTTAGAGGGCCGCACATTAGTGCGGCCCTCTAAACTACATGAAACATTTTACAACGTCTTTTTGAAAAAATTCAACATTCAAATTGGATTTACACGTTGGCACTTGATCGTTAACTAGAAATGATGCTTTTAATATTTACTAACTTTTCTTCGACTTGACTGTCTTAGCTCATTAATAATTATTTGCACTGCGCAGTATATAATAAGTTATGTTAAAGTCGTTTTGGAGACTAATTAGAAAATTAATTCTAAATGCTGAAAAAAATTTGTGCAGCCCTCGACTTTCGTCAGACACTTTTGCGGCCCTCGGATAAAAAAATTGTGCCCATCACTGGCCTAGATTCAGTGTCGGCCGGAGGTAGAAAGTTTTTCGTCGGCAAAAGTTGGGGTGGGAAACGTTTGCTACGACGTCATTTCGACGATATATAATAATTTCGAGGGAATTTTTAAAGATTTAAATATATAGAGGCCCGTCAACGAAGGCCGCGTTGAAAGTTTAGCTGCGGCATTAATATCTTCGTCGCACGATAGTGCAGCGCCCTCTGGCGGCCGCGCGACGGTTGACAACCGTTCAGTTAAGGCGCAGCGGCCAGTATTTAGATTTAATGATCAGTAAACGCGCCGCGTGTTGAAACGAACTGCACCTTACAGCTTCGAGACAGAAAATCGAGTTAACAGTATTAAATCCTGGCGGTCAAAGTGCGGATACGAGCCAAGCAACCGGCGTTGTTTCATTTGCTCATCATCATTTCATACTCGTAAGGATTGTATGATCAGGCGTAGGCCTAAGCGTAGAAATTTTGCGACACCGGTTAACCAGGGCACAGCCGGCCGTAACGACAGAAATTTCGGGGACCGAATAAATTACCGTATAACCGCCTTCATGAGAATACCGGCGGCACAACGTCATTACACGCCGAAACTGCGATTAAGAACTACCGTCTTCTTTGCGCTCAGTGGCGTAGCGTGACTTTTGGGGGCCCGGGAGGCATCTTTGCCATGGGGGCCCCAGAGTTTCGAGCTGACGAGCAAAAAAAACGTTATCGCCTCCTTTTTTATCCTGACGAGCAAAAAAAGAGGTCGTCAGCACATAATTTCTAGGGTTAGGGTTAAGAAGTTAGTGTTAACCCTAACCTAACCCTAGCTTAGACCCCTCTTCGGGCTCCCCCACCCGGGGCCCGGGAGGGCTGTCAACAAAGTGCCCTCCCGCCCTCCCACGTTACGCCACTGTTTGCGCTATCGATCCCGGTTCCGGAAATAGTATTTTACCAGCTAAATACGCCGGGGGCTTGAAGCTTAGCCATTGGAATAAAAGTTTGTATACAGATAATACAGCGGGCCGGACACAAATTAATGTTTTGGGCGAATGCTTTATAACCGTTCGGTTCGGAAATAAGTTAATCCTGGGGTGCGAAGGGGGCAGAATACCCCCTCGATCTTTCCAGTATTACTGCGGTAACGGGTTCTTGTCACGCGGTAATCCCGCGGGAACGGGGACATTTACCACGGTAATACCGCGGTGACGGTATCGATATTATCAACTTGATGATAATATTGATGGCGTTGTGCAGAAGTTCTTGTTTTTCTGCATGGAGATTACAGTATTTAGTAACCCAGTAGGTTATTCTTTAAGTAGGTATGTGCCAATTAATACACGGCGCTAGACTTAGCAATCTGCCGGAAGTACTGCTGTGTACTTCCTTTTCCGGTGTTCCTTTTAACTTCTATTGTCTTGGGCAAACGGCTTGTTGTTGTTATTATTATTATTATTATTATTATTATTATTATTATTATTATTATTATTATTATTATTATTACAACGTACTGATTAATGTGGTAACTCGTCCTAAAAGAACTGCGTGAACACATACAAAAACACAAGAAATCACAAGTAGCTCCTGCGAAAAAGCCAGGTTTTAAGCTTCTCTTTGAAGGTGTTGAGAGAAGGAGAGAGCTGCACAAATGGAGGCAGACAGTTCCACGCTCTCGACGCGGCCACAGGGAACGCACGATCACCGACAGTTCGAAGGCGCATCCTAGGAACGACCAGTGAGGTGGAACGGGCGGATCTCAAGCGTTGCCGACCTTCTAAGTTAGCTACTCGTACCAGTTCAGTCGCCAGGTATACAGGGCCGACACCATTCAGGCATCGGTAGGCTAATAACGCGAGCTTGAAGTGGATTCTTTCTGGCACTTATAGCCAGTGCAAATCACGAAGCGATGGAGTTACGTGTTCACCTGGTGGAATATGGCAGATCATACGAGCAGCAGCGTTAAGAACGGACTAAAGACGATTGAGAAGGTATTTCCGTATTCCGGCGAGAGTAGCATTGCCATAATCTAATTTGGTCAACACCAGAGTGGAGACCAGTGTTTTGAGTGCAGTGGCTGACACTGAGCGACGAATACTTCTAATCAGCCTGAGGGCATTGAAGCATCCAGCCACAGTCTTCGAAACGTGTGTCTTCATTGATACGGTGCTATCCAGGAATATCCCGAGGTTCCGTACCGACGACACCGGATGCACATCAATTCCGTCGATACGTATGCAGGTAGACGGTATCAAATGTTTCTGTCTTTCAGCAGCCAACCAAAGGACCTCGGTCTTAGCAGCATTGAGCTGTAACCGATGCGACTTCAGCCACTTGGACAACTCTGTCAAGCACATCGTGATTCTCTGCTGGAGCAGTTCGGTTGTCGCAGGGGAACAGCTCCCGTAAACCTGTGTATCATCTGCATAGAGTTGAGCATGTAATCCAAACCGCTGAACGATGCTCACTATGTCAGCAATGTAGAGCACGAAAAGAATAGGTCCCAGGACGGACCCCTGTGAAACCCCGCGCAATACTTGTTTCAGCGGCGTAGCAGAGTTGGCGCAGCGTACGTGCTGCGTGCGATTCGATAGGTAGGAAGCGAACCACTGGAGCACTGAGCCGCCCACTCCGAACGAAGCTTCCATCTTACGCAGCAGCGTGCCATGGTCCACTGTGTCAAAGGCGGCAGTAAGATCCAGCAGCACGACTGCTACATCCCCCCTGTCGAGCGCACGGAGAATGTCAGATGTAACTTTCAACACAGCGGTTTCAGTAGAGTGGTAGGCGCGGTATGCAGACTGTAGATCGGGAAGCAGATTGGATGTTGTCAGGTAGCGGATGAGTTGATGAGAAACGAGCCGCTCGAGAAGCTTTGATAAAACTGTCAGGTTAGAGATCGGCCTGTACGACTTCACATCGGCAACTCAGACCCCGACTTCACATCGGCGGGGTCTGAGTTGGATTTCTTAAGTCTCGGGGTTATGTAGGCTGACTTGAATGTTGTCGGCACGATTCCGGCGGACATCGAGCGATTGAAGGGCGCAGTGATGAACGGTGCGAGTAGATCGGAGAATTCCTTTAGAAGAACAGTCGGCAGAGGGTCGTTAGCGCATTGTTTATCCGGCAGTGCTCGTATGTGCGAGACCACCTCGTCGGTGGAAAGAGGCTGGAACGATCCGAAGTAGCACTGTGTGAGTGGTACACTAGGCACAGGGGCAATATGATCATCTGTCGCTGCACACAACCCTGCCGCCTTATCACGCAGGTAATCGACGAAGGCGTCAGCTGTGGGAGTTTCGTGGGCTTGTATTCGACCTCGGCCAAGTAGAGTGCTCAAGGACCGCCAGAGACATCGAGGATCAGCACGCTCTGAGTCGACTTTGCCGTTCTAGAAGGCTTCGCGCTGACGGCGAAGTAGTTGCCTATAGGTTCTCCGTTGTTCCATCCAGTAGGCTGCTGCTGCGGCAGTAACAGCAGGGTCCAGGTGAGCTATCCGAGTTTTCCGTTCAGCAAACCGCAACTCTCGTTTGGCTCTCCGGCACTCCTCATCAAACCAAGGATCGGAGGGGCGACGGCGACAGCTCACTGTCGTCACTGGCACCAGTCTCCACAATGTCAGCGATCTCCCGGTCATAGAGAAGGGCAAGCTCTTCAATATCCAATGTAGACCATAGAGCTGGTTTGGCAGAGTCTGGAGGTCGAGAGCTCCTGCCGGAACGCGAGGGTGTCTAGCTTTCGCCAGGCACGCCGTGTGACGGAGGCGTAGACAGGGCACGGTTTAGTCAGCGGCACTGTCCATCGGACAAGATGGTGGTCGGACAGCCCCACATCTACAACGCTCATCTGGGGCGGCACAATGTCATTGTGATACGCCACAACATCCAACAGACCACCCCTGACATGGTGACCTCAGTTTTTTTAAATGCGAAGTTGTAGGTTGTGAAAAGCTCACAGAGTTGACGACTGGCGGCATCATCTTCACGGTCGAGCCGCACATTAATATCTCCTGCTACGTAGACAGGTCCGGTGAGAGACGCAAGGTCTTCAAGCAATTCGGACATCTCGGTGAAGAAGAGTTGCGTGATCGCTTTAGAACCAGGTCTATAGACCACGGCCAGCACGCACGACTCCACGGATGAAACACGAGCACTCACCAGCTCGAAGGTTTGGAACTGTCGTGAGGACTTCAGTGTAGTCAGTCGAATGCCAGGGACAGCACAGATGGCTACGCCACCATGGTTCGTGGTAAGGCAGTCGCTGTTATCATGGGTACGAGGGCGTGCCCTCTCAACCACTTGATAGCCGTCTAGAAGAAGTTGCCCTATCCAAGCAGAGTTCTCATCGTGCCACGTCTCACAAAGGCCGATGACCTTCAGCGAGTGACTCTGGCAGACTTCTTGTAGATCGTACAGCTTATTGTTCATCGAACGTATATTCAGAAGTCCGAAGGAGATTGTACTGCCCACGGCTTCGGTGTGTCGGAGAGTACGAACAGGCAGAATATATGGCGGACGCCGGGCTGTCGACGAAGGTAGTCTATCACAGTTGAAGTCAGTGTAAATAAAAGCACCATTCTCGATCGGCACCAACTTCGGTCGGAAATGTCTCCGGCCTGATCTCTTACCGCGGTAATGACGAACTCGACGCTGGGTCTCACAGAGTCTAAGAATCCCGAATTCAGACAGTAAATCGACAATGCGAGGTGCAGGACGATCACCGCGAGAACAAGCCAGCAGCTCTGTCGACGAATAACGTAACGTTCGCATAATTTCAGCTCTGTAGTTAAGTCAAGAAACGTAGCGAAGAAAACAAACAAGCAGCAGCCATATTGATCAACGGTGAAATTCAAAATCATAACGGTGTCAGTTGATGCAGAGATCGTTCCATTACTGCAAAAATTCGCCGTAAACACTCGAATTAGAGTGAAACTGACGCTAGTATCGAAATTACTGTCGAACTTTACGAAATGTGGTGAATCACGAAAAGCCTAACAAGAGAATAGTCCGATAAAATAACAGTAAATCGCACGATCGGAGTTTCTTGGCAGCCACATGCGGCGCCACCTACCGACTTTTCTCTTTTTTTCTGTTATTTTTCACCAATCGAAGTTATGAATGGAAAAATGAGCATCGATAAATTGAGTAAAAGTAAAAGCGAGTGAATATCCTTTTAAACGTATAACTGAGTGAGTGAGGTGTGGCCACACTACGAGAAGGTTCAAATAAATTCGATATTTGTGTCTGGACTGCGACGGTCCACAAACGGTAAAAGACTCGTTGCTGATCAAATCGTATCTCCAAGTCTCTATCGGCGTTGTCCATCTGTTCAATTCGGCGCAGATCTAAAGTTTAGCTTCTCGATAATAGTTATTTTCCATTCAAATAAATGGTTACAGGTGCTAGCCGCCTCAGCTCACCCGCTATAACCCAGTTATGACCGTCCCGGTTATGACGCCCCATTTACTCTATAGGTTTTGACGAAAGGCAGTGTATTGCACCCGTAATGGGTCATATAATCATTACCCACACCATAAACCAGACACGAAACACTAACCCTAAACCAGAGGTTCCCAAACTTTTTGAATCGCGGACCCCTATTTTGTTCTAAGCTTAGCTCGCGGACCACATTATTTAACAAGTGCCCAGAGTCAATATCACAGTTGATATTTAATTAAAATAACGGGCAGACTATTCCCACAACGCCAATTGACTAGCGGCTCTAGCCCTATGGCGACTTCCTACGATGCGGACAATCATGCAGTAATATACAATTAAACACCGAATAAATGTTTTGACATTACTGATAGATTGAACACGTCTTTACAGAATCAGCTACTTCGTCAAATCATCTCAAATTTAATCAACTATAATGAATGTTAATGAGGTGGATGTGCTTACTTTGTTTTGCACAAACTGTCAATAATTCTTGGTTGTATTTTTTTTACAAGCACACACATTTTCACACACTAAGCACCTAGAAATATGGAGCTGCTGGGTCGCCGCTTTTGAAAGCGCTATGGAAATTAACGCGATTTTGTTTGCTTACTTACTTACTTTCAACGACATGTGTGGATCGTTCTTCGTCTTCGTCTTCATAGTGTATAGCAAGTGTCGAAAATGCTGTGACGGTCTCACACATTCGCCTTATATGTTGTCGTGAAAGGCAACAAAATCGTGACTGCCTTGTAAGACAATAACGGAAACTCGGAAGCTACAAACAGCCAAAACGATGAAAGTGATTTTTGTTTTAACCGAAATAGGGGCCTACTAATATTTATTCTCGAAGTTCAAATACACGTTTTAGTATTCTGTCACGTGAAATACTCCGGCTGACGGTGTTAGTATATATCCAGATATTAATATGTAGCTCTCTAGTATATTTATCTTATGGTTTATATTAACGAATGTTATTGATGCCACACTAATTTGAGTGCACTACACAGGCCGTTAAAGTTAAAACTACGAAGTGTTGCTGAATATTTCAGGAGGCTGTCGCGGACCCCCGCCTTATCCTCCGCGGACCCTCTTCGGTCCGCGGACCACAGTTTGGGAACCGCTGCCCTAAACGAAAGTGACGGCAGTCATAGCTGGAGCGGTCATAACGGGAGGGGTCATAGCTGGGGCGGATGCCATTTTGGGCGGTCATAACTGGGGCGGTCATAGCTGGGGCGGTTAGAATGTGATACCAAATAAATTATCACAAATATTTTACCACATTATATTATTGCTCTTAATTCTGATCAGACATGGGTCAATTACGTTTGAAGCAATTACAATTACATTACAATTATACGGATTTTTGTCAATCACAATTACAATTACAATTACAGCCAATTACATTGGGACCAATTACAATTACAAACGTCAATTACAATTACAATTACAATTACTTTTCATTCCTCTTTCTGCTTCTTTAAAAAACTTAAGTGTCTAAAATAATTAACATAAATTAGTTCAACTAATTCAGTGCTGTCCAACCTTTTTGGCAACGCGGGCCACTTTAAAAACTTTCTCAGAGCCGCGGGCCACAGCAGAAAATTTAGTTTAATTTAATTGCAACACCTATAAAAACAATACCAAAAATTGTCTCTCTTTAAATGGAAAACATTTATTACGAGTCAGCGTCTGTTTATGTGCCTTGTATAAGTTCAGTGATGAAATAGATTCAAGCATGTTTCAGTGAGAAATTTGACTTTGGATAGTATTTGAGATGTTCTTCATTTGAGGTTCATAAGATGTAACAGCCGCCCTGAAGAGGTTTTCTAAATGTTCGTCCGTCAATGAGTTTCGTTTTCTTGACTTGATGTTAGTCATCGCAGAAAATGCAGCTTCACAGACGTAGGTACTTCCAAACATTGTTAAGACTTTTTTACATCATTTTGAAAGGAGTGGAAATTTCTCAAAAGACACGTATGCCATCCAAAACTCAGTTGACGAGGAATTCCCGTGTATCTCACGAAGAGCCGTATTGTGCTCAGTAATAACTAATAACTGTTGACAAAAGACTTGCGCGCGCTAACGTCATCCGGGTAACAGACAGCAATGAAACTCATTGAGTTTAGAGGTGCACCAGCCACAAATTACCGCTAGGTGGCCATATATGATTTTGTTCATACTTACATGCTAGTTTACGTGATAACTGCTTATGAAGGAATCGTTATTCAAATTATTATGAAAAGTCGCCATTAGGTTGATTTGTACATAAAATGCAAAAAAAATGGTCAGGCTGAGGCGGGCCATCAAGAATCGTCCTGCGGGCCACATGTGGCCCGCGGGCCGCGGGTTGGACAGCACTGAACTAATTCATATGCTACGGCCGATTTAAAAAACCGTAACACAAAATTTCACAAACCTGCAAATGAGTCAACAATTTTGAAGTCGCCTTTTTCGAGCATGACACTAATTCACCACAAAACCGGCATTTCACTTTAACATTTGCATTGGAAACAGCACTATTAAAGTAATCAGACTTTTCTAAATAATTCCATATTACTTCTGCTTGATCTACGCTCATCTTTACTGGCATTAAACTTTCATTCACAAAAAAATGCAGTCGCAGAACACAGGAAGTAGACAAATGATAAGCTGGTTCCCTTCCAATTTGAAAGGCAGTAAAAAGTAAATGCCGGTAAGTAAGTGTTTGCATGGCAACTGACCAGAGCAGTGAGTCCAATTTACCAATAACCGTTGTGCTTTGACAATTCACTAACCATCCACTGCCATACATTCATAGACTTACAAGACTTCGGCTCATACATGCTAAATACGCTATTAGAACTTATAAAACTCACATTCCTGTAATTGGGTAAATCAATTACAATAACTCAATTACAATTACAATTACACACCTGACAATTATAATTACAATTACATGTAATTGAACTCCCCACAGATCTATTATAATTACAATTACATTGGCTAAATGTAATTAATTACAATTGAATTACAATTATAATTGTAATTGACCCATGTCTGATTCTGATGCTTTTTTTAATGTCGTGTAGCTTTTAAGTTTATGAACTGACTTCCCATATCCTTGATGACTTCATTTGGCATCATGGTCAAATCGTATGATATATCGTGAAGGTTACATTTAGATGTATGTTCTGTGTTCTATTTCAATGTTCTATTTCAATGCAAAAATGCTAACAAATATTTTTCCCTCGTAGAATTGAATTTGGAAACGAAAAGGTTAAATACCTCAATATCAAGATTTTACAGATTTGTTTATGTAGTGATCACATAAAGAAAGCGTTAGACAAGGATGCAGGATCTCTCCAGATCAGTGGCGTAGCAATATGCTAGGTGGCCCTTTCCAGAGACGATCTGACAAGTTGCGAAAATCTTGATGGCTTCTTTTCTTGTCGGTCTTTCGATCTGATAACTTTACAACTTTGCAGAAAATTTTTCAGGTCGGGGCCCCTTGGCATTTGGCCAGGTTGTCCATATGGCTGCTACGCCTCCGCTCCAGACTCCACATCTCTTTACATTTTAGCAGAAGCTTTTATGAGAAAAGCAGTAGATAGATATAAAGGCAGATTCAAGATTGGAGGAAATTTGATCAACAATCGAGATTTGTTTATGTAGTGATAGATCTTATTGATAGATCTTATTATTTTAGCATCAAATTGAATTTTTAGTTGGCCAGACAGTCACATTTGCTGGATATATCTAACTATTTATCACGGTCTATTGAGCTTCAATATTTTGTTATAAAAGGATTATGATTCTAATGTATTTAAATTCATCATCTGAGAATAAAATTGCCCATTGCCTTAAGCCATTTCTCTTATTTGAGGGTCATATGATCATATCTCAACCTTCACCACATAATCACATAATAAAGATCAAGCGCCTTACCGCTCAGCGGCCTCAGCCAATCTGTGCTATAAATTTTCACAATTTACACGACCTGCTGGACGGTCCCCATGTCGTATTGAATGCAGCGGCGCGGTTGATCTTCCAGGTTCATTCTCGTTAACACATAACACCGCTTCTACAAGACTTACACTGGCTATCAATACCAGAGCGGATTCAGTTTAACTTGGCAATGCTGGCTTACCGCTGCCTGAATGGTATAGGTCCAGAGTACCTAGCGACAGAATTAGCACAAGTCGCAGATCAGGCAGGACGGCGTCGCCCGAGATCTGCTGGAACCGAGGCGGTTCCAGCAGATCTGGTCGTTCTGTCGACGCGCCTTCGTACTGCGACATACTGTCGCTGTATTCACTTACTTACTTAGCTTCGCGCCGTATCTTGCCACAGTAGCTGCTGAGGAGTCAGGCTCTGGGCGCTAATACCCAGCCGTGCGGAGAGCATGGGCAGGAAGCCGGGAAAGCGGCGGAAAGCTATAACTATGGGCGAGAACAGTAGTTACTGTCGTTACTTTAATTATCTCATCTTAAGAAGTTGATAGAACGTGACGAATTTATTCCCGGATATTCTTTTCCCACCCTTTTTTGCCGAAGTTTCGTGGTCAGCCGGACATGAAGTTCTCCATCATAGGCATATATACTATGGCCTTTGCTTATTGCACCTATTTCCACGGTGAAGCTCAACAAGGGATCACATTTATTGTGAATTTATTATTGGTCATTTTACCCAACCTTGTCTGTATAGTGTTTGGTCTACACTACTGTATATAATGCATAAGACGTAACAGAGGACGTATGTGTATTCTCAGCAACGATCATAGAATGACTGACTGTTCATAGTTCTAGTGCAGTTTGCTTCTATTCGACAGATGGCTACGAATGCTCCTATTGGTTGGTGGGTGTGGTTCTTGCTAGTCAGTTATCAATACCGTTACTTCCCTTTTCCTTTAGAATGTTATTTATCTAATGAATCTAGTTACTAAAGTTCTAAATAAAATCTACTGAAGTATAGGCCTAATGTATCCAGTTACATATGAATCTAAACAAGAGTTAGGCCTACAGTCTACTCTAAGTTATCTAGATCGGCTGGGCTTTATAAATGTTCTGCCCGAACGTGTTTTGTATGGTTCCCCAGATGGCGGTAGTGAAACTCTTTCAGCTGTCTTTTGTTGTTGATCCATTGATGTCGTTTGGGGTGGGGCAGGCAGTCTCCGACTCGGCGCAGCGGGAGGCTGATAGTCGCTTCGCTGTGAATTGTACGGTGGACCTGAAGAACCATTTTCTTGTTCTTTTCCCTCCGATAATTCTGGTTGTTGAATGTCGTTTTCAAAAACAATTGGCTTTTCTGAGGAGTTTTGCTGTGCACCGTAAAGTTGTACCATTTTCAAACTTTATGTTGTAGGCGCGATGGGGTAATCTGGGTAAACGTCTTGAATTTCTCCCTTGCGCCAATGGTCTTCCGTAGGCTTCAATTTGACCCTGACGGTTTGCCCTTCGGGTAGAATTGGTCTGGCTTTTGTATGGTGGTTGAAATAAAAAGATTGCTTCTTCTTTGCTTCTTCTAATGCCATCTTAGCAATCTGATCGTGGGCGTTGATAGTAACTTGATGCTTGTAGGTATTCTGGTCCTGGTTTTTCTTTCCATGAGAATCTGAGTAGGATATAGATTTCGCATTTGTTCAGATGAAATATTTCTCCACTCTAAAGGCGAAAGGAAAGGGTCTTCATTATCCTATCTGGCTTTCTTCATTAATCTTTTCGCTGTTCTAACAGCATTTTCCGCTTTTCCATTTGACATTAGTTAATGTGGAGAGCTAATTGAGTGCTGGAACTCGTATCTAGTCGCAAAACGACGGAATTCTTCTGAGCTGAAAGGCGAATTATCTGTTTGAACAGTTTCTGGTAATCCATATCAAGAGAAATGTTTCTTTAACAATAAATAATCCCTGATAGAGACTTGGAGAACAGCCTGTCTATCTAAAAAAAATTGAGAAGTCAAGTGCTAATAGGAAATCTTGATTCTCAAAAGTAAATATGTCACAGCCAACCTTTTGCCATGGTCTGTCGGGTGGAGGGTGAGGTGACAGAGGTTGTCTGGGTACTGCATCTCGATACTTATTGCAAATTCGACAAGCTTCAATTTTCTTTCTCAGTTCTGACGCCATACCGGGCCAGAAGACACATTCACAGGCTCGTCTTAATGATCCATTAATTCCGACATGGTTGGAGTGCAATCTCTTTACAATTTCGTGTCTCGCCGGTAATGGAATGACTAAACGATGTCCTTTGTATATGAGTCCTCGGCTAATTGCAAGTTCGTCTCCAAATGTCGAATACGGGCAGATGTCCTCAGGCAATTATTTCGGAGACGCCGCCAACCGCTGAGAATTTGCTCTCGAAGACGTCTGTAATTTAGATCGTCGGACGCATCTGTAATCTGTTTCAACGTCTCAGGGGAAGCAATTGTCTGAATGTCAGCTGTCTGTTCTGCGTCGATCGTTTGAAGTAAAGCTATTTCCTCCGTGAATACGGTTCCTTTTGCCGTAGGAGAAAAATCGCGCGATAAAGAGTCGGCGATTACGAGTTCACGCCCCGGGCGGTAGCGTAGCTCGAAATCAAATTTTTGTAAACGTAGAAACATACGTTGGACACGCTTTGGTGCGGCTGCCAGGCTTTTTTACGATCGATACTAATGGCTTATGATCGCTTTCGATTATAACATGTCTTCCAAAAGTGTATATATTCCAGCGTTCCATCGCATAGAGAACCCGGAGAAGTTCTTTCTCTACCATTGACTTGTTGCATTGTTTAGTAGTTGTCAAAGCACGGCTCGCAACTTCAAGAATCCGTCCTGAATAAGCGCACAACCAAGTTCCGACTGGCTGGAGTCCGTTTGAATTAAAAGCTGCTTTTTCTCATCAAAATAGTGAATCACTGGGGCCGTCTTTAGCATGTCTTTAAAGCTTACTGAAAGCTATGGTATGTCTTTCATCCCAACGAAATTCCGATTCAGTTTTCAGAAGATCGCGAAATACTGCTGTCACTTCGCTGAAATTTGGGCAATATCGTGCTAAATACGTTGCAAATCCTAACAAACGTTGTACATCCTGCTTGTCTTCGGGCTGTGCAAAATTTTCAATAGCTTCAATCTTGGATGGATCAGGCTTTAATCCATCTTTAGTTAAACAATGACCCATGAAAGTAATTGACTCACAGTGAAGTTGTAGCTTCTCCCGGCTGAGCTTGATGCCTTTTAAGCGACACCTAGCGAGAAGCGCGAGAAGATTTTCGCCTTGGTCTCTAAGAGCTGAATTCTGACAGCCTCCAGAGCAATGTTCCCTCTAATTTTTCGAGACCGTGAGCGCACCAGATTTTTCGTGAGCGGAAATAGTTTCGTCATGAGCGCTTACATCAATATCAATCAATCAATGCTATATTTTGTATACCAGTGGTGCACAACCTTTTTCGGCCGCGGGCCACTGTTATATTTCTGAAATCCTTCGGGCCAATCGGGGGCCAGACTCAACTGACGACTGCCATTTATGTCTTTGCTTCAAGTTTATTACAATTTAGTACAAAATCACTTTTTAAGTTGAGATACATTGTACACTACTGTAAAGTGTCTTATACAATATCAGTACAGTAAGGCATGGTTAATGGTTAATGGTTATGCCTTTATATAAGTTTCTAAACATAAAGTTTATAGTTATACGCTATGTTAAAGTTAATCATATTTAGCAGAATCTAAAATATTCTTATACTAGTCTTATAAGACTTATAGAAACAGTTCATAATCTAACGTTATAGGCCCAAACTTAGTGTACAATAACCGAAACACATTGGACCATTGTATCTGTCACTAGCAGTTTTAACTTTGCCACTAGCAGTTTGAAAGATTGAAACCAGGAAGTCAGTGTGCTGGCTGTTTGCACCTCTGCAACCAGCTTACAGATATCGATTGAGAAGGCAGTCATACAACGTTTTTCTGCAGCTAAGCAAACAGTGACCCAGTCTACTCGTCATGACCGCAGCAAAATTTAGAGATATGAACACTATAGATTTAATTTTTAACAACATCTTGGGCTCTAAAACCGTCACGAACGGCATTGAGAGAAGGCGTGACATATTGTTATTTTCATTTAGTTCTCGCGGGCCACATGGCGAATCGTCGCGGGCCGGATGTGGCCCGCGGGCCGGACGTTGTGCACCACTGATGTATACCAATAATAAATGTAAGAAATTAAACAGTACTTATATCAATATATTTAAAATTCAATATATCGTTGGCGAAAATGAAAGTTGTTCAAAACCTAATCAAGAAGTAAAGCGATTTGATAAAACTAATATATACTAGATTTGTTCACGTCTGTCTTTAGTCAAACTAATTATCAAGTAAAATGTCATAAATGTGTACTAATAATCCCGGTGTCCTTGATAAATTGACTCACGTATGAAATGTGTAACCCAAATCACCCAATGCATATGGGCGCTGTTCATATAATGGCGCCTATTATGCAAATTTTTAGCTGCAGCCTGCAGGCTGCGCATGCGCACAAATATCAACAGACATAAACGACACTAATTGAGCAAAACAAACGCGTTGGCGTCTAGAGATAAATAAACAACCACGACTAACTCTGCTCATGCCTAAATAAATAAATCACCTCAGTCAAATGAACCTACCGAAATCATACTTTTGGGAAACGTACGTAATACCCGTTGAGCAAAATAAATTGTGCGCAAACAAAGAAATGTTGTGCGCGCTACCACTTAAATTCGTGCGCGCGCGCACGCGTGCACCTTAGAGGGAACATTGCTCCAGAGCCTGTGATTAGAATGTCGTCTGCTATGCAAAAAATTCCTTTCAATCCAGACAAAGCTGACTGGATTCTGGTCTGAAAAATCTCAGCTGATACCGCTAATCCGAATGGAAGACGAGAAAAACGGAAATTCCCGAACGGAGTAGGGGCTATCAAATGTGCATAAATAGCTAGATGCTTCGTCTAGCATCAGAAGATTGTAAGCGTTTGGCAGTCGACAGTGCTAAAAACCTTGACTCCAGAAAGTTTCGGTAAAATGTCGTCTAAAGTTGGCATGCAGCATTTGTTTCTAATCAAAACAGGATTCAATGTTCTTGTAGGATCTAAACAGAGTCTGATCTTACTGTTGCTTTTCATTGCAGCAACTATTGCCGAAATCCAAGGCGTTGCTTCAGTCACTGGGGTGATGATGGCTTGCTGTGCAATTCTTTGAAGCTCTGATTCGACGCGGTCTTTTATTTCGAGGAGTAGACGTCGTACCGGTAGCTGTACTGGACGTGCCGATGGATTGATATCTTGATGAACTAATCCTTCAAGTAGTCCTAAATTTCCGTCGAATAAATCGCCATACTTCGCAAGAACGTCTGCTTCGGATAATGTTCTGTTCATTGCAAAATTTCTGCAGTTTTTGTAGCGGCACAAATGTTCTCATCGACTATGCGAAGTAGATCTAAGTCTCTGCATATACTCACAATTGGGTTTTCGTGCTCACTGACGTATGCAGTTGTTTGTTCGTTCTGGGATGTGTGAGGATGACATCCGCCAGACCTGCTGTCTGCAACTGCAGTCCATTAAACATATTCAAAATGGAGCGGGCAAGTCGTAGTCTCGGTTTTGACGGCAGCTTCTCGTAGACTGCTTTTGGAATTGTGGAAGCTGCGTTCCCACAGTCTAACATGAACTTTACTTTCATCCCGTTGACCAGAATGCTTGTGAAAACACGACCTCCGCGTACAAATTTCGTGTTTCCCAACATCAGCACAGATTCAAATTCGTCAGTGATCTGACTAATGCTAGCTGTTGGTGCCTTCGCTTTGCAAACACTGGCATAATGATTTTGACCTTTGCATTTGTGGCAAATGACTCCGTAGGCGCTCCCGTCCACGCTCGTGGTGACGACCACAATATCGACATGAATCACGTGACGTACTTTTTCTGGATGCTTCTGGTGTTGTCGGCGTTGGCTTTGGCCGCGGGCTTCGTGACGTCGGCTGTCGGATGGATCCTCATTCTGCTGACGATGATGTCGGCTCCGGCCTCCTCGGGCGCGAGAGGCAGACGTCTCCCGGCGCAAAGCATTCATTTCTTCCGCGCAGTTATCGCCTTAAATTGTTTCGTTGTCGCTTCATTCGCACGACACAAATCAATTGCCTCTTGCAAATCAAGGTCTTTCGTTCGGAGTAATTTTCTCCTCACCGCATCATCCGAAATCCCGAGTACGATTCGATCACGTATCATCGATTGTTCTGAATCTCTGAATTCGCAGGAGCGCACTAGACGTCGCTTGGCAACCTTCCTCTTCTTGTTCCAGTTTTGCCGCTTTCGTGTAGTTAATCCATTGGCTTTGAAATCGAAGCCATTCAGTTGCAAAATTTTAGGCTTCTGGGTTCAATTTTGCTGGAAATGGAATGTGAGATCCTGTCGCCATGTTGGCGCAGAGTTCGATCAATTTCTTACAAAAGTTCGATAAACTTATTTAAAAGTTCGATAACTTCTCTCAAAATAAGGGACCTGCGAATCACAATTTGCAGTTGAATCGAATCTCGAATCGACTGTCAAGGTTCGAATTCGAATCGAATGTCGAATCGAATCAGTGAGTGCATTCTCCGGCTGGGATAGGTGTGTGTAATACAGGGCAGTTCAGCAGACATTACAAATGCAATCTGACAGATAGGACTAATAGAATAGCCTACATCTAAGTACACATGATAATCAAGAAAATCATTGTAATATTACTAGACTACCTGCACTAGATTTGTTTTAAGCACTAACCAAGATCAAGAAAACTGTTTAGGCTACGTTTTACTGTTTAGTCTACGTGGCAATTGTGAAAATAACAAATCTTTGTTATGCCGAGCCCAAATCAGAGTTTCTGTATTAGTTCTGGAGAGGTTGTGGCGAAGGTCTGTCATTAATTATTTGTCCGCCAACAGAATTAACCCTTTCTGACGAACGATCAAGGATATTGATTCGAAAACTTTCGAATCGATCGGCTCACTTCGGAATCGAACACATCTTACTATTCGTTTTCGAATCGAATATCGAAGCTTCACAGGTCCCTACTCAAAAGCTCGATAAATTTCTTTTAGAGTTCGCTAGCTTTAAACTGACACCATGCATATTGGCCTAGTGTTTGGTCTACACTATATAATGCATAATGGTGGTGGGACACTACCCGCGCATTGAGCGAGTTCATTTTGACGTCCTTTGCGATCGTGTTGAACGTGTTGGGGCGATTTTCATACAGGCAAAAATTAAGCCACGCCTACAACAGTTGATGTAGCGCTGATAGCAGTTGATGTAGCGCTGAAAAATGGCAGACGAAGAATTAGTTGCTATTTGCGGAATGATGATTTGAACAACATGTATCATCGCATCAGTACCTGCTTTGTCGAAAGAAAAGAAGTCTTAGAAACCCAGAAAGGCTAGACTTTGGCCTTGGTAATGACCACGGCGATACATAAGTTGTATTGATAATAATAATAATAATAAAATATACCGGTAAACAGTGGCGGCTCCACCGGGGGGCCCGTGTCCCCCTATTGAGTGCCTGGCCCCCCTGTGGCCCCCAGTTGGGACCCTATACTTAATGCTACATACATTAAACAACAAATGGTTGGCCCCATGATTAGAAGTTGCCACCCCAACGGCCCCCCACTTGCCAAATCCTGGAGCCGCCACTGCCGGTAAATAAAGAAGCGTTTAGCTTTCAAATTTATTTCATTCCATTTCGTTGCATTGCGTGTAGATTCATTGTGTAATATATACATTCACGTACCTGGTGTGGACTGGAGCTTTCCAGAAATCTCGAACCATATCGATGGCTTTTTATCACTTTCTTTATACGTATCGCATGTGCTATCCCATTCCCATAAAATGGGATGCGCGCCACCTCATTCAATATATTTATATCAAATTTATATCAAATTCACTTTGTAGCCATGATTAATTTTCTCTTGTCTTCTCTTTATTTCAAATTATTTGGTGGCCTGACCATAGATTTATTATTAATATATTAAAGTCTATGGGGCTGACGTTTCAACTGATACCTGATTGGTTGAAAAGTCAAAATGAATGCGACCGAACCTCAGGTGAATGTGCAACCACAATCAGTCGTGCGCGGCGGCGTTGATTTTCTCCCCTCCGTGTGCTTGCACGCGATCAATATATGCAAATGTCCCAGTCACCATTCGAAAGCGGCTTATCATTCGAGCATTGAAAGCGCTTTCGCAAAGGACGTCAAAATGAACTCGCTCAATGCGCGCTAATGTCCCACCACCATAAGACGTAACAGAGGGCGTATGTGTATTCTCAGCAACGACCATACAATGACTGACTGTTCATAGTTCTAGTACAGTTTGCTTCTAGTCGACAGATGGCTACGAGTGCTCCTATTGGTTAGTGGGTGTGGTTCTTGCTAGTCGTTATCAATACCGTTACATTGCCCGAATACCCAAAACTCCATTCGGCTTAATTGATTGGCCTGGAATCACACGTCAATCCTTCCACCCTGCTGCTCCTTTAGCTAGCAGGCTGAATTTTAGATGTTATAAAGCATCCAGTCTGAGCTCCGATGGACGCATCATCAGGACATCAGCTATCTTCTGGTGCTAGAGAGTGGCAGAGACACTTTCAGTGCTCATTGCGACATTTACATTAACTCAGCTACACTGTGGTGCCAATATCATGTACTCAAGAAATATGTTTCCGGAGCGATACACGATTCCCTCGTATTGAAGGACGACCGGCGCACTTCTCTCAAGTGCGAGGCATGTGAAGTACTACTTCCCCCTGGGAAGGCCAGCGCTACACCCCCAGCGTCACGCCACTAATGGACATCGCCATCAAGCGATACAAATACACTTCTGTGTTATCCGGTCTTCTTGATAAACACGCTCCTATCATCACCAGACCTATTTCATCACACAACAGCAAACCCTGGTATAACTCTTTCATTCATGCTTTCAAGTCATTTCGCAGACGTCTTGAACGAACATACCATAGAACACATTCTCCATCTGACCTTTTAAATCTTCGTTCCGCCACCAACCGCTACCATAATCTCCTTACATCTGCCAAAAAGAAGTACTATTCTAACATCATTTCAACAAATAGCTCAAACCCACGTAAGCTCTGGAAAACCGTAAATGATCTTTTCCATCGCAAAGAATCAAAACCTCTCCCTCAATCCATTTCTCTGTCAGAACTTGCTGAATCTTTTGCTAATTTCTTCTCTGCAAAAATCTCTAAGATTCGCAGGGTCCTTAAGTCTTTCACTATTACTCAAACCGCCTCTCCTCATGACCCTTCTCCCCCACAACTCCCATGCAATTTATCCAGCTTCACTCCTGCAACTGATGAAGAGGTATCCAAACTGCTACTTTCTCTCCCAAACAAACAATGTGACCTAGATCCCATACCTACCTCTTTACTCAAACAGTGTGCCATCGTGATAACGCCTATCATAACTATAATCATTAACCTCTCTCTTACCTCAGGCACTTTCCCATCTTCATTCAAAAACTCTTTTGTCACTCCTCTCCTAAAAAAGCCTGCTCGAACGACTCTCTCTCTGGTTTGGAATATCTGAAAAAGCTCACAACTAGTTTTCATCTTACCTTAAATCCAAGTGTCCTGTCTTAGCCAAATTTCTCTATCTCACACTGTAGATTTTGGAGTGCCTCAAGGATCTGTTCTTGGGCCTGCACTGTTCAGCCTTTACACCACACCGCTCTCATCTTTAATTAATTCCCTTAATTCAAATCACCAACTCTATGCCGATGACACCCAGCTATTCCTTTCCTTCTCACCTCTTTCATTCAATAATTCTAATATTGAGCTTGAATCTGCATTCTCAGCAACCTCTGCACGGATGTCAACCTATTCTCCTCGCTCTTAACCCTTCTAAGACAGAGTTTCTTTTAATTGGACTACCCCAACAACTCAAAAAATTGACAATCCTAAACTAGTTTTGGCTCCTGACACCACAATAATCCCTGTTCCAACTGACCCCCACTGTCCTGCGTATCTGTCGGAACTAATCAGCCGATCGACGACAGTACCACGTCGCTCCCTTCTCCGTTCCGGCGCCAGCAATCATCTCGTTGTCCCCCCTCCGCTCAAGACAGCGGGACTGGGGGACCGGTCCTTTCGTCGTGGAAACCCGGCGTCGTGGAACCTGCTCCCAATGGCTGTGACAACCGAGACCTCTCCGGATCGGTTCCTACAACATCTCAAGACGCATTTGTTTAATGTTTCGTTCCCTGTACAGCGCCTTTGACTTTAGTCACCTAGCTATGTTACTGCGCTTAAGAAATTGTCAAGATTAATAATAATTAATAATAATAATAACTGCTAGAAATCTAGGATTCAAATTTGATTCTTTTCTAAACTTCGAATCACAAATCTCCCAACTATCAAAAGCCTGCTATGTTCATATTCGTGACCTTCGCCGCCTACGTCCTTGCCTAGATAATAAAACTGCCTCCACAATTGCCACCTCAATAGTCCACTCCAAATTAGATTATTGTAACTCCCTCTACTATAACCTTCCCAAAGCCTCCATCAACAAATTGCAATCAATACAAAATGCACTTGCTCGTGCTGTTACTTCTTCTTCATCTTTCTTTCCTTCCGTCTTTCCCTATTGGGTTGGACGATGGGTCTGAATGAGTTCCTTCCACTTCTGTCTGTCTCTTGCTGCTCTGGTCAATTGGATGAAGTTCATTTGCAATTCTCCTGCATCCTCTTTTAAGTTTTCTATCCATGTTTTTCTTGGTCTTCCTTTTCTCCTTTTCTCTTCAACATAGTTGTATAGAGCTTTCTTTGGTAGTCTTTCTTCCTTCATTCTTTCAACATGACCAAACCATTTCAGTCTTCGTTTCTGTATTGATTCGAGTATCGTTTCTTTTTGCTCTGTCTTTTCTCTGATCGTTTCATTTCTTATTCTTTGACTTCTGCTGACTCCTGCTATTCCTCTTAACCAGTTCATTTCTGCAGTCATTAATCTTCTTTCGTCTTTCTTCTTTATGGTCCAGCATTCTGATCCATATAATAGTATTGGTTTGATCAGTGTATTATACAGCTTTAGTTTTGTTTTCAGTGATATTTGATTGTCTTTCCATATCTTCTGAAGTTTTCCAAATGCTGCACTTGCTAGTCCAATTCTCCTTATTATGTCTTCTTCACTTAGGCTGTTACTAAGTCACCTAAATTCTCCCATATTTCACCCATACTAAAATCATTACATCGGCTTAAAATAACTGAACGTATCCAATATAAGATAATAACACTTACACATAGCTCACTTCAGTCATCAAAACCTGTCTACCTTAGATCTCTATTAACCCCTCAGCCTCCTCGACCCACATGTTCATCATCTTACTTCACTCTGTCATGCCCACTCAAGCAGTCATCCCTGAAAATTTGCAACCGTGGCTTCTCATACGCCTCACCTGAACTTTGGAACTCGATCCCAGCCTTGGACACTTTCAAACAATAAAATCTGATTCCTCATTTCCTATCGTTCCAGCATTATCTCCTCAAGTCTTCAGGTCTAAGCTTAAATCATTCCTTTTTCTAAAATCATATCCTCCATAGCTGTAACAACCTAGCCTCACTGCCCTTTGGACGTTGACCATAGCTATTTTAAGAGAGGCTGAGCGCCTAAGAATAAGCAGCTACTGTTGTGCTGCCCCCGAGGCGCTATAGAAATCCACGAGATTTTACTTTATTTATTTCAAACGTCGTCCGACGGTCGTCGGCAGTATCAATGATTGACGACGGCAGCATTCTTCTGGAATTAGCAGCAGAGGCCATCTGACGTTAGCACACTGCATTTCCAGCACAACAAGTGCTGGCAATGACACCTGCTACCTTCCCTTCGGTGAGTCAATAAGTTCTTCTAGCGCTCGTGGGGGCATCGGTAAAGCCTACGGAGTTTCCACCGCTCCCCGCCCAGTCCAGGCTGGATATCCTGCATCCTTCACCCCTCTACAATCATCCACCCTTCCTCATCTCATCTCGCCACTCCACCCCTCATGAACGATGCAGATCTTATTGAAGCGATCAGACTTGCAGCAGAATCCTGTCCCTGTACCTCCTCAAACCACAGATGGATCAGCCGTAGAAGATCATGGAACCCCAGTTAAGGATGAACACCATCCGACTCCTTCTTTGATGGCACTTTATGCAATTCATGAAATTGTTCACTCAGAGACATAGAAATTAGCAAACAGTGACATCATGATACTTATCGCTGACACTATATCATTCATAGTAGTATAGTAATATCGTGAAAATGTATTTGTTGGCTTTCTTAAGTTGTTTCCATTTTTTCTCAATTTCTCTGTTGCATTATTGTATTTTCTTATTGATATGGTTCGCTTACTTTGCTTTATTTGTTGCATTTTACTGCTATGACTCATACTAGCTCGTGAATATTTGGTTTTATTATAGTGCCCTATGTAACCGTAGTTATAGAATTTAAGGAACAGAAAATATTGCATATTTTTCAAATTAAGCCGTCGAATGTGCGACGATCCGTCGTGTTTTACCGATTGCTGATCAGTCACTCTAACCCAGCGGTTCCCAACCTGTGGGTCGCGACCCCCACGGGGGTCGAATGACGATTTGCCAGGGGTCGCCCGAGACCATCAGAAATATGGGGTTGTCTGTCTTAATTGTTATTGTAAAAAATTTCCTCAGTGGTAGTCACGATGTACTAGTTGTTTGACTATAATTGTCATTCGAGGATAGACATGGAGACAATTAAATAATAACGATTTCAAACATTTTTTATTGTCGTAGCATTATTATTCTTAACAGTCGACATTGTGGACAAAAACAATGTAACCGTTGGGGGTCGCCACATCATGGGTAATTGAATTAAAAGGGTCGCGGCACTATAAAGGCTGAGAACCGCTGCTCTAACCGCTTTGCACTTAACCGGGCTTGGGAGTCTGACCATGTTGGCAGGAGGCTGAGGCACTGAGACTGAGGAGTATAGCGCTCGGACTTGATTATTATCACTCCATGAACTGATAAGTAGGCGCCGCCTTGCCATTTTCGGTCATGCAGCCCGTCTTGGAGAGACAGTTCCTGTTCATTAAGCCCTCCACTGCCACGTTGACCTATCCATTGGTCGTCCACCTGACCGATCAATCATGGAAGCGCTGTCCTGGTCGTCTCAGGAAAAGATGGATCGACCACATCCGTACCCAGACCAGCGAGATTCCATCATCTCTCTGGAGATGCTATTTGGCGGGTCATGGGATGACGCAACGGCCCCCCGCTTCTGATGATGAGGGTAGAGACGTCACAGGGCCTTTCCAGTGACTTGTGCAAGGGCATGGAACCGCCTACCTTCTTCAGTTCAACTCTCTCTAATGCCAGACACCTTCAAGAAGAGACCCTAAACTTGGCTATTTCGCACAGGCTATTGTAATTTATAATGTGTCCACGCAGTCTCCAGAATAGTTGCCACATTAATCTCTGAGTTGAATAATAATAATAATAATAATTTCCAACCTCCAACATAAAAGTACCAAATGTAATGTGTTCACAGAATCTTAATATTTAAGAAAATAACACTAATTTTGACAAAATATTGTAGCTAGTCCATAAACATTATGCAAGCTCCATTTTTTCAGGCTCTTCATGAATAATTTGAGGTCTTTGTCTTTCCTTGCTTTTCACAGCTTCTAAAACAGCAAATTTTAATACATAATGTTAAATAAAATAATAAAAATAAATAGAAAATATATTTAAATTGCTATATAAGTAACAAATACTTTAGAAACTAAATGGTACAAATAATATAATTAATGATTTGCTTGAAAATCTGTGGCAACATTTAAAATGTTTCAAGAACAATTCTAAAACATTGCAATAACCAAAGTAAGTTTATATTGTGGTATATTCCTCACTGCAGAGGGAATTAATTTCTATTCATATGAATTTGCACACCGAACCAATAATTAATTTATATAGTTCATTCATTTGATCTCCTGGACTGCTGAGGTGAACTGCAGCAGCCTCAAGTCACCTGTATTGTTACCATAATTGTTGAGTGCTATCTGTGTAAGATTGTGGAGGATAAGTCATCACAGATTTGTTAGAGGAAGGGGGACCTTCTGCTCTATCATCCAACATTGTTAACGACTCTGCTAACTTCCTGCCCCTCTCTTGCTCACATTATCTTATAATTATCTAGCTCAGGGGTCTCCAAAGTTTTCATCCATGGGCCACATGCACAAGAAATTAAATTTATTAAATTGCAACATACAGCAAATGAATAACTGATAACAGCTAAAGTACAAATTGCAGGTGAGTGCCATTTCACCTTGTATTCGAACATTAAAATAATTATGATGCATGAATAGATCTGATAATTTCCAAAGCTATTCACTTTCTGTGAGCAACACCAGTGAATGGTCCCTGTTATTTAGGAATATTTAACTCTCACTTCGAATATTAAAATATCGAGTTAGGACTTTCCCACAGCTAAACCATTTCATTGAAGTTTGGTAAGGTAGGTCTAGAATATCATTATTATTATTACGAACATTTATAAAGCGCAAGTTCACAGTGCAGCAAATGCGCTATTCAATTTCCACCACGAAATCATGAAATTGGCATTGACCGAGTCAACAAGCTAGCATGTATACAATGGTAAGAGTAAGACAGCTTAAAGTTGAAGCAAGTCATATTTAAAGTCTATATGACACAGATGGAAAAAAAAGTGATTCCTATAATAGATTCGTGCATGTTCCTTATTTCTTGCAGCAGGCTGTATCTGGCCCGCAGGCTGTACTTTGGAGATCCCTGAAGATTCTGCAACTAAAGCAATCATTACACTATGTAACACGATTTTTGTTCCTGGCTTCTAAGTGTTATATTTCAGTTGCCTATGTATAAAGGATCTGCAAACATAGCTATATTCATCATTATATTTGCTTTCATAGGCACAGCTTACAAAAGTTGTTTATTTATACAATGGAAAAAGGTGCATTTTTTCTTCTCGAGAAGGAACATTATGTACTAATTGCAAATAAGCAACAACAGTCAAAATTACTTTAAAACATTCAGAAATGAGTTGCTTTTCGAGATTTGTGTCTGTACTGTCCATAGCTTTTCCAATGAAGACTTAGACATAGTCCCCACCACGTGTTTGTTATACCGTCCTTGGTAACGACGTTCAATGTCCAGCATATCCTGATGAAAGCGTTCATCTTGCTTATCTGAGTAGGCTCCCATGTATTCCTTGAATTTGTCAAGGTGGGCATGAAGAATATGTACTTTCAGAGACATTTTGCATCTAATTTTGGCATGGTTCTTTATGAGAGACTGGTTCAGTCTCTCATAGTTTTCAGCCTTGTGGTTGCCAAGAAAGCCATACAATACTGCAACGAAACTGTTTCAAGATCCTTTCTCCGTGCTATTCAGCTTCTTGGCGAATACGTCACGCTATGTGATCTTCTTTATCTGTGGTCCGACGAAGATGCCAGCTGCGACTTTTGCCTCCGAAAGCTGTGGAAAAAGCTCTAGGCGAAAGCTGTGGAAAAAGCTCTAGGAGGTATTTGAAAGCTGCGAATTCCTTGTCTTGAGAAATTACTTGATGAGGCCTAACTTGATGTATGAGCATCTTTCGACGGTCTATCAGCGGTTCCCACTTGATGCTGTTCTTACCTGTGGTGAACTCGGTCAGCTGTGGCCAATCCTTTCTACAATAGTTAGCCTCAGACCTCGGTGTCTCGGTTGTTCTAGAGGCAAAGAAAACCCAAAGAAATTTTGTGAAACCGCCTTGCAGACCCATCAGGAATGTCACCATTTTGACCATATTGAAGTCTCCAATGACTTAACAGCCATAGTTGTATACTTCAAGGCACTCAGCAACATTTTGACACTGGTGTAGTCCTCTCTGAGGTGCAGGTGCACAAAGTGTTGTGTTCAGCATTGCACTTGGTGAGACTAAGGTCTATGATCAGGTTGTTGAGATCTTTCTGATTGGGGAAGTACTGCTTTCTCATCTCAGCTATTTCTGTGCAATTGCATCCTGGATCTGCAATATCTTCCTCGGTCTGCCTTGACGCCGCTCCCCTGAAGACAGTTGATCCCTCTCTGTAGGGATGGGAATGGGGAGCTCAGAACCATAGGGTACTGGTGCAATGCAAACGTAGCAGAATGCATTTGCTGGCTGCAAGCAGCCTCTTGATGCCATCTAAATCAATTTTTTCTGGTCACTATTCGTTTACTCAGCAACAAGATACACTAGTATGTTGGCTTAAGAAATCTGCACTCTTAAAAGTCTATGATTGCAATTGTAAGCTCCCAGAAAGTGCAACAGGGTTCTAGAAGATTCCAGAAGGTTATAGAAAATTCTGTTCAGATCTAAAAACTTATGGACAGCTTGCAATATTCCAGAATAATAAGTATGTCTGCTCAGCTTTGAATGTGAACCGAGAATGTGTTCTATAATACACGAATTTCAAAATATCATTGCCCTGACCCCAAAAGCAAATTCACTTTGGAACAAAAACTGTTTTCTAGTTAGTTTAGGCATAAGGGACTAGGAAAACAAGATATCAACCCAGGAACAAACAAAAATATTTTTTTTGTTACGTAGTGTTACTGATATAATTTATTTGATTGTAGTAATTTATTGCAAAAATGTCTAGTTCCAGCAAAAAGTTCTTTAGAATGGCAATGAAGTCATTGCGCCTATGATGAACATCTGCATTGCTACTGTACCTACTACTGTAAATTTTTCTCAGATAAAATATCTAATATCAGCGTGAAATTTAAGAACATTTCTTCAACAGGTTTCTCCTTCCCAAAATCCCCACCAACTCCTCTCTCTCCCTTTAAACCTACCACCCTTAATGAAGTTCGCCAGATAATATTTACATCTCCATCTAGTCAGTGTACCCTGGACAGTGGCGTATTTACCATTGGGCCATTTGGGCCATGGCCCCCCCTTTGGTCTTGGCCTAGCCTGTCCTGACCCATCCATTCTGGCCAATCAAGGGCTGTAGTTGTCCCACGTACGTACAGAAAGTTAATTCAAGTATATGCCTCTGGTCTTCTAATTAAACCATAATCTTAATTTTATAATCTTGTCACTCCAGCGTTCGGACTTATAAGAATTATTCAATGAGTTAAATTCAACGGGAATTCAAGGGGTTAAACAACAGTTACAACACGTAGGAGTCAAGTCATGCATGACTGATAGAAAACAGAACCTATTTATTAAGCAGTGTGATGTCACATCTATGATCTTGCGTAACTTACCCTTGGAGTAATCATTACTGCAAGAACTTACTAGCTTAATGTTCATGATATTTTTTAAATGTCGTCTGGTCCACCTTCTAAGTGATTTCGCCAGACAACATTAGATTTTGAGTCTAAAACGCTTACATTTTCAGCCTAATGTGCATACAGGGTTTAGTCACACTCACAGCCCACAGAATTCCATTTTGTCTCCAATAAAGGTGGCTTGCACATGTTGATGAAAAGAACATAATCATGCATATTTTCAGAAAAAAATAATCTGGAAAATCTTAAAATGTCACCAGCTTCAGGGGGGAAAGCCCCCCTGAACCCCCACCAGGGGCTTTGCCCCTGGACCCCAATGGGAGCTATGCCCCCAGACACCCATTATAGGCTTGCGCTTCATGCTCGCCATGGGCTGGTCCCCCCTTACCAAAATTCTAAAAACGCCAATGACCCTAGATATCCTGCCAACTCAAATTCTTAAAGATTGCTTTGATGTATTAGGCCCAATAATAACACGCCTCACATATCTCTCACTGCTCGAAGGGTTTTTCCTCTCTTCATTCGCCCATAGTTATTCACTTACTACTTAAAAAGCCATATTTATCTCCTGACGACTTGTCCAACTATAGACCTATATCTAATCTCAACTTCCTATCGAAAATTCTTGAAAGAATAGTTGCAAAGCAAATACATGCTCATTTGTGTTCCAGTTCACACTACCTCCCTTTTCAGTCAGCCTACCAAAAATATCATTCCACAGAAACAGCTCTCCTGGCAGTTCATGATTACATTGTTCGGGCTATTGATTCTGGGAAAGTTAATGGTCTTTTAAGTAAGTAAGTAAGTAAAATCTCGTTAATTTCTAAAGCGCTTTCAAAGGATGCACCGAAGTAGCTCCTTTTCCTATGCGCTTAATCTCAAATGAAGTAGCTATATTGGCAGGTGGGTCATTCATGCCGGGTCATTTCATCTAAAGGGCGAGTGGGCAGGACGCTACAGCTATGGAGGAAATGATTTTATAAAGAGAAATAATTTTAGTCTAGAAAGAAAAACATGAGATGTTGCAAGAAGGGGAGAAAATTGTGACTCAGAGTTTGTTATTTGGCTTTGATGTAGACAGTGAAGGGATAATGGAATTGAGTTCCAAAGCTCAGGTGCCGCATATGAAAAAGCACGATTGCAAATTTTGAGATGATTGATTCAGAGGTCGAAGGAGAGTTACATGAGAAGAGGATCTGGTAGAACCAGGTTGTTGTGGAATTATCAGATTTCTTAGGTAGACTGGTTTTGATGTATGGAGTGAGTTATAAGTCATCGATATTATGTTATATTCAATGTGTTCTGTTATCTTGAGCCAGTGGAGAGATTTGAGTAATGGTGTAATGTGGCAAAATTTAGGCGATTTAGTTACTGCACGAGCTAAGGCATTTTGAATCGATTGGAGTTTACATATGGAAGCCTTTGGAAGATTGTGAAACAGTGAGTTGCAGTAGTCTAACTTAGAGTGAACTATTGAAGTGGCAATAGTGGAAGCAGTTTTAATATCAAGGTAGGGACAAAGGCGACGTAGATCACGAATGTGAGCATAACAGGTTTTTGATAGTTGAGATATGTGAGCTTCAAAATTTAGGGAGGAGTCAAAAAGCGCCTAAGAATAAGCAGCTACTGTTGTGCTGCTTTCCAAGGCGCTATAGAAATCCACGAGATTTTACTTTACTTTACTTACTTACTTACTTTAAAAGTAAATCCAAGATTTTTTGCAGTTGGAACAGGGGTTATTATTGTATCTAGGGCTAAAATCAGTGTGGGAGTTTCAATTGTTTTCAGTTGTTGTGGCAGTCCAAATAAGAGGGATTGAGGGCAAGGAGATTAGCTGACATCCACGATGAGATTGACGAAAATGCTGATTCTAGTTTTACTTCTTGACCTATCTGCCGCCTTTGATACTGTTGATCATTCTATTCTTCTTCATCGCCTTGAACATTGGTTTGGAATCTCGAATACTACTTTGCACTGGTTTACTTCATATTTACACCCCCGCACTCAATCAGTGATAATAGATGATAATCTCTCAACTGCCACCAATCTCTCTTGTGGTGTCCCCCAGGGCTCTGTTCTTGGACCTCAGCTGTTTACTCTCTATACAACCCCCTTGGTTTCACTTCTTGATGAGCATCAGGTGGCCTATCATCTTTATGCTGATGATACACAAATTCTCATATCGTTTGACCACTCCTCTTAAAAAGCATCCCTCGAGACTTTATCCAGTGCCTTTACGAATATTCAGTCATGGATGGATTCAAATATGCTTCTTCTAAATTTATCAAAAACCGAGTTCTTGCTATTGGGTACTCCAGCTCAATTTACCAAATTTAAATCTCTGGATTCTGTAATTCTCTAAGTTTCCACTGTTGTTATTAGAAGCACTTCTGCTCGCAACCTTGGTGTGACATTTGACTTCCCTCTTATTCACTAATCACATCAATTCAGTCTGCAAAATTTCTCATTATCATATTCGGGATATTTATCGTATGAGACATCTCCTCCCCAAGCCTGTTCTTATTCAGTTAGCTAATGCATTGGTATCTAGTTGTCTAGATTATCGCAATTCCTTGCTTTTCGGCATCACAAATTCAAATATGCAGAAACTCTAGAGAGTACAAAATTCCTTAGTTAGAGTCATATCCAAAACTCCAAGATTCGAACATATAACTCCAGCTAGACAGTCCCTACATTGGCTTCCTATCAAATACCAAATTAATTATAAAATCTGTCTTTTAGTATTCAAAACCATGTCATATAATGAACCCAATTACCTCAAGATGTGACTTATCCCTCGACTTACTAATCATTCCACTAGGTATTCGGCAGGACCTTCAGTTGTTGTTCCCTATTCTCGCACAGTCATTGGCACTAGTTGTTTCTCAGTGTGTGCCGCTAAGCTCTAGAATTCACTACCAACATCACTTCGCATAACAACTTATCATCTTTCAGATCTGGTCTTGAAACACATCTGTTTGACTTGGCTTATCCCCCTTAGATAACTCTCCCGCCGTTTCGGACTGATCTTCTGGCTTGATCTGACTCTAATGTTATTTGGATTTGGTTTGCCATCGGCTGATGCCCTGGGCATTATGATAGTGGCGCTATATAAGTTGATTGATTGATTGAACCAATGGATCTGGTATTTTGGATTCACAAGCAACGTTCCCTCTAAGCTGCGCGTGTGCGTGCAGCGGTTCCAGCATCCCCTCGCAGCGACTTTCTTGTTAGCGCAGCAAATAAAGAATAACTAAATAATCAGCCTAGCAGTTTGATACTCTGAGGCATAATGTTAAAGTTCAAATTTCAGTAAATCATGATCAAAAATGGAACTTAAAGAGAAATGTTTCATTGCATTCATCGCTTCTTGACCAAATGTCAAGAAAGCAAGAAAGGTCGAGAGAGGTTAAGATCAAAGTGTATAATGTGGAGGAATTTTAGTCTTACCTATCTATATGCGTGTTTTAACCCATTTACCGTCCATTAAAATTTTTGATGCCGTCACCGTGCCGGCCATTTATTTTTGGGAAAAGCCCCTGAAACCCAATATTTAAATATACCATTGTTTAGCTTTTTTATTGCTCTTTCTAACTATCTATGAATAAAATTGTTTGGGGGGTATGAGCCACTATGTGGCCTATAATTGCATCCCTCCCCACATTTTTTCAAAGATCATCAGCTAAACTTTTTGAGTGGTAACCCCACCTGGGTGAGCGGCAAAGTTGTAGGAGAATGTCAGTGGAACAAAATAAATCAAAAAGTTTGAAAATTGGACAACATTTGGTAGAAATATACGAGTTGTAACTGGAACACTATTTTACGGAACAAAAGTCTTAGCGATGAATTTTTGTAGTTTGTAAATTTGACAAATCTCAGGCTATATGAAAGATGAAAAGACGAGGTATACACCATTGCTTAGCTTTATTGCTCTTGCCAACTACCCATGCAAAAAATTTATTTGGGGGCAGGGTCCACTCTATGGCCCAAAATAACACTGCATCCCACAAAATTTTTCAAAGCTCACCAACTAAAATTTTTGAGTGGTAACCCAACATGGGTGATGGCACTCGCACTCAGTCGTTTTCCGGCCGCCATCTTTTAGCAGAGGCTAATGGCAAAGCCTTTGCTAGTGGGCTAGCTGTAGGCCCACGGGGAGGGGGGGGAGGCAGAAAAGTATGCATTTAGCATAGCCTTGACAGAGATCATGCACTAAAAGTTGCTCCATCTTGCGAACGAATGATTACTACATCTATATTCTAAATTTGAAGCATTAAATCGGAATGGCCGATTTTTAATTAATTTTCAAAGTTTGTTGACGCACAAGTGCATCACGGCCACTTAATGAAAGATAAGCTGTGACACACATGTGCATCACGGCCTATAAATGGGTTAAGCCTTCATGTGTGCAATGATAATGATTAATTATAGTGATTTTTATATAGCGACGTTGCACCATTAGTCGACAGGTGGCATTGTGGTATTTTCCTATGGAATTGATTGTCTCAAAGTGGTCAATATTTTTAATTCTTGATCTACTAGATTATTGACCATAATTCTTGCACTAATATATTGTAATAATATAATTTAGTAGAGCTTACATTGGAAGTATTCAGTAGATAGCACCTTCCATTTAAGAGTTTTAAGCTATTATTTGAATGCATTTTAGCACACCTTTTTAATGCAAGGACCTAGGGTCTTAATTAAGTATCAGCTCAGTGTGGTCCAATGGAGTTCGATTGTGTGGGCTTTAGCTAGCATCTAGAGCGATTGAATACGGTGAGAACCCCGTTCTCACCGTCAGGGATCAAGACCCTGAAGACAGTTTGCCATCTCGCCATTGAGATGCTCCAAGATAGTTTGCTGTCTCGCCGCCGAGACGCTCCAAGACAGTCTGTCGTCTTGCCGCCGAGAAGCTCCAGTTTAACCGGCAAACACTACATTACTACTGTACTACAGGGTTGCATGCCCAAGGCGGACGCGTAGTCCTACTCAACACGTCCTCTGGACAGGCGAGGTGCGTAGCCTCAATCCAGCATACAATCATTTTCTTAAGTGTCACTGACAACAGGTAGTCGCCTCAAGATGTTGCATCTCGGATTTCAAAACAAAAGATAAAAGAGAACTACTTCTCTGCAGATATATCTGCGGATAAAGTTTTATGTTTGATTGCCAATT
Source organism: Metaphire vulgaris (assembly GCA_018105865.1). NCBI lineage: Eukaryota > Metazoa > Annelida > Clitellata > Crassiclitellata > Megascolecidae > Metaphire > Metaphire vulgaris. The sequence goes on from CM030841.1 coordinate 4,452,865, forward strand.
GATTGACTATTAAGATATATCCTTGCCTGCATAATTGTACGATTGCTAGTTAAGATTGAAGACTGTTTTGATCCGTGAATATTCACGAGCATATTGTATTAACTCTTGTATATGGAACTGTTTCATTCCACGGAAGATATCCGCAGAACTATTTTTCTTTGAATAATCTTCATAATCAAATTGTTCTTTATGTTGAATAAACCGTATTATAATTTGAAACTACACATGTTGTATATTTACAAGCAAGCCATCCAAATCCCAGGGTGGGGACCTATATGCTTTAGGACTCAAATTTCTCTTCCCACAAGAAAAATCTTCCCCGATTGTCCATCGCCATTAAGAGATTAAAAGAGAAATTTTGTCACAATAATTTGTTCAGAGATGTGTGCGATATCCCTTTGCCATATGTGTTTCCAATCCTGTTCGCTTCCTTATTTCTTTATTTGTCATTTTATCTATCCAGGGTACTCTCAGCATTTTCCTTTGCCATTTGTGATGTGCTCATTCTAGTCTTTTCATGCCTGCTTTAGTTATAGTCCATGTTTCAGATGCTGCTTTTTTATGCCCCACATTTCAATCTCAGTGCAGTGAACTTAAATTTAGTTTAAGAGAAAAACTTCCATCTGAAACTCTAAACACACATTTTCTTTGTGCTGACAGAAGATGAGTTTTCAGCTGTTGCTGCATTTGTGGATATAGGGCCTATGTGGAACATTTGAAGCTGAGTGCCGATGCTGAACGTGGTTTTAGTTTATTGAACAATATCAAAACAAAACTGTGTAAAAGACTTTATCAAGATTGACTATTTGCAAATGTTAATGCGTATTACATTTTTTATAACAAGCGGACATACTGTGGACCTGGAACGAGTTTACAAATTTTGAAAGGTAAAAAAAACAGAAGACAAAACGCTAGTGACGCTACATAGGCTGTGATAAGCACCTCATAAAACAACTTTAATGGTGCTACCGTGCTAGGATCTATTAAAACTATTAAAAGTATGTTTATGATTTAATCGTCATATTTAATTTTTACTGGTAATAATAAATTTTTGTTGAACCAATCGATGATATAATCTAGACTATGCAAAATCACTTTGCATTTCTACGTTTTATATAAAATGTAAAAATATTGCACAACGCACAATTACCCCTGCTAAGAGTCGCTAGTGCAGCGCGCATTGCTACCTCTCGCTTAGAGGGAACGTTGTTCACAAGGCCAACCAAAGAATGAATTCTCTATAAACTACATATTTTTTGATTGGCCACAGCATGTAGATGAAAGATTACAAGCATGAAAACAGCTAAAGAATTTTGCTTAAAACAAATTGTCAAATATTGACACCAGAGCCCCACAGAAATTTGATAATGACGTTACTTCATTGAAACAGTAGATGTTTTAAAAGAGTCCAACAAACATGAAAATTTTACATTTTCTTAGATAGTTGGTCACCTTTAGGTTTCAGAACCAATATATACAATTTATCACTGCTTCCATTTCACATCTATATCCATTATCTAAGGGGTTGTCAACCAGGGGCCTCCTGTTTGCAAATTGGTGGTGGGCATCTTTATAAGTAAATTTCATTGGTACTATTTACGCATACAATATTGAGTCACGAGTAAGACTTTTAGTTCCTGTGCTTAATTTAGTAGTAGTACTGGTAAATTACTTTAAAATGCTGTTTAATTTACAAAAGTCAGCAAAAATATGTAGCTCCCGTGTGATGATCACAAATTTAAAACAGCTCCCTTGTAACAAAAGGTTTGCGGCCTCTGTGTTATCCAAGGACAGTTCTAGGTCTAAGCCAGGTAGACCATGGCATACTCAAAGCATAATATGGCCTACCCTATAGCAGGCCTCCCCCAATATGTGTTGTGTAGCTGGGTAATTAGTGTGTAACTGCGTATGGCCTACGGTATGGAAGTAATTGAGTAGACGCTATCGAGTGCAGTTGTAAGGCCAATTTGAGTATCTGCCTTCTTTTCAATTTGGTTTCCAGAGGTCATGATTCTTTATCTAATTGATCAACTACCACTGACTGAACAGTGATGGTTCAACTGTTGGCACACAAATTTTCCTCCCACCCTCAGTCTCTTTGTGTTATGTTAATGGTAGTATTTACAACTACACAATTAGCAGTCTTTCAGTCAAGCGCTACAGCGTTTACGAGCCTATTTTTCACCATGAGAGTAGTTCCTATTCTATTCTTCATGACAATTTGTATAGTGCAGTAACATAGCTAGGGCCAAAGGCAAGAGCGTTTGACATGGAATGACTGAACGAGATATTAAAAAGGCGCGTCTTTAGTTTAATTGAAAACGACTCGAAGGAGGTGATGGTGGTCCCCGAGTCCGGAAGCGAGTTCCATAACAGAGGATTGCCTTGAGTGACAGATCTCTATCCAAACTTACCAGTCTTAGACGGAGGGGGAACATACAGTATGGACTGCGTACTTGATCTCAACTGAAGTTGAACTCAGTCATCGTTGGTCTACGCACTAGGGCCGATAAGCACTCCGGGCAGGTGGGGTCATGAAGAGCACGGAAAGTCATCGGGACTCATTGAACATCGTTTGAAGACGATACACTCAAGAATCCGAATCCTATTGCTGATCCTAATTAAGTTCCTCCTAATCTGATGGTTGATAACATGACTGTGATGATAATTAAATCTCAACATTGCCAACATTATGGTGTAATTTAAAGCGTGTGATTGTTGTAAGACGTCGATGACTCACTGCTAACATTCAGTCAGTTTAAGACGGCATTTCATTTAAGATTACTATGACATTCGACAATGATATTATAAAATTACGATGAATAAACTTGTGGACAAATGCGCTCGAGTTGACATATTGGAAATTAGCGGGGTAAGGAGTGGGAATTATGGCTAGGCCTACACAGAATTTCAAGACGCCCAACATCAGTCAATGGATGTAGGCCTATCAATTTAATAAGCAGCAGCGGTTGAATCAGATGGTCTGTGTAAGACAACTACCTACCTGTATCAACAAGGATTATAAAGAGCAAACTGTTTGAACATGTGCAACCTAAATTGCACATATTTCCAAAAACAGAATTTGGCAAGCATTCATGAGCTCTTAACTATTCAGGTATCTTTTCACCTGAGAGATAAGATCAACGCATAACGGAACATGGCTGATTAGCACAATATTAACTAATGAGTCATCGTCATCATCAATAACCGTGGGCTAAGCGCCCGTTGGTGTCTGATGCAATCATTACAGTTTTGTTGCAATCTTTTCTGTTGGCAGCAACATGAAATAGTTCTTGCAGACATTTTCCATGCCAATCACATCTGAAAATCGACAAAGCAGTTGTATACTTACACATTTTTCTGTCTTGCTTTTTCTGCTATCAATCGTAGCGCTAGTATGTGCTCACAGTGCTGTGTTGCACTTCTGTCAATTCTGAATCCAGCTTGTTCATCGGCAAGGTATTTTTCCATGTGTATCTTAAGTCTTTCAGTCAGTATCAGCATTAGTATTTTTCCCAGGTGACTTAACAGTGCTATGGTTCTATAATTCTTGCACTCCATCATAATTCCCTTCTTGTGTATTACCACTAAAATTGATTTTGTCGACTGATCTGGAGCTTTACCCCAGTTCCATGCCATATTGCATAGCTGATACATTTCATCAATAAGCACGTCTCCACCATATTTCATCATTTCTCCCGTTATCATGTTGATGCCTGGGCTCTTATTATTCTTTAGATGATTAATTGCCCTTTAAACTTCTCCTCCTAAGATACTGTCTTCACTTTGATCTTCTCTGCCTGACGGTGATATGTCCTTCAGTTCTTTCACAAGTTCTCGCCGAGTAATTGGATCCATCTGCGCTTCATAAAGTTCACTGCAGTACTCCGTCCACCTTTGTGTGACTTCTATTTTATCGATTAGGACTTTGTCCTTCTTGTTCTTGATGGCCAAATGTTTCGGATTCCACTTTCTGTTAATGTTCCATATTAACCTGTACGCTTCTCTTGTCTTCTATTCACCATGGAATTTTTCAATATTTTCACAGTTCTCTTCCAACCACTTTGCCTTATCTTTTCTTGAAGCATTTTTTACTTAATTACATTTTGATTTGTACTCTTTTTCTGCCTTGTCTGACAGGTCTTATCTAATTTTTAATAGCCTTTTCTCCTAACAAGTAAATGGAATATAAACCAAGCTTTTGAGGATGTGGCACAAGAAAAGAAAAAATCGAGAAGAAATGGATACTTGAAATATATTTTAAAATATATTTTAGGCTGGTGCAAGTGAATTCGTAACCAACATTCCCTCTTAAGCTGCACAACTTCACGGCGGTGCAGAGAAAATAATCCTGCCACTAAAAGATTCTGACTGCCGTGCAAATTTTTCGTCATGCAACTAATTTTTAAACAGCTCTGTCTGCATTTAGAGGAAACAGTGCTACAAAAACAGAAGATTCTTGCAACCTCATGCACATGCTATATAAAGGTTTTGTGCCACTGACAGACATTTGGTGAAGTAATCTTGTATTTTGTTGTATTGCACACGGGCTTATCACAGTAAAGAGCCTGTGAGTTTTGACCACGCGAATGATACACTTTCTTGGGGAAAAACTTTAGGAAAGCATGGAGTACAAAAAGATGAAAATGACAATGGCACTAGATTACTTGAATTATGCAGCAATAATAATTTGTGCATAACCCCCAACACTCAATTTATACAAAAAAAATCTGTAGGAAACTCACATGGACCTGTCCAGATAACAAAACTGAAAACCTGATACAAGAGTCATCGGCAGAAATTAATTCGGATCACCACCTTATTGTGTCAGAGATAAAAGTTATATTACGTGGGGAAAAGTGCCAAGAAAAAAGCGTTTTGACATGGAAAAATTAAACGAAATTGATGTGCAAAATAAATATCAGATCAAAATCCAAAACAGATTTGAGGTGCTAACAAACCTGATAGATGACAATCATCCAGAGATAGAATGGAAACATTTCAAGACTGAAATTAACAAAGTGGCTGAGGAAGAACGTGGATACAGAAAGATAGGGAAAAGGAACTGGATATCAAAAGAAACAGAAGAACTACAGGCAGAAATAAGAAGATCTAAAGAAGCAGCCATGAATCCTGGTAAGGATGGAACTGAAAAGACTACTGAACTAAATGAATTAAGAATACAGTTAAAGAAAAGATTAATCAGGGATAAGAATAAAATGTTGGAAGAGATGGCAAATGATATGGAAGATGCTTACAAAGCAGGAGATAGCAAAAACTCTCTGCAAATGTCAAGAAACTAAGTGGAAGCACAATCACAAAGATAATAAACATCGAACCAGTTAAGGATAGAAATGGAGAAATTATTAACGGAGAAGGAAAGGATCATGGCCAGATGGAAACAACATTTTGATGAGATACTAAACCGAGAAGACCTTAACAACACAGAAGAAACATTTAATGAAATCGATCAATCAGGGGATAGATATAAATTACAGGATGAGTTAGGGGAAGAAGACGATATCACAATGGAATAGATATAAATCGCAGTGAAACAGATGAGAAAAAACAAAGCCCCAGGATTCTGCAATATCACAGCAGAAATGCTACAAAACACTGGTGTGTATACAATCAGATGGCTACATCGGGTCATAACAGCAGTATGGAAAACCGAGAAAACACCATTAGACCGGAGAAAAGCAATCATAATACCAATACACAAGAAAGGAGACAGAAAGGAATGCAACAACGCAAGAGGAATCAGCCTCTCAAGTGTACCAGGGAAAGTTTTCACCAGAGTCATGTTAAACAGAATAAATGACACAGTGGATGAAACTCTCAGAGAAAACCAGTGTGGATTTAGGAAAGGACGAGGATGCTCTGACCAAATCTTCATCCTTCGACAACTCATTGAGAATAAACTAGAATTTAATGAAGATTTGGTTATGTGCTTCATTGATTTAGCCCAAGCTTATGACTCAATTTGGAGAGAAGGGGCATGGAAACTCTTTAGGAAATGTCATTCATGCCAAAATAATAAGGCTAATTGAAAATTTATACAGCACAGTTTTAGCATGTATCAGAATTGATGGAGAAGAAGCTGAATGGTTCAAAATCAAAACAGGATTTATACAAGGATGTATTCTATCACCAATATTATATTCTATCACCAATATTCTTCAACATTATATTAGATCACATCATGAGATGTATTGAAAACACGAATAGGTTGGGAACATCTCTAAAGCCAGGAAACATAGATGATGCAGAATATGCTGATGATACATGTCTAATAGCAGAATGCCTCTTAAGGATTGTAGAGTTAACATTGGCCTTAATAACGGAGAGTGGACAATTTGCACTAAAAATAAACACTAATAAAAAAATTATGCCAATTACAAAAAAAGTTGGAGAATGGCCAATAGTATCACACAACGGAAAAGAAATTGAAATAGTGAATAATTTCGTTTACTTGGGAAGTGAATTTGGAAGCAAAAGAAGGCTCGGACTTGGTGATTAAACGAAGAATAGCAATGGCAGGATCAACCTTCAACAAGCTACACACAAAAATTTTAAAAAGACATGACATTGTGATGAAAACAAAACTAAGAATTCTCGACACTTGTGTAATACCAATGATGTGATTTATGGATGTGAATCTTGGACCATAAAAAAAGAACTAGAGAAAAAATTAATAGCAACAGAAAATAAATGGCTTAGAAGAATACAAAGGATTGGATACAAAGAACATATAACAAATTAAGAAGTTAGAGAGAGAGAACACTGCCACTGAGCATCATGGAAGTCATCAGACAGAGAAGAATGAAATGGACTGGACACATACTCAGAATGTAAGAAATAAGAAACCCAAAACGAATTTTAAACTACAAACCAGAGGGAAGAAGATCTAAAGAAAAACCGAAAAGACGATGGATGGACGAATTGGAAGAGGATCTGCACGTGGCTAGTGTTGTTTTAGTTATTCGTTTGGTCTTAGTCACAGTTAGTTATAGTTATTATATATAGTTTTAGTTAGTTATATTTAACTAAATATAACATGAGAACGTTTTAGTTAGTCAATTTTAGTTATAGTTAGTTATAGTTATTGATAAAACAAAATGCATAGTAAACTTGATTTTAATGTAAGGCACAATAGTACTATAGGAACTGCCATTAACCCTTCGACGGGCGTGGAGTCAAAAATGCCCCAGACGGCATTTTGTAAGCATGGCATGACGCCAAAATTAAATTGGATACTTTAAGTTTTCATGACATTTTCCCCACATTATGTTACTACCTATTCCAGTATAGTACGCGACAAATTTAATGATGATTAAAAATTAAAAGTATATTTATACAAATTGGGTCATGATTGACCCCAATACTGTTTAACATTTGTGTCTCACTGGACTACAAGATTACACAGTTTGCCTATGTAATATATATATATCTTCAGCACGCAGATGACAGAAAGATCACGTTGTTGACTGCACCAACCATGAAGGCAGCAGAGTGAAACAGGAACAGTGGATTGCGATTAATTGGGTGGAACTCAAAGCCTTCCTTGGGCTACTGCTGTTATGGGGTCTATACAAGGCAAGTGGCGAGTCAACCGAAGAATTATGGAGTGCAGACGGTCGAAAAGGCAATAGATTTGAGAGAGTTCAAACCGACAGACTGACCGCCATCAGTGAGCCATGGTCAATGTTCCTTCACAACGCTTAAGGTGCAGTGATGCCAGGACCGTTCCTAACAGTCGACGAAAGATTTGCTCCATATAGAGGTCGGTGTCGATTCATACAATACATGCCATCAAAGCTGGCAAAATACGGCATGAGCTATGGATGCGCTGCGATGCTGAGACAAAGTACGTGTACAATGCCAGTATATATTCTGGCAAAGGTAGCCCCGATGAAGGTCCATGCAAGGATCTGAGAGGAAAGGTTGTCCGCCAACTCTTGCAAACTCTTCATTGTGACGGTCACAACATTACCACTGATAACTATTTCACATCTCTGGCCCTAGCTAGAGATATTCTGAACACAAAGAGAGCAACTATGGTTGGTACTATCCGTGCCAATCGAGTAGAGCTGCCAAAAGAATTTGTAACTCCGGCTGGACGCAAGTTGTACTCGTCCCTTGTCGGGTTCAATGAGACCGACGACTCCTCATTGGTTTCTTAAAAATGTAAGAAAAATAAAGTTGTCGTCGTCTTGTCGACTATTCCCCTCTCCCGGTTTCACTTCGGCAAAGAACCAAAGAAATTGCAGGAGGTTATCGACTTCTACAACAAGACCAAAGTAGGAGTTGATTGTGCAGACCAAATGATAGACACTTTCAGCACTAAGTTCGCAACCAGACGTTGGCCAGTAGTGCTTACGTCCTTTTTGGTAATTTGAAGGCGGACGGCACTCACGGAGAAAACCGTCAGTTGTTTATCAAAAGACTGGGAAAAGGTCTTTGTAAAGAGCTTCAGGAGCAGTGACGATCTGTTGCAACTCATCCTAGTCTGATCAGAGCACCACTATTAGAAGCCACTCAGGAGCCGCCATAGAAACAAGGTCGGTGTCATGTTTGTGCCAGACAGGAGGACATAAAGGCCACGGCTAAGTGCAAGGCATGTAACAAGAATGTGTGTACTGTGCACTGTGAGATCGTCTGTTTGAAGTGTCTCTGTTATAATTGACAAAATACTTTCGATGATATAGGCTTACGGCTAGCTTTAAGACATTAACAAATGGCATTTAATTTTGCTTGTGGTAGCACCAGTGGCGGCTCCACAGGGGGTGGGGCCCGTGCCCCTATTTAGTGCCTGTCCCCCCTGTGGCCCCCTGTTTGGACCCAATACTTAATACTACATACCTAACAACAAATGGTTGGCCGAACTTGGACCCCATGATTACAAGTTGCCAGCCCACTTGCCAAATCCTGGAGCCACCACTGGGTACCACTGTTGGACTTCTAAAACAACAATGTTAATGACTTTGTTGTTGTTCAATATGTAGTGTATGATTATTTTGCTCAAATGCATTATAATTATCATGGGGTCAAAAGTCACCACACGACCTTACTTGTATAACACTTTTTACGCCCGTCGAAGGGTTAAGCACAGAAACAATCGGCATACTCCTCGCTTTCAGACGATTCTTGAGGTTGGTAGGATTTCTCTCACTCAACAGAGCAGCACAATGTTTTCGCTTCCCGTGCGCTTCTATATCTACTGTGCATTCGCTACTGTTCTCGCCTGGATGAATACGAATAGTCTGTTTCACTATTCGACGAATAACGAATACGAATAGTGTACACGATACCTCTCCTGCTACAAGTCGCCATAATTAGGTCAACAATAGTGCTGTGTACTATTATAATACTATTACTACGTATAAAGAATTAGCTTTTTAGCGCAAGTTCGCAATATACATTTGTATAGTGCTATTTGGTTAGGAAAATAGAACTAAATGTTATCTCCGGCACTTTAATTTAGTTCAATTTACTAAGCTGAAGTAGTAAACTACGTGAAATTTTTTAATGTCATGTGACCACTATTCGTATTCGTTATGACCACTACTATTGGGACGAATACGAATGGACTATTCCTCACACTATTCGGTGCCGAAGCGAATACGAATAGACTATTCGGTGCAGCCTTAGTCTTTAACCATGAAATGCAAATATCATATCATGCTTTTAAATCAAGATAGGTGATTGGGTGATATATACTTTCAACCGTAATTGAGGGTAGCCAGTAGCCCCTAGCCAAGATGCCCTGGATGACAAAGGGAAGGGTGTAACTGCAATTACTGTAGTATAACTGATGCAGTACAGGGTGGGACGAAGAAGTAAGATGCAGCCTAAGTCTTTCATGTGCTGAATGCAGTATTTAAAATGTAGCAGGATTGAATATCAGTGTGAAATGTTCCAAATTCCAACCAATGTCGGGTACGGGACACAGATTTTGGGTACGGGTCGGGTAGGGTATAGTGCTAGCGGGTACAGTAGGCATTTTGTTGTATCCACACATCTCTAGTCAGGACTATTGTTCCCACACTTATTAAATCATGGCAGTGGTCAAGACAATAACATTTGGATGTTCTATCATATTGTATTGTAAAACAAAGGGATTTTTAAGGGCAGTTCTGGGTTTTTTCCGTAGGTTAATTTTTAAATTTTTCACCAGGATGGAGGTGCTAGCTAATTTGCACATATACATTGGGATAGGATCCCAAAAATGCACGGAGTGCAAAAGGGGATGGGTGAAAATATTCATTTTGCGTAAGTACCAGGCCCTATATGGACGGGCCGGAAAGACACTTGAGCTACAGATAGGCCTATCGTGAGTGTCAGCAACATCAGAGCGCTTTGAAGTGAGCAGTTCAAGATGCCGACGAATGTAGTTACTAGTCGCTGGCTTATTTCAAGGCTAGTCGTGGCAAAGACGCTACCGCTAATGACCGGTTAACTGGTCTGTTTTTCAATGGTTAACTGGTCTTTTAAAATCAGCAGTTTTAACAACCTTAGTCTAGCAGAGAGATAGAGAGAAGAAATCAGCCGACAGGAAAGCCTTAGTCAAAAACCTAAGTCGACCCACGCGTCTCAAATGAAAGATTCAATCCTGCGTATCAGCCGGGCGTCAGTCACCCTGGGAAAGTAGTACATAAGGCTTGTTCCGCCACAATATATTGGTATATCTTACCTTTACAGTTTTATTCATTCCGTTCTACTTCCGGTGACGCTCTGTATACAAATATTGGCAAGGAACTGTATGTGTAAAATAATTTTTATATATTTTTTATATACCGCACACTCGAATATACCGCGCGGCCGCCTACGCGGTTTGCAAAATCGTGCATACCGGTCGCGGTATATGTGTGAAAATACGGTAGTGCCATGAATATGAATTAAGAGTTTCATGGTGACGTTTACTTATATTTAAAATATTAATATTAGATGAATAATAATTTTTTGTGATTTTAATTAATTAATTTTAATTCTGTTTAAAGTGTTCGCGCAGTCTTTTTGATGAGCTACCACTCTAATCCTGATGTTCTCTTACTTACTTATTTACTTACTTAAAGTTTTTCGTAAATTCTTATGAAATGGAATGTTACTTCTTCAAAACATTTTCATGTATCCTTTTAAGTAAAACTTTAGCAGAATTGTTACAATTATGCTACTGGTATATTACCTTGAAAACTTGTTGATAGTTCAGAAGTTCTGTGTCATTGTTCTACTCATCGACTACCGTATTTTCGCTCATATAAGACGCACCCGCGTATAAGACGAACCATATAAGACGCACTCGCGTACAAGACACGGGTTTTGATGATTTGTGTTAAAATAATTATGGATAAGACACGCCCATATATAAGACGCACCAAAAGGCGCCCCGTCGGCGCTCCCGGCAACCAGTTGGCGCCCCGTTGACGCTCCGTCGGCGCTCTAGGCGACCCGTCGGCGCAGTTATTCATGTTCCAAAAAATTTAGGTAAGACGCACCCGAGTATAAGATGCACCAAGGTGGCTAATTGTGTAAAAATTCGTATAAGCCGCTTCTTATATGCGCGAAAATACAGTACTCAAATATTCAATCTGATCATTCATATCAGTTATAGCAACATAGTAAGTGAGATGATACCTACAGCCGGGGAGATAAGAACAAGAAAATCAACAGAAATGGCTAACATCATGTATGAAACAGGCTACCTGCCCGTCAATATTCATTGCAACACCCGAAAAAACCAGGAGCAACAGAGTGTGGATATCACAGAACGATAAGTCCTATAAGCCGTAATATTATAATGAAAATAGCAAGAGCAGGATTAGAAATGCAATAGCAGAAGAAGAATATGGTATCAAAAAAGGCTGGGGATGTCAAAATGCAATTTTTGTACTGAGAATCCTTGGAGAAAGATGCATTGAGATGAAAAATGATTTATATTTATGTTTTATTCATTATGAATAAACATTTGATAGTGTGGAACACGAAACTCGATTTACAGTCTTGGAGAATTTAGGAATAGATGGGAAAGAGTTAAGACTGTTACAAGATTTATATTGGAAACAGGAAGCTGCAATGAGGCTAAAGAGAACCATAGGAAAATGGATTAATATAGTTAATAGATCTAATTTAATCAGAAAAATTATTCATTACTCATTAATTAATATAATTACATGTTAAAACTTATAACTATGATCGTAATGGTAATTGTAACAGGACAATTATATAGCGCTGTAACTTAGTTAAAAATACCTAAATCAAAAGCGCTTTGACTGCGCTGACGTGTCTCTGAAGGTCAGGAGGTAGTGATGCTCAAAATCCACTCACACTTTACAAGAAAACTGCAGCCACAATGACAAGTCAACGAGGAATGGAAGATGATTTGGAATGACAGTCAATCACAGTCATGGCGAATTGCCACACTGTGGCCACTAATAGTGGACATTGGCAACCACACAATAGCGGCGAATGACTTGAAACTTCCAGATTGACGTTAAAAAGTGGATGATAGCAAGACTATTTGGAAAACAGACAAGTGGAATGCAGTTCTAACAACTGGCACAAAATCCAAGCGTAGAACGTCGGTAATTGCTGAGAACAGCAGCAATTGGTAGCACGTACATAACATGTGCTGGCAGTCATGTAGGCAAGATAGCGGAAGCACTTAGGGTAGTAGTACTTAGGGTGAAACTGTAAAGAAAATTCCAGTGAATAGGCAGTACAAAATTCTACCATAATCAGTCCAGAGCCAGATTTGTGAAAAAGGCTGGAATTTGGCTTTGCCAGAGCCAGAATTAAAAAGATGTGAGGAAACTCAGATTAAAGATGCATTATGCTCGGTGACATTGTATGCAGCATTAATGGCATACCCATAAAAAAGCTGCGGAATTTAGTGGACGAAGTAAATAAAGAAGGAGAAAGAAATGCCAACTATACCTAAATGGCCAACTAATAGAACAAGTAAATGATTTCAAATATCTAGGAATCTGGATATCCAGTAACAGGAAATGTGAAAAGGATACAACAAATATGATAACCATGGCAAAATCTGCATTCGCAGAACTAAAACACATATTAACAAATAAGAGAATATCAATGGAAACACGGATAAGAGTCTTGGAAACATACGTATGGTCAGTACTGCTGTACGGTGCAGAAACGTAGACAATTTCCAAACAGATGAAGAAGAAATTAGAGGCAGTGGAAATGTGGTTTTTAAGGAGGAGGATGAAGGTCTCATGGACAGAGAAAAAAATCAAACCAAGAAATTTTGGATAAGGCATTTTCATGAAGAAAACTGTTAAAAACTATAAAGAAAAGACAATTAGAATTCTTCGGACATATAGTGAGGGGAAAAGGCCTGGAAAACCTAGTCACAACCGGTAAAGTTAAAGGAAAAAGAGCAAGAGGGAAACAAATACTGACGTTCATTGAAAGCCTGCTAAGCGACAAAAAAGACAATATATCAGAAGTGAAACTATTACAAGTGACATATGACAGAGAGGAGTGGAAGTCCATGGTCGCCAACGTAGTAATACAGGGCACCTAAAGAAGAAGAAGCTAATGGCTGTAAAATGTGAGAAAATGACCATGTATTTAATAAATGCTAAAACTCACCATTAGAGAATTCAATTAAACTATAGTTCTTTTCAACTTCTTTAACATCCATGGCTTTTTTCAGGACTTTAACTTTAATCATTCTAAAAGAAAATTATTAACTTTAAAATCATGTATGCAATCATTCAAATTCCATGGTTAGTCTGCCAACAAAACAATAAACAAATTATTTAAGAAGTAAACAATGAATATGATCATAATCTAGTTCTGGGTCACCAAACTTTTTGACAAGCCCTACAGGTCAAGGATACAGTGCCATTTGCCGTTTTAAGAAGTTTGGGGCCCTATGCATCTGTTAAAATATAGCACCAAAAACTGGCAATGACTTTTTTGGCTAACCATAATTTTAGAGATCAAAATGAAAAATCAAGCATCAAAAAAGCAGTGATGACCTCTTTTTGCTTGTCAGACTTTGAGCACTAAAAAATAAAAATTAAGCAAAAAAAATTATTCACCACCTGCCAAAGGGTCCCCGGAACATTCGGTACCGGAGAATTCGGTACCAAAACTTTACTTGTGGAAGATTCGGTACCGGATAATTCGGTACCTGTTCGACATACACATAAGACGACGCCTCACCTGCTGCTGGTATTTGTCTGCTTTAACTGTCACGCGTCATTAGCGGACACCCAGCATTCAGGCGCGCTTTTGTTCCTCCCACCGGCTTAATGGATGTAAACAGATGTTTAAACTCGCAATACGTGCAGGGAACTTGAGCTTTTTAATGCGACCTTATAGAAAAGGCCATAAAATAGATAGATATGCTACGGTAGTACGTTTTACATGTAAAGCATGGCAGGGTTTATACTGTGATAGCAGTGACTTTGCAGCAGGAGCTGTGTTGACTCAACTGAAAGACAAGAAATTAGAGAGACCCATTGCATTTATTAGTTGTAAGTTAAATAATAGTCAGAGAAAATGGGCAACCATTGAGAAAGAAGCATATGCTATCATTTGGGCATTAAACAAATTTAAAGTTTGGGTTACAGGAATACATGTTAATGTATTCACGGATCATAATCCGTTGGTTTATTTGTTGAATAATAGTACGAAATCAGCTAAATTAATGCGTTGGAGTTTGGCTTTACAGATGTTTGATGTTGATATTAAATATAAAAAAGGTTCTTTAAATGTTGTTGCAGATATTTTGTCTAGAATGACAGTGAGTAAGACTGTAGAAGATTGTAATTAGCTAAGTGATGATGTTTTTGTAGATTATTATTCATATGTATTAGTTTATGGATGTGTTATACTTTATGAAGGATAATCATAACGAGGTTTGTTGAGAATTGTAGTAGTATTTTGGGTATTAATTGTGTATTATAAGTGAAAGCAAAGACTTTACTGTTTATTGTTGATAATAATGATTATATAAGGGTATACATGTTATAATTGTGAAGAATTGAAGATCAATGCAAATGTTAACTTTATACGTGTATAAACTTAAAAAGGGATGATAAAGGAAATGTCAGGGCTAACTTAATCAGGGGCTATAAAAAGGTAGATGGAAGGGACAAAATTCGTGATCTTCAGTTCTAGATGTAGCTACTTCCGGTTTAGAGAGAGTGTTAGAGAGTTCTTGTGAAGGTTATAGCCCGAGATGGACTTTCAGGGCGATTTTATGTTTTAATTTTCAATACTATTTTATTAAATGATTAAAAACTCGGTCATGCGTGTACATCTAGTAGAAGTAGGTGTCACATTTATCCGTTTCCGGAGGGAAAATTTACCATTTTCCCCTGGAAATTTCAAATTCCCCCCGGAAATGTTGGCACACTACATCAACTAACAGCAGCCCCTAACTGATTCCCCCTGGCCTTGTTAGACCCCCCTAGAGTCCAGGAGTCTTCTTTGGTCCTCTGCAACTTATACGTAAAATCCAATATTTAAAGTTAATAATTATTGTTCTAATAGTAAAAGAAGAGGAACACAAAAGCGTCGATCAGTTGTCACAATTCAAGCTCAGTTTCTATTTCCATGGGGAGTCTACTGTCCAGGCATTCAATAAGAGGGTTGCATGCCCTGTACCGATGTTGCGAGAAACACGAGGAGCGAGAAAGACAGACAAGAGGAACACGAAAGCATCGGCAACACACATACACACACACACACACATCTGCACACAGCCTCCGAAATCGATTCCATGGCGATCGGATCGCCCCCACCCGCCGTGTGATTACCATCGCAGCTCTGGTTATTCCCCTCCCCCGCATTAGAACGGTCTTATCCGCCCACCCCACGGAGGGCAATAAGGTGGCATGAGCCCCAGCAGGCCCCCCGTACCCAATGTTCCGGTACTGAATCTTCCATGACCGGTACCGAATTTTCCGGTACCGGATCTTCCATCCCTAATCTTCCGGTACCGAATCTTCCGGTCACCTGCCGGGGCCCCTCATATCGTGGGGCCCTAGGCATGTGCCTACCATGCCTATGCCTTAAAACAGCCCGGCCTGGGCAACTGATGAGCGTGGGTTGCATAAGCAGTCAGTTCAATACTGAAGCCATAATGGAAGATCTGGTAAAAGAAAAATACTAAGTTTAGCATTACACATTAGCCAAGGGTGAAGTAGCATGCAGCACATAAAAAAGAGGGAACCATCATAATTCTTTAGAAAAGGCTATCAAAACAGGCAACATTAAATAAAGATAGTGACATCACACATACCGTAGTTTTATCAAGTAAATTTAAGTGATGAGTTGAATAAACTGAGTTCACAAGCCAGATATGGCCCACAGACCCATAGACTCTGATCTAGCTAGATCGCATGATGCAGGGGTATCTCCCATATCATTGGATAAATTCACCCATCTTTTGTATTACTTGAAATCACAAAACAATAATATTTCACTGTTTTCTTTAATTAGCTGCCTCCATTAGTGATGTTCCTTTCATGTTTGTCCATTTCATGATAAAATCTATCCAGCTATCTGGGCCTGCCTTGCCTCCTGGTTCCTTCTGTTAAATCTGTTAATATTGATTTTTCAATAGAGCCCTCTCTTTTTCAGGCGATATGTCCGAAATCTCTTTTTTTATTCGACACGTGTCAGAAATTCTTGGTATGCTATAGCCATTTTGTAGTCTTTCACTTGATATATAATTAATCTGTAGAACAAATCCTCTCCATTTTCCTCATGCGTTTGTTTTCAAATGCTTGAATTCAGGTTTCTTTCTCTTTATGTAGTGTACATGACTCGGCCATATGAGGCAACAGGCCAGACTAGTGCCCTGATCCGTCTAGGCTTTGTAAGTTTCTTGACCAATTTTTTCCTCCAGATTTTCAGCAACTCGATCATTACATTCATTGCCATGGCCAACCTCGTTTTGATGTCATCTCTGCTTCTTGTGTCATAAGGCTTCCGAGGTATGTGAAGTTGGAAACTTGTTCTAACACCAGTCCATTTGCTACGATTTGTGTGGAGACATGGAACTCAGGAATTTGGCCATATAATTGAACTACATTGACTTTTGTTTCATTCCCCACAAAAGGAGATCATTGCAATGCAGTAATTTAATTACAGAACAATTATATTAGTTTCTCATGCAAGCAAAGTTCTTAGAATCATATTAGACAGAATCCACAACAAATTGGAAAATGAAATTGCACCAGAACAAACTGGTTTTAGACAAAGAAGAGGCATTAGTGACCAAATAATAATCTATAATATTAAAATCGTTATCTGTATGTCTGTTGCCTTCGAGCGTTCTGATTGGTTGGCTGTGTGAGCGTTCTCATTGGTTGCGTTCGAGCGTTCTGATTGTTTGGCTGTGTGAGCGTTCTGATTGGTTGGCTGTGTGAGCGTTCTGATTGGTTACCTTCAAGCGTTCTGATTGGTTGGCTGAGTGAGCGTTCTGATTGGTCATTCTGGAATTGGAATTGGATTGGTCGTTGCCTCCGGCGGCGGCGGCAGCGACGCGGCGACGCTGGCGGCGCCGCGGCGACGCCGGCTGGCTTCGCTTCATGCGAGCTAAGCTTCGAAATGGCGAGCCTTCTCGAGTTCTAGTAATAATAATAATAATAATAATAATAATAAAAATAATCATGAACTGATCATGATGGAATATCGTACAAGTACTACTAGGACACCTTACAATTAAAAATAATATATATATATATATATATATATATATATTATTACAATTAATGTTCTGGATATCATCATCATCATGTTCTCTGTCCTGGGACAGGTTAATGTTTTGGATAACTACGAACAAACAGAGCAGTTTTCAGTTCTCGTTTAAATGTTTCTAGTGTCTTTGCCATGGTTGTTGATGATGGCAAGCTATTCCAAACTTTGGCAGTAACTACCGGAAACATGCAGTCACCAATGGTAACGGGACGCATAGATGGAACAACAAGAGAAAGACTGGATGCAGATCACAATCATAGATGAGAGTTGATGTCAGAAGTCTTTCAGAAATCAGCCGACAGATATGATGGCGCCAGACCATGAAGACATCGATAAGCCAGTGATGGGCAACTAACTAAAAAATATTAGTTAAACTATAACTAAATTTCAACTAAAAATAAGTAGTTAAACTTTTAGTTGCTAACTAACTTTCTAAAATAGTTAACTAAACTAAAAAAATATAGTTAAACTTTTTGCAACTAATTTTACAACTATTTTTCATGTATCAAGTATGTGTTCATGAAAACAATTCAAAACATAGACGATGCTGGCAGCATCAACACGTCAGTCAATGAACCATTGAATTAATTAATCATTGCATTTCCCGCTATTATTATTATCGAATGCTTAATGTGCTAAATGATGTCAGCCATTTGATTGTGACATTATCAGCTGTGTGTAAAGTTTGTAATCCACCGTCCTCTAGCCTTGTTATAGGGCAAGAGTCAGCTAGGTGCGACATTGTTTGAATGACACCGCAGGGGCACAGGTTCGAGTCAGTTAATCCCCATTTCTGATGACAGTAATTGCAGTGTCCCTGTCCAGTTCGAAAACGGTTTAACAGACACCACAGGTGACGAGGCAGCGTCTCAAAGCCTGGTTGTCGGATAGCGGGATCTTCGACCAATTGGCAGTTGATCACCTGAGCCGACTCCCAGTCAAGTCTCCACTGTCTATCGACATCTGAGGGAACCTTGTTAAGCTGCAGAGGATGGCGTGATTTCAATCGGTGATTAGGAGGGTTGGACAGGTCCTCGAAGAGTGGCAGGTCCTCACGGTCTGCTATCTTTGATAGAAATCTGTCCACTGCAGCTTCCTGTCGTAAGTATGGTGGTTGGATATTTGACAGGACTGGCAGCCATTGGAGCGCTGTTGGGCGCAGGGTTCCGGAGACAAGTCTCATGGCTGAGTGCAGCTGCGTGTCCACCGCCTTTGTGTGCGAGGAGCGATACCAGGCAGGACAGCAGTATTCCGCGGCTGAATAGCAAAGTGAAAGTGCAGACTGTCTCAGAGTAGCGGCGTTTGCTCCCCAGGAGGAACCGGCTAATTTTGACAGGAGGTTTGTCCGGGTTCTGACTTTGCCGGCCAACTTTGAAAGATGTGTTTGAAGCTTAAAGTTCGATCAAGAGTAACGCCAAGATATACAGGGAATGGGTCGTGCTTCAATTGTTTCCCATCCATATGAATTTTTAGCTCGTATTTTGCTTTTCTGTTGTTCAAATGAAATACACTCGCCAGTTTTATTGGCGTTTGGTTTAAGCCGCCATTTTTTGCAGTAGTCTGAGATCCGCTGTGTGTCGATAGTTAGCTGTTCTTCAAGTTCCTTGAATGTCTGGGCTTGAACAGCAAGGCCGATGTCGTCGGCGTAGCCGTATTTCCTGCTAACTGTGTCAGGTATATCATTTAGATACAGATTGAATAATATAGGAGCTAAAACTGAGCCCTGTGGAAGGCCATTTCTCTGACATCTCCATGAACTTATGTCATCTCCCATATGTACTCGAAACTGTCGGTCACGAAGAAGTAAATCCACGATACGAATGAACCATGGTTGGAAATTCATTGAGAGTTTGTAACGTAAACCGGCATGCCAAACCGTATCAAAGGCTGCTGTCAAGTCCAAGAAAACAGAGCCTGTCTTTAGGCGCTTCTGATAGCCATTTTCTATGTATGTTGTAAGTGCAACAACCTGATCACAGGTGCTGCGACCTTTTCTGAAGCCAGCTTGAAACGGGTTTAGTATGTCGTCTACCGATGTGGCGATGTGATTCAGTAGTAGTCTCTCGAATAACTTGTATCAGACGCTGAGTAGCGAGATTGGTCTGTAGCTTGCCGCAAGAGTTTTGTCTTTTCCTGGTTTTTCGATGGCAATGACCTTTGCTTTACGCCAAATCTTTGGAATATTGTTACTCGTTATGATTTTGTTGAAGAAGGTTAGCAGCCATTTGCATGCCTTTGGACCCAAATTTTTTAGAAACTCAGGGTGAATAATATCGTATCGTTTCCCGCTTACCAACAAGATCAAAGATCGTAAGTAAGTAAAAATACACTGGTCTCTGACCAAGATCAGTGATATATGGTGCAGTGATATTTAACTTCAGAAAATAATTCCTAATTCAATTTCTATTTCAGTTTTGAAGAGGCAATATCTAATTCAATTCCAATTTCAGTTATTTTTGTCGCGTTAATTTCAGTTCAATTTCTAATTAAAGTTCAACAATAAATCCAATTTCAGTTTCAAATTCAGTTCAGTAACGTGTCGCTAATTTCAGTTCAGACAAATCGATTATGTTTTAGTTTGCATCTCGCAAACAGTGCAGAGTCATTGAAATAACGACATAGCTAGTCAATATATGATGCATTGAGCTTAAAGAATGCTCGCATTTCCAGGAAACGGTGCATATGGTTTCTTCTACCAGCAGATAGCATACATACAAACTATCAATTTACTGCACTTCAAACAAATGTATTCCGTCTGTTTAGCCTCACATTCAGTAAACAATAAAGCTCTTAATATCTCTTTGTTTATTGAATAAACATAGAGATTTTACGAGTTGCTGCATGCTGGAGTAAGTGTAGTGCACTGACAAAAGTAATGAAACGAAGTGCCTCAATGGACAATGGTAGGACCACAATGATCCAACCTGGATGGCCGGACGGCACATACATGAATCCCAATGGTAGTGCAGTTGGCGGGTAAAAGTTAAACTGCTGCAGTCAGTAATAGCGGACTCCAGCACTTGGCAAGTTGGGAGTGCTGAAGCCTGAAAGGATGATTCTGTATGGTATATTGTAATAATAAAAGTTCAGAAATAATTTCTATTTCAATTCCTAATTTCGTTTTCAAGGCTGAATTTCTAATTCTATTTCAGTTTCGGTTCTTAAAATAATTCCTAATTTCAATTACTATTTCAGTTAACGAAAATAGTTAATTTTCATTCCTATTTTAATTACAGTTAACGATAATATCACTGATATGGTGTTATCATTGTCATGAAAGAAATTACCCAGAAAGGAATAGATAAAAAGGTACTGTAATTTCGGATCACCAACTAAATTTTTTTAGTTAAACTATTTAGTTATTAACTAATTTTTTTAGTTAAACTATCATTTTAACTAAACTATTTATATTTAATTAAACTATGAAGCTAACTAAAAAAAGTAGTTAAACTTTTAGTTAGCAACTAATTAGTTAACTAGTTGCCCATCACTGCGATAAGCAAGGATCACCAATTTGTATTCAATCCACTGTGGAACTTGAAGCCAATAGTTCATAAAGAAGCGGTGTTATGTGAGCTGATCTTCTGGCTTGATAGACAAGACGTGCTGCTGTATTGGGAACAGCCTGAAGTCTGTCAGTAAGTTGCCTTGGTAGCCCAGCCAAGAGCAGATTGCAATAGTCCAGTGGTGGCATAACCAGAGACACCACAACCATTACTTCATCCAGGGCTCTTGCATGGCCCATGTGTGGGGCTGCTCTCGCAACATGCCCAAAGTAGTGGAGACGCCTGCTTCATATTTTTATGGATATGGGTTCCTCTCCTGTACGTCGGAACACCTCTCATTTGTTATATGCAAGGTGTACAAAATTCAAAGGATTCTACTCAGACACCATTGATGATAGGCATCCAGTTTCCTGATCATGGATGAGGTCAGAGTCCATGATTCTACTCAATAGAGCAACACCAGAATTATGTAAACAACATACACGCGAAGCTTTGTGTGGAGGCGGATACTTGAGCGCCAAATATTTCTTTTCAGGGAGGCTAAACTTTCCCTTGCAATATCAATTCACCTCAGCACCTTCTACATGTATATGGAGCAACATGAAAAACTGACAAACAATGATTGAAATGGGTTTACCATCATATCTTATGGCTTCAAAACTTGTATAAACAACAAAATGCAAATGTCAGAGTCAAAAGCGGAATATCACATTGGTTTCCCATGAAGAAAGGTACTATACAAAAATGCAGCATCTCTTCACATGTTCTTAACATCTTGGCAGAAGCCTTGAGGAGAAAAGCATTAGATGGATATAAAGGCAGATTCAAGATTGAAGGAAAATTGATCAACAACCTCCGCTGTGCAGATGATATTGTACTAATAGCAACGTCAGTTGAAGACTTTCAAGACCTAGTGCAAGGAAGAGTATACACTGGAACTGCAAAAAACACGCAAATTTAAATACATTAGGGCACTGAATCGATTAATTTTTTTAATTGCAGAATTAATTTTTAAACCACATGTTAACCCTTTACCGGGGTTGGCAGTTTATAAACAGCGGCAGAAAGTCATATCCAAACGGGGTTCGCCGTTTATAAACGGGGCGCTAGATAAGCATGTGTGTACCCGGGACATGACATTTTTACACCAATCCAACGCAACAGTCGATTTAGTTACCATACATTCAATAGATGGCAGCACCATTTTCGATATCGTTGACTATATAAGCCAGGGATATTGGCTGTATAGCAACCAAGGCTGGGAAATGCATAGGAAAAATCTTCAGCCGGAGGCTAGAAAAATCATAACTACGCCAAATATGGTCCGATCTTCAAAATTTTTGCACTATTCTGTTCCAACTACACTCCTCTAAAACTCTCTAACTCACAGTTGAGGGGGTCACCGCTGAAATTTCTTTATTGAGCTTTGAAAATTTTTTGTCGGAGACGGTCCGATTTCAGGGTGTAGAGTGGACCCTACCCCCAAATTTTTTTCCAACGGATGGTTCGAAAGACCAATAAAAATGCTCAACAACGGTGCAAACCACATCTTTCTAGCTTCTACATAGCCTGAAATATACTGAGTTGTTCGGTTTTTCAGATTGAAAATCTGTTTGCGTAATTGTCATTTCAGCAAGCAATGGGTACTAGGGTATGAAAATTAATAACTAACCCAAATTGGCTCCAATCTTCAAAATTTTTGCACTATTCTGTTCCAATTACACCTCCCTACAACTTTCTTGCTCACATTTGGGAGGTTGCTGCTGAAGACGTTTTGCTTTTGAGCTTTGAACAAAATTTGAACAAAATGTTGGGGAGGGGTCCAATTTTAGGGTGTTGAGTGGTCACTACCCCAATTTTTTTTTTGTATGGATGGATAGAAAGAGCAATAAAAATGCTCAACAACAGTGCAACCCGAATTCTTTCTAGCTTCTATATAGCCTGAAATATAGTTAAGTTTATAACGTATATGTTCGCGTTTTCATACGAACGCTTTTTCTTCAAATTATTTAAACTGTAGGGGATGCTTTAAAAATTTAATTACCCCTTTAAAAGGTTAATCCAATGTTGTCCAACGTGCATTCTAAGAAACCCAAGGGGTTTCGCAGAAATATTTTGTAATTATTTAAAATTACTAAAGATTTTAACTAACGGCCTGGAATAATCTTGTACATCAACACGCTGGCTATCTTTGTAAACCCTGGTCAACATTATCCTTCATACTTGGGGGGCGCCAAACACAACACTGCCACCCAGCACGTGCTGACACTGCTGGAATGCCACAACCAAGCTTCTCATCAACAAACTCAAAGTCTGAAAAAACTTAATGAAGTGACAGAACTGGAGCTCAGAACAGTCATAAACAATTCTAAACTAAAATCAGGTGAAGTTGCTCTTTTCATCATTCATTCTTGTAAAGGTTTTAGATGAATTAATCAGTGATGGGCAACTAACTAAAAAACATTAGTTAAACTATAACTAAATTTAAACTAAAAATAAGTAGTTAAACTTTTAGTTGAAAACTAACTTTCTAAAATAGTTAACTAAATTTTAAAAAATAAATATAGTTAAACTTTTTGCAACTAATTTTACGACTATTTCCTAGGTATCTGGTATGTTCATGAAAACATAGACGATGCTCGCAACATGAAACTATCAGTCAATGAACCATTGAAATCATTAATTCTTGTCTTTTTAATATTTAAGTCTTAGTCTAGGCTGCAGGAGCACATGTTTGTCAAGTTTGTTTGGAAAAATTGACCCAGAAAAGAATAGATTGAAGAGGGACTACCGGACTGTTATTGAGAATTTGGGACACCAACTAAAAAGTTTTAGTTAAACTATTTATATTTAATTAAACTACGGAGATAACTAAAAAAATTAGTTAAACTTTTAGTTAGCAACCAATTAGTTAACTAGTTGCCCATCACTAGAATTAATTCCATTCCTCTTACTCATGATCAACCACTCTTTGAAAGAAGGCTGTCTCCCTGATTCCCAAAAAAGAGCTATTGTGCTGCCTGTTGATGCCTTGATGATAGTTTGTCTCTCAACTGCCGACCTATTTCCAACCTTTCTTTACTCTCAAAAACCATTGT
The DNA here is from genome assembly GCA_018105865.1 of Metaphire vulgaris. Classification (NCBI taxonomy): domain Eukaryota; kingdom Metazoa; phylum Annelida; class Clitellata; order Crassiclitellata; family Megascolecidae; genus Metaphire; species Metaphire vulgaris. The sequence continues at coordinate 4,477,211 of CM030841.1, forward strand.
AAGGCTAATCTTGTCTTTGGGGGTTTACCGCTTAAGACGTTTTGCTATTGACCTTTGATCAAAATTTGAACAAAATGTTGGGGAGGGGTTAGATTTTAGGGTGTAGAGTGGTCCCTACCCCAACTTTTTTCTTTTGGCACGGATGGATAGAAAGAGCAATAAAAATGCTCAACAACGGTGCAAACCGCATCTTTCTAACTTCTATATAGCCTGAAATATAGTAAGTTTATAACGTATATGTTCACATTTTCATATGAACTAGAGGTGTGCACGGGACTGACTGTTGTCCCCATCCCCTCCCTTCTCCGCAAAGCTTTTCTCCATCCCCACCCCGTCCCCATTAACTTAAAATCCATCCCCATCCCCATCCCCTAATCTCTGTCCCCATCCCCATTCCCGCATTTCGGAACCCATCCCCGTCCCCGCATTTTGGTCCCCGTCCCCGGTGTTTTATATCAACTATTCATTTATTAGTACCCAGTGTGCGATTTTATGACCTGGTGCAGTAGGAGGAGGGGATTTGTCGAGCTTAGGGGGCGTAGTTGTATGGAAAATGTAGCAGTGGGGGATGTAGTTGTGGGGAGATGCAGCAGTAGGGGGATGCAGTTGGGCAGTTGGGAGGAATCCCCCTTCCCCCTACAAATCGCGCCCTGCTAGTACCCAACACGAGAAGTAGCTTTTCAAAAAGTTACTATGCTCTTCTAAACTATACAATAATCATATATGAAAATGGGACACTATTACTAACCTGATATCTTTGGCGCACATCATAACCATAGAGTCAGCCAATTCATTTTTCAACATGTATACCGGAAACTAACCAAAAGATAACGGACATTCCCGGTTTTACTACCAATGCCATTCTGCCAGCAGTGAGCAACACATTGAAAAATGAATTGGCTCTCTTTCTTGTCCATTTTTCTGTAACTTTATAAAATGTTTAATTTATATAGTAGGCCTAAGCTAAATGAAGTTGTTTAATCCACCTCTGAATCGATGGTGATTGAGTCAGGGGCACTAAGGTAAATAGTGATGGTGGTTGGTGGGCACAGGAGAGACTGGGCAATTGGCAGTGGGCACTGGGTGTTCAAATTACAAAGCTGTGCAAAGTGCTCTGCAATCCGCCCCACCTCTAAATTATATTATCTTTTGTTGCCCTGTACATCTATAGGCTCCCCCAGACCCCCAACAAGCTGAAACCGGCTCTGATAACTCTGATAATTCTTACCTGGTGTGCTTATCAATTATGCTCAAGTTCTCAAATGGCTTTCTAGTCTCTACTGCATTCCAGGTCTTAGTTAGCAAACAGCCCGTATTGTTTACCAACTGCGAATTAACAATGGTGTCAAGTGATCAAAAGATTCAAAGCCAATCTTGCCGGCCTAACAGTCCAATTTAACACATTGAGCGCTAGGGACGTCAACTGACGTCCTTATTTTGGTTTCTCAGGGCGCTAGGGACGTCATATGACGTCCTTAGTTCAATGCAAACTAATTTAGCTTATGTGGATCTTGGAATCATTCTTCTGCTTCCTTTAGCTACTAGAATGAGTGACCAATCAAAAAGGCGTATTCTATGGAAGATGTATGAATATTTGTCCTATAAACACTTGTTCAAAAAACCACAATATACTCAAACACAGCCTCGTAATTATAATCCTCCCTGACGCGTCGTATAAACGTACACCTGGAGAATTCCTGCTACGATGTAATTACGTGGCTTGCATTGTCAAGTCTTCCATCCAGTGAAGCGGACAATTTTTGGCTCGGGGGTGTGAGGGAGGCATTTGGACCAGATAATAAAAGCTGGAATTTAAATTGAAATTGTTTCCATTTTATGGCAGTAATTTCTCCACTCGCCATTGTTGAGCTAACTGTTGGTCCGTCACCTTACAGGGCACCGGCATTTTTCCTATGAATTGGTGCATACCTGAGTAAAGAGAACATGATACTAGTAACAGATGGCCTCGAAACGCATCTGCTTCAAAATATTTTCCTTTACAGGCGTCTAACGTGATTGTTGATTGTGTCTTTAAAATAATCTGGCAGTATTCATGTTGGTCACGCATGAACGCATTCGACACCAGCCGCGCCCCAGCAATCAATCGCATCGCAGTCAACGTGTTAATGGCCTTTTAATTTGAAACTGAAAGGCGTATGCCTATAGTTAGTAGCTATGCTAAAATCGGCCGAACGCATGATTATTGAATTGTGAGATTAATCGTCCCCATTCCCGCGGTATTTACGGCATTTTTCAAACCGCATCCGTGGTACTACCATCAGCCTGGATCCCACTACCGCGGTACTACTGTCATAACTTTTCTGCCCCCATTAATATTTCGGCAAAATTAAGATTACAACCCCACTACTGCGGTAAATCCGCGGTTTCACCGCGGTAGCCATTACCGTGCACTCCTCTAATACGAACGCCTTTTCCAAAAATTAATTACACCGTGGGCGAATGACTTTAAAAATTTAATTCCCCCTTTAAAAGGTTAATGATATGTCTTTCTCACATTTCACATCACTGGTTATCATACTGCCTAAGTATTTGAACTGTGCCACTTGTTTGATTTCATTGCCAATTAGCCTTATACTGCATGTGGGTGCTATTTCACTCTTGGTAACCACCATGCAGAAAGTCTTTTTTAAGATAATATGGTATCAGAAAGAGAAGAATGAATTGGACTGGATACATACTCAGAATGGAAGAAATAAGAAACCCAAAACGAATTTTCAAATACAAGTCAGAGAGGAGAAGATCTAAAGATAGACTGAAAAGACGATGGGTGGACTGATTGGAAGAGGATTTGCACATGGCAATGTTGAATCTCAATGGAAAAACTGACGGAAGACACCGAATGACTTTGAAGAAATAGAAAAGGACAGAGAACTTTGGAGAGATGTCATGGAGAAGTCAATAGCTGGACACAGCTGGAGGACAAAAACCTGACCTGATGGCAAGCTAATGTAAAATATAACACTATCTACAGCCAATTATAACATTAAAAATCATAATTTTAATTATTACTGCATCTCTTAAACAGTGTAGGGCAGGAACAAATTACAAGTAACAAAATTACCATAGCAAATTAATTTTTGGCGTAACAAATAACGAGAATTGATACAAATTAAATCTTGTAACAAAGTAACAGTAATAGTTACTTTTTTGAAGTAACAGTAACAGATTTTGTACTAACTAGTTTAATATTCCTTGTTAAAGAGATATTGTCTGTACAAATTTCCACTAGTGAAGAAGAAGATGTTTGAAAAGTACAACACACCTCCTCCTTCAAGTGCACCATTGGAAGACATTTTAGTCTTGGAGGACAGATTTTGAAAGCAAGGCAACACTGCCTATTAATTAGACTTCAACTTTGAGCGACAGGCATGGCTGACAGCAAATAGGAAATTTCTCACTAATTAAAATTGACACCATTTTTACTGCATGCTTACTTTGTTCAGACGCCTGTCACATTAAAAGTGGTATTTTAATGATCTGGCGATTGACGAATTAATGATTGATTCACTTGATTGATATGAGATGAGTCATATGACATTGACATATTATGTTAACTGTGTACTGCTGGTGTAGCCTTTTAGCTGTATAAACTAAAATAGTAAAACTGATGTCATTATTATTTCATATTGACATTGGAATATGATAATTTCAATTAATTGGATTAATATCATGCATGACAGCTAATTTTATATTGAAAATACAGTTCCTGTAGTCATCTGTATAAACCGTGTAAATCGTTTGGGGTATCAATTTATAAAAATTATAGTCTGTTGTAACAATTATTATGGCTGTAACAGTAAAAGTAACATGTTACATTTGAAATTTGGTAACAAGTAACAGTAACAAATTACACCACAAAAGTAATATACCCAACAGTACTCTTAAACATTAATTTCTACACATAAAAAAATTTAAAAAATTGCATAACACAAATAAGAATTTTTGACTCACTGTCCACTAAACATATCATAAAAAGACTTTTTGGAACCTCAAGTAGTGCTGAAGGATGCTAATGAAGGGAACTTCCAACCTTTAGAATTCTGTATATGGTAGCAAGTGCTTTAATAACAATGATAAAGGTCTATAAACAAGTATTTACAACCTGAAACACATGAAGACGAATACAGAAAAAGAGCGAGGGCATTTCAGATTCAATCCAAAGTATCCAAAAGATTTTATCTGGCTCGCAGTACAATTTTGAAAAACACAAGAAACAGGCCCGTCACTAAAAGTCATTATATAAAATATGGATCATAATGGTTTATCTAACCTGGCATGAATGAATGACACATTTCGTTTTTTATGCATTTCCTCAACCGATTTCATGGCATCAACTGGATAATAAAAGATCAAACAATGTATGCAAGTAATTCTGAAACATAGAATTGCTATTACTACTATAAATCAAGGGTGCATAAACTGCAGTCTGCAAGACGGATCCGGCCCACCAAAGGATTTTATCTGGCTCGCAGTACAATTTTGAAAAACACAAGAAACAGGCCCGTCACTAAAAGTCATTATATAAAATATGGATCATAATGGTTTTTCTAATATGTGACAATCTTTGGACTATTAACATCCATTGGGCTAATAAAAACTGTGTGATCTACAACCAATGTTCCCTCTAAATTTTTACAGGGGTGTGCAGGAAAATGAAGGCATGCACGGAAAACCATGATACAACATTTTAGTGAGCGGCATTTGTGAATGCTAACAACTCTATTACACGTCTTTCTTCAATATGCCAATTTAGATGTTTTGCACATTATGCCAATGAAAATATTGTTCAAATTACATTACATAAATTATGTCAGAAAGTGCTACACAGACATGATTTATAAAAACTGCAAACAAAATAAATGTAGCTTGAAATTTAGAGCAAATAAGTTATTTAAGTTGTGTTATTCGTTTATTGTCGGATTTCCGCGTCTCCCTTTGTGGGTGGTCCAATGCTTGCAAACCTCATCCAGATCAAGTGTTTCCTGATGAAAGATAGAATTTTATGCACATCAAATTGTCCAAAATGATTTTCCTGTAGCCTGTTTCTAGATTTAGTTTTAATTGAGTTCATTAGGCTAAAGCCGCGTTTGCATTCTGCACTCGATGCTTGAAATGTGCCACAAATATCCAGCAGAGTCTATAGCTCTTTCATATCATGACATAGGTTATGACGTCAGTGAAAGTTTGAATTGATCCGGTCTTCACCTTTTGCGCAATCAAAAATTCGAAGTCATCATATTGTTACCGATCTTTGAGATAACACTCTCTTGACAGTTTGGTATTACACTTGAAAACCTTCTTATAAGTTTGTTCAAACTGTTCTTGCCAAATTCAAAACTTGAATCCTTTGCAATGGCACAATGGTCAAATGCTTGCCGATCCATTAATTCATCATCCGGAAATCTGTTTTCAAGGTGGTTACATAAGAGTTCAACAAATCCAAGAATAGCAGCCTTGTCGACATCACGGTCAATCGAATTAAGAACTTCTCTCACTGCATCACTCCAATGAACTGGTTCTCCAAGATACTGTGATTTTACATATTTTGGCATTTACAAGCTGAAATGCTTCAATAGTTGTAACTTATTTCTTTCTCAACCTTCTGATTAGTTACAATGCTATTGAGTCATTCCGTGTCAATTCAACAAATAGCTCCAGGTCGACCATCTCAAAAAAATTATGAAATTTGCCACAAATGTCCCCCAAACATCCAAGTGAAAGTTTGTAAAATTTTAGCCTACCCTCTTGAGCAGTTTTTGAGATGTTCAACTTTTATAGTACCTGGGGTGGGCCGTTTTTTGGCGTTTCGCGACTGCCGCTTAAATTTCTTGCAACTTCAAACCTCTGTAACTTCAGAAATATCATAGCTAGGGGGCTGAAACTTTCTGGACTTGTTCACTACTAATAGTATTTTACAAAACAAGAGCAAAACTTTGTTGACAAAACTGTCCTTTCTACAGTCACAAAAATTTAAGAAAAAATGTGCACCTTTCCTGATATTCAGCGTTTAGCTCTCCAAATGGAACCTTTATCTTTATTTCAGAGTTGTAACTTTTATTCTTTAAACTGTCCAGTAGCTATATTTTCTTTCAGTGCAAACAGATTTTCCATACTGTTACTCCCTGAATTTTTACTTGCTCTAAAAATGTGTCCAAAGGCCTACGACAACTTGGCTTTGAATGTGAAAATGGCCATGTGGGACAGGTGGTAGCTTAAAATGAATGGTATCACTAAATAGAGCACATTCATTGCTACAATATATCCAAAATCTGTGATGGTACTTTTTCTTTAAGATTTTTACTAAATTTTAAAATTTACGATTTTTTCACTTTATTTATTTAAAGTCCAGTTTAGTATTATTCTTACTAATATCTTACTGGCATGGGATACAAGAGCTATGGTTCTATAATTTGCATACTGAAATTAATCACCTTTCTTTGGGAGTGGCATACAAGTTGCATGTGTACATTCATACACAGGTGATGCATTTTATTTATTTACAAATCACCTCCCTCTTAGAAGATTTCAACAGGCATTCTATCTGATCCCGGTGACTCTATCAGCATAATTTCCCATTGCCTTGATTGCTTCACTTCTTAATGGTGGAGACTCCTTATCTAATACTGCAAAGGTAGGTGTTGGGTCATCCTTCTGATACAATTCCTCAAAATATTCTTTCCACCTTATAGCTGCCTATCCTTTGCTTTGATTATATTGGAACTCAGCTTGAAGTTTTTTTTATTAGTTTCTTAACTGCTTGGAACAAATTTCTCGTATTACCAGTTTTTAGCTCTGCCCCAGCTCTTCACATATCTTGTTAATTTGGTTTTCCTTGTCGATTTTGTACCTATCTCTTTAGTTCTTTATATCTCGTGAGGTCAGCACGTTTTACCATTCTCTTCTCTTTCACCACTTTGAGAATTGTAGTTGTTAGCCATCCACTTTTCTTTTCTGTACAGTACCAAACCAATATATCTCTGTTAAAAGTCAGAGTGCTTAAACAGAAATAATGTTGCTATGAGAAATTGTAACAGACCAAGAAACTGATATACTAGTTTTACAGGACAACTTAGTTTAATGCTAAGGAGGTTAAGGGTATGAATTAACCAATTGGAATATATGAATTAGAAAACAAAAACATTTCAAAAGGTGCAAACCTGTAGTCTTCCATATCTCACGATCATATTTGAGTGGCACATGACGGCGCTTTTCCATTTCAAATACAGGATCTACAGCCAATTCTTTACCAGCTGCTTTCCTAAAAGCCTTTGTCCAACAAACTTTTCGAGGATTTCTCTTTTTCATGAATCCTTTATGACATTTTGATCGACAAAAATTAAACCTCTGTAAAACCATGCACAACATCCTTTACTCAAAATAAATTGACTATATCACCATAAAATTCCAGTGATGTTAACAAGGACCGACCCCCCAAGGACGAGGATAAGGACAAGGACCGAACCCCAAGGATGAGGATAAGGATGAGGACCGACCCTCCAAGGACGAGGACAAGCACGAGGACTTACCCCGCAAGCACAAGGACCACAAGGACTGACCCCAAGGACAAGGATCAAGGACAAGGACAAGGACCAACTTCTGTCAGACAAAAAAGTCAGAAAGGAAAAAACCAAACAATTTCAATTCAAATCACAAAATTAGAAAAGGAAAAAAGAATCTTGTAAAACATAGTCTAGTCAACAGCAATGCTGCGTTTCAAATGCGCCTTTGACTTTAGCCACCTAGCTATGTTACTACGCTTAAGAAATTGTCAAGTTTAATAATAATAATAATAATAATAATAATAATAATAATAATAATAATAAATGAACAAGTGTTTCCAGCAGCATGCACACACAGTGAGGTCTAATTATGAGACCACTTTGCGAAAACACTCGTTCAACTGGAACTGACGTCGCTGGGCAACAAAGAATTCTGCTAAAGAATCAACTCCTCAACTGGTATTATAAAGGAAACAATGACTAAACATTTTAGAGTAACTAAAAGCAAGTATGTAGCCTAAATATAAATCCACATACTACTCTTACCTTGGAATATAATTATGAGTACAATTGAAAATGGTATACAAGTAATTTGGTCCTTATAAGGACTTTTCAAGGACTAAGTTACAATGACCAGGACAAGGACCGATCTGCAAGGATGAGGATAAGGACTAGGACTGACTTCCCAAGGACGAGGACAAGGACTTCAAATTGGTCCTTAAGGAGTCCTTAAGTTCAAGTCTTTCCTGAAAGACACTCTACATTGGTTGCGCATTCCAGAGCGAATTGTTTTCAAGAGATGCATGTTAACGTTCCGGGCCTTGCACGATCCGTATTTTCCGGACTACTTGGTAGCCCTGGTTCACCGGCTTCCGTCTACTAACAGGCGTCTTCAGCTCAGATCCGGGCGAGATGTTAAGTTGGTCGTTCCTCCTCCTTCACGGACGGCGAAATTTGGAGAAAGATCGTTTATGCAAGGAAATGCTATTCTTTGGAATGCGTTACCTAGTGACGTAACACGAGAGTCGAACCCGGAATTATTCGCAAAGAAACTCAAAACTCACCTTTATCAGACGTCGTACGAACTGTAAAGCGCTCCTGACTTTGGCCTTTTCCCATGTTTTTTTTGCGCTATAGAAATTGACTTGTTAACTAACTAACTAACTAAGGACCAGGACAAGGATTAACATCACTGGAAAATTCTGCCAAATGAAGAAATTTCATATTTTAAGATCTTCCTAGGAGCTCACATTGTCTAAAACTGAACTACACCAATAGTGCTAAAATGATAAATACCCTACAGAAATCCATTACTTCTTCATTTAGTTTGCCAATAGTTGATCACATAACATTCAATGACTGTTATGTCTGGTGGTTGTGAGGTAATTGTGGTTGAGATGATACTCCTTAATTAACATGATAGTAAGATGTCTAGCATGTGACTAACAGTATGTCCTTTTAACTCTTAGGCAGCCTGTGCGGTCGTTATCGACCGCACAAGAAATCACACCCATTTCTATATATAGACCGCTATATTTAGGATTTAGGGCTATTCTAACGGAGAGCCGGCATAATTTTGCATCTAAAACGTTCATTTCATGAGTTTGACTGCGAAAATATGTCGATTCGTAGGCGAGATTTGCGGTCCTTCTGGCATTTAAATTTTAAATGCCCTTCTATACACAGGGGCAGATGTTTTATTCAACTAAAGACGGTTTAGAAGCGATTGAAAATGGTAAGTTTGATGACATGGGTATTTCCAGGTCCGATGACAACGAAACCGAACAAATTCTGCTGGAAAGTATAAAAAAACCAAGTTTTTGAACTTTTGTGACATGTGTCAAATATATGTATATCATAATTGCTTCGACATCTTTCACACAATCCCTTTCTAAACTAAAATATCACATTTTACATAATTTTTAATGTCGATTACATAGGCAGTGACATTTTGCGGGCAGCCCGCAAAATAGCAGCATGTCTTGTTGCTGACAAAATCTTTTAGGAGCATTTGTGACAAGTGCCAAGTGCCAAAAATACATATGTCATAATTTCTTTGTGACCTTTCACACTAAATTCTCTGTAAACTAAAATATGACATTTTTACATCTATATGTAAATTTTTAAATGTCTATTATATATGTGTGCATATTTCAGATATCTTACTTACACTGTCTTGTTGCTTACACAATTTTTAATGAACTTCAAAGTCCAATTTTATTTTTAATATTTTTTATTTTTATATTTTCTCATGAAATATGAAGAATGTCATTGCAAATGTTATATTTTTATTTTCATATTCTTGTAGATAATCAAAAGCCCTTTCAATTGATATATACATTGTCAATATTGTTGTGATATTCGAATTAAAACATTTTGGGAAACTGTGGTAGGGTAAATTCTCTAAAAACAACATGGCTGTCTAAGAGTTAAGCTGTGCGCCTGCGTACACTTACAGCAACTTAAAAACCGCCTTGCAATGACTGCAATCCTGCACAACTGCTGAACCAGCCAGGATACTTGTCCAGAAAACTGTTCATGCCAAGATTAAATAGAGTATCAGACTTGGTTATTGCAACTTCCAAGTCCACAGCACAATAGCTCTACAGGACGTGAGTGACTAATTACTTGACCTTTAGTCCATTGGTGGAGAGCAGATCTATGTTTAAGTTACCAAAACCTTAACCCGTCAAAAGGGGAATTAATTTTTACAAGACGTTACCAATTTGGGTAACTAATTTTGGGGAAAAGCATTTGTTTGAACTGTGAACATGTACTTTTTAAACTTACTATATTTCAGGCTATATAGAAGCTACAAAGATGTGGTTTGCATCATTGTTTAGCATTTTTATTGTACTTACCATCCATCCATGCCAAAAAAGAAATTTCGGGGGTTGGGCCCACCCTACAGGCCAAAATATGACCCCCTACCAAAAAATACATTAAAAGGTCAATAAAAAATTTTTTTTCAGTGGTGACCCCCCTAGGTTTAGCGGCAAAGTTGTAGGTGGGTGTCTTTGGAACAGATTAGTTCAAAAATTTGAAGATGGGACCCAATTTGGGGGAGTTATGATGTTTCTACACCAGGCACCCGTTGCTCGGAGAAGTGAAATTTTTTTGCGAGAATCTTGAAATCTGAAACACCTTACCTTGCAGGCTATATAGAAGCTACAAAGATGTGGTTTGCATCATTGTTTAGCATTTTTATTGTACTTACCATCCATCCGTGCCAAAAAAGAAATTTCGGGGGTTGGGCCCACCCTACAGGCCAAAATATGACCCCCTCCCAAAAAATAAGTTCAAAGGTCAATAAAAAAAATTTTTCAGTGGTGACCCCCCTAGGTTCAGCGTCAAAGTTGTAGGCGGGTGTGTCTGGAACAGATTAGTTCAAAAATTTTGAAGATCGGGCCCAATTCATGGGAGTTATGATGTTTCTAGACCAGGCACCCATTGCTCGGAGAAGTGAAATTTTTTGCGAGAATCTTGAAATCTGCAGGCTATATAGAAGCTACAAAGATGTGGTTTGCATCATTGTTTAGCATTTTTATTGTACTTACCATCCATCCGTGCCAAAACAGAAATCAAAGCAAATCAAGAAAACGTTTTTAAACGGCGAACACCGTAGTGGAAGAGCAAAACAGTTGCGCGACGTTTTAAAACGTCGGACGCCGTTCGCATATGATTTCCGGGCGACGTTTTAAAACGTCGAACACCAGTAACGGGTTAAGACCACATTGTAGAGGCTTTGGTAAAGTTAAAGACTGCAAGTAGACACTCTTCAGATACATCTAATTTGGCGAATGCCTAATGGCCGATCAGTCAAAATACATAGTGACGCCATTAAGTGTAGGATCAGATAATTGTTGTGATTTTAGTTGATTTAAGGCTGTTGAACTGACTCTGGCGAAACCCGTGAATATTGATCACTACTCCGCTCAAAATTCCATTAATCTAAGATGGCGTACTCTGTGATTAGCCGTTATCACTGCGTCATCTCCTCGTTAACAGTGAAATTCGACATGTCTCTCGTTGGATTTATACAGTTGGCTGCATATTTACTCCTTTTTTTTTACTAAAATCGCTGATATGGTCACTACAGATCAGCGTGGGATTGTTCAGTACTATAGTAGAGGATTTGTTATTCTACTCAGAACAACTGTCGCCGACCACAGACGTGGTCCTTATTATTATTATTATTATGTATAACCCTAGAACATTGACTCCTATCCATGTTGAGCGTCATCACAGGACAGGAAGTTGTGATTCGGTGTTTGGATGCCTCAATATCCAATCCATTGCTAACAAGCTCAATGATTTACTGGAAAACAAAGATAACATCTGAAATTGGTTGCACATGACTACTTTGGAAGTCAATTTATACACTTATGAGACATAGCTGTCAATCAACAAGTGATGCCTTCGATGCCGCCGAGTTTCAAAAGTAACTGGATAACAAGGTGGCCATTATAAGAAAATCGACTGCTGACGCTGAGCCACTGCTATATACTGCTACTTCAAAAGATTGCAGTTTCAATGAGTTTCGTCCTCTGACTAACAGTGAAGTGGTCCATGCTATCCATCACATGCCATGCAAGCAATGTGCTACAGATCCTTTGCCAACGACTCTACTAAAGACTGAGGCTGCCACATTTGCACCATAGATTACAAAGCTGTTTAACAATTCTCTGTAATCAGGGACTGTTCCTTGAGCATTTAAGTCAGTGTACATTACACCTTTACTGAAAAAGCCTGAAATCAGATGTTAGTTCTTACCGACCTATATAAAATCTTCCAACATTGAGCAAACTACTTCAACGCATCATAGCTGTGCAACTGGTTGACTATCTGAATGTTAAAAACTTGCTGCCAAAATTAGTCAGCACATCAAGACCAAGACCATGAAGCTTGGAGAAAGATCCGTGACTCGGGGCAATCCTCTCCTTTGGAACGCCCTTCCAGTTTCAGTGACCATGACAAGCAACTTTGAGTCGTTCTTATCGAACCTTAAAACGCATTTATTTCGTATATCGTATGGCTGCCTTTTGTAAAACGCTCTTGCTTTGGCCTTGGCCATGCTATAGCGCTACATAAATTATCAAGTAGAATATCACTAACACCATTCAACTAAGACTGCATTAGCCAAAGCTCTAGGTTACATTCTTCAAGCACTGGATACTGGCAATTTAGCAGTGCTGACACTCCTGGATTTATCTGCTGCATTTGATGCAGAAGATCATGAGATTCTATTAAGGCACCTGGAGACCTCACATGGACTGGGTGGAGTAGTTCTATTCTATTCTATTCTTCATGACAATTCGTAAAGAAAATGCAATTGTAAAATTTGAAATGCAACAATTTAATATCGAACTCTCCAAAGAATTATGGTCATAATACGTGTAGGCCTAGTAAAAAGTAAAACACTGAAAATAAGTCACTAAGTGGTCAAAGTCACGGATTCTTAAAGAAGCTCGTAGCTCGTCTTTTAAATGATGAGCCTTTTTAGCAATCGAAACAAAATTTCTTAGCTGTAAGAGCTTCAGCGAATCTGTGTCTGTGGTTTCAAACCACAAGAGAGCCTGCTCCAGATGTGCCACTGTCTTGGTGGCTGTTGGGATGACCTTTACTCCGCTAGTCGTATTTTCGGCCTGACTGTTATCAGCTTCGTCGCCGACTTCATCTTCCGATGGAATGCTAATGGCGGCTTCAATGATTTCCTTCTCCGTCAGCATTTCGGCAGTTTCAACAGGATCGTCAAAAGTTATCCGGAAGTTGATGTCCTCTGCTGTGATACCAGTACAGTATACAACCGTCATCTGCCAGAGCATGACAAAAGCACCTAGTCTGCCTGGCAATATGCCTCTTCAACTTAGGCATCCGAGAAGTATTCGAATGATTCTTCATCACTTTCGCTGATGTCCAATGATGTAGATGCATTGGCTGTTTCCTGGTCATGGTCGTCTTCGGGCAAGACAGCGCATCCAACAACCTTCTATGTTGCGAGCTGATATTTTCCGCCATGCTACTTTCACTAGTCCCATTTAAATTCAGTCTTCAAAATGTCTCATATTCGGGACATCTATCACATCAGACATCTACTTCCTAAGCCTATCCTTATTCAACTAGCCAATGCATTGTTATCTTAGGTTAGGTTAGGTTAGGTTAAAAATAGGGACCTGCAAAGCTTCGATATTCGATTCGAAAACGAATCGCAAGAAGTATTCGATTCGATTCGGAGTGAGCCGGTCGATTCGAAAGTTTTCGAATCAGTAAATCTTGTTCATTCATTTGTCTAGCGGGCTGAGTCATCAGTACATCCCACGCATTTACAGCTACCTGCTGCCTCAGGCGATGAGCTGAGCTTACAAAATTAGAGCTAATTATTTTTAAATCAATGTCATTTTTGTAGCCCACAGAAATGTCTTCTGTTAGAAATTATTTTGAAGAGAAGGAACGTTGATTAGCTTGCAAAATATGCCAAAAAATTCTCATCTCAAGCGTCTGGCGCGACGTCCCATAAAAGCATACTACCAGTGTTGTCAAACGTGGCGCGCAACTTACTTTCTATAGAAGCTATTCTGTTGGCAGGGCCACCTTAACCACCAGGCAGTTTAGGCACTGCCTAGGGGCGAAACATTTAGTAGGGGCGAAATAAAACGGGGATGAAAATTTTTCATGAGCGAATAACGTTGTTTGCTTGTCAGGCTATTTTGTAGAGCGCTGACAATCTTTTTTTTGCTCGTCAGACTTTTTCCGTATGTGAATGATGATGGGCGAAAATTTCCGAAAATAAAATTCTGCCTAGGGCGCCCAAAATTCTAAAGATCTCTTGGCGGACAAATAATAACAGACCTTCGCTAAAACCTCTTCAGAAGTAATGCAGAAACTCTTATTTGGGCTCGGCATAACAAAGATGTGTTATTTTGTCAATTGACATGTAGAATAAGCAGTAAACTTCTTGAACTTGGCTAAAACTTAAAACAAATCTAGTGCAAGTAGTCTAGTAATATTACAATGATTTTGTTGATAAACATGTGTACTTAGATATAGGCTATTCTATTAGGCCTATCTGTCAGATTGCATTTGTAATGTAAGCTGAACCTGTTTTACACACACTTATCCCAGCCGGAGAACGGCACTCACCGATTCGATTTGATATTCGATTCGAATTCGAACCTTAACAGTTGATTCGATTCGAGATTCGATTCGAGTGCAAATTTGTGATTCGCAGGTCCATAGTTAAAAAGTCAATTTATATAGCGCAAAAACATGAACGAAAAGTCAAAGGCTAGAGCGCTTTACACTAATACGATGTCTCGAAGAAATGAGTTTTAAGTTCCTTGCGAACGATTCAAGATTGGACTCTCTAGTCACATGGCCGGGTAATGCATTCCAAAGAATAGGGTTTCCGCACTTGAACAACCTCTCGCCGAATTTGTAAACACTTGTCACCAAGATTACTGCAATTCCTGTTTTTCGGCATCACAAATTCAAATATGCAGAAACTCCAGAGAGTGCCATACTCTTTAGTCAGAGTCATATCCAAAACTCCCAGATTTGAACAAGTATCCCTAGCTAGACAGTCCCTACATTTGCTTCCTATCAAATGCCGAATTAATCATAAAATCTGCCTTTAAGTATATAAAACCATGTTATATAATCAACCCAATTATCTTAAGATGCTAATAACATGACCTCTAACTAGTTATTAGGCAGGATTTTCATTTGTCGTACAGTCTTGGCATTAGTTGTTTCTCAGTGTGTGGCCCTAGGCCAGGAGTGGCCAACTGGTGGCCTGCGGGTAGTGGTGTACAGACATTTAATCGCGTGACAGTTAATCACGGGACAGTTAACCCTTTTATCGTTTGCCCCGAGAGTACTCGTCCATTTTACATTATGTTACAAATAAATGTACAGTAAAAGGGTTAATCACAGACATTTAATCACCTAGACATTTAATCACGTGAGTTAATCACACTTGGACAAATAAAAGTTTAAACAAATATTAATGTTGGGCTAGGGTTATAGAGAGGTTGAGGGTAAGGATTAGGGTTATGTTAGGGTTGGATAAATGTACAGATCATGGTTAGGGCTCGGGTTAAGATTGTAAAAAAACAAATCCGATGAAATAAATTGGCCGACCGCGTAGCCTGCCGGCCATCGAGGGATCAGTGCTCGGCTAGCTGCAAATTTGACTCAATGATCATGTAAACAAAGTCCAGGTGAATAACTTTCATGTGATTAACTGTTGCGTGATTAAGTGCCTAGGTGATTAAATGTCTGTGATTAACAGCCCAGTGATTAACTGTTGTGTGATTAAATGTCACCAAACCATAAGGTGCATGCAGCTTGCCAGCTGTTTTATTTCCTGTGCTTAACCCTCTTACCCCGATAGCCCCACAGCAAGCGGGTCACTGACCCTGAGTCCCTACAGCAATTAGAATGCTGACCCGGCGGCCCTGGCCAAAAATATGCTATATTTTGGCATGCTAATAACTTATAATGATGTGTTGGTGTAAAATTAGTGTATTTCTGAAGTTACAATAAGGAAATTTTATTTTTTTACGGGTATTTGTCAAAGACCACCAGGCCGCTATAGCGGCTTTATAGGAACAAGTTAAAGATGGCGAAGCCGCTATAGCAGCTTTACGGGGTCAGAGGGTTAATTTATTACAATAGTAACTTACTCTAAACTACTGTTTAATTGCAAGTGTTAGTAAGTATAACTTACCAGTTTCTACCAGTACATGACTGCTGTGACTGTACTACTGTTGAAAACATGATTTGCAAAAGCACCAATAAATGTGGCTCTTTGCATGCTGATGAAAATTTATAATGGCCAACTTGTAGCAAAAGGTTGGCCATCCCTGCCCAAGGCTCTGGAATTTATTACGAATATCAATGCATATGACTAACACTTTATCATCATTCAGATCCGGTCTTAAAACATACCTGTCTGACTTTGCTTATTGCCCTGAGTTGCTCCCCACTGTTCTGACCAATTGTTCTGGATTGACCTGGCTCTAATTCAATTTGGACTTGGTGCGCCATTGGCTGATGCCCTGAGCATAATCAGGGTGGTGTCATAGAAGTTGATTGATTGATTGATTGATTGATTGATTGATTGATTGATTGATTGATTGATTGATTGATTGATTGATTGATTGATTGATTGGTTGATTGGTTGATTGATTGATTGATTGAACTACAACTACATAGTGGTCCCATATTTAAGGATTTATTTAATTACTACTCAGTCACATCACCATACATCATATTTAAGAGTTTATTTAATTTCTACTCAGTCACATCATCACACACTCTTCTTCTAGTGAATGCCTAACCACACATATTTATTTCAAACAAAGAAACCCACTTGACAACCTATTTCTTACAAACCTTGCAGTCATTTCTTACAAAAGCTATTCCATGACCAGGATAGATTGTAGATGAGCAGAAGTAGCACTTTTCTAATCTCATATTATCCAGATGAAATCTACAAAAAGAAAGATATTTTAATTTTTTAAACAAGAACCTTGTGCTTTTATAAATCTTAAGGTTAAAGGTTTCACCTGTAGGCTCCAAGCGCTTAGGGTCCGGTGCTGATCCCCGTATTTTGTGGCCATCAGCCCATAGGTTGCTAAGCCATACATCGGCGGACGATGGCCAGCCTCTTCCGCCGAACCCACGGTTACTTTCTCAATGTTGCCATTGCTACCCAGTTTGATGTTACTACCATCCTCTAGCAATAAAGGCAAACTTTCTGAAACACGTACCATATCTATGCGCATATAAGATGCAGCTGAGTATAAAACACACCTGATTATATAATACACAGGTTTTGATGATTTGTGTTTTTAAAATTATGTATAAGACGCCCCCATATATAAGACTCACCTACAGAGTCAAATACTGAGTCTTCAGTTACCTGATTAATTACAATCCTATCTCACCTGAATGTGGCTTCCCATTGAGAGCAAGAAATAGGAGAGAGAGAGAGGAGAGAGAAAGGAGGAAAGGAGTGTAAGAGAGATTGCCTTGAATTGGAAGGTCCATCCACATCCATTATGCTCAAATAAACCACCATCAATCATTTAAACATCTACTGTAATACTAAAGCTGTAAATCTCTATTCAGTAACCTGACCAATAACATTCATCTTTCATTTATATGTGGCTGCCGGCTGAGAGATAGACAGAGATGGATGGAGAGAGAGAGAGAGAGAGAGAGAGAGAGAGAGAGAGAGAGAGAGAGAGAGAGAGAGAAAGAGAAAGAGAAAGAGAAAGAGGCAGGCAGGCACGGATGGGAAGGGATGGAGAAAGAGAGATTGAATGGAAAGAGGTTCCGTCAACTGTCATAATGTTAACCTCTTGCCTGGGATCCCCGAGCGCAACTCGTCATCCGCCGGCGTTCACTAAATGGGTTCCCCGAGTTGCGCTCGTCATGAAGTTCCATAGCAATTTGTCAACGCCACGCGATATAACATACACATTTTACTCTATAAAACGCTTTAGTACCCATCCATTCACTAAATAGCACCTATTTTTCAGTTATATCGCCTCCTTCAAAGAGAAAATATATATTCTTTGGAGGGAACGGTCCAATTAACAACAGTAAACAGTAATACCTTCCAGAATTCGAGTTTTTCGGGTAAGAATTGATCCATCTTTACCAAATGTTCACCTATTTTCAAACTTTTGGTTTATTTTGTTACTCTGACATCCCTTTACAACTTTGCCACTGATGAAAGTGGGGTTACCGCTGAAAATTTTTTGCTACGGGTCTTTGAAGATGGTTTTGTGGTTGGTGTTATTTTAGGCCGTACAGTGGACCCTACCCCCGCCAATTTTTTTCTGTATGGATGGTCAGAAAGAGGAATAAAAAAGCTAAACAATGGTGTTTACATCATGTTCATGGCTCTTATATAGCCTGAGGTAAAAGGAAGTCCCATACTCGATTTCAAGCGTAGGGGCCGGTACTGATCTCCGGTACTAGGCAAGCAGCAACGCAGGTGGCTTGCGCCATTAATCTAGAGTAGGTTGTCATTACTTTCTCTAGGCCCATGTTTTACCCTTCAATTGATACCCTTGAGTATTAGAAATGGTGCTATAGAAGTGCATAATTATTATTATTATTATTATTTAACAAGTGCTTTAGTCCTTAAGGCATTACAAGCTTTAACTGGGTCCACACAAGTTGTTTTTGAAAAGCCCCGCTTCGACTCAAGTTTACGGTCGGCGGCCAAGCTCTAGGCAACAATCACGAAACGCAATGCAATCTGGTCTAATAAACAATGTGCCGGCAGTTCAGATGAATGATGAGGCCCATTGTCTTCGCAATACATTATGGGATATAGTATTGTTGACGATCTAACTGGGATTGGAAACGGCATAAAGATGCTTGATCGCCATATCTGGCGTTCCTTAATCTATTTGCATACTAAAATTCACTTATACATAGGATACATTTTGCCACTGCTTATCTGTGGATGCAAGATGTGTATTGCAAGAAAACAGTTGCCTTCAACTAATGGTGTTGACTCCTTGCTGATCAAATCGTATCTCCAAGTCTCTATCGGCTTTGTCCATCTGTTCAATTCGGCGCTGCACTGCGCGACAGATCTAAAGTTTAGCGTGCTTCTCGATTAAAAAATCTCACTCGTTGGCCTCGTACCAGCTCAACGGCAGAATAAAAATGGCCAACTCGTCGGTTGTGCGTCCCATGTGCTCAATAAACACAACTAAAGAACGGCCGGCACTTGCATGCTTCCGTATACCAACGAAACTAATGGCGGCGGCTAGCGCGAGCTAGCTTGACACAGAAACAAATGGCGCCGGTCGAACGCACGCGCTCGAGTTAGGGTTTCAAGAACATCTCTTTTAAAGAGAACATGTTCTCTTTTTTAGGTCGGATCTTTTTTACTCAGATCTTTTTTACTCTTTCTTTTTTTACTGAGGTTCTCTTTTGTTCTCTTTTTTGTTTTTAGTCAAATAAAGTTAAGTAGAAGTTAATATTTAATTATTTTCACTGTAATTTGGTAACGAAAAAGAAATTAAAATAAAAAATTACAAAATGATCATGATCATGATCATAAGCAATCATGATTTTTAAAATGTAATTATTTAATATATATTTACTTAAGCGCTATAAAATAATATTAATCTTAACTTTTTATTGTATTTAGCCATCGCGTGTTCAGATGATCTCAATGTCATCTCATGATCTGACTTCTTAGTATTTAATAGGCAGTCTGAACTCTGAATACAACGATGAGCAAACGAAAATGTGTTTTCAACGATGAACTGAAGGCAAAATATCCTGCTTTTCAATTGAAATCATCGCATACAAGCGAGGTTTACTGTAAAGTATGTAGTCAAATCATTAGCATTGCGAACAAAGGTCGCTATGATCTTGATCAACATTTATCGTCGAAAAAGCACAAAAACGCTATACAGGCAGGCGAAACTGCCAAAAATGTTGTCATTTCTTCAGCCAGCTACCGCGAAAACCAATGCCAACATTTTAGCCGCAGAAGCAACTTTGTCGTTCCACACTGTAAAGCATCACTTCAGCTTTAGATCATCCGACTGTACAAACAGTTTACTCAAAACCATATTTGAAGATTCTAGCATTGCAAAAAGTATTGCATGTGGACATACGAAATCTAGAGCTATCGCTAAAAATGTATTTGCTAAGTATTCTATGGAACTGATTCTCGCAGACATGTCGAAAACTCCTTTCATTTCCGTAGCGACTGATGCCAGTAATCATGGCGCTTCAAAGCTTTTTCCATTGTTGATTCAGTACTTTGATTATTCAAAAAGTATTCAAAAAAATTGATAAACTTAGAAGCTTTGCCCAGTGAAACGTCAGATGAGATTTTTGGATACATAAAGAATTCACTAGAAAAATTGGGATTATTGGAAAAGGTTATTGGTTTTGCTGGTGATAATTGTAATACAAATTTCGGGAGATTGGCAAGACAAGGTGTGCAGAACGCTTATTCGAAATTGAAAGCATGCACAGAAAAACAATTGATTGGGATTGGATGTCCTGTGCACACTGTGCATAATGCCGCTTAACACGGATTTGATTCATTGCCTGTTGATTTTAAATAAATCGTCGTGCAAATTTACAACTTTTTCTCTATTTATACAGTTCGCATCAAAAGTTTAAAGGAATTTTGTGAATTTGCTGATGTGCATTATCGAGATCTTCTACGTCATTCACATACTAGATGGCTATCACTTCATCCTGCTATTAACCGTTTACTCCAGATGTTCCCAGCATTGAAATCCTACTTTCTTTCGCTTGAATCTTGTCCAAATTTCATTTTGAAGTTTTTTTAATCAGAATTTAGTGAGGCCTACTTACTCTTTGCACATTCTCTGACATTCTTATTTGAAGATAAAACTAAACAAATGGAAAAAGAAAAAACTCAATACTTGAAGTTAAGGAGAATCTTAGCGCATTGGAAACAATGCCTATGAACAATCTGGAACAAAAATTTTTACCAATTTCAGTCAAAACAATTTAAAGAAGAAATGAGGAAAACGGTTTGAAAGATGAAGTTTTGCAGTTTCAAAATTGGGTCTATCTGTGCTACGAGAACTCCATCAAATATCTCCAAAAGTGGACTAAACAGTTGAGGAATTTTCCCATTTCACATGGATGAATATGTCGAGAAAAATTGAATAGAAAGAAGTTGAAGCAACGATTATTTATCTGCAGAATAAGAACATTGCAGTGAATGATGTAAAAGCGTTTGATCAGGTTTTCAATTTGAAAAAGTTTATAGAGTCAAATGCTTCGAGTGCAAATTTTCAGAAATATCTTTCGCATGAAAAACGGGTGTTATATTTCAATTCTTTCAAAAATTCTGAATATTATTCTGAACTATTATTTGTCAATTCTTTTTCGCCTTGCCTGCACAGAATGCCAACGTTGAACGTATTTTCAGCCAGATACAGATTCAATGGACAAAAGAGAGAAACCGACTGAAAACTTCGACTGTCAAAAGCATTGCAATGATAATGTACAATTTCAAGGACATGAATTGTAAGGGGTTTTATAAGAGTATTATTGACAATGCGGATATATATATACGGCACTTCAGGTGGATTAATACGTCGTTTACATGAGGCGCCCATCTCAGAGTCTACCCTCAATGTCCAATTTATAAAAATGTCGACGTGTCTAACGTTTACCTCTGGATATGGTAACATTTCCTTTTCACTACAATAGGCACATCGAGCACACTAGTTTAGTGCCTATCATTTAACATCATGAAATTGCATTACTCATCAAATTCATACGGCCATAATTATAAATTAACTTTTAATTTACCTTAAGAAGCACTCCTGGCAAATCGACAGTCACAAGAATATCAGCAAGAATTTTAAACCACAGAAAAACTACAAGATGTCTATGCAAGTAAGTGAGTAAGTAAGTTCTTCTGTGCCAAAAGCAGCACCGAAGTAGCTCCTTATTCCTAGGCCAGCGTTGTCCAACCTTCATGCTATTGCGGACCGCACAAAAATGGTTAGACCCTTGGCGGGCCAAGCAAGTTGTAGCACTTAATATGGCATAATTATGATATATGTATGGTGTCATCATCATCTGCTTTCTGCCAGCTCATCAGCGGCAATAGCTAGACACAAAATTCTTCCAAGAAGTCCTATCTTCTGTCAATCGTCTTCCTTCTACTATTGTCATTCCTTTCATGTTCATGTCTTCTCTGATGTTGTCCAACAACTTTTTCCTGGGTCTTCCTCTTCCTTTGTTTCCTTCTATTTGAGTGTAGGGTGCCTTGTATGGTAGTCTCCTTTCATCCTTTCTGTTGACATGTCCATACCAATTGAGTCTTTTTCTTATAATTTTGTCGATAATTGAATCCTTCAGGTTGAGAGGTTGTCTGATGTCTTCTTTCTTATTTTTTTTATAACCGAGTTACTCCCAGGATTCTCCGTAAGCACGTCACTTCGGCCACCAGTAGCCTTCTTTCGTCTCTTTCTTTCATGCTCCATGTTTCTGCTCCATATATATAATTTGCGGAACTACTATGGTGTTGTATATTGTGACTTTTGTGTTTATGTTTATTCCTTTGCTGCTACAGATTTTCGTACTCTCCCCATCGTTTGCAGTCTTTTGGCGATTTATTGTTTTATGTCTTCTTGATGACTTCCATTACTGACAATTTCTCCTCCAACATAGATGAAACTTTCGACTTGTTCTATTGTTGTGTTATCTAATGCTAGTTTGATTTGAGCTTTTAACTTTCTGCTGACTGCCATGGTTTTTGTTTTCTTTGGGTTGATAGTTAGTCCAAACCCTTTGCTTGTTAGATTGACTATATTGGTCAGTGTTTGAAGATTTGATTTGTTGTCTGTTATCAGGCTGACGTCATCTGCAAATTTTACATTATTTAATTTTTCTCCACTACATTTTATGCCTATGTCCAGTTCTCCAATTGCTATTTTTAAAATGACATCCAGAATGATAATGAAAAGTGTGTGAGACAATATGCATCCTTGTCTCAGTCCTACATTTGTCTTAAACCATTCTGACATTTCAGTGTCTAATTTCACTGCACTTTCTGACTTCTTATATATTGCCTGTATTAAACGGATGAGTTTTTCTTCAATGTCTGCATGCCTCATTGTTTGCCATAACACTTCCTGCCACACTGACTCAAAGGCCTGTTGTAATCGATGAAGTTAATAAAGTGTAGTCTACACTATATTAAAGACAACTCTCAGATTATATAATATGTATTGAGTCTGTGCATTGAGCCCTCGACTGCTAGTAATCGACTCCTAATCCTAGCTAGATACTACAGATACTACAGAGCTACTACTAAAACGTTCCTTATTGGAAGGTAGGCATGGCCTATAGAATGTCAGGCATTACCACGTTATACCTTCTTTCTTTAAATTAGACAGTTATCTAATGAAACAATTAAACAGAATGAACTAAGCTTATGGAATATAAACAGTTAGAAAAAAATAATTGTAAAATCAATCATCTGAACTGAATCACTGATGAACTAGCATGCTAATGTATAGACTATCTAAATCTCTAAGGTTTATAATTGCTTGACCTAAGCGGGTTCTATAGGGCTCTAGAATGTTAGTCTGTTTAATTGATGCTTGTTCTGGTTGCACCTTTGTTGATCGTTCCTGGACTGGTGGTAGTTTAGCTGGTGGTGGCTGAGGGGCATGAGATGGTAGCGCCGTTGTACCAGCGGCATCTAGGGCGTCCGGCTGATACGAATGATGTTCTTCGTCGATTCGTATTGGCTCCTCGTGTGAGAATCTGCCGTTCTCAAATCTGACGCTATAAGATCGAAATGGAAGAACGTCTTTGATTTCAGCTTTTCGCCAGTAATTGTCTGCCGGGGGAAATTTCGCTCTCACCACCTGTTCTTCTTTAAAACGTGGGCGCTGTTTCGCTGTACGGTCGTAATAGAAACGTTGTCTCTCCTTTGATATTTGTAGGGACTCTACCGTAGCGCTTGCAGTTGGGGTTGACAGAAGTGTGTCGGCAATCAACATCTTTGTACTCGTCCTTCTTCCCATCAGAATCTGAACAGGACTTAAACCCAGATTTTCTGAAGGCGAGCTTCTGAAGTCAAGTAATGCGAGGAAAGGGTCCGAGTTGTTTTCTTGTATCTTTTTCATTAGTCTTTTTGCCGTTCGTACAGCGTTTTCTGTCTTCCAATTGCTCTGTAGGTAATGGGGCGAGGAAGTGTTCGAGTTCGTATTTTTCTACAAATCTTTTGAATTCAGTTGAGTTGAATGGATTGCTGTCGCTGTAAATTTTCTCAGGTAAGCCGTATCTTGTAGCGTATTGCCGGAGGCAATAGATAATTTCTGTGGCTGTCTTCGAGACGAGTCGTTCGATCTCGAAGAATCCTGAGAGGTAATCAGTCGTTAGCAGGTAATCACGTCCATCGAAGGTGAAGATATCGCATGCAATTACTTGCCACGGGCGGTCTGGCAAGGACGAGGAAGCAGTGGTTCATTTTTAATAGAATTTCTGAATTTATTGCAAGTCTGACATCTCTCGATCTTTTGGCGATGCTCAGACGCAAGGCCTGGCCAGAAGACGATGTCTCGAGCTCTGCGCAGACAGGCATCAATTCCGATGTGGGCAGAATGAAGTCTGTTTAATATCTCTGGTCTCGCTGGCGCCGGTACGACGAGGCGGTCTGATTTGTATATTAAAAATCGACTGACACTTAATTCATCGGCGAACGTAGCATAGGGTCTAAGGTCCACTGGAAGGTCCTTATGGCATTCTGGCCATCCATTGATAATATGCTCCTTAAGGCGGTTGTGATTACTGCCTTCCGGTGCATTTGTTATTAGTATCAGTGTGGCGTTTCCTATCGCCTATAACTATGATCAACACAGATGTATTATAACTTCATATATTAATTACACTGGTCTACATTTTAAAAAAAATTTTCTGCTGACCTAGGTATTTTTGCTGATTTTACCCAATTGAGAGGTGCTGATTCCAGATATGAAGTCAAAAATTATGCAATACGTCAAATTTTTTCGCAAATGAGGAATGCTTAATTAAAGGTGTTAAAGTCAAACATTAGGGAAAATAGGAAATTCTGAAGAACCGATAACACGTAATATTTTTTATTCAGTCAAAAAATGAGTCTGTCGTCTAACCAAGAGAGCAATAAGAGCAATAGCTAGTTGCTTAAATTTAAGTTTTGAGAAAGGAATCTTCTCTTTTTGGATGCTCCGGTATAGTTATGGTCACAGTTGTCACGCTGTAAACACCAGCAGTAGTCTGCCATAATGTTTGAGCTCCATCTGCCTTGATATCTACGTTCCATGGTCTTGATGTCTTCATGGAAGCATTCTCCTTGTTCTTCACTCATAGCTCCAAGATTTGAAGTTCAGGTAGCTATGAAAGAAATGCAACTTGACACTCATGTTTGCTCCCAGTCTTCGAAAAGCAATCTTCGAATTTTTAACTGAAAGGTCATAATTCTCGACTCTTAAGTTGCCAAGTAAGTCAGTAATCAGGTCGCAAAAAGCATCTTGTCTACAACTATAACTTCCCATTGATTCAATAAGTCCTTTGATGTTGATGCAGTATACAAACTCCTCCATATGGAAATATTTCAAAAGATTAATTCTCTCTGCCATGATACATAAGCGTGGTTCCTGGAGCCAACACTGAACAGATTCTTTTCCTTCAGTCTTGAACCCAGTAACTCTGCTGACGACTTTGGCAGATCTAGATCCCGTACAAGGTCATTCAACTCAGCTTGGTTGAGCGTTTGGTGCATTCCAGCGTCAACTTCTGAGGCCACGAAATCTTCACCATCGGTGTCTGTTCACTGAAAAATTCATCGTCGCCAGAAACTCCCAAAGTAGTGCAAATAGGTACAGGAACTTCGTCACAATGAGCAACCGGTCTCAGAGCAGAGGGGAGATTTGGGTGCTGGATGGAAGATTTTGTCTTTGTGGATATGCCTGAAATATTTACCAGGCAGAAGTAGCAGTCATCAACATGGTTTCGAGGCTCTCGCCACACCATTGGAACTCCAAAGCTAAGACTTTTTCTCTGACCTTTAGTCTTTTTCTCTGACCTTTAGTCAAATTATGAACTGTCTGAGGCTTTCAACACATGTCCTGCACACTTTATGTGGTGCCCAAGGTTTTCCTGGTGACCCAATTTACCGTAACTGCAAAATATGCATTACAAGCTTTATGCACAAATTCAGACACATCCCTTCTTCTTTAGGTATTGTAAAACAACCACAAATGAAGCAAAATTTGTCAGGATCATTCCTGCACTGCCCACAAAGTGTTCGAGTGCTGGGTGACATATTCCACAGAAAGCTATTTAGAAGAGTTACATTTGCTGTGACTTGTAAGCCTCATGAACGACTGAATGCTGCCGTCGGTTTCACGCTGCTTATATATAGGCCTATATCCATAAAATGCTGACGTCTGCAGTTTAAACTGCCTATTAAACTGTTGTATTATTAAATAGTTATGTCCACTGCATATTAAGCATATCTTTTTGCACATTCTTATCTTTTTGCATATTCAATATAGCTAATGAATTATAATACATAATGCTACATTATTACAGTAAACAGTAAATCAGTAAACAGCGTTTTGCGGAAAAACTGGACGTGATAGGAGAAAATGGGTGTGATTTTTGGATTCAGCAGACCAAAATACATAAAGATCACATGCTGTCTTCAAGTCAGCAAAATTGACGTAGACCAGTGTTATTAATGTTCGTATCCAGGACGCAACGGAGTGAGAGTCTTCGACTGTGTGAGAGCGACTGACGCTGAAACTAACTACTCTATAGAATATATAATGTAAGACTATAGCAGCTACGCTATTGGTTGAGGCGTGGCTTGTAAGTGTCCAATCACGCCACATCTCTTCCCATTAATTAGGCTCATTATCTAATTAAGAAAATTAATATTTTATAGCAGTTCTGTTAAAACTTTATCAGTCATCTAAAACAGAAATTTAAAATGTTAACTATTTATATCTAGATGGCTTTCTGACTGTACGGCCAGATCTAGTCTTATATGGTTCAGCTCCTCTAGTAGTTATTTGTTGTTCCCTAGGTGGCGCTGGGATTGCCTCAGTTGTATCATTCGCAGCGCTGGTGGAGTGTTGATCTTCATGCACCATTGATTTGTACGGTGGTCTCGAACGGCTGTCTTCTTCCTTTTGCATTGATGGTTGTCCTTGTCCTTGACTTTCCTTCTGGAAAATGACAGGGGGTTCCAAAGAGAACCTGACATGCCGGGAGCTCCTTCGTTTTATTGAGCCGTCGTCCAGCCGAAGTTGATACGATCGATGTGGAAGGACGTCTGTAATTTCCGCTTTCTTCCAGTGGTCGTCGGTCGGTCGTACTTTCACGCGACAAGTGTCTCCCTTCTGTAGCTTCCGTCGGTTGTGCGCATTTTTATCGTAGTAAGCGGCTTGCTTCAATTTTGATCGTTCTAATGCCTGTTGGACCTTGGCAGCAGAAGGAGTATCCAGTAGTTTACTGCTGATAGGCAATTTTGTGCGCGTTCGACGCCCAAACATAATTTGCGCGGGGCTTAGACCCAATCTCTCGGAAGGACAATTTCTCCACTCCATTAAGGAAATGTAGGGGTCTAAATTTTCCTCTAAAGCTTTCTTCATCAGCTTCTTAGCCATTTTAACTGCTGACTCTGCTTTGCCATTTCCTTGGCTATGCATTGGTGAACTTAAGACATTTTAAAATTCGTATTTGTCTGCGAATTTTTTAAATTCCATTGAGTTAAATGGGCTGTTATCACTATGCAAGACTGATGGGATACCATATCTTGCGAAATGTTGTTTTAAACAGTAAATTATGTTGCTCACCGACTTCGATGGTAATCTGTCTATTTCGAAGAATCCACTGAGGAAGTCTGTTGAAATTAAATATTCTCGCTGTTGAAATGCGAAAATATCGACTGCTATTCTTTCCCACTGTCGAGACGGTGGGGGGATGGGTGCCAGTGGTTCTTTTGGAGGCAAGTCTCTGAATGTGTTGCAGATGTGACATTTCAAAACTTTCTCTCGGAGTTCACAGGTCAAATTTGGCCAGAAAACCACCTCCCTCGCTCGACGTAGACAACTGTTTAGTCCAATATGAGACGAGTGTAGACGGTTTAGAATTTCCTGTCTCGCCGGTGCTGGTACGACAAGACGATGTCCTTTATAGACGAGACCTCGACAAACCGATAATTCATCTCCAAAGGTCGCAAAAGGTCGAACGTCGGCTGTCAGCCCCTTCGGCGAGTCGGGCCAGCCTCGATAAATCTGTTCTTTCAGGCGGATGTAGCTCGGATCGGATGTCGCGTCTGTGATGAGTTTCAGAGTAGACGGAGATGTTATTAATCGAGTTTCTGCTTCTTGCTCCGCATCTGCTGTCTCTAGGAAAGCAATTTCTTCACTGAACTCCTGCGGAGTGCCTCTGGCAATGTAAGATCGGCTGAGGGCGTCTGCCAAAATTAAATCTCGGCCAGCAAGGTATTCCATTTCAAAATCGTATCTTTGTAGCTTTAACAACAGTCGCTGGAGCCTTTTTGGTGCAGAAGAGAGAGACTTTTTGAATATACTCAATAAAGGTTTATGGTCATTTTGAACTTTTACTTTTCTGGCATATGTGTAGTAATGAAATTTCTCCATAGCAAAACATATTGATAGACATTCCCTTTCGAGTTGGCTCCATCCTTTTTCAGCGCCTGTTAATGCACGGCTAGCATACTCCACTACACGATTTTGTTGAAGGAGAAGGGCTCCTACGCCTTTTTGAGAGCTGTCGCACTGAACAAGCAAGTCCTCCTTGTCATTAAAATAGGCTAAAACAGGCGCAGATTTTAACATACCTTTCAATTTCTCGAAGGCTTCAGTGTGACGTTCATCCCATCTGAAGTGCGAGTCGGACTTCAAAAGCTCACGAAGCACCGACGTGACGTCACTGTAGTGAGGGCAGTATCTTGCTAAATAGTTGGCCATTCCGAGAAGACGCTGAAGTGCAGCTTTATCTTCTGGTTGCGCGAAGTTTTCAATGGCTTCGATTTTCGAGGCGGAAGGCTTTATTCCGTCTTTCGTTAAGTCATGGCCCATAAAAGTGATGCAATCTCGTTGAAGTTTCATCTTTTCTCTGTTCAATTTAACTCCCTTCTCTCAACATCTCTGAAAAAGGGCAATTAAATTGGCATCGTGGTCCTGCATTGCTTCTTTCTGCGTGTTGCCAGAACCAGTTATAAGAATGTCATCGGCAATGCAGAAAATCCCTTTCAGTCCAGAAAGTGCTGCCTGTATTCGTGCTTGAAATATTTCCGATGAAACTGAAAGACCAAAAGGAAGACGTAGATATCTGAAACGAGAAAAAGGCGTGTCAAAAGTGCATAGTAGACTTGATTCATGGTCAAGCTGAAGCATGTTGAAGGCATTTTGACAATCCACTGTGCTGAAAACTCGAACCCCAGACAGCTTGTGCAAGATGTCGTCGAGGGTCGGCAGACAGTACCGGCTTCTGATCAGCGCAGGGTTTAGGGTCCTTGTAGGGTCAAGACACAGTCTGAGTTTGCCGTTATTCTTGATGGTGACAACCAACGAAGAGACCCAGGCAGTCGGCTCCGTTACTGACGTAATTATACCTTGAGAAACCATCTGCTGAAGTTCGTTTTCGACTCTGTCCTTGACTGCAATTGCCATTCGACGCAGTGGTAGCTGCAGTGGTCGATAAGACGGATCTATATCCAGATGGACAGTACCTTCCATCAGTCCCAGATTTCCGTCGAACAGGTCGCCAAAACGAGCAAAGACGTCAGCTTCAGTCAGCTGTCGCTCCAACGCAGGTGGCAAAACAGCTTCGGTCGCACAGATGTTGTGCTCCATAACGCGCAGGAGATCCAGTTCCTGGCAAATTGACATGCCTAGAATAGGACTGTCATGATCAGTGACATAAATTTCCGTCAGTAATTGTTTTTTCGTCGTCGGATGAGTAATCGTGACGTCGATAACTCCTGCTGTCGGCAGCTCTAGACCGCTAAACATTCGCAGAACTGATTTCGCTGGACGCAGCGCTGGTCGCAAAGGAAGGTTTTCGTAAATCGACGATGATATGGCTGTAATCGTTGAGCCAGAATCAATCATAAATCGGACACGCATTCCATTTATCAGCAAATGCGTAAATACACGTCCTCCTGAATCAGTAGAATTCAGAACGAGAACAGATTCGAAAGAATCAGATAGCTGCTTTACGATTCCGTACGAAGAATTTCTCTTTTCACATTGGGCAGCATAATGGTTTTTCTCATTGCAGCGCCGACACACAGCGCCAAAAGCTGGACAGTTATTCTTGCCGCGCTCATGGCTACGCCCACAGAAACGACAAGAATCTCTAACTGTACCTTTCGCAGGGCGATTCCGGTTTTTACTCGGATGCCTTTGATGTCGGGTCTCGTGTCGACGATTCCCTTGTTTCGCTCCATCGTGCTGACGACGATGCTGACTGTGATCACGGCGAGGCGGAGGGTCGCGACGCAAAGCGTTGACTGCTCCCGTCTCCGTGATGGCTTTGAATTGGCGGGCGGTCGCCTCTTGTGCCTTGCAGACGTCGATGGCCTTTTGAAGGTCGAGTCCTTGCGTCCCAAGCAGTTTCCGGCGGGTTACGTCGTCGTGGATCCCAAGGACAATACGGTCGCGAATCATGGAAGACTCCGCTGCACCGAATCCACACGAGCGGACGAGGCGTCGCAAATCTGCAGCGAATACATCGAACGATTCACCAGGACTCTGTTTCCTGGTGTTGAACAAGTATCTCTCGTAGAACTCATTCAACTCGCCAACGCAGTACCGTTCGAAGGCCTCTAGAATGTCAGTCGTACTCTTCCGTTGCTCCTCAGTCAACGTCATCGACTCAAAAGTGACGTATGCGTCGGATCCAATGCAGGCTAGGAGAGTCGCAGCCTGAAATTCTGCAGTTTCTCCAGACACTTTCGCAGCGATACAATAATTTTTCCATTGGCCCTGGAATCGACGGAACTCCACACATAAGTTCGCCGCATTCAGATCCAGTTTCTCCGGCAGAGGAATGTTCGATCTGGTCGCCATAGTAACCAATGTTCACTTTTTTTCTAATTAAACGCAAGGCTGTGAGTTCGTTTCCGCTGATGACACCATGTGGCGTTTCCTATCGCCTATAACTATGATCAACACAGATGTATTATAACTTCATATATTAATTATTAATGTTCGTATCCAGGACGCAACGGAGTGAGAGTCTTCGACTGTGTAAGAGCGACTGACGCTGAAACTAACTACTCTATAGAATATATAATGTAAGACTACGCTATTGGTTGAGGCGTAGCTTGTAAGTGTCCAATCACGCCACAATCAGCGTAAACGGGGAAGTGACCATCCGTAGAGAGGCCATCTGCTCTGAATCTGAGTCTGTAAAAGCGCTATTTCTTCAATAAATTCTGTTCCCACGGCTCTCGGATCAAATGCGCGTGATAAACTGTCTGCGATAGTTAAGTCCTCACCGGGCTTGAAGCGAAGGTCAATGTAATATTTTTGTAGGCGTAGCATCATACGTTGTGGTCTCTTTGGTGCCGCGGCTAGTGACTTCTTAAATATGGCCAGTAATGGACGATGATCCGTCTCACATGTTATTCGTTTTGAATATACATAATAGTGAAATCTTTCAAAAGCAAATAAAATTCGCAAAAATTCTTTTTTAATTTGGGCATATTTCTGTTCCACTGCTGTTAGTGCTCTACTAGTGTATTCCACCACTTTTATATCTTTAAAAAGTGCAGCACCAAGTCCATGCTTGCTAGCATCAGTTTCAATCAAAGTGTTCTTACCGTCAAAGAACTGTAATACAGAAACCGTCTTCAACATTTCCTTCAGTTGATTGAATGCAGCGGTGTTTCGATCGGTCCATTGAAATTCATTTTTCGACTTCAGAAGTACGCTAGTGATGTCACTGAAGTACGGACAGTAGCGAGCGAGGTACGTCGCGAGTCCTAGTAGTCGTTAAACGGCCGATTTGTCTCCAGGGACCGCAAAGTTCTCAATAGTTTCGATCTTTGATGCTGCTGGCTGTATTCCATCTTTCGTCAGTTGGTGTCCCATGAAAATAACGACGTTACGATTGAGTTGTAGTTTCTGACGGTTAAGTTTAATTCCTTTGGATCGACAGCGTTGAAGCAATGTGATTAAATTCTCGTCGTGATTTCTTCGGTCCTCGGCCTGGTTTTCTCCAGACCCCGTGATCAAAATGTAATTGGTTATGCAATGGATGCCTTTAAGACCCGAGAGAGCAGCTTGTAGCCTTGCTTGGAATATTTCCGACGATACACATAATCTGTAATGCACTATAAGGTATCTGAATCTCCCGAAGGAAGTCTCAAGAGTGCATAAATAACTTGAAGCTTCATCAAGCACAAGCATGTTAAAAGCGTGTTGCAGTCCACAGTACTAAAAACTCTTACTCCAGATAAATTTGGTAGAATGTCATCCAAGGTAAGCATATAGAACGCACTTCTAATTAATGTAGGGTTCAAAGTGCGAGTAGGATCGAAACACGGTCGTAGTTGTCCATCGCTTTCATTGCAACCACAAGTGCTGACACCCAGCGAGTAGGTTCGGTCACTTAAATAATTATTCATTCTGTTACCATCCGTAGAAGTCTCGACGCGGTCTCTTAGTGCTACAGGAGTGCGACGTAGGTGTAGCTGGACAGGGCAGAAGGAAAAGTCTATCTCTAGGTGAACAAGTCCTTCCTTTCGTCCTAGTTTTCCGTCGAAAAGATCACCATATTGAGTCATGACGTCGGCTTATGATAGGGTTCGATTTTCCGGTGAAGAAATGCTCGTTCCGATAGTGCAAATTTTTAATCTACAACGCGCAATAAATCCAATGCTCGACAGGTCGCTGTGCTCAGAATGGGGATGTCGTGTGACGTCACGTAAGCTTGGACACTTAATACGTTGTTTACATGCTGCTGTTGTTTACACGTTGCTGTTTCGTTTTCGGATGAGTCAAGAGAATATCGATCATTCCTTGAGTCTCCAGCTGCTCTCCGTTGAACATTCTCAAAGTTGCTTTAGCAGGACGCAGCTTGGGCTTCGGCAAGAGACGCTCGTAGACAGTTTTCGTTACCACATTTACAGTGAGTGAATCCACAGTCTAACATGAAACGAACAAGCTGGTCGTTGATAAAAATATTCGTGAAAATCCTTCCTCCAGCGTCAGTTGAATTCAAGACAAAGACTGATTCGAAGTCGTCAGATAATTGTCGCACGCTGGCGCTGGAAGGAACGTTCGATTGACAGGCTACTGCGTAATGATTTTTTTCTGACATAATTGGCAGGTGGCGCCGTAGGCTGGACAACTGCTTCGTATACGCGCGTGGTTACAACAACAGTAACGACAAATATCGCGTGACTTAGGCGTACCTTTATCAGGACTTTGACGCTGTTTCTGACGCTGTGTTTAGTCGCGTGTGTTGTGACGTTGAAAATCAAAATCACCTTTTCCGGCGCCGTCTTGCTGGCGTCGTCGGCTCTTGCTTCGTCCACGGGTGATAGAATCTCGCAGCGCATGGACTTCTTCATCTGGAGCGGTGATGGCGCGAAATTGTTTCGAGGTGGCCTCTTGTGCACGACACAAGTCCAGCGCTCTTTCTACATTTAAATCTCTAGTGCCAAGTAATTTCTTTCTAGTGGCATTGTCCTGGATTCCTAGAACAATTCGATCTCGAATCATAAATTTTTCCAAATCTCCAAAGCTGCATGAGCGAACGAGTTGGCGGAGGTCGGCGACGAAAGTGTCGAAGGATTCACCTGGTCCCTGTTTCCGGCAATGGAAAATGTAGCGCTCATATACTTCTGAAACGTCTCCGATACAGTGTCGTTTGAAGGTTTCGAGGATGTATGCCAGGGGTGCACAACCCACGGCCCGCGGGCCAGATCTGGTCCGCCAAAGGGTTTTATCCGGCCTGCGCGACAATTTCGAACAAAACAAGAAATAGGCCCGCCACTACTATTTGCATTATGGAATAACGAGAGTTGTCATGGATTAACCGTTTTAAATGCAGAAGGTGATGGCCTATGATTGCAATAGCGATTGATATCGATGTTCTAAAAGATGCTAAAGATCGTCTCTCAATATGGTACTTAAAATCGTGTTCTAACAAGACGTCGTAAGTTTCAAAAATGTGATTGAATTTGCACAAATCCTATGCATTATTAGCATTATGGAATAACGAGGGTTGTCATGGATGAACCGTTTTAAATGCAGACGGTGATGGCCTATGATTGCAATAGCGATTGATATCGATGTTCTAAAAGATGCTAAAGATCGTCTCTCAATATGGTACTTAAAATCGATCTCTAACAAGACGTCGTAAGTTTCAAAAATGTGATTGAATTTGCACAAATCCTATGCATTATTAGCATTATGGAATAACGAGGGTTGTCATGGATGAACCGTTTTAAATGCAGAAGGTGATGGCCTATGGTTGTGATAGTGATTGGTATCTATGTAGCGAAGAATGCTAAAGATAGTATCTCAATATATGCATTATTAGCATTATGGAATAATGAGGGTTGTCATGGGTTAGTAAAATATGTAAAATACTGGTTATCAATAATTTATTTTGACTCACTTTGACACTGTCAGTATAGTATGAGCAGTTCAATTACACATATATTACCGTATTTTTAGGTTACTATTATAAAACATGCATTTTTGTTTGTTTGGCCCGCGAGCAATTTGAGAACATTGAATTTGGCTCTCAGCTTCAAAAGGTTGTGCACCCCTGATGTATGCTGTATTCTTCCTCTGTTTTTTCGTCAGCGTCATCGAGTCGAATACGCAATAGGCAGCTGTGCCTATACATGCGAGGAGAATAGCTGCCTGTCGATCGGCAGGTTCTTCGTGGATTTTTTAGGCTTTCACATAGACCAACCATTGGCCGCTGAACCTTTTGTACTCAGCTGCAAGAATTTATGCTTGCAGATCCAGCTTCTCAGGCAGAGGTATCTGAGGTATTGTCGCCATTATCCGATACAAACAGTGTTTTAAGCTGTCGCAAAGCTATCGATAAAGTTCTTAATTTCAACTAATCCGACACCATGAATAGTGTAGTCTACACTATATTCAAGACAACTATGAGATTATATAATATGTACTAAGTCTATGTATTGAGTTCTCCACTGCTAGTGATCGACTACCAGTCCTAGCTAGATACTACAGATACTACAGCGCTACTACTAAAACGTTCCTTATTGGAGGGTAGGCGTGGCCTCTAGAATGTCAGTCATTACCACGTTATATATCAAGACTGTTTAATACCAAGAGGCTAGCTCACATCGATGTACTGCTGCCTCATTATCTCAAACCCCGTCCATTATGACGTCAGTGGGGGATTGGGAACAGCCAGCCAGCCTTTTGCAATGTTAAAGGAATACAGCCAGCCGTTGTAATGTAATGTAATGTAATGTAATGTAATGTAATGTAATGTAATGTAATGTAATGTAATGTAATGTAATGTAATGTAATGTAATGTAATGTAATGTAATGTAATGTAATGTAATGTAATGTAATGTAATGTAATGTAATGTTATGTAATGTGACATTTGTATAGCGCCTCTTCTATTTCTACTCAGAGGCGCTCCTAGCATTGGAGTCGCAGGGTAAAGTAATGAGACTTCAGCTTTCGCATTGAGCAGAGCGAGGGAGTAAGAAGTGATTCCCGAATGGATGGGTTTAAGGCATTCCATAGGGAGGATCCAGTCACTGCAAAAGCCCGACGCTAGGTAAGAGCAGTGCGTGATCTGGGGACATAAACATTCTTCTGATCAGTGGAGCGGAGCAGGCGATGAGCAGCAGAAGAGGGTGATTTGAAAAGCTCAGTAATGTAAGATGGTGCCTGACCTCGAAGCGCTGCTGAAACAATAATTACTTGTTTGAATTTAATGCGGTCAGAAATTGGAAGCCAGTGGAGGGTGTTAAGCATAAAGTCTGAGATGCTAGAGTAGCGAGGAGCTTTAGCCACGAGATGAGCCGCAGCATTTAGGACAGATTGCAGAGTGGAAAGTAAGCTTTTGGGCAGGCCAAGATAAAGAGAATTGCAATAGTCTAACCTACTAGCCACAAAAGCATGAACCAGAGATTTGGCTGCAGATAAAGAAAGCGAAGAACGAATAACCCTAATTTGCCTAAGTTGGTAAAAGCAGGATCGAGAGAGTCTAGCAAAGTGCTCTTTGAAGGTCAAATTACTGTCAAAGTAAATACCAAGGTTTTTGATACAATTTGAGAAAGATAGATTAGGAAAGAGAGGTTCAGTAAGCCATAATCAATTTTTGAATGCAGATGTTTAGTACCAAGCCAGATAAGTTGAGTTTTATCAGGGTTCAGTCGAAGTCTATTGGAAAACATCCAATCCCGAAGAGTTGGAATTACATTGTCTACAGATTGAGTGAGCTCAGTATAAGAAGAGTAAGGGCAATGCCGGTAAATTTGAATGTCATCAGTAATATTAAAGGAATACAGTTATTTGTATATTTGTTGATAAAAGTGAGTATATTGGCAGTCAGGCTAAGTGTATATGATAAAATGCCACCAACAAGAAACTATCTATCAAAAGGAAAATGAGGAAAGTAACTTCCTAGATGCCCCGCCAGATTTGACCTAGAGCACATATTTAGAATAACATTTTTAAATGATGTGTAGTGTTTTGTAGTGTTTAGGTGATTCGCAATTAAGACGTTGTATTGGTTACGTAGAAAATTGCTTTGTAATTAGCCTACTTTCAGTCATTTCTTTACTACTGCAACTAAATATATTTGTCTGCTTTAATACCATCTATCTAACTGTTACTTACATATAGAGACGTAAACCTGGCGTCAACATGGGGGGAGAATAACTTTTCAAAAGTTGACCCCCAGAAATATGAAAATCCCACCTCCATTATGGGGGATAATGCATATTTTGGTGGGGACTTTAAATCGCCTATGAAATACGTTAAGGGGTCGTCGATAAAGTCAGACCCCCTTTCGTCTACGAAAAAGTCTTGACAAGCAAAAAGGTCGTCCTGGTATTTTTCTATTTTTACCCCTCCAAATACCCTGCTGAGAAGCAAAAATGGTCATAATTATTGGGGGACCGCCCCATGTTTTACGCCCCTTCTTACATATTTCAAATTGATTACTTTATTCTAGGCCTTCTCTGGGGGAATACCCCAAGGTTTAAACCCCCCCCAATTTTTAATATGTTGCAAACTTGCATGGGGATGGAAATTTCCCCCCAAAAGTGTTTCGACGGGGGCTTTTATTGTTTTGGAGGGGTATCTACTGGTGGGAGTTTACTCCCTTTTGGTATCTTTTATTTACATTATTAAACCTTGTATTGACTACAAATTATCTATAATTATGTTCGTTTTGCTAGGCATTGTATTCGTTAATCAATTAATTAGCAATTTCGATATTCACTCTCTCTCAATTTTTCATTATTATTCGCACTATACAATATCTGCACTTTCTCATGTTTATTAATTCAGTGATAATCAGTAATTGCTTTCCTTACAGATCAAGACTTTATTGAACGCTTTGTTTTCGTAACTGATTTTTTTATCATCGTAATAAGACTAGTATCTTTATTTTGAGCATGTCAATACTAGAATTTTATGTGTCAACGCAAATAAACGATAAACAATCAACAAATAAACAAACTAAAACATTGTTAGATAGAGCCTCCATTTGAACATTCTCTTGCTTTTGCTTGGTTGTTGTAATGCTTATAGTTGATGTTTTCAATCTAAACTTTTAAAAAATCAGCTACACCAGGTTCATACAAGAAGATGGTTGGTATTTCGAAACGTCTTTGAAGTTTAAGAGATAAAGTTGTTAAAAAAAGAAAAGGTACCATTTACTTTCTTAGATACGATTTATCAGTAGCAACAGTCGCTCCAATCCCCCAGTTCGTTTTGCTAGGCATTGTATTCGTTAATCAATTAATTAGCAATTTCGATATTCACTCTCTCTAAATTTTTCATTATTATTCGCATTATTATTCGTTTATTCATTATTATAGCCACGCCTACTTGACCTGTATGCAAAAGAAGGGTCCTGGCCTGCCTTTGGTGTTTAATTGCCTTGTGTATATATGGTATGTTATATAAAACTACTATAAAATTAGACTCTATACGATTAGTACAACTTTATAACACTTGGAAGGCTCTCAATTCGCTCCTTGGTGAGAGTAGAGAGGACTCAGCTCTATGCCCCGAATTCAGTGCTGAGGATTATCACCGCTACATGGATGACAAGATCAGAGGAATACGAGAAAAGACTGCGAGTGCGGGATCGGCATCTTTCTCTAACTATAATGGTCCGCGTCTCACTGCTTTCTCCAACCCGACGCTGGAAGAAGTAATTGTCTCCGTGCGTTCGTCACCGAATAAGCAGTGTGCCTCTGACCCGCTGCCTATGTGGCTCTTGAAGGAGTCCATTGTTGTACTGGCGCCATTCCTGACGACGCTTATGGCTGTCTCTCTGGAATCAGGAGAATTTCCAACAACTTGGAAGCATGCGATCGTTACTCCGCACCTGAAACGGTCGGGACTTGATCAGTCTGATGTCTCCAATTATAGACCGGTCTCCAACCTCCCTTTTCTAGCCAAGCTACTAGAGAGGATTGTTAACAAGCGGATGGTCAGTTTTCTGAGTGTGAATGGACTAATGCCGCAACAACAATCAGCCTATCGTCGTGGACACTCCACTGAAACAGCCATTCTGAAAATATTCAGTGACCTGGTGGACGCGACTGCAAATGGGCGAGTTGCACTTCTCTGCCTGCTCGATCTTTCGGCTGCTTTTGACACAGTCGATCATCAGATTCTCATCCGTCGGCTTGAAACATCGTATGGACTGGAAGGCCAGTCACTTCAGTGGATGAGGAGCTACCTCATCGGAAGAACACAAGCTGTATGGTGTAATGGTCTAATGTCCCAGAAGAGCCAAGTCCACCATGGAGTTCCGCAAGGATCAGTCCTGGGTCCCTTACTTTTCATCTTATACGTTGCGGACATTAGCTCAATCGTCAAGGCTTTTGGCTTGTCATCGCACTCCTATGCTGACGATGGGCAAATTTATTCCTCGTGCATGCCGTCGGATACTGAGCGACTTCGGATGTCCTTCACGAATTGCATATCTGCAATCATCAGATGGACAGAAGAAAATCGTCTGGCATTGAATCCGGACAAGACGGAATTCCTCTGGATCAGCACTCCAGGAAGAAGGAAGTTGTTGAGTCGAGTCCCTTTCACTGTGGGTGATGCTACTATTGTTCCTGTGGCGAGTGTGCGTCTCTTAGGTGTGCTTTTGGACGAAACGCTATCGTTTGATGCACACACCAACAACGTTATCCGATGCTGTCACTACCAGATACGGAGGGTCAAGCTGGTTCGGCGCTACCTAACGGTGAGTGCGGCCGTTCAGCTTGTCCGGGCCTTCGTCTTGTCAAGAATGGACTACTGTAACAGTGTCTTGCTAGGCCTACCGGAAAACAAGCTAAATCGACTTCAGTCCGTACTGAATCTGGCTGCACGAGTGGTCTTCGGTTGTCGCTGGAATGACCACATCACGCCACTGCTGAGAGATCGCCTGCACTGGTTACGCGTTCAACAGCGTATTGTTTTCAAGCGTTGTTGGCTCACTTTCCGAGCCCTTTATGATCCACACTGCCCAGAATATCTCAGTGCGCTGGTGCAGCGAACGACGTCAAATGAGTCGAGAATGAAGCTTCGGTCGAGTCGTCGAGTCCTGCTGCTTGTCCCTCCTCCGTCAAAGACCTCCAAGTTTGGAGAAAGGTCATTCTCCAAAGGGAATCCGTTACTTTGGAATTCGTTACCTGACGTTGTGTCGGAAGCTGTCTCTGCGGAATCCTTTCTTAGGAACTTAAAAACACACTTATTTAATATCGGATTTTATTGATAGAATTATGTCAAAGCGCTTTTGTCGTAGGCCTTAGCCTTGTTTACTGCGCTGGAGAAATTGTCTAGAAATAATAATAATAATAATAAAGTGCTAACAAAGAAATAAAAAACATTTCGGTGGTAACTGCTATAGACAGCTAGGCTATATTGCTATAATATTATTCTTTTAACATTGTATTCCAGTTAAAATTAAGTTGTAAGTAAGTAAGTATTCTACCGGCTTAGTGTCTTATAGACTTAGCAAGACAAGTGAGTCATTCGATTGATTCTGTTCAATTTAGATCAAATGATCCATTCTATTCTATTGACTTAAGACTTTGTAAACTAGTGAGAGCGCACCACAGATGACGACGGTTATTAAACTGACTTATTTTCTACTTATTAGTAACTTAATTAGGGGCCTACGTTTGTAGGGGCCTACGTTTGTCATATCGCTGCAAGTCTCGTTCTCGCTCAGTTAAAATTTTACGTTGTTTTGAGAAGTTTGAGAAGTTTGTTAATCTAAAAACACTCGTTTCTTGTATCCGACATGGCGTAACTGCCGTCACAAGCATTGATATTGACATTGCTGGCATTTTTCAATTTGCGAATGCAAGGCGGTTTGTTCGGGTGCGTTCCGCTATCCAAAGAACGCTTAGTGGCACAGCCGCTTAAGGTGTAAAAACCGACCTGTACAGTGTACAGCCTCAGACCACAGGCAACGCGGTATCGTCATTCAACGACTGTAGCAAATTCGGAACATGAAACCCAGAAGCCTGTGTGAACTAGGAAAACTGGCCAACATTTTGCAAGAAATGAACAATAATTATGAAGGTAGACGTGATGACAATATGAGAATTCTAGAGAGACAACGAAAGATTCACAACAACATTGCCCGAACAGGAAGACAAGTACAAGTTGATTTACTCAGAAGGAAATCATAACAGTAAAGGAGTTTTACTGATATTCAGAAACAAAATAGCAAACACAATCATGGGATCATTTGGCAGTTTAAAAGCGAATAATCAGGGGCGTAGCGATGAGGGGGTATATCGGTATGTATACCCCAAAAATCAGTCTACCTTAATGTTTTTTATGTGATTTACATGTGGTTATATGTGGTTTATATGATTTGTGTGGGTTATAGTCAGACACGGGTCAATTACGCTTTAAGCAATTACAATTACATTACAATTATACGGATTTTTTTCAATTACAATTACAATTAAAATTACAGCCAATTACATTGGGATCAATTACAATTACAATTACAAACGTGTCAATTACAATTACAATTACTTTTCATTCCTCTTTCTGCTTCTTTTAATCAACTTAAGTGTCTAAAATAATTAACATAAATTAGTTCAACAAAGTCATATGCTACGGTCTATTTAAAAAACCGTAACACAAAGTTTAACGAACCTGCAAATTAGTCAACAAATTCGAAGTAGCCTTTTTCGAGCATGACACTAATTCACCACACAACCGGCACTTCACTTTAACATTTGCATTGGAAACAACATTATTAAAGACTTTTCAAAATAATTCCATATTGCTCCTGCTTGATTAACGCTCATCTTTACTGGCATTAAACTTTTATTCACAAAAAAGCGCAGTCGCAGAACACTGTAAAAAAGTAAGTAAAATCTCGTTAATTTCTAAAGCGTTTTCAAAAGATGCGCCGAAGTAGCTCCTTATTCTTATGCGCTCAATCTCAAATGTAGTAGCTATAGCCAAAGGTGGGTCATTCATGCCGGGTCATTTAATCAAAAGGGCGAGTGGGCAGGATGCTACAGCTATGGAGGAAATGATTTTATAAAGAGAAATGATTTTAGTTTAGAAAGAAAAACATGATGAGATGTTGCAAGAAGGGGAGAAAATTGTGACTCAGAGTTTGTTATTTGGCTTTGATGTAGACAACGAAGGGATATTGGAATTGAGTTCCAAAGCTCAGGTGCCGCATATGAAAAAGCACGATTGCAAATTTTGAGATGATTGATTCAGAGGTCGAAGGAGAGTTACATGAGAAGAGGATCTGGTAGAACCAGGTTGTTGTGGAATTATCAGATTTCTTAGGTAGACTGGTTTTGATGTATGGAGTGAGTTATAAGTCATCGATATTATTTTATATTCAATGTGTTCTGTTATCTTGAGCCAGTGGAGAGATTTGAGTAATGGTGTAATGTGGCAAAATTTAGGCGATTTAGTTACTGCACGAGCTAAGGCATTTTGAATCGATTGGAGTTTACATATGGAAGCCTTTGGAAGATTGTGAAACAGTGAGTTGCAGTTAGGGTTGCCAGACGTCCTCCAAAAGGAGGACATGTCCTCCTTTTTAGGTCCGTGTCCTCCGTCCTCCCGGCAGAGCTAAAAATTGTAAAATGTCCTCCTTTTGAGCTTTTGTATGCTATCAATTTTCGTTCTCGTGGTATTGACGAATTTCATACGTTTTAGCCCGTTATCTCAGTTTACCCAATCATCGATATTAAAATAGCGTTATAATAATATCAATATCGATTGTCCAAAGTCCCAAAATACTCGACTCTCGTCATTCTATCTCTAGTGTCTATGCAATAGTCTATGGTCAAAATGTTAATTTCATTTCCAGTAGCAAACGCAGAGACTGTAAACAGTAAACGGCTAGTCATCATCAGCCATACAACTCGATGACCTGGGGCCGTACATAAATTACGTAACGCGATTTTGGCACTTTTTTGACCCCCCTACGTAACACGACGTAACAAAACGTCAGACCCCTCAAATATTACGTAACAACGGGCTGACCCCTCATTTTCGTCCTCCAAAAAGTCTTGACAAGCAAAAAGTTCATATCCTTGTATTTTTCCTCTCGATAAACCCTGACAAGCAAAAAAGAGGTCATCCTTGTTTTTTCCTCTTCAAAATCTCTGACAAGCCAAAAACGGTCACTTAAATTTTTTTGCGTTACGTAACATTTCCGGAACCTCCCCCGTCGTCACACTTCGTAACAAATGGCCGGACTCCCCCCAACCGCGTTACGTAATTTATGGACGAACACTGCACAGCTGGTTTCATGTATACAATGTCCTCCTCTGTCCTCCTTTTCGTCTGGCTCTGTCCTCCTTTGGCTACCCATGCATCTGGCAACCTTAGTTGCAGTAGTCTAACTTAGAGTGAACTATTGAAGTGGCAATAGTGGAACATAGGAAGTAGACAAATGACAAGCTGGTTCCCTTCCAATTTGAAAGGCAGTAAAAAGTAAATAAGTAAATTTTTGCATGGCAACTGACCAGAGCAGTGAGTCCATTTACCAATAACCGTCGTGCTTTGACAATTCACTAACCATTCAATGTATTCACTGCCATACATTCATAGACTGACAAGACGGGCTCATACATGCTAATGTGCTATTAGAACTTATAAAACTCACATTCGTGTAATTGCAATAGCTTAATTACAATAGCTCAATTACAATTACACACCTGACATTTATAATTACAATTACATGAAATAGAACTTTCCACAAATCAATTACAATTACAATTACATTGACCAAATGTAATTAATTAAAATTGAATTACAATTATAATTGTAATTGACCCATGTCTGGTTATAGTTCAGAATTATACCCACCTACAATATTTATATTCTCTCAAATAAAATTCCTGGCTACGCCCCTGCGAATATTAACAAAAAAAATACAGGCAAAACCAAGGAATATACTAATAATACAAGCACCCCAAAAACTACAAGAATCACCTAGATTAAAAAATGTTTTTAAAACATTTTGTAGGGCTGTGTAATACGTCTTTATCATCAGTCCGGGCCCCCTCCAGGCCGCCGGGCCCCTGTGCATTTGCCCCCTCTCGCCCTTCCCTGCCCCACGGACTAGGAAGAAGAAGCTAGGGAGGACAAATACTATTGGACTTCTGTAGGAGAGAGAATCTGTTATAGCAAACATAGTTCGAACAAACAAGCGCAAGACACACCTGGAACATAAATAAATCGCATAAAAACCAAATAGAGTACATATTGATTGATAAAAGATATCAGAACAGCATACAAAATAGCAAATCCAAACCAGGAGCAGATTGCGGGTCAGACCACAATCCGGTAATTTTAACTCTGACAACAATCAAAATATGAGGAGGCTAAAGGCGAAAAACTAGAAAACATAAAAGAAGACAAGAATAAAAATATAATATGGAACCAATTCAAATATTGCAATAAAGAAGGTACAGACAGCTTATGCGGAAAACAGGAACAGAACATGAGGCAACCATGGTAACGGCAGAAATCTGAT
The DNA here is from genome assembly GCA_018105865.1 of Metaphire vulgaris. Classification (NCBI taxonomy): domain Eukaryota; kingdom Metazoa; phylum Annelida; class Clitellata; order Crassiclitellata; family Megascolecidae; genus Metaphire; species Metaphire vulgaris. The sequence goes on from CM030841.1 coordinate 4,521,521, forward strand.
GTAAATAAACGAAAGGGAAAAGATTTAAAACAGAGAAGCTGAAGACGCACAACAAAGTCAACGAGGCTGTGGCTCTTGAGGCCTGGAGGACTACCCTCAAAGCAAAAAGGTCCCTTGTAAGATTGAAAGGTAGGGAATACTGGAAGCAGTTGCTGCTCACCAGGGAGTCCGACTCGAAGGAGACCTGGAAGACGCTGAACGCCCTACTGGGAAAGTGCACTCCTGCGATGGCTCCCTGTCCTGCGTTAAGCCCGGAAGAGTACCATCGGTACATTGATGGAAAGATTGAAGGAATACGGGAGAGGACGGCGTCTGCGGGACCGGCAACCTTCGAGGCCTACGATGGGCCGCATCTCATGGCGTTTCGGGCACCGACGGAGGTTGAGGTGCTCCGCATAGTGCGTGCGTCTCCGAATAAACAGTGCTCTGCAGACCCTCTGCCGATGTGGTTGCTAAAGGACTCGGCGGTGGTCCTAGCCCCGTTTCTGAAAGCGCTTATGATCGCCTCCTTAGAGACTTGCGAAGTTCCGTCGAAGTGGAAACATGCAACGGTCACGCCACTACTGAAACAGCCAGGACTTGACCCTCAAGAAACGTCAAACTACCGACCAGTGTCAAACCTGCCATTCCTTTCCAAACTTCTGGAGAGGATTGTCAGCAAGCGGCTGATCGAATTTTTAGACGCTAACGGACTGATGCCTCGTGATCAATCAGCGTATCGCCGTGGGCATTCCACTGAAACCGCCGTGCTGAGGATATTCAATGACGTTGTGGATGCGGTTGCGAATGGCAGGGTGGCTCTCCTCTGCCTTCTTGACCTCTCCGCTGCGTTTGATACGGTGGATCACCAGATTCTTATCCAGCGGCTGGAGAATTCATACGGCCTCAGGGGTCAGGTCCTCAGCTGGTTCGAGAGCTACCTCAGTGATAGGACGCAATCGGTCCGGTGCGGCGGTCAAACGTCGGAAAAGCGAATTGTTCAGCATGGCGTTCCGCAGGGGTCGGTTCTCGGCCCTCTGCTGTTCATTCTCTTCATAGCGGGTTTGATGAAAATCGCTATCGCGTTCGGACTGACCATGCACGGCTACGCGGATGACGTGCAACTGTATTCTTCCTGTCTGCCTGCCGACATGGAAAGACTTAAACTTCGCTTCCTCGATTGCATCACGGCGATCATCATGTGGACGGAGGAGAACCGCTTGGCCCTTAACCCGGCCAAGACCGAGTTCCTGTGGATGTGCACCCCCAGGAGGAAGCATCTCCTGAGCCATTTACCGTTCACGCTGGGTGATGTGACCGTCGTCCCTTCAAAGTGCCTACGACTCCTGGGAGTACTACTCGATGAGACGTTGTCGTTCGAGGGACATATCGGTAATGTTGTCCGCGGATGCTACTACCACCTACGGAGAATTAGGTCAGTGCGCCGGCATCTTCCGATCAGCGGGGCAGTGCACCTTGTGCGCGCCATTGTTTTGCCCAGGCTGGACTATTGCAACAGCGTGTTGCTGGGCCTTCCCGATGGAAAGTTGAATCGTCTGCAATCCGTGCTCAATACAGCTGCTCGGGTCGTCCTTAGCAGCCCCTGGGGAGCCCACGTGACCCCCCTACTGCGCGATCAGCTGCACTGGCTGCGAGCCCGGGAGCGCATTATCCATAAGCGCTGCTGGCTCACCTTCCGAGCGTTAAATGACCCGCACTGTCCACAGTACCTGGCTGAGCTGGTTCTAAGATCAACGTCGAACGCACGGAGGTCGGCACTTCGCTCCGGCCATCGTGTCCTACTGCTCGTTCCGCCTCCGTCACAGACTTCGAAGTTCGGAGACAGGTTCTTCTCTCGCGGGAACCCATTGCTTTGGAATGCCTTGCCGACTGCAGTGACTGAGGCCAACTCTGCTGGACTGTTCCTGAGAGAACTAAAGACGCACCTTTTTAGCTTAGGTTATGGTTGACTATGTGTGTGCAGCGCCCTTGTCGTAGGCCTTAACCTAGTGCACGGCGCTATAGAAATTGTCTTGAAATAAATAAATAAATAAATAAAGTACTTGCAAATGAAACATGGAAGACAAAAAATGTGCATATATGCCAAAAACAAGTATATTAACGACAAGTGCAACTAAATAGAAGAACAGGATAAAAAGCACAACCCATTAATGTGCAAAAAATCAAAGAACTTAATCTCAAAGGAGACACCCACTTAATCAAAGACAAAAAATACTGATAGACAAGGACATATACTTGATATATGGAAAGAATATGTAGAAACTTTATATCACGACAAAAAATTAAAACATAACAACAGATCAAACACAAGAAAACGCAGTCATAACAGAAGATGAGATGAAACAACTCATAGAAAATGACCAAAGTAGTTATAGAAGCGTGTTTACTGTCTACTAGTGTTTGAATTTTTCAAAGCGTTTCTATGGCTTTAGTGGCATATCCTTTGAGCTTGATTGTCGTGTTTTATAGCGGAGGTCTGTGGTGTAGAGTCTTATATGTTTCGACAGAAATAACGTTAACTTCAGCACCCGAGTCGAGCTTGCAATTAATGGGTGTGTCATTGATGAGTATAACCTCCCACCAACAAGAGTCAGAGAGGTTCCCGGTTTGTTGTTTCTGCACGGTGCTCACATAGAAGTCAGCCGTCTCTCCCACCTCAGCTATATTTGAAGTTGATTGAGTGCCCGTTCTCACTGTCGACCGCACGTGTTGAGTGCTTGATTTAACTTAACGACAGCATTTAGCAAAGTGATTAAGCTTATTGCAGCTATGGCAGAATTTGCCATATGCTGGACAGGTGCGAGGCTTGTGTGTTTCTCCACAGTTGCTGCACCTTTGTCCCTCCATTGATGCACGAAGGAAGGCTTGAGCAGGCTTTAGGTTGTTGTAGTTGTATGCAAATGGAGTGACCACATCCACTGCCTCGCCTTTAATTAGGCGAACTTGTATTTTTGTGCCTTCTGCTGCGCGACATAGAGTTATAGTTTTTTTTTAGTCCAAATCTATTTCTCTCAACAAGCTTTCTCGAAGGCGACTATCTGGGCATCCGAGAACGATCCGGTTGCGGATTAAGCTCTCTTCTTGGTCTCCGAAGTGACATGATTTCGCTTTTGTACGCAAAGTAGTCACAAATATATCAATTGACTCACCCTGAGCTTGAGTGCATTCCCAGAATTTATACCGCTCGTAGGGCCTACACCTCGTTTTTTCTTGACAGGCAGCATTCATCGAATTTTAGTAGCGCAGGAGCTAACCGGACACTGTAACCTCGTCAAACTCTTACGATCAATTCGCGAAGAAATTGAAGACGCATCTATTTGCGACTTCTTATGTTAAATATGTACAGCGCCTTTGACTTTGCTAGACGCCACGCGTACGGCGCTATATAAATTTCCGAATAATAATAATAATAATAATAATAATAATAATAATAATAATAATAATAATAATAATAATAATAATAATAATAATAATAATAATAATAATAATAATAATAATAATAATAATAATAATAATAATAATAATAATAATAATAATAATAATAATAATAATAATAATAATAATAATAATAATAATAATAATAATAATAACTTATCTTTATTGTCATCAGAAAAGGTAAATGTGTTGTACACAGCCAACGCCTCATCTCCGATCAGATGTAGAAATAATGCAAGTTGAATTCGATCCGGTTTTTCAGACACGCCCGATGCTAACAAATAGTTGTCAAAGTTTTGTCGCCACAGTCTCCAGGCAGTCTCTAGATTGGTACCGTCTATGGACAAGCATGACGGTTGTCGCAGAAATTCAGAATTCACATTGTCAGCACTACGCCCAGTCTCCAGCGTATGTTGTTGCAGTTGTTGAAATACAAGCTGCAGATACAATATACTCCAGGAAAACAAATGTTTGTTGCTGAGACCCTATCAAGAGCCTACCTAACCTCTTCAGAAAACATTACTGACATTGCAGATGATATTGAGGTCATGGTACATTCCATACTACACGAATTCCCAGCAAGTCAGGAAAAAACCTAAAGAATTTCGTCAACCAACTCAAGCTGATGCTGTTTTATCTAAGCGGCTGCAACACATACAAGTCGGGCCCCACTATAAATGCTGTTCTCTAACCATACTTTAAATTCATATCGGACATCTACGAGTTGGATGGTCTTCTCTATGGTCTTCTCTTAACAATCGGAAAAAGCATTGTTCATTCTTTTTTTTACGTTGAGAGTTGCTTACCAAACTTCATGAGGACCAACTGACTGGACATGGACAAATAAAAAAGACTAGCCAGACAATGTCTGTACTGGCATTGAATATCTCGGGATATTGAAAACCTTGTTCGACAATGCAATACTTGCAGCACCTTTCGTAAAGAACAGCAGTAAGAGACTCTATTACCACATCCCGTTCCTAACAGACCGTGAGAGAGAGTTGTTGCTGATATTTTAAAACTTTTCAGTCGAGATTACCAGATTGTAGTCGATTGTTACTCGAAATTCCCCGAAGTGGTAATCAAGCAAAACAAGACTGCAGACTCTGTTGTCGCAGCATTGAAGTCAGTATTTGCGCGATATGACGTTCCAGAGGACATATTGTGAGACAACATGCCATTTGCTAGTACCACGCTAGCGAATTTTTATCGAGCATGATGACACTTTCAGATTACTACTTCTAGTCCAAGATACCCTCAATCCAATGGATTGTCGGAAAAGTCCTTTCAGACGGTAAAGCGCCTCCTCCTTAAGGCATACCATGACCATTCGGATCCATCCATCGCGTTACTGCAATACCGGAATGCGCCTATAGCCGGTCTGAACTGCAGTTCTGCTCAACTACTTAGGGGTCGTGTCCTCAAATATAAACTTCAGGTACATCCAGCTCAAATTAACCAACAGTCTACAAAGATACGACAAACTCTTGTTCAAAGAAAACAAACTCGAAATAATTTCTATGATCGACGCTCAAAACCCCTTCCGTTGCTCAGAGAGAGAGAGAGAGAGAGAGAGAGAGAGAGAGAGAGAGAGAGAGAGAGAGAGAGAGAGAGAGAGAGAGAGAGAGAGAGAGAGAGAGAGAGAGAGAGAGAGAGAGAGAGAGAGAGGCGGTAAGAGTGGTTCTCACACAGGGCAGTCCCTTTAAACCTTGTTATATGATATATTATATTAGTAGAGCATGATAATGAGTGGAAGCGATCGGTAGTCCTGGAGAAGCAACACTCGCCTCGATCCTTCATATTCCAAAATGAGGAAGGATCAAAGTTAAGAAGAAACAGAAGGCACTTGGTTTAAAAAAATGAAACCCAAAGAAGACCATGTACCTATGATGCTGATTCGGATTTATCCATCTCTGATTCAACTAATACCCAGTCACAGCCAAGTTCGACTGTTCTGATGCAGCCAATTCAACACTTGAAAATTGTCTAAGAAAAGAACCTGAAATTAACCAACAGTCAGCTCATACAAGTTAAACCCCTTGTGGTAACTCGTTCAGGTAGGACAGTACGACCCCCAGTTAAATTTCAGGATTATGTTACTTGACTCTTTTCTTCCTAAGGGAGATATCAGGATTATAATAGCGCTATGACAACGTGCAGCTTCCGGTGTGAGCGGACAATGCGAAAACAGCTTGATTAAGACATTCGTTTCAATCTTTCATAAAAGTAAAAGTAACTTTCTTATAGTCATCCGAGTTCATTTACTAGACAACATCAAACTGGAACAAATCAGGGAACACAAGAATCTCGGGAGCTACATAACAGAAGATGAACGATGTAACAGAAACCCCAGAATAGCTATGGCCAAAGACATATTTTGGAGACAAAGGGATTTATTAATGAGGAACCTCAATCTTGAACTGAAACTACGAATATTAAAATGTTCGATTTTCGATGATTCCGGTATGAGTGGACAATGCGAAAACAGCTTGATTAAGACATATAGAGTAAGCATGTATATTCGACATTCATGTATGCATGCGAATGCTGGCACTAACGAAACAGATGAAAGAAAAAAATGGCATTCGAGATGTGATGCTTTAGAAGAATCCTCAAAATAAGTTGGCGAGAAAAAACAACAAACAATGAAGTACTAAAGAGAATAGGAAAAAAAGGATTTTTTGCAGAAATAATAAAGAGGAGAATACAATACGCCGGAGACATCATGCGAGGTTCGTGCACATAACAGGCCAAAATATTATTGGACGGCAAATGCGAGAGAAATCAAACTAAAGAAAGGCCACGTAAAGAATGGCAGGAGGAGGTTAAAGAGCAAAAAAGTTGAAAACTGTGGGAAAATTAAAAGATGCGCCGAATACATGAATCGATGGAAACAATTCTTAATTGTCAAACTTAAAAATGAAGACAACACATAAAGAAGAAGGTTAACATAGAAGATGAAGTTAGTGGTGGTGATGAAGTAGTGGTCGAATCATGGCAAACACCAACCATGGATTTCAGAGGTTGGTGGACTCTCTTAACACAACATCAAAGGATTACGAAATGAAAATCAATTTAATGAAGACAAAGGCAATGAAAATCAGCAGACACGGTGAAGAAATGAAAATAATCATTGATGGAGTGGAAATAGAACAGGTAGAAGAATACTTTTGTCTTGGAAGCCTGCTTGACACAACTGTCACAGAGAAATAAAGAGAAGAATTGCCATGAGGAAAGAAGCCTTTATGAACAAAAGAGGTCTACTGAGAAGGAATTTTTTTAAAATCTGAAAAAATGATAGGTCAAAACACTGATCTGGCCAGTGACACTATGGATCAGAAACTTGGACGATCAGAGAGGAAGACATAAAGAGACTAGAAGCATTCGAAATGTGGATCTGGCGAAGAATGGAAAAATCAGCTGGACGGACAAAAATAAAAAATAAAGAAGTCTGGAAGAGGATAGAAGAGAAAAAATCCTAGTTAACCCTATTCGTACAAGACAAAAGTGGATAGGCCATGTTCTCAGAGAAAAATCAAACCTAGTAACTTACTAAGAAAAGTACTAGAAGGAAAGATGAATGGGAAAGCACAGAAAGGGCGACCAAGAACATCGATGCTGGACTGGATGTTCTACACTGCGAAAAAAATAAGTCCTCAAGATAAAAGCTCAAGATAGAGAGGAGTGGCGACGCTGGAGTATTGAAACCTGCTTTTGGATAGAGCGCCTGATTAAGAAGAATCCGGATTTAGTGTGATAATCACTCCAGCAGCTACTGCCCTGTCTGATGCGTTGTCAGTACGTTTGCCGCTTTTCTTATGCTTACCCGTTTTTGAACTTACGAAGAAGTGCGTTCTTTAGTTTAAAAGATCAACAGTTAACAATCAAACGACACCTATTAATTAGAAAACAACGATACCGTTCACCTAAACACCGCCCAGTCCCGAAATTGTGGCTGAATTAGACACTTTTTACCGGATCATGTAGGGTTCCCAGACCAAAATATCGGCCTCACGCGGATTTGTAACGGACCGCCAATCCGAAATATCGGACTTACTGGTTGAAAGCAAAAAGTGTTGTGCATTTATTTAATTGATTTAATTTATTTAACTTAAAACTCTATAGTCGAAGCGGTCAAATCAATTACTTATTCCTTATTGTAGTGTTTTATTTATAAGTTGAGTGGGGATATGACACGGGATATGAAACGACGTGGTTTTATGTTCGTCAACCAAAATTAGGGGCCTAACACGAACCTTTTGGTTGGATCGAACCCCGATCGTGTCTCGGTACACGATGTTTTATAATTAATAGGTGTCATTTGATGGTAACTGTTGATCTTTTAAACAATTTGAGTAGCCCTGACCTTCAAAGAAAAGCTGCTGTACTGCACGTGAGCAATGCAACGATATTGGCCTAATCTTATCAGTCGTTTAGAAACTTTGGAACTCGACCGTAGAGCTTTAGGTCATAAGCAACTTCGACTAAAGCAGTCAAGGCTTAATTTCATGACAAAGCAATTGGCTGAGAAACTTTGTCTGCAAAGTGAAACTCGGTTATTGTTCAGAAATTGTATCAAACAAAAACAATTTACTCGAAAAAGAAGATTGCAAGGTACAAAGTAGCAAATGAATAATTATTATACAGGAACATTTTAAATGCAAAATTACATCTGCTCTTTTTATGATGCTGCTATATGTTAGTTTGGTTTAACTGAGTTGATTTCGTTCTCTATTCAAAGTAAATATCGCTTGCGTAGCCTGATTTAATGTGATTGCGAAGTAAATACAATATGACTATCATATAATATAAGAAGCAATACATACGTTCAGCTTTAAAATATGCGGTTTGCCTTTATTTTAGTAACTGCAGTGATAGTTATTAAGCTTAGTTGCAAAAACTAAATTGTATGGCCAATATAATGGCCAGTCAGGGTCATTTTATCCCAGGGCCATTGTGGTTGGAACGTTGCAGTGGAAAGTTCTTAATGAACTAGCTGTTAACCCGTCAAAAATTACGGGGAAGAATTACGGGGGAGAGTGGCTTTTTGCAAAGTTCCTATAATTACATTTGACAATATTTTAAAAATCTGAAATGTAATGTGAATGCGTAGATTATCATTTAAAAATTATCCTAAGTGCTTACTGGGTGGTCTTGCCCCCTCTTCACCATAGGGGCTGCAACCACAACGCCCTACGATTCCATTGGGATTTGGTCTCCCATGGAGATGCACCCTCTAGGCGCATCTAGGCACCTACGGCTCCTTTTGGGCATACGGCTCCTTTTGGGCTTCGGGCCCAAAAGGGCTTTGTCTCCCACGGAGGGCTGAGATTTTCTATATCCCCGAGGGGCTGTGCCCCAATGTAGAATAAAGCCCCCCACGTGGGCTGGGGTTAGGTTCCTACGGGAGGCTTCGCCCTCAGTAGGACCTGCGGCCTCACATGTGGGGCTGCGCCCTACGAGAGACTGCACCCCACATGAGCCCTACGAGAGGCTGTGCCCCCAGTAAGGCCTACGGACTCTCATGGGGACTGCGCCCCAGTAGGACCTGCGGCCCCCACGTCGGTTGGTGTTTGGTTTACCGACGGGAGGCTGCGTCCCTTCCATTATGGTCTACAGGTTACGGCGCAACACGGGGGACTGCGTCTCCAGTTGGGCCTACGGCGCCACACGGGGTACTGCGCCCCCATTTCTCTCTGTTGTGTGTTGCTTGTATTAATTCCAATTCTGTAGTCACCCCTTTACATCAGTCAGTAAGCTGCTGATATACGTCATTCTTTGTCTTCCTCTTGATCTTTTGCCTTCGACTTTTCCAGTAGTTACCAGGTTTTCTCTGCATTTCTTCCTCATTATATGTCCAAAAATTGAAGTTGTCTTTTACGTATTGTAGATAGCAATTTTCTTTGTGCCAATTTTCTTTTTTCTTTCTGCCATTTCGAGTACTAATTCATTTGTTTTCTTTTCAGTCCAAGATATTTTCAACATTTTTCTTAAGAACCACATCTCTGCAGCTTGAAGCTTTTTCTTCATGACTTTAGAGATAGTCCACGTTTCTGCACCATATAACATGACTGGCCAAACATAGCATTCCAGAACCCTAATCCTTGTTTTCATTGTTAAATGTCGGTTTGTTAGTATGTGTTTTAAATTCCCAGAGACTGCTATGGCCATTCATATTTTTGCTTTTATGTCTGATTAACTTTTCGCATCACTGGTGAACCAGCTTCCTAGATATTTGAATGACATGACTTGTTTAATTATCTCCCCATTTATGTATGGACGACAACGTATTGTAGACGATTCGATAGGGGGCGCTTCTAGCCGCCCGCATGCGGTGTGCATGCCTTGTAAATATTAAAATTTAGTGAGATTGCTATAACTTTGCACTCGACGCCTTACACGTACGGATTTATTGAAGTGACAAGTATCTTTTAACCGACAACGCGGTCAAGTTGTTGGAGAATTAAGCGTGCTATCCTGTCCTGTCGTGAATCGTTGGCTATTCAAATCTACATTGATCCGCCATCTTAGTAGCGTACGATCTCTCCGTCCTGAACAGCCGATATATGAGAATTTTTGTTGCGCCGTCGTACATTAAATAGGAGAATGGCAATAACAGTCTACACGCGCGTTCAACTTCTTGATCTGGGATTATCATCGGATGTACGACCTTCAGCAACTATGCGTCGCCGGCTTGGGCATCTATTCACTCGGCAGTTTTATCTGAGGACTTGCGGCCGTGGCCATCGTGCGGGGCGGACACTTCAGAGACCAATTTCAGTCATCTCCAACCGTAAGCGCACTACAGTCACATCAATACGTCTAGAACCAGACTACTCTGCCAGACGAAACGGTCGTCACAAAACTACATCCGTTAGCTGTGCATTGAAAAAATCAGTGTTACTCTGATCCTTTTGAGCAATCGCATAAGGGAGCAAACCCTGACAAAAACCAGCAGAAGGCAATAGCAAACCACTGCTGTAACTTGCTAAGAATAACTATGGACAAGAAAAGTGAAAGTGAAGTAGAGAATGTAGAAGAAGAACCTTATACATACAGAATTATATAATAAGATTACAAGAGAAGTGCGTTGATCTTAGATACGATGAACTTGAAGATATATTCAAAAAAAGTTAAAGAAATTGCAAGTGAGAATTTGCTATTTTACCATGATGTAGGCAGCGAAGGGAAGCTGAAATTTAGTTTAAAAGTTCTGGTTCAGCATATCAAAACGCACGGTTGAAAATATTGAGGCTCTGAGGACCAGAGTGGCCTAACCAAACAGGTAAATATGGTTGCTTGAGATAAACGGAATTGAAGTTAGGCCCATTGCTCTTCGTATTATTCCTAATCGATCTCGAGAATGTATTCAAACAGCATCGGCTAAATAATCGTTTTTATGCAGATGACATACAGAATTACATCAGTCATGACCCGGTCGAAACCGTAGGAGTGACCCAAATACTAACTGAGTGCTTAACAGACATAGAGAAATGGCTATATGTTAACAGGTTAAAACTCAACTTGAAAAAGTTAGAGCTGATATGTCTTGGCAGCAAGGCGCAGGTAGCCAAGACGAGCATTATCTCAACAAGATAATCAGTGGTCCGGTAGAAATCAGCCGGTCGAGTGTCGTGCGGAACCTGGGTGTCCTGCTCGACGAGAACCTATCCTTCCCTCAGCATGCAGCGAAGACAACTGCTTGTTGCCTTTACGAGTTGCGGCAACTTTGCTTGGTAATGGGCTCTCTGACTCCCGAGGCGGGAAAGACACTGGTACATGCTATGATAATTTCTAGAATGGACTATCGTAACAGACTGCTGGTCTTGGCACCGGACACCTTGATTCGCAGACTTGTCCAAAACTCAGCAGCTCGCCTCATAACTGGTACAGAAAGAAGAAATCACAGATTTCCAGCGCTAAATCAACAACACTGGCTCCCAGTCAGACAGAGGATCAGTTTCAAGCTCATCTCTCTGGCTGACAAATGTCTCCGCGGAGAGGCACCCGGTTACCTGGACAAGGATTGCAATCTCTTGCGACATGTCAGTAGGCCAGCTGGCCTACGCTCAAACGACACGAAACTGAATTCATGCTGAACAACATTTCAATGATCGCCACCTAGCCAAGCTCTGCGCCACGTAATAATTAGGCCTATGTACGTTAAAATCACGCATCACAAATAAATTGCACTGCACCAGGAGAAAAATGGGAGACAGGTCTTTCAGGGCAATCGGACCGAATCTTTGGAACTATCTCCCGTCAGAACTACGAGACGTTACCATTTCTAGATCGGTGTTACTAACTAGGTTGAAGACATGGTTATTTCAGTAGCAGCGGCTCATTTGTCCCTAAGTGCGCCTATAAATCAACTTTCATGTCATATCATATCATATCGTATCGTATCGTATCGTATCGTATCGTATCGTATCGTATCATATCATATCATATCATATCATATCATATCATATCATCATATCATATTATATATAAGTCGAACAGACATAAGAGTGACAGTTCTCCGTTTGCCGTCAAGTCTACGATATTGTCATGTATCTTCAGCAAGGCTGTCTCGATGGAGTGGCCTTGACGATAAGCCGATAGATGCTTTGGCAAGCAGACCATATCTGATATGATATCACAGGCTGCCTGTTCAGCCGACGCTGTAGCAGTTTGGATAAGAACAGCAGATTTGAATCCGAGACCGTTATTTCATGCAGTAGTCAAACTTTAACCATTTCGCCTTATTTCTGCGAATAACCTTGTGATACAAAACGTACTTTTTAAAAATATTTCCTCTTTCATCCACTACCATCGGTTGATACCATTGGTGCTTAAACTGGTGCTTATAGAAGTGCATAATTATTAATTACCGGTGCTTCATAGGCCCTATCTTCTTCAGGTGCTCTTTCCAAAGACAGCGCACCTGAAGGTTCCATACTCCAGCGTCGCCACTCCTCTCTACCTTGAGCGTTTATCTTCAGGGCTGAATACTTGTTTTTTCCGCAGTGTTGAACATCCACTCCAGCATCGATGTCCTTTGTCGCCCTTTCTGTGCTTTCCCATTCATCTTTCATTCTAGTACTTCTCTTAGTAGGATTGATTTTTCTCTGAGAACATGACCTATTGTTTTTTTGTCTTGTACGAATAGTGTTGACTAACGTTTTCTTCTCTTCTATCCTCTTCAAGGTCCAGGTCCTTTATTTTCTGACAAACTTCTGGGGTGGTGGCGACAGCAGGTCTTTCTGTACGGGGGTCGTCTTCAATGGACTCCCTGCCCCACTTAAACTGTTTGCACCAGAGTTAAACTTTATATTCTGAAGACGCTGATTCCCAATATACAGCCAACAAGCGTTAATGTATAACCTTCTGACCACTGCCCTCCTTCACGAGAAACTCCATGACTGATCTGTGCTCCAACTTCTGAAAATCTATGATTCTGGCACCACTTCCTTCTTTCAACAACGGCTACACCAACACCTGATGACCACGCTGGTTTACATTATTTCTACAACACACACACACACACACACACACACACACACACACACACACACACACACACACACACACACACACACACACACACCACCTCCTTGTGGAGTTACACAACACACACACACACACACACACATGGTATATATATATTTTTTGGCTGTAAAACTTCTGACTGCCTGTTGTTATGACGATGATGTTTCTATCTTAGTTAATTACACAACAAAGCAAACATATGGACTGCCATTGTCAGTAGCATCAACACTGGAGATCAGTGTAACAATGTTTAGTCTCTTTAAAGAAGATAAGCTGCAACTGTATTGACTGCATCAATATTAAGTTCTTTTGGCCATTTAATATTAGTTGATTCTGTTGATCTGTTATGTTGCATTATTAACTATTGCTTATATGTTTGTAACTATATATATATATATATATATATATATATATATATATATATATATATATATATATATATATATATATATATATATATATATATATAAGTTGTCATAATGCTTTTGTGACTTTTCTTTTACACAGCGGAGTTTATTTGTTTATTAAATTTGATTTTGCTGGTGTTTAGATATTATTTTTGGTAGATTGTGAAACTTGTTTGTGATATATATTGAAGATTGAAGTGATATATATATATATATATATATATATATATATATATATATATATATATATATATATATATATAAAACAGACATCATTTCAGTCTTACCACAATTGTTTATATGTCAGGTAGATAACTGATTGAGTACCCCTCGTATTTATTTCCTTTACACCGTATACCTTTAAAACATCAGTTACTGAATTTTAATCAGCATTTTCGTTAATCTAATCGAGGATGTAAGCTAAGCTCCTTGCTCTCAATCCTACCAAAGCAGAATTTCTTTTAATTGGACTGCCGCAACAAATGCAACTGATCACAAAAAATCCAACACTGATTTTAGCCCCAAACATAACCCCTGTTGCAATTGCAAAAATCTTGGAATTACTTTTTTACTCTACTCTTACATTTTTTAACTCACATACCCCAATTACCGAAAACCTGTTATGCTCATATTTAAGATCTACGTCACCTTCGTCCTATCTTTATATTCAAACTGCTTTCACTATTGCTATTCCAATAGTTAACTCAAAAAGTTAGACCTCACTGTTTGACAATCTACCAAAAAAATTTAACTTGAAATTTAAAAAAATTCATATGTAAACTCCATCAAAATCAAATTGAATAAGCAAATAACTCCGCTGTGTAAAAGGAAAGTCACAAGAGCATGATAACGTAGCATTATTACGTAGATTAACTAGAGATACAGTTGAAACTAAACAAATTAAAACCATTCTTCAATTACCAGTGTTTATATTGCAATCAACATGAAACTTATTTGTTTTACTGCATCAATGCATGCCTGTCCTAACTAAACTTTGGCTCACTTTCTAAACGTCTAGGGGTCAATATTGCTCTACAACTGAGTATCTGCTCATAGGCCAGCCAATCAACATTTCTTCACAAGCACCTTCATAATAAAACATATATTTATTCTTATCTAACAATAATCATTAATCCGGCCAAGACTGAATTTTTGTGGATGAGCACCCCCAGGAGAAGGCATCTGCTAAGTCATGCCCCGTTTGTGGTGGGAGATGCAGCCATTGCTCCCTCCGAGAGCTTACGTCTTCTGGGACTGCTCCTAGATGAGACTCTATCCTTTGAAGCGCACGTTAACAATCTGATACGCTCCTGCCACTACCAACTGCGGAGAGTGAGGTCAATTCGACGGTAACTGCCAGTGAGCGCGGCTGTCAAATTAGTGCGTGCCCTGGTACTGACACGAATTGATTACTGTAACGGTGTGCTTCTTGGACTTCCGGATACTAGACTGGACCGCATACAATCAGTGCTGAACCAGGCTGCACGAGTGATTTTCGGCTGTCGCTGGGGTGACCACGTCACTCCTCTCCTTAGAGATCGACTCCACTGGCTCCGTGTTCCACAGCGCATTGTCTACAAGCGCTGTTGGCTTACGTTTCGGGCTTTACACGATCCATTCTGTCCTGATTATCTAACTTTACTTGTACGGAGATCGACTGTGATCGAGAGGAGATCGGTTCTTAGGTCCAGTCGGAGAGTGCAGTTGTTGGTCCCTCCCCCCTCCAAGACCCCTAAGTTTGGGGAAAGATCATTCGCGCGGGGGAATCCCGCCCTGTGGAACTCTCTTCCAGACAATGTGACTGGAGCAGTCTCAGCTGGACTTTTCATTAGAAATTTGAAGACACATTTATTTAATATTGGATATGAATTGTGTTAAGCGCTTTTGTTGTAGGCCTTAGCCTTGTCTACTGCGCTATATAAATTGTCAATAAAAAAATAAATAAATAATCAACATCAATAGTAGTGGCCATCAAATATAAGAAATCATAAGAGTCTTTCGAATTTGGCCAACAAGCTGCAGTGGTAACTCTCCCTATCAACCGTCGTTAATGCAGTGACTATTTTAAGGATCTGTTTGGACTCCACATCATGACGAGCGCGTTGAGCGCGAGCCTATAAGGGGTCGGGGGCAGAGCTCCCAGTGGGGTCCAGGGGCAAAGCCCCTGGTGGGGGGTCAGGGGGGCGAAGCCCCCTTGAAGCTGACAACATTTAGCTGTTAAAATGTGCTATTTTGCCCTCTCAGGAGTCAGCAAATGCAGCCAAAAATATCTGCCATGTAACACAACAGAAGATGTAGACCAAATGTCCATAGTTTTTTTATCTTCATTATGTAGTAAATGATTAATGTCCATAGTTTTTTATCTTAATTATGTACTATGTAGTAAATGATTAATGGCAGCCACTGCCAGCCAGTCTCAATTCTGTGCTGCAATAACAACTGCAATAGGTTAATTGCCACACTGTCCTGAAGACTCCTGATGCAAGTAAATCTTCTATGTCGGTAGGTTAAGCCGCTAAGGTTTCTCAAAACCTGCGTGCAGTTCGTTTCGGCTGGTCACAGCCAGATGCATCTTCTTGCTCAAAGACAGTTTTAAACCACTGCTGTTCGGTAACTTTTGGAGTTTCACGATGCCGACGAGCCTTCTCTAATAGCCACTTCAGTACTGCTGGGCGTGGATCAAAATTGGACAATATTGGCATGTTGACATTGATATACAAGTAATCAACAATGGTTTGTCTATCCAGATTTGCCCGATAAGTTGTCTTCAGTCGGTTATAAGCAGATATGAGGCGCTCACAATCAGCAGCATGCGGCTTGCACACTAATACTCTTGCCAAAGTTTCTGCTAGTGCACTCTGCTCTATAGTGGCCAAGTCGGATTCAAGTCTTGAGCACAATGTTTGAAGCACTTGTCTCAGAGATATATGTTTGTCTTTCATGCCAAGCTGAATATCTGTGTACTGGTCAGCCAATGTAGCTAAATCCAAATCTGGTGAAATTATGCTCCAGACAACTTGAATGTCTTGTGAATTAGCTGTGAAGTTACAGAATGAAGACAGGCTTGTGATGTGGTCAGCCAAGTTGTTGCCAAGATCAAGTCTTGTTGACATATAGTTTTTCAATGACTGAATACTAGCCGTTAGCGGCGCCCTGTAACAGCCCGGCCTGGGTCGCGCCATGCATCCATGCTGTTGCTGCTGGCCCAGCACTTGCTGTATAACAGTATAAATCACAAGACCAATGCCACGGAATGAGATTCGCAGTTCAGGTACATCAGTATAAGTACTGTTTAGTAAAGTAAACAGTACTTATACTGATGTACCTGAACTGCAGTGTTTAAAGTTTTTAGACAGTAAAAATGATATTTGTGGACTCCCCAATTCTCAGTCTTCGACTCCACATTATTGACTTTGGACTCCACATTTTGGTTGGACTCCACGCTTAAAATAGTCACTGCGTTAATGTCAACTCAACTACCGACAGCCTTAAAACAATTAATAATTATATTAAAACTGGTCCTGGTCCGCAAACCCGACGCAACATTACAATCGCCACTAATTTCCGATACTATCGCTAAAGTTTGTTTATCGAAGTTTTGAGAACTATTAATTAAAAACGCCACGGACTTCGTCGGTTGACGAACGATTTCGTCTCAACCGCCATTGCTCCTTCCCGACACCCGTACGAAGACCTCCTCTTCTTCACGGCCTCAAGCGAATCGAAACCTGGGCAACGCTGATTGGTTTTAGGCATCCAAACATTCTTTTCTTCCAGCCCCCTCATTGGTCGATTCGTCGTGGCTGTTCCAACGCTGTTCCAAGAGTTCCCCTACATCCGCTTAATAATATAATATAACAATATAATATAATATAACAAGGTTTAAAGTGGTTCAGTAGGGACTGCCCTGTGTGAGAACCACCGCTTGTTTCCTTCATTAGCATAAATCAACAAACAGCTTAGGTCAAGGTCAGCTATGTACTATTTGATAATCGCCACCTAGTAATTACTACTTTTACCTAGCACTATACAGCCATAAATTCCACCAAACACCATCATCGCGTCATCATCGCATCATCATCATCACAATTACCAGTGTTTATATTGCAATCAACATGAAACTTAATTGTTTTACTGCAATCATCGCGTCATCATCGCATCATCATCATCACAATTACCAGTGTTTATATTGCAATCAACATGAAACTTAATTGTTTTACTGCATCAATGCATTCAAAATACTTACCTCTATTGTGCTAGTATTGATTTAGAAATAGGTACTTGTCGGTTAAACGTAACCCAAACCCTAAACCTAAACTATTGGCTGTGAATTAACGGTTCTTGTCGGTTAATTCACCGCCAATAGTTTATTCAATAGTGTTTAAGGTTTGGGTTAGGGTTAGGGTTAGGGTTAGGGTTAGGGTGAGGGTTAGGGTCAGGGTCAGGGTTAGAGTTAGAGTTAGGGTTAGGGTTAAGTTGGCTGTGATTTGACCGTAAAGTCTTTACATTTACCCAATGTTGGCGGTGAATTAACCGACAAGTACCGAATTAATCGGAAAGAACCATTTATAACTATTTATATGGTAAATTTATTCATTTAGTTGAAAGAATTAATATTAATATAAAATTACTATTTGTAGTGTCTACAAATGGAAAGTCTGAAAGACCGCGTAGTTATAGTAACTGGGTCAAGTTCAGGAATCGGGGCCTCTTGCATTATTTCGTGCGCAAAATACGGCTCGAAAGTGGTCATTTGCGGTCGTAATCAACAGCGCATTGATGAAGTGGCAAAGTCATGTCGTGTGCTGATTGGTGATAGCAATATTCATTGTGTAAAAGGTGATCTCAGCACTGAAGAGAATATTTGCCAAATTATTGACAGTACAATTAAACGATTTGGCAGAATCGACGTTTTAATTCACTGCGCAGGTTACAGTATTCCTAAAGGGGTGGAACATGCAAAACCAGAAGACCTTCGTGAGCTGTGGCACCTTCACATTACAGTTCCATTTTTGCTTGTTAAATTGTCGCTTCCTTACCTAAGCCAAACTCGTGGCAATGTTGTCGTTATCTCGTCCTTGTTTGGCACGTACGGGATGCGAATGAATCTTCCCTACAGCGTGACTAAAGCAGCTCAAAATGAGTTCGTTCGGCTTTTGTCAGAAGAGCTGAAGCCTCGAGGTATCCGTGTCAATGCTATTCAACCAGGTTGGGTGCGCACGGGCATTATCGAACATAGCGGTATTATAGGAGCCAAATACTTTGGAGAGCTTTTATTCAAAGCTTGTGATTTATTGCACCCTATTGGTCGATGTGGAACATCCGATGAAATTGGCGAATATACTGCGTTCGTCGCCTCAAGTGCTTCCTCTTCAGTGAATGGCCAGCTAATAAGCATCGATGGAGGAGGCAAACTTCCATTTTGCCTTACTCCAAAATTGAACATGGTATAACTTTCATACGGCAATTGATATTGCTAATAAGAAAAGGCATATCGACAACATATAACAAAATAACGATATATTTAAGATTAATAGAAAATTCTAATTACAGTAATGCTATTTTAAATTGTCTATTCAATCGAGTAAACGTTTGTTCTCCGTGCTTCTGTTCAGATTGCATTAGCTCTGAATAGGCCACAAGCTCTGTACAACACAAATTTTAGTAAGATGTGGGCTTTTTGTAGTCACTTTTTCCCCACCATAACCTGTACAACAAAAGGTATATTATTTTAGCGTACCCTACCAACAATTGCAATCGATAAAATCTGGTGTGCGTTCGAATTTTGGCCTAAAACGTTTATGACACATATACTTGTTTTTGTCTTCGCACAACATACGAAATAGATTTAGCAAAACCCAAAACAGGTTCGAGGCACTAAACAAGCTACAATAAGAGACAAACTGAGTTTGGCAAGAACTTCAAACAGTATTGATAGAACCGGCAGAAAACACCGGTGCTCATCTCTAGACGGACTTTAATGGTCACTGAAAATCTGTGACTTTTCATAACAGCTCCTGTCGTTCGTCCTTCTATGAATCTACTCCTTATGTCAGCTTTACTTGTAGTGTCGCCTGTTTTGATGGACCCTATGTATAGTGGTTACCCATAAAGCCGTCTAATACTTCATTCGTCCTTCAGTGCCATTGCTTTTGCCCAAAAAAATTTTTTTACGTTTCTTACTGATCTTTCCGGCTTGACGGGGCTCTAATTGAATGGATTTGGTGCGCCATCGGCTGATGCCATGGACATTATGAATTCGGCGCCATTAAATTTATTGATTGATTGACTGATTATCAGGTTTATTGATTGAATATTTATAATCAGGTTATACAGTATGTTCTGCCTATTTTGTCCAACCTGTGCACACAAGATCATGTAATTTCGCAGTTGTATTCGTCTGCGTATCATAAGTTTTACGGCATTTCCCTTCTATTCTGGTGGTGGTAGCCCAGTAAGCCCATGAAACTGTCCAATACTTCTCTTGCCGCTGTCTCATCCGTGAAAGTATTAAACAGCCATGGTGATAACTTGTCCAACAGTCCGAAAAGATCACGAATTCGTCCAATATCTTTGATCATTAAAGCAGAGCTCTGCTGCTCCCCTCTCTCTCTCTCTCTCTCTCTCTCTCTCTCTCTCTCTCTCTCTCTCTCTCTCTCTCTCTCTCTCTCTCTCTCTCTCTCTCTCTCTCTCTCTCTCTCTCTCTCTCTCTCTCTCTCTCTCTCTCTCTCTCTCTCTCTCTCTCTCTCTCTCATCCGACTTTGTGACATTATGAATTCTCGTGTGCCATCCAATTCTGTCCTCGACCGCATTACTCAGTCTTTCATGTTCATTGCCTTCGCAATATAACGGATATACGGATATCTAAATATCCCGGATATATAAATATCCACCCATCTTGTCTGTTTTCTCTTTTCATTTTCTCCCTAACAGCTGCTGGCATCCGTGATTTCTCCAGCGAGTCGTATCTTCTCTGGAAAAATCTCCAAGATTCGTAACAACCTTGCCTCGACTTTGACTAATCAAACTGCCTCTCCTCACCACCCATCTCGTCACAACCTCCATGCGATTACTCCAACTTCAATCCTGCAACTGAAGAAGAGGTATCCAAACTCCTTCTCTCCTTTCCAAATAAACAATGCGATCTTGACTTTGATCTTGACAAGACGAAGAAGGCTGAAGGATGTTTTGAAAAAGGCCCAGAACCTAGTAGCTAACACTTCTCTACGCAAACAGTGCTCCACTGTGCTTACGCTAACTATAGCAAGAATTATTAACCTATCTCTCACCACAGGTATTTTCCCATCCTCGTTTCAAAACTCTTTCGTCATTCCTCTTCTAAAAAAGCCTGGCCTTGACCGAGAAGATCTTAACTACCGCCCGATATCAAATCTTTCTCTTCTATCAAAACTTACCGAGAAAATCGTCCTTTCTATCACCGATCATCTTTCAAATAACTCACTATATAACACTCATCAATCTGCAAAACATCACTCTACAGAAACTGTCCTGGCCTACATTTACGACAGACTCTTAACTGCTATCGGTCTCCGACAAGTCACTGGTCTTTGCCTCCTCGACCTTTCTACCGCATTCGACACTATCGATCACAATATTCTACTCGAGCGACTCTCCCTCTGGTTCGGCATATCCGACAAAGCTCATCACTGGTTCAAATCTTACCTCAAGTCTCGTTCCTTCCAAGTTTCGTGTCTCAAGCAAACCTCATCAGCTCATAGCGTAAACTTCGGAGTGCCCCAAGGATCCGTCCTAGGGCCTGTATTGTTCAGTCTCTATACCACACCACTATCATCCTTAATCAATTCCCTCAACTTGAATCACCAACTCTATGCCGACGACACTCAGTTATTCCTGTCCTTTTCGCCACCCTCATTTGACCCATCAATTACTTTGCTTGAATCAGCATTCTCGTCTATTTCGTCATGGATGTCATCTAACCTCCTTGCTCTTAATCCATCCAAGACAGAATTCCTCTTAATAGGTCTACCCCAACAAGTTAAAAAATTGACAGTTCCAAGCTAGTCCTGACTCCAGATACCACAATAACCCCTGCTCCAACTGCAAAAAATCTTGGTTTCAAAATTGATTCATCCCTAAATTTAGAATCACAGATCTCCCAACTATCGAAATCCTGCTAAGCCCATATTCGCGATCTACGTCGCCTCCGTCTTTGCCTTGACACCAAAACTGCATCCACAATCGCCACTTCAATAGTCCATTCCAAACTGGATTACTGCAACTCCCTTTACTATAACCTCCCAGAGACCTCCATCAACAAATTACAATCAATTCAAAATGCACTAGCCCGAGCAGTAACCAAATCACCAAAGTTCTGCCATATTTCACCCATACCGAAGTCACTACACTGGCTTAAAATATCCGAACGTATACAGTACAAGATAATAACGATTACTTACAGTTCACTTCATTCGTCAAAACCGGTTTACCTTCGTAAACTCTTAACGCCTCAGCCTCCCCGACCTACACGATCATCATCTCATCTCACACTTTCACGCCCGTTAAATCAGTCATCACTCAAAATCTGCAACCGCGCTTTCTCATACGCAGCACCAGAACTTTGGAACTCAATTCCAGCCTCCCTCCGCAGCCTACGACATGGTCAAACAATAAGCTCCGAATCCTCATTTCCTTTAATTCCTTCACTGTCTCCTCAAGCCTTTAGGTCTAAACTTAAAACCTTCCTATTCGAAAAGTCATTTCCCCCATAGCAATAACAACCTGACCAGCCGCCTCATGGATACACTGATCTTTGCCCGGCCGACAAACCACCCTGCCTAAAGCTATTTCAAGAAAGATTAAGCGCATAAGAATAAGCAGCTACTGCTGTGCTGCTTTCTGGGGCGCTGTAGAAGTTTACGAGATTTTACTTACTTACTTACTTACTTACTTACTTACTTACTTACTTACTTACTTACTTCTCATAATATGCCAAAAGCTCCAGTTTTCGGTTTAGGTCATTCCAATGTGCGTTTTGGCTTGATTTGTTCTTCTAGCTGTCCATTTTCATGTCCAGGTTCTCATTGTTTTTCTTCAGCACCATGTTTCGATTACGTCCATTCGATTGTGGTCTCTCCAATGGGTCCACCTATCAGAGCCATTCATCAATATAGGAAATGACATTGCTCGCACGGTGTAAACGTATGTCTCCTTTTTGGTGTCCCTGGTTTTCCATCTATTCTCCAGGCATAGCACTCTTAGCCAGTTGTATGAGTAGCTTTATGTCTAGTTCAACATCCACATTGCAGTTCATATTCGCTGCTAGGTACGTGATAGCGGTGACCATTTCCGTCTCCTTGTCCACCTAGTAACCAGTTATCATTCTGTTCTGATGCCATTATTTTGGTCTTATTTAATTGTAAACATGAGTTACCGGTCTCTTCTTTTACTCATGTCACTTTCGCTCTCCGCCAACAACGCCGTGTCATTCGCATATCTTAGATTGTTTTTTGATGTGTCCCGCTATTCTTATACAATACCGGATTTCACCTAATCCTGCCTTCCGCTGTTCCGCATGATGTACTCTGAATATACATTGAACAGATCAGGCGATAATATGCATCTTTATCGCACACACCTCTGCCCAGTGAGAACCATCCATGTCGAGTTCTTACTGTTGCTTCCTGTCCAATGTAAAAATTTGTTAATAGGCAAATAAGGAGTTTTGGCACTCCCATTTCTTTTAAAATCTGTTATAGTTTATTATGACAATCCATCCCTGTTTCAGCCCACATGACCAGCTGCCTTTGTATCATAGTCTTACTATTTCGTTGTTTCATGCCGGTGAAACCAATTTTGAAGACTCAATGAATGACACGACGTTGGATCATATATATATATATATATATATATATATATATATATATATATATATATATATATATATATATATATATATATATATATATTTATATATATATATTCATCCATGACTGAACGTTTTTTCAGGTAAACGATAAAGTTTCTTAGTGGTGTAACGTGGGGGGGGGCGGGGGCGGGCACTTTGTTGACAGCTGTTCCTCCCTTTACTTTCTTTCTGTCTCTCTTTCTTTCTTTCTTTCTTTCTTTCTTTCTTTCTTTTTCTTTCTTTCTTTCTTTCTTTCTTTCTTTCTTTCTTTCTTCAGCAACCCTTAGAGGGCTTCTTCAGACAACCATGCTGTTCTCCTGGACTTGTTGAATCTTGGTGCATGTTTTGCTGCTGTTGTAACAAGCTCTTTCATCTCCGTCCATAAGTCATCAGGTGGTCTGTTCTTCAGATTGAGTGCTCTAAACCTTATTGATTAGTCAAGGACAGGTTTTTATCGAATATTACATCTAGATTGCGGACAGACTGAGTATTAAACCATGATTAAGTGAAATGTCAAATGTAAAGAAATGCATGTCTTCAAATTAAATGTCGTATCAAGAAGTTAAAACTCAGTTTTTTGAAGGGTTTAATGCAAGTTTAGTACTAAACATCCATGACTGAACGTTTTTTTCAGGTAAACGATAAAGTTTCTATTGACACCGACGAGGTTTTATCACCAAAGGCAGTTAATATATCCACAGCGTATAAATTATAGTCAGCAGAGAAATGTAGAAGAAGAGTCCCAAGAGGCATTGTGTATAAAGTGATAATGTCATGTCATGTAATGTAGTTAGCTATTTATATTGCGCCTAATCAATGTTAGCAAGCGCATTTCAATTAATGTCAATTCTTATAAGTACAATTAAACAGATGTGTCTTCAACTGTTTACGAAAAACAAGAAGATGGGCTACTATTTACAAACTTCTTACAATTGAAAATTAGCTGTAAACCTCACAGAACATGGTATTTCAGAAATCTTCAAAATGGAAGCTCGAACAATGAACAGAATGAAATAACTAGTAGAAGGATTGGGCGGGAATGAAGAATGAAGAGTGGCAACAACGCAGGACGATGCAGCAGAAGGACGCGAGTTTAATTCCAGCAGGAGCCCTAAGGTCGACTCAACCTTACTCGCTAGATTAGGGTGTTAAAACTAGAAGCAGCGTTAAGTTGCGAGGTAAAACGCGGGTCTGGGAAAAGTAATGGCATCCCAGATTAATGGAATATACCACCTACGTCGCTGATTGCCCAGGCCGAAGATAAGAGCCTAAGAGCAGAACCAGACCAGAGTAAACTAGTTGATAGCCAACTAAAACATTTACAGCCGTATTTGTTTAGCGTAGTTCTACTTCAAAGAAGACAACTTACAGCCAGCTCCAAAATAATCATGAAAGGTAGAAATTAAAAAGGGGAATTCCATAAGACAGCGAATTAACTGCAGCCACAGTCGTATACGCTATTGTTTGTGTTCTACAATTGTTATCTTTTCTAGTTTATTCACTTTAAACATTGATTCAGAATTTATTTTTTTTATATACTCAGAACCTGAATTTTAACTTCTCATAGTTCAGTCATGCGTGAATCGAGAGCATGACAATAAGAACGAAGCACACGACCATACTAAATGAATTTGGGCACTTGTCGAGCGCCGAAACGAATAGTGCTGGTGTTTTATACGTCAAACTGTAGGAACTTCAACACGCCAACAGTTTTTAAACGTGCATACAAAATGTCTTCATAAGACCTCAATCAAGTATTAGCCGCAACATAAAGGTAAAAGCTTCAAATTGAATGAAACAGACAACGATATATCTTGAATTTGATTGTAGAGAAAGATTTATTGATTGCATGATTCATGAGCATCTGACATTCTCCGTGCGCTCGACAGGGGGGATGTAGCAGTCATCGTGCTGCTGGATCTTACTGCCGCCTTTGACACAGTGGACCATGGCACGCTGCTGCGTAAGATGGAAGCTTCGTTCGGAGTGCATATTAGGGTGTTAAAACCTACTTATAAGTAGGTTTTAACACCCTAATATGCTCAGTGCTCCAGTGGTTCGCTTCCTACCTATCGAATCGCACGCAGCACGTACGCTGCGCCAACTCTGCTACGCCGCTGAAACAAGTATTGCGCGGGGTTTCACAGGGGTCCGTCCTGGGACCTATTCTTTTCGTGCTCTACATTGCTGACATAGTGAGCATCGTTCAGCGGTTTGGATTACATGCTCAACTCTATGCAGATGATACACAGGTTTACGGGAGCTGTTCCCCTGCGACAACCGAACTGCTCCAGCAGAGAATCACGATGTGCTTGACAGAGTTGTCCAAGTGGCTGAAGTCGCATCGGTTACAGCTCAATGCTGCTAAGACCGAGGTCCTTTGGTTGGCTGCTGAAAGACAGAAACATTTGATACCGTCTACCTGCATACGTATCGACGGAATTGATGTGCATCCGGTGTCGTCGGTACGGAACCTCGGGATATTCCTGGATAGCACCGTATCAATGAAGACACACGTTTCGAAGACTGTGGCTGGATGCTTCAATGCCCTCAGGCTGATTAGAAGTATTCGTCGCTCAGTGTCAGCCACTGCACTCAAAACACTGGTCTCCACTCTGGTGTTGACCAAATTAGATTATGGCAATGCTACTCTCGCCGGAATACGGAAATACCTTCTCAATCGTCTTTAGTCCGTTCTTAACGCTGCTGCTCGTATGATCTGCCATATTCCACCAGGTGAACACGTAACTCCATCGCTTCGTGATTTGCACTGGCTATAAGTGCCAGAAAGAATCCACTTCAAGCTCGCGTTATTAGCCTACCGATGCCTGAATGGTGTCGGCCCTGTATACCTGGCGACTGAACTGGTACGAGTAGCTAACTTAGAAGGTCGGCAACGCTTGAGATCCGCCCGTTCCACCTCACTGGTCGTTCCTAGGATGCGCCTTCGAACTGTCGGTGATCGTGCGTTCCTGTGGCCGCGTCGAGAGCGTGGAACTGTCTGCCTCCATTTGTGCAGCTCTCTCCTTCTCTCAACACCTTCAAAGAGAAGCTTAAAACCTGGCTTTTTCGCAGGAGCTACTTGTGATTTCTTGTGTTTTTGTATGTGTTCACGCAGTTCTTTTAGGACGAGTTACCACATTAATCAGTGCGTTTTTTAATAATAATAATAATAATAATAATAATAATAATAATAATAATAATAATAATAATAATAATAATAATAATAATAATAATAATAATAATAATAATAATAATAATAATAATAATAACGTTGCACTAACTTGACTAAAAGGCGAATAAAATAAAATTCAGTTGGTTTGTAAAATTAATAACATTCAGTTTATTAAATTCATAAAATGTATGAAATTGGGATTCTTGAGCACTGACTACTACTACTACTACTACTACTACTACTACTACTACTACTACTACTACTACTACTGCTACTACTACTACTACTACTACTACTACTACTACTACTGCTACTACTGCTGCTGCTGCTGCTGCTGCTGCTGCTGCTGCTGCTACTGCTGCTGCTGCTGCTGCTACTACCACTGCTACTGCTACTGCTACTGCTGCTACTACTACTACTACTACTACTGCTACTGCTACTACTACTACTACTACTACTACTACTACTATTACTGCTACAATAATAATAATTGATATGACAAACAATTTATACTACCCACTACGGTGACTACGCCAATGAGAGGAGGTCTAAAAATCGAGGTAAAGCTCATCAAATGCGACACATTTTCTAGTGCTGACTTCAGGACCTGGACAATGAAAAAGCAGATCACGGCCTTTGAGGTAAGGTGTTACAATGAATAGTGCGAAGAAAAATGTGTTATGCCGGCCAACTACATTATGTCCAGTTGGAGGGCGCCTCTTTGCCTTCAATTGAAAGGCAGACTAGAAAGAACAAGGAAAAGAGGACTACCGAGAGGAAGCTTGACGGAAGACATCTTTGAGCAAACATAACAAAGCGGTGGAATCTTTAAAAGAGCGGCACAAGATATTAATTAGTGGAGGAAACTCGCTTGTAGAGGAAGACATATAAAGAGGATGATGTTCTTAGAGAGTTAATATGCCACACTTTGGTAAAGTGATGTGTACAGTTTAATATATTAATTAAAGTGACATAAAAGTGGTGTACAGAGTTTAAAGACGTGATTATGGAAGATTGGTAACACGTTCAAGCGACATGCTGACAGAACAGGTTCAACTCCCGCACTTATCCTCTGAGATCGACTCAACGACCGTGGTAAAACGCGGGTCTGCAGAAATGAATGGCAAGCTAATCTATATTCATGTTGTAAGTCACTTTCGTCGCTACTTGTCTGACACCGGAAATCAAGGTCCGGACCCAACGCTGAGGGGCTTCTATCCTTATTTAGGGCGGGCGCAGCGTGCGCCAGGAAAAAAGGGGGGATATTTTGCTACACAACAAATTCAAATAAGCAACAGTGTGTTGTGCTCCACACTGTCACATATGACAGATTCTCAGTCTCAATTACATTATTGGTATTGCATCATCATTTCTTAAAGATTGTGCCAGAAAGTTCAATAAGATGAGATACACCGCTGGCAACGTTGTGTCTTAAATGTTGAAGCCACGGAGGCCTGCGCCAACAGTTTTCATTTGTTGTCCCTTATTCTCGCACCGTCATTGGCACTAGTTGTTTCTCAATGTGTGGCCCTAAACTTTGGAATTCATTACCAATATCACTTCGTAAAACTAACAATTTATCATCTTTTAGATCTGGTCTTAAAACATACCTGTTTGACCTGGCTTATCCACCTTAGATTGCTCCCCCGCTGTTCTGACTGATCTTCCGGATTGACCTGGTTCTAATTCTATTTGGATTTGGTGTGCCATCGGCTGATGCCTTGGGCATTATGATAGTGGCGCCATAGAAGTTTGAAGAAGCACGATTGACTGACTGACTGACTGACTGATTGACTGATTGACTGATTGACTGATTGACTGATTGATTGATTGGTTGGTTGGTTGGTTGATTGATTGATTGATTGATTGATTGATTGATTGATTGATTGATTGATTGATTGATTGATTGATTGATTGATTGATTGATTGATTGATTGATTGATTGATTGATTGATTGATTGATTGATTGATTGATTGATTGATTGATTGATGATTGATTGGTTGAGCTCATCTTGTAATCTGAACGGTTTTTTGTACATCGTGATCTTCACCTCAAAGATGCAAACATCCGTGCATCAAGACATCTACGAAATCTTTTAGTAATATTTGACTCAAAGCTGTCGTTTGCTACACACGTCACCGAAACTGGCCGGTCTGGCTTTGTGATTTTGCGAAGGCTCGGAGAAATACAAATACAAGAGTTTCTTTCCTCAAATGAATTTGCCAGTTGTCAATTTGGCACAATGTTTTGTCATAACTAAGATTACTGAAACAGCCTTCTCTATGGCCTACCTGACTACGAGTTGAATCGCCTGCAGTCGGAGAAGAGCGGCAATTGCAAGGTTGCTGGACATCGTGAATTGAGACAATTGAGTACAAACATTCTCTTCTCGCATTCAAGTCGATAAACCGGGTGGCTCCATCTTCAGATCTCCAGGAGTATTATATATCGACAGCATCACGAAGGTTGCAACTGTCCCTGCGGTCCGATGCTCAAAGTCTTACGGAGACATCTCATTGCAAAACATCACTCGATTCCCGGTCATTTGTAGTGTCATGGCCAAAGTCATCCTCAAGAAAAAAATCTAAAGACATCAGTTATGGATATCATATTCTCTTCTACCTTAGATTGTTTTGTTTTCCATTCATTTAGCTTTCTTTTTATATGATTACTGTGATTTGATTTTATTCGTAGGCCTATAGCAGGACTGTGAAATGTGACCTTACCTCTGACTATTGGTAATATGGCACACACAAAATGTCAGTTTAATAATAAGTAATAATAATTAAAAACGGAACTTGACGATGTGGCTGACGTGACTGAATGGATCGTAATAAAATAAGTAAGTAAAGTAAAATTTCGTGGATAAATAAAGCATCTTGCATAATAGCGCCTTGGAAAGCAGCACAACAGTAGCTGCTTATTCTTAGGCGCTCAGCCTCTCTCTTAAAATAGCTATGGGGAAGGTATGTGATAAGCCAGGCAATAGTCAACATCCAAAGGGCAGTGAGGCTAGGTTCTTACAGCTATGGAGGAAATGATTTTAGAAAAAGGAATTATTTAAGCTTAGACCTGAAGACTTGAGGAGATAGTGCAGGAATTATAGGAAATGAGGATTCAGATTTTAATGTTTGAATGTGTCCAAGTTTGCGGAGAGAAGCTGGGATCGAGTTCCAAAGTTCAGGTGAGGCATATGAGAAGGCACGGTTGCAAATTTTCAGGAATGACTGATTGAATGGGCGTGACAGAGTGAGGTAAGATGATGAACGTGTGGGTCGAGGAGGCTTGAGGGGTTAATAGTGATCTAAGGTATACAGGTTTTGATGACTGAAGTGAGCTATATGTAAGTGTTATTATCTTATATTGGATACGTTCAGTTATTTTAAGCCAATGTAATGATTTTAGTTTGAGTGAAATATGGGAGAATTTAGGTGACATAGTAACAGCACGAGCAAGTGCATTTTGTATTGATTGCAATTTGTTGATAGAGGCTTTGGGAAGGTTATAGTAGAGAGAGTTACAATAATCTAATTTGGAGTGGAGCAATGGGAGGTGGCAATTGTGGAGGCAGTTTAGTATAAGTTTAGCAATGGCGCAGGCGGCGAAGGTCACGAATATGAACATAGCAGGCTTTTCAAAGCTGAGAGGTTTGTGATTCGAAGTTTAGAAAAGAATCAAATTTGAATCCTAGATTTCTAGCAGTTGGAACAGGGATTATTGTGGTGTCAAGAGCCAAAACTAGTTTAGGATTGTCAATTTTTTTTGAGTTGTTGGGGTAGTCCAATTAAAAGAAACTCTGTCTTAGATGGGTTAAGAGCGAGAAAATTAGATGACATCCAAGCAGAGATTGATGAGAATGCAGATTCAAGCTCAATAATAGAAGCATTGAATGAAAGAGGTGAGAAGGAAAGGAATAGCTGAGTGTCATCGGCATAGAGTTGGTGACTTAAATTCATTATCATCATCATGTGTCATCTTCATATCTGAAGGTTGACGGTCATGAGTTGTTTCCACTTCGTTCTGTCTTCAGCAATCCTTTCTAGTCTTCCGTAGTTCTTTTCTTGTATGTGTTCCTTAACGTCGTCCAGCCAGTCTCTTCTAGGTCTTCCTCTGGCTCTGTTTCCCTCATATCTGCCCTCTAATAGGACTTTTGCTTGTTTTGTGCTTGAACCCCGCATTGTGTCCAGCATACTTTGTTTTCCTGTTTATAATTTCTGTCAGGAGTTGTCTCTTTTCTCCAATTTTCTTTAGTACCTCTTCATTTGTTATTCTCTCTTGCCAGCTAATTTTCAAGATTCTTCTGAAGCACATTTCAAAGGTCTGTATTTTATTTTTCAACTGCTTTGAGTCCAGCATTCGCAGGAGAATGTGATAACAGAGTATACATAGCATCTCAGGATTCGTAGTTTTAGTGTTTGGTCTAGGTTTCTTCTTAGAAATTCTTTTTGTTTCCAAAAGGCTTCTTTGGCCATAGCAATTCTGGCGTTTATGTCTCTTGTACATCGTCCATTTTCTGTTATGAAACTGCCTAGATATTTGTATTCCTTTACTTGTTCCAACTTAGTGTTATCAATTAGGATGTTATGTTTCTCATTTTTGTGTTTCCTTACTATCATCGTTTTTGTTTAAAATTAAATTAAATTTGTTTAAATTTGATTTAAATTAAGGGAATTAATTAAAGATGAGAGCGGTGTGGTGCAAAGGTTGAACAGTACAGGCCCGAGAACAGATTCTTGAGGCACTCCATAATCTATTCTGTGAGGAAGAGAAATTTGGCTAAGACAGGACACTTGAAAAGACCGAGGTTTTAGATAAAATGCAAATCAGTTGTGAGCTTTTTCGGATATGCCAAACCAGAGAGAGAGAGAGTCACTAGAGCAGAATTTTGTGATCTATGGTATCAAATGCAGCAGAGAGGTCAAGGAGACAAAGGCCAGTAACTTGTCGGAGACCAATTGCGGTTAAGAGTCTGTCATGAATGTAGGCGAGAACGGTTTCAGTTGAGTGATGTTTAGTGTAGGCAAACTGATAAGCATTATATAGCGAGTTATTTGAAAGGTGTTCGGTCAGTCTGGAAAGCACGAGTTCCTCAGTAAGTTTTGATAGAAGTGAAAGATTTGAGATGGGCGATAGTTATTAAGATCTTCTCTGTCAAGACCAGGCTTTTTAGGAGAGGAGTGACAAATGAGTTTACAAATCAGCAGTTTACTGGCTGATGTAAAGGAGGTAACTACAGAATTAGAACTCATACAAGCAACACACAACAGAGAGAAATGGATTCCATAGTCGTCAACGTAGAAATACACGACACCTGAAGAAGAAGAAAAAGTTCGTGTCGAATCGTTTTTCGCCTCACGTACTGTCGGTATGCATAGCATAACAGGGATTATCTTCTGCGGGACTTGTATTGTTGTTGAGACGGCCTTAAAGGGCATTCATCAGGTCTACAAGAGATTATACAGTATCTTTCAGAACGAAAACGCCTGGATATTTACTGACCAGGCCGCTACATTGGTGGGTATGTCCACATCGTCGACATAACTGTACTGACATTGCTGAATTCGCGAACTTGACTACGTGGAAATAGCGACTATCGAGCAGTCAACGCAGGTCGAGGCAGATAAAATCTTGATACTACCACTTCAAGTCAAACTCGATTTAGTGAAGAACCTCATAAGTAAGTATGTCAAAACTCGTGAATTTGTATAGCGCTTTAGAAGCAGCACAACAGTAACTGCTTATTCTTAGGCGCTCAGCCTTTCTTAAAATAACTATGGGAAAGGTGAAAGATCGGGCAGTCAATATCAGAAGAGCAGTCAGATTAGGTTGTTACAGCTAAGGAGGAAATGATTTCAGAACAATTTAAGCTCAGACCGGAAGACTTAAGGAGATAATGCGGGAATTATAGGAAATGAGGATTCAGGCTTTATTGCTCGAAAATGTCTATTCAGGTGCAGCGCATCGGTTGCAAATTCTCAAGAATGACTGATTCAGAGGGCGTGAAAGAGTGAGATGAGATGACGGTCGTTTGGGTCGGGGGAGGCTACGGTGTTAACAATGCTATAAGGTGGACAGGTTTTGATGACTGGAGTGAAATATTTATTATCTTGTCTTGGATACGTTCAGTTATTTTAAGCCAGTGCAGTGATTTAGTATGGGTGAAATATGTGAGAATTTAGGTGAATTAATAACAGCACGCATTGGCTAGTTCATTTTGAATTGATTGCAATTTATTGATGGAGGGTCATAGAAGAGGGAGTTACAGTAATCTAATTTAGGGTGGGGTGGCGATTGTGGAGAAAGTTTTGGTAGCGAGAGAAGGACGCAGGCTACGAAGGTCACGAATATGATCTTAGCAGGCTTTTGAAAGTTGTGACTTTGGAGATTTGTGATTCGAGATTAGGATTGTAAATTTTTGTAGTTGATGAGGTAATCCAATCAAAAGAAACTCTGTCTTAGATGGGTTGAGAGCAAGGAGATTAGATGACAGCCATTTATGAGAATGCGTATTCAAGTTCATTAAAAGAAGAAGACGAGAATGAAAGGAATAGCTGAGTGTCATCGGCATAGAGTTGGTGATTTAAATTGAGGGAGTTAATTAAATATGAAAGGGGTGTAGTGTGAACAGTACAGGCCCAAGAATCGAGATCATCGAGGCACTCCGTCATCTACACTGCCAGATAGATAGACAGATTTGGCCAAGACAGGACACTTGAAAAGACTGATATTTGAGATAAGATGTCAACCAGTCGTTAGCTTTTTCAGATATGCCAAACCAGAGGAAGAGCCGTTCGGGCAAATATGTTTGATCTATGGTATCATATGCATCAAGGTCAAAGAGACAAAGGCCAGTAACTTGTCGGACAGCAATTGCAGTATGTCGTGAATGTTGGCGTTGACGGTTTAAGTTGAATGATGAGTGTAACATAGCGAGTTATTTGAAAGGTGTTCGGTCAGTCTTGGAAGCACAATTTTCTCAGTAAGTTTTGACGGAAGAGAAAGAGATGAGATGGCGCGATAGTGTTAAGATCTTCTCTGTTCAAAGCCAGACTTTTTTAGGAGAGTAGTGCCATTTTGAGATATGCTGATGATATTATCTTAATAGCAACATCAGAAGAAGAATTACAACTGGTTGACAGAATAAGTTTGGAAAGCAAAAAATATGGCCTACACCTTAATGAAGCTAAATCAAAAGTAATGACAACAAATGGAAAGAAACTTAAGATTACTGTTAATGAAAAGAATCTTGAACAGGTGAACAATTTAACATTTCTAGGAGCAATAATCGGCAGTGATGGAAATCTTGAAGAAGAAAACTCACGATGAGGAAATGGCAGAGAAGTAATGATGAGATTAAAAACTGTTTGGAAAAGCAACAACATCAGCATGAAAAACAAAAGAAGATTAATGGAATGTATGGCATGGAGTGTAGCAACTTATGGATGTGAAAGACAAAGAGTAAATACCTTCGAAATGTTTTCTATCAGAACAATGCAAAGAATATCATGGACAGAAAAACAAACAAATGAAGAACAGCCAACACGAAACGAAAGTTCTTTCGCATCTGCCAAAGACGCAAATTGTCTTATTTTTGGTCACATAACCAAAGATAATCTACAACAAACAATTCAACAAGGTATCATGCCAGGAAAAATAAAGAGAGGTCGGCCGGACAGAAGATGGGTGGACGATACAGAAGAATGGACTGGAATGGCTATAACAACAGCAACAAAAGCATCAAGAAGAAAGAACTACTTGGAAATGTCTGATTCATGATGTCACCTTATCTTCAACTACTGAAGGAAAGAGGAAAATGATGATGATGATGATGATGATGATGATGATGATGATGATGATGATGATGATGATGATGATGATGATGAGTGACAAAAGAGTTTTTGAACGAGGATGGGAAAGTGCCTTGAGGAGAGATTAGAGATTAGAGATTAGGTAAGAATAGAGATCAACTGAGGAGTTAATAATTCTAGTTATGATAGGCGTAACCACAATGGCGCACTGTTTGAGTAGAGAGGTAGGTATGGGATATAGGTCACATTGTTTGTAGAGTAGAAGTCTGGATACCTGTTTTTCAGTTGTAGGAGTGACGCTGGATAATTTGCATGGAAGTTGTAGGGTGGTGGGTGATGCGAAGAGGTGGTTTGAGTAATAGTAGAAGAGTTAAGACTACTATTTTTAAGATAAGAAATTATCAGATATTCAGCAAGTTCTGACAGAGAAATTGATTGAGGGAGAGGGTTTTAGTCTTTGCGATGGAAAAGATCATTTACAGGTTTCTAGAGTTTGCGTGAGTTAGACCTGTTTGTTGAAATGATGTAGAATAGCACTTCTTTTTAGCAGATATAAAAAATTTATATAGCGATGTGTGGGGGAACGAAGGTTTTAAAGGTCAGATAGAGAATGTGTTCTATAATGAATTCGTTCAAGACGTCTGCGAAATGACTTGAATGCGTGAATTAAAGAGTTGTACCAGAGTTTGCTGTTGAAAGAAAGAAAGAGGTCTTGAAAGAGGTCTTGCTATGATAGGAGCATGTTTATTGAGAAGACCAGATAGCACAGGCTTGTATTTGACAATCAGTGATAAAGGCCAATGGACCGGGCGGACTTTGCCTGCTTTCCGATACCTGCATGAAAAATTATCGGCTGAACATTGCAAAGTTTAGGCCAAACAGGGAGCTGTGGGTCATCGGATTCGAGAACAAGATGACCGGTTCAACAATTTACTGCTATTGGTATTCCTTCGGGTGCGTGAAGATAGGGAGATCTTCATTTCTCAGAGGTTTTATTCCTATAGCTGGTGACGGAGTTGACCCTGATTGCTTCGTCTCCCTGGGTCAACTAACTTTGTCTCCATGGGTCAGGGTAAGAGGCAAGCGCAAATACAGGATTATTATATTCTGGGATGCCTTGATTCACGACATTGAGTCATCGTTATACCTAGGAACTAAATACTGCCCTCTCTGGTTGTTTTCAGCCGGTCAGCTGGACCCGCTTTAACCTGCAGTATGTACTAAATTCCTCAGGGTTCCACTAGTCCTGAATCACCGCTTCCAGTCTCGCATCATAAAGACCGTGACCAAAGAGACAACTTTAAACTAGACTTGTGAGGATTGTTGTGGCAACAAATGATTTAAGAACTTGTTGATAAATCCTTCATTTCTCAGTAGTCGGCCATCAAACGCACCTAAGAGTATACATGCGATCCTTAATTAAAGTATTAGGGGCTGTCCATTAATTATGTCAACAATTATTGGGCAGTTTTGACCTTTCCTCTTGTCAACAACTGTCAACTTTTAGCGACCCACTATAATTATGTCAAAAACATTTGACCCCCCGCCACTAAGACCAGTGACGGGTCTCCTAAAAAGTTTAAAAGTTATTATTTTTGCAGCGATGAGACCTTTTCCCATTTGTTTTGTTCATCAAGTGTCATAATGTGGTCATGATGACCTTGTTTTTTTGCTTGTCATGCTTTTTTCCATTGTAATAAATAGTATTTCATGATATTTCCTATTTTGTATCATTTGTAAAAAATCAAATTGTTGACGTCAACTTCTCTTGACCCCCTTCCCTCTGTCAACAACTGTCAAACTTTTTCAAACCCCTCCCTCTAATTTGTTTATGTAATTAGTGGACAGCCCTTAATTGATTACGGGCAAGTGATTGTTGTCTGTGAAAGCATTGCATGCTAAAGCGCTGCTACTAAAAATGTTTATTTGTTGTTCGAAATCATTTGTAGCAGGAAAGGTCAGGAACTCGCATGCTGATTTTAATTCTATTGATTAATTCTATTCATCAAATGGAACCACCTATTCAGTTGAAGTCGAATGCCTGCACCCAAAACAACGATTTATATAGTTGGCAAGATGAGTACAAGAACAGAAATATTAGCATTGATTCACCAAGACCGTCAAATTTTGATTGTGAAGTCGTCATTGAAGACACAAATGATTACAATGATCCTCTTACGGATCCTCCAACAGATAATTTTTTCTGTGCAGTTGCTTCTACAGTTCTGTGTTTTTTAATTGGAATGACAGCGATCCAGAGTTCCATCCAATGTCGCAAAGCAATAACACTAAAAAACAGATAAGTTGCGAATGCCAAATCTGAGGAAGCTAGAGGTCGTGCCTGTCTCGCTGTTCTTACAGGAGACACAGTCTGGATCGTTATTGCAAGTTTCATAGTTCTAGGCGTCCTAATTTGATATTTATATGCACGTGAATTTCATGATATGAACTTTTAATTTTAAAAAATGGATGTTAATAATACATAGAACCTATGTTAATAGAAGAGAACTGACAAAAATATAAACTCTCAATAAGACGCTTTGACATTTAACATAAGACATACCCGTTGAGAAATCAATAAAATCTCGCTGAGTGACTAACAAAGAATGTGATTCAGAGTAAATATATTTTAAGTAGTTGGTTCCTAAACGAATCCTCTGATATAGAATGAAACCAAACGACATAAAATGAGGTTCTAAGAAATTTTGTAAAATTCGCAGATGTTCAATAAAGTTCAAGAAAAAATAAAGTTCGAAAAAGTTAAAAGTTAAAACCGATATTCTGGTTCCATAAGGAATCCTCATTATTTAAAAAAAAAACATTTTAAAACGTTATTTTTTAAAAACTTTATTGAGCATTTACGAGCTTTAAAAACTGTCTTCGAACTTCACAACTATGCTTGAAATTACATGATTGTTGTTGTTACTACTACTACTACTACTACTACTACTACTACTACTACTACTACTGCTGCTACTACTACTACTACTACTACTACTACTACTGCTGCTGCTACTACTACTGCTGCTGCTGCACCACTGCTACTGCTACTGCTGCTGCTGCTGCTGCTGCTGCTGCCACTGCTGCTGCTGCTGCTGCTGCTGCCACTGCTGCCACCACCTGCTGCTGCTGCTGCTGCTGCTGCACCACCACCACCACCACCACCACTGCCACCACTGCTGCTGCACCACCACCACCACCACCACCACTGCTGCCACCACCACTGCCACTGCCACCACCACCACCACCACCACCACTGCTGCTGCACCACCACTACTGCACCACCACCACCACCCACCACCATTACTACTACTACTACTACTACTACTACTACTACTACTACTACTACTACTACTACTACTAATATTAATAATAATAATAATAATAACAATAATATTATTATTATTATTAACAACAACAACCATGTGATTTCAAGCACAGTTGTGAGTTATTATTATTATTATTATTATTATTATTATTATTATTATTATTATTATTATTATTATTATTATTATTATTATTATTATTATTATTATTATTATTATTATTATTATTATTATTATTATTATTATTATTATCATCATCATCATCATCATCATCATTATCCTCATCATCATCACCGTCGTCGTCTTCGTCATCATCATCATCAGCAGCAGCAGCAGCTGCTGCTGCTGCTGCTGCTGATGATGATGATGATGACAATGCTGCTGATACTGCTGCAGTGCAGTAACATCACGGCCATCTACCACGTCGACAGCCGCGATTGCTTTCCAAGCACCCACCCTTCTACTGAGTCATGCATTCTGTGTTTGCTGAATCGAGTACACTCAGATGACGATATTCGACAAATACAGATGTAAAAGAGCGTAAAATCGATCGACTGAACAGGTGCGCTGATCGTCTCTCCACCAACTCCCCCCGCCTCGACTCCAAGCTAGCACGTTTGAAATTAAACACACCTGAAGCGTTTTCGATTCGTCGCTCGCAACGACACAACTTACAAGAATAGGAAAGAGCGGCTTTAGCGTATGACAGTCAAGTATATAGACTTTTTCTGGTTTGTAAAATCTGTTGATCCGTTAAAAATAGCATTTAACAATATAACTGATTCAAATACTGTTCTTATGCCAATTTGATTCGTTCGTTGAGAATTGTACAATGTTATTTGAATAATTGTACTTATAATTATAGTCATAAACAAATGTTTTGCGTTTACGTGTTGTCTGCAACACAGATAATGTCACATAAATGAGCACTCGAAGCGCCGTTGAAACTTACAATCTATCGCTTGGTGGTAAGAATGCGATGTTTCGAGAAATTCCTCGCTGAATGTCGCTGCTCTTTCGAAAAAAGAGTTTACGAGGGGCGGAAGATGGCAGAGTGGGTTACGTGCTGGAGCGTCAGGCTGACGGAGCGGGTTCAAAGCCCCGTTAGTGCCCCTAGTGGCTTTTTCACACAGGCAGTAAAGCCTTCTAAGCCTCTTTAAATCATGCTAAGTTTTCATGCTAAGTTTATAAGGAAACATCAGCGTCATCTTCAGCACAGTCTCCACGACACAACCACCAACTTTAAGGCATTGTCTAGAAGAATCAAGAAGCGAATTTTCAATTTAGTATTAATTATAGTGAAAGAGATGGAATTTGATAATCTGTCTCTTAAAGTTTCTTGCTAAAACGTTTGAGCTATGAACAAAATCTGTGCCGTTCTGTGCCAATCCATTCATCTTCGCTATTTAAGCTATTCGTGCCTTCGTGTTCATGATCAATTAAGACGATGCTGTCATTTGGAGTTCCAACTTTATTTAAGTACGAATTTGGACTGCATGAGCTCCACCATTGAAGTAATTCGATACTGCGATGAGGCTTTTGAGTTGGAAGCTAAATACGATCCTTCTGCCATTTCTAATCGGAATTGAACTATTTTTTTGTTTTGTCTTCAGCCGCCTTCAGCTTGTATTCGTCAGTCTTCGATGCGACAATACCGGGCACTATACATGGGTTTCCTTCATAATCATATCCATTTGTTGCCTGCTCCATTGTCATCAGTCTAGTCCCGGTTTTTATTTGCTACAACCATCTACAGCTATTGAAAGATAGACATCTTCCCTCATAGCATCGCTACGATGGTACACGGTAATATGAATGGGTTTGCTTGACCTCTCTCTCTGTTTCCTGGTTCGTTTTCATTAAATTTGTCCGGATTTTTCTTGCACCCATTATTACTGCTTTGTATGAAAGATTGAAAGGCAAAGTCTATCTTCCTTCATATCAGGGAATGTGGCCGAAATCCTTTTCGAGTACTCATTCATTTGTTGGTTTCTCCGTTTGAGACATACATTTTCATCTTTAAATTCTTACCTTTATTTCATTCCCTTTAGCCTGATTCTTCCATACATTTTTCAGATACTGTATTGTACTGATTCCTCGTACGTCGTATTCAATTATACCAGTTATAGCAGTGTCTCGCAAACTGTGTGCCGCGGCACACTAGTGTGCCGCTAGAGATTCCAGCTGTGCCGTGAAAGAATTTCAGAATTTTACTATTATTTTAATTTTTTTGTTCCCTTCCTAAAAATTTTGCCGGATGAGCAAGTGTAAAAATGGCGTCATATATAGAACCTCACACCAGCCTGCGGCACAGCCTACAATACAATATATCGGACATCCATTTTTTTATATAACGTTGCGCGCGCAACGATACAACTGCCAGAAATTAACGTCTTTCGTTGACGTCACCGTCCTTGCGACCTTTACAATGTAAAAACAACAGCGTCTGAGCGCGCAAGGATACATTTGACCCAATTACCGTTTTGAAATTATTACATTGCATGTGTTGAGATGTTGCAATAGTAGGGTAACTATAAGTATAGTAACAGTTGAATTTGATGCTTTTACCGAGATTTAGCCCTATGAAATTTGAAATGAATAAATTTTTGGCAAGATCTGAGAAAATGCAAGGTGAAAACGACACTAAGGAAAACAACGGCGAGAATCTACAGTCTATGAACGTTACTTTCGCGTTTGTTACATCTACATATCATTATATGTGACTGCAGACCCGGCAGTTCCTTAATAAAGAACACTCAATTTAATAAATTGTTGGTTGGTTTTGTAATTTTATGAAGAATGTGCCGTGAAAAAAATTTGTTCTGTTTAGTGTGCCGCGAGGTAAAAAGTTTGCGAGACACTGAGTTATAGGCACGAATTTTTATCCGAGGGCCGCAAAAGTGTCTGTGACGCAAGCCGAGGACCGCACAATTTTTTTCGGCATTTAGAATTAAATTTTCAAGTTTAGTCTCTAAAACGACTCTAACATAACGTATTATATGCTGTTAAGTAAAAGTCATATGGATCGGAAACATGGACTCTAAGAAAAGAGGAAATAAGATACTAAAGGCTTTTGAAGTGTGGATATGGAGAAAAATGGAGAAAGTCAGCTGGACAGAACATAAGACAAACGAGGCAGTGCTGAAACAGGTGGAGGAAAAGAAAGAGATGATCAACACAATAAGAAAAAGACAAAAGACCTGGATGGGACAGAGGAGACTCACTCCTAAGAGAAATAATAGGACAACTCGAGGGAAAAAACCAAAGGAAGACCACGAGAGATGCTACTTGACTGGATGATGGAAAAGGACTATAAAGACCTAAACGAGAAAGCTATGAACAGGAATGAATGGCGAAATTGGAATACAAAACCTGCCTAAGGGCAGAATACTACTACTACTACTACTACTACTACTACTACTACTACTACTACTACTACTACTACTACTACTACTACTACTACTACTACTACTACTACGAAGAAGAAGAAGAAGAAGAAGAAGAAGAAGAAGAAGAAGTAAAAGTAAATTATTAATAAGCTAAGACTGTCAAATCGAAGAAAAGCTAGTAAATATTAAAAGCATTATTTCTAGTTAACGATCAAGTGCAAAAGTGTAGGAGCCTAATTCCAATTTGAATGCTGAATTTTCCACTGAAGCGTTGTCAAATGTTTCAAATGTTTCATAAGTTTTAGAGGGCCGCACATTAATGCAATATTTTTCGATGTCGGGCCGCACAAAATGGCTTCGAGGGCCGCATTCGGCCCGCGGGCCGCACTTTGCCCATCCCTGAATTATACTGATTAGAAACTATTCTTTCCCAAGATTTATCGACTGAACACAAAATATTTAGTTTTTCTAAGATTTCATGCATTTTCCCGACAACCAGTCATTCCCGATAGGCCAGACTCGGCTTTCCGTCGGAAAGAATTTAGGACGATTTATATTGTGTGGCGATAACTAAAGTCGGGAAGTTAGGCGATGCAACAATAGGTCACGAATTCGAGACCCGCAGAAGCTGTAAGGTCGCCGCACTCTAGCAAGTGTTGGACAAATGAGAATTGGTTAAAGTCTGCGAAATGTCAAATAGGTGAGCTACGCGACGCACTAGCAGAATCTTCGAGAGAAATTCCGAACCTCTGGGCAGAGTAGTCACGAGCCCCTAACATTTTTTAAAAGAAAGTTACTACATATTCTCAAAAAAGAAAATATGTTTAAAGATTTTCAAAAATGTACATAGATCAAATGTGACGAAGTGGTGATGACCTTGTGTTTGCCTGTCAGACCGTTAAAAGCGTAAAAATAGGACACACAACACGTCAAACTTCAGTGGCACCACCAAACCTTCACCGGACCCCCAGCGTGTCTACACGTTCATCATATAACAATTAATACCGCTGATTTACATCAATTTTGCTGACTTGAAGATAACGAGTGATTTTTATGCATTTTTGTGTACTGAATAACAAAATCACACCAGTTTCCATGATATGTGATTGGAAACTTAAAATAACACAGGCCTGCATTTTTACCTTTTTGAAAATTGTTTTAAATTCAAAGGCTGAATTGTATGTAGTTTAATGTGCTAATTTCATAAATGAAAACCGTTTTCCTCCATCACGTAAGCACAGTTAGCATAGCACACATAGCACAGTTGCTTCTTTTGTTTGCCTTTGGGATAGTCGATTAAAATCAGAAAGGCAGAATATTATACAAGAAAAGAATAACCAGTTAGAGAGAAATTCAAAGTCGGTGAAAAGAATATAAAAAATGATCCACTTGTTTATACTCATCAGGTGTTACTCCCACCGCTGCACATAAAATTCGGACTCATGAAACAGTTCGTTAGGGCTTTGGATCGAGAGGGCGAATGCGTCAAGTACATCTGTGCAAACTTTCCTGCTCTTTCAAACGAGAAGTTGAGGGTTGGCATATTTGATGGCCCGCAAATTAGGCTTCACTTTAAAGCACTTGAAAAGAAGAAAAGAGAGAAGGAAAAAGAGTGGGTCGGTCAAGAAATGCAAACAATCAGTGATGAAAGAGGAAAATGAAGGATAGACAAATTTTAAAATATAGAAAAGTTAAATTGGATTACAAGATAAATTAAAGGACTCTTTAAAAGAGATAAGGACATTTGGATACAGGAAAAGTGCTCAGAAATACAAATCCATTTTTTTTGTCAATAGAACCAGAGAGGCCTACAAAGAAAGTCACAGGCTATGTGGAGAGTTCAAAATGAAGATAGCTACTATAAAAGATACAAATGGGAAACCTCTGATGAACAGAATAGACATACAGAAAAGATGGAAGGAATAGTTCATTCATTTCCTCTCCTGGTGAACTTATAATTTCTGGTGATTTTAATATTCATACTGATGCATTCATGCAGTGCAGTTCAAAAATCTTTTAAATAATTTTGACCTTAAGCAGCAAGTCACTGGCCCAACTTAAGTAAGTAAGTAAGTAAAATCTCGTAAACTTCTACAGCGCCCCGGAAAGCAGCACAGCAGTAGCTGCTTATTCTTATGCGCTTAGTCTCTCTTGAAATAGCTATAGACTTGATAGATAGGTTTGTCGGCCAGGCAAATGTCAGTGTATCCATGAGGCGGCTGGTCAGGTTGTTGTTGCTATGGGGGAAATGACTTTTCGAATAGGAAGGTTTTAAGTTTAGACCTAAAGGCTTGAGGAGACAGTGAAGGAACCAAAGGAAATGAGGACTCGGAGCTCATTGTCTGACCATGTCGTAGGCTGCGGAGGGAGGCTGGAACCGAGTTCCAAAGCTCCGGTGCGGCGTATGAGAAAGCGCGGTTGCAGATCT
This sequence comes from Metaphire vulgaris, assembly GCA_018105865.1. Lineage (NCBI taxonomy): Eukaryota > Metazoa > Annelida > Clitellata > Crassiclitellata > Megascolecidae > Metaphire > Metaphire vulgaris. Next base: position 4,564,907 of record CM030841.1, read on the forward strand.
TGAGTGATGACTGATTCAACGGGCGTGAAAGTGTGAGATGAGATGATGATCGTGTAGGTCGGGGAGGCTAACTTACCATCTAGGCCGTCATACACTTGATCTTCTTATCACAAGAGCTGATAGCACAGTTGCTTCTTTTGTCTTAAATAATGATTCCTATCTCTCTGATCATCTTACTGTATCATGCTCTGTGAACTTTCAATTAAAGGCTCCCTCCTCTAGAAAGTCGATCAAATTTAGACCCTGGAGGTTGTTAGACATGGAGCAGTTTCAGTTGAAAATTCTTTCTTCACCATTATTTACTTCCACAACAGAATCTGTAACAGAATATGCAAATCTTTTTAAAAATGTTTTGTGTAGTATTTTGGATGATCTTATCCCTGAGAAAGCCAAAATTGTTACTGATAGGCCTTCACAACCCTGGTTCAACAAAGATATTTCTGATGCACGTCAGCGTATAAGTAGATTAGAACGAGCTTGGCGTCATTCTAAACTGCCATCAGACCTTAAACGGTTTAGGAAGCAATGTCGCTATGTTCAGAAGCTAGTCAATAATGCCAAAGCCCAGTTCTTTTCCAATCTTATAAATGATAATCTAAATTCACCAAAATCTTTATGGAATTCCTTAAATAAACTTTTGCATCGAGAGAGTAAAGTACACTACCTCAGTCAAATTCACCTCAACAGCTAGCAGACAAATTTCTACAATTTTTCTCAGATAAAATATCTAGCATCAGGCTCAAATTTCCAACATACCCCACAGAAGACAACTGCTCACTGCCAAAAACCTCTCTCCCAATATTCACAGCCTTCCGCCCCACCAATCTGTCTTAAATACGCCAAATTATTTTCTCTTTGCCAAATAAACAGTGTTTGCTGGACGTTATTCCAACCCATATCCTTAAGCAGTGTTTTGATGTGCTTGGGCCAGTAATTACCCGTTTGGTTAACCTATCTCTGTCTTCAGGTACCTTTCCATCAACCTATGCTAGCGCTCTCGTCCACCCATTACTGAAAAAACCAACACTCGACACAAATGATTTTTCTAGCTATAGGCCTATCTCAAATTTAAACTTTGGTGTTCAGATTTTGGTGTTCCCCAGAGATCTGTTTTAGGTCCTCTTCTTTTCACCTTATATACAATGCCCCTTGGATCGCTTCTTTCACAATTCTCTGCTGACTATCATTTCTATGCTGACGATACACAGTTATTCATTGCCTTTGATGATAAAACCTCTTCGGCGTCACTAGAAAATTTATCCATTTGTCTGAAAAATGTTCAGTCTTGGATGTTTAGTAATAAGCTTGCATTAAACCCTTCAAACACCGAGTTTTTACTTCTTGGTACATCTTTTAATTTAAGTAAATTTGAGGACATGCAATCATTTAAATTTGACAACATTTCAGTTAATCAAAGTCAGTCTGTCCGCAACCTAGGTGTAATATTTGACAAAAACCTGTCTTTTAATGAACACATAAATAAGGTTAGCAGAGTTCCTCATTTTCAAATCAGAGACATTCGACGAATTCATGATCTTGTGCCGAAACCTGCTCTGATTCCTCTTGCCAATGCCCTTGTCAACAGTAGGCTTGATTATTGCAATTCCTTTTACAATGGTGTGGCCAAATCTAATATACAAAAACTTCAAAGGATTCAGAATTCTGTGACTCGGGCCATTACAAAAACTCGCATTAGACCTATCCTTCAAAAGTTACACTGGCTGCCAGTAGAACAGAGAATTGCATTGAAGACTGGTGTTCTTGTTTTTAAAATTCTGCAGTCTGGCCAACCTCAATATTTAAAATCTATGATAAACCATCCTAGGCATTATCATTCAACAAGATTTGCTGATTCATTGCTAAATGTACCTAGAACAAACACTGAAATTGGTAAGAGAGCGTTTTCAATATCTGGGCCAAAAATCTGGAACTCTCTCCCTCTGGTTGTCAGATCTTTCAAAAAACTGAGCATTTTCAGATCTAGGCTTAAAACACATCTTTTCCAACTAGCATTTCCTCCATAGTCTGTCTTGCTGTTTCCCTCTGACTGATCTCTGGAATGGCCGGGTCTTTTGCTGATGGATTTGAAGTACCATCGATTGTTACCCTTGAGTATTAGAAATGGTGCTATAGAAGTGCATAATTATTATTTATTATTTAGTTAAAGGAAATGTATGACCGCCCGATAGACACAGATCACAAAATCCTGCAAGAAATGCCAAGCACAAATAAAGGTTAAACAACAACAGCAACATCGGGAGGTGAAGTAGAAAAAAAATCAAGCAAATAAGTAGCAATAAAGCACCTGGAATAGATGGAATATCAGCAGAATTCCTAAAGGGAGGTGGAGAACCAGTAAAGAAGGCACTACACCAGCTAAGAAATAAAATATACAATGAGGAAAACATTCCGTCAGATTGGTGTAAATGAGAGATTGTACCTATATATAAGGGAAAATGAGGTAAAGCAGATAGCAAGAAATACAGAGGGATACACACCAACATAATACAACAACGACTACAGTTGAAAGAGCAATAAACGAGGAACAAGCAGGATTTAGACCAGGAAGGAGCACAACAGACCAGCTGTTTACAGTCAGACAAATTATGGAAAAATATATTGAAGCAAACAGACCCTGTTATGTCAACTTTATTGATTACAAACAAGCATTCGACTCAGTCTGGCGAGGACTTTGGCACACATCAGAATTCAAAAGAAAACTTATAAAAATGATACAATGAATAGAGCAGAAAACGGAAAGTACAATCAAAGTGGATGGCGAAATATCCGAATGGTTATAGGAACAAGATAAGGATGTATGTATGCTGTTGCCAACGCTGTTCTGGAGTGCACTTTTGTACTGGCATTAAAGAATATAAAAACAGGAGTGAGATGCAGTGGAGAAGCAACTTGAGAAGAAACAACTTGAAGTTTACAGACGATGTCAGCCTGATGAGTGAAAATATTCAGGATCTATCAATCACCAATGAAGTAAATGAAACAAGCAAAAATTTGGCCTGAAAATTAACAATGAAAAAACAAAAGTTATGGCTGTTTCGAGAGATGGCAACGATTAAGCAAAAATCATACGTACGTAGGAGGAATACTCAAGAGCGACGGAAACACACAGAGGACGTGAAAATGAAACTAAATAGAGGATTACAAACAATGGGAAGAATGAGAACACTAAGCTTCTTCTAAATTCATGAAAAACCGAGTTCTTTCTATTGGGTACTCCAGCTCAATTGACAAAATTTAAATCTCTGGATTCTGTTATACTCGGAGATTCCACTGTTGTTTCTAGAAGCACTTCTGCTCGCAACCTTGGTGTGACATTTGACTTTTCCCTCTCTTTCACTCTAATCTCTCTTTCACTAATCACATAAATTCAGTCTGAAAAATTTCTCATTATCATATTCGTGATATTTATCGTATCAGACATCTCCTCCCCAAACCTGTTCTTATTCAGTTAGCTAATGCATTGGTATCTAGTCGCCTAGATTATTGCAATTTCCTGCTTTTCGGCATCATAAATTCAAATATGCAGAAACTACAGAGTACAAAATTCTTTAGTTAGACACTGCAAATTAATATCTTGTTACATGACATTACATCTTGCCAGTATCATGTACGGGGTTAACGCGTTTAGCATGTTTTCCTTGCCAAAACTCCTTGCCAAATATCCAAAACTCCAACATTCGAAGATTCTCCAGCTAGACAGTCCCTAGGTATTAGATTAGCCATTTCGGACATCAGGCAACAGACAGGAGCCATAGAAACAATTCTCGATAAAGTACGCAAAATGAGATCAAATTGGTTTGGGCATGTTACAAGAATGGACAACAATAGATGGGCCTACAAAGCACTGCAAACAAACACAAAGTAGAAAAAGAAAGGAGAGGAAAACCGAGAAAAAGATGGATGGATAACACCGAGATTTACAGACGATCTGGAAGCAAAAAGAGCATGTAAATTGTTGAAGGATGCAGATTAGAGTAAAGTAAGTAAAGTAAAATCTCGTTATCTTCTATAGCGCTTTCAAAAGATGCACCGAAGTAGCTCCTTATTCCTATGAGCTTAATCTAAAAAATGAAGTAGCTATATATAACCAAAGGTGGGGTAATTCATGCCGGGTCATTTAATCAAAAGGGCGAGGCAGCTATGGAGGAAATGATTTTTTGAAGAGAAATGCGTTCTGCTATCTTGAGCCAGTGGATAGATTTGAATCATGACGTAATGTGGCAAAATTTAGGCGAGCTAAGGCATTTGTAATCGATTGGAGTTTTTACACATGGAAGCCTTTGGAAGATTGTGAAACAGTGAGTTGCAGTAGTCTAACTTAGAGTTAACTATTGAAGTGGCAATAGTGGAAGCAGTTTTAATATCAAGATAGGGACGAAGGTAACGTAGATCACGAATGTTAGCATAGCAGGTTTTTGATAGTTGAGATATGTGAGCTTCAACATTTAGGGAGGAGTCAAAAGTAAATCCAAGATTTTTTGCAGTTGGAGCAGAGGTTATTATGGTAAGGTTATTATGATATCTGGGGTACAATCAGTGTGGGATTTTCAATTTTTTTCGTTGTTATAGCAGATTAGTGCAAGATCGAGCGAAGTAGAAATGTTTTGTATCTAATTATTGCCGCCATGTAGGCAGAAAGTGAAGATGATGATGAAATTAGGCTTCTAACCAGAGACAAAAACTATGAGAACCATCCAAAAAAGATGCTTCCATCTGCTTTTTCTGGCCTGAATACTAACTTTCTTGGCAACTACAGAACCGAGAATTGCGATCTCTTAGCACGAAATATGTTGATTGCTTTTGACAGACTTGAAGTAAACATGATTGTCAAGTTGCATTTCCTTCATAGCTTCCTGACCTACTGTACTGCCCTTAAAATCTTGGACCTATGAGGCCATGAGTGAACAAGGATAACGCTTCCATCAAAACATCAAGACTATGGAACAAGATAGATGGCACTCAAACAGTATGGCATACTATGGCTGGTTGTTTACAGTGTGACAACTGTTATCATAACTATACCAGAGCATCAAAAAAGAGAAGAGTCCTGTCTAAAAATTTAAATTGAAACAACCAGCTACTGCTCCAATTGCTCTCTTGGTTGGACGACAGACTCGTTTCTTGCTTTAATAAAATATATGACTATGAATTATCCCTGATATTTGGCTTTAGCATCTTTAATAGAGCATTTCTTATTTGCGATATGTTTGACGTATTGCATACATTTTACTTCATAGCTAGAATCATCACCTTTCATTTGGGTAAAATAAAAAAACTTAGGTCAGCAGCGATATTCTATGTTAAATTAGATGTTTTATTACGAACCCAGCCAGGTTCTCCTACGGATCGCCAGGCACCTGGACATTTTGCTCTCGCCCCCTCCCTCTGACGGACCTGGCTATAGCAACGGAGATCAGAAAGCCGCTCTATAAACCGGTTAAGGACTTTTCCTATACCTATATTATATCTTTCGCTACCATATAAAAACTGCAAGAATGTAGCTATGGCAATGATTGCAAGATGTCCTTTCAGCGAATAGTGCTTTTACGGATAAGGTCGTCGTAATATTGAGGATAAAAGCTGGTTACCTACTGTACAACCTTTCATTTCACTCGTGTACTTCAATGAGAATGTAACAGTTGCAGTCGTGTTAACAGTGATCCTATTATAAGATGCATACACATGTTTCTTTTAGAAACAAATTTCGATTCATTGAACAATGGCTTCAAGTGTTCAAAATAGAGGAATTCCACTATTGGACGATGATTTCATTACCAGTGTCGTTAGTATGAACTTCAGCGGACGATTTAAAGGCTTGGAAGTCAGAGATCTCGGACAGACAGTTATACAGCATATGGTGACAGCTAAAAGCGTTGACCTGTTATTCGGTCAGCAGGCTAATTTTCGCTTTTCGAGTATTCCAGACAACTATGAAATAATCGGAAGCCAGAGAGCTTTTTTGATTTATAACAAGAAACGCTTTCAGGCAAATGACGAAATGCAATACCGACATTTTCTACGAGATCTTGAAATTCGAGGCCGATTACAGAAATATTACTTACCGGACACCAATTATACTCTGTGCAAAATAAAATGCAAAGCGTAAGCAATTCTAACCAATATCACCCAAAAAGTTTCAACAGTTTACGTTCTGATAAAAATTTTATATAAATTTTATATAAATTTATATAAATTATAAAATAATTATGCACTTTTATAGCACTATTTATAATACTAGAAAGGTATCAATCGATGGTACTTCGAATTGAATTATTACATGAATACACACACACACACACACACACACACACACACACACACACACACACACACACACACACACATATATATATATATATATACATATATATATATATATATATATATATATATATATATATATATATATATATATATATATATATATATATATATATATATATATATATATATGTGTGTGTGTGTGTGTGTGTGTGTGTGTGAACATATATATAATATATATATAATGTATATATAATGTATATATAATATATGTATATATATATATATATATATGTGTGTGTGTGTGTGTGTGTGCTCTTATATGGGGTAACAAGTTGAGGGGGTACCACATTAACATTTCTCAACTTAAAATTTTTACATTGGTTTGGCGGGCACCCTAATATACACCGTGATCACGAAAATCGGGACCCCCTAGATAAATGAGTATAACTTAACTACCTTTCGACCAATCATGCTGAAATTTTAATTATATTAGGCCTAGGAGGCAGTCTCGATCCTCAAAAAATATTTCGCTTCTACGCTGCAGCTGGTACAAGAAAGGACATCACTGGCGCTCGTCTTCTGCGTACTCGTCCGACTTTCACCAAGTCCTTAATGGTATCAGTTGGTGTTTCAGCACTCGGTCGTACAGCTATTCACTTCTTCGAGCCGGGGGTGAAAGTTAACGGACAGTATTACAGAGACGTTCTACTGATGCAGGAACTGCTGCCGGACACCCGAACTTTCTCAGATTATCGCACATTCCAACAGGACGGCGCACCGGCACGCAGAGCTCAAGAGACAGTTGAACTGTTAGGTAACGAAACGCCGGACTTCATTCCGCCTACGCTCTGGCCACCCAACAGCCCGGATTTGAATCCGGTGGATTATAAAATTTGGAGTGTTATGCAGGAGCGTGTTCACCGAACGAAAGTCCGTGATATTGAGGACCTGCGACAACGCATCATGCAAGTGTGGGACGAGATTGATCAAGGCATCATTGATGCGTCAGTCAAGCAGTTGCGTAGACGTCTTCGTGCGTGTATTGCAGCAAATGGCGGACCGTTTGAACACAAACTATGAGTGGAATATCATTAGAACTATCTAAAGTACACGTACTACAACTTTTTTGAATATTAGTTGACTTTTCGTTGAGTTATATTCATTAATCTAGGAGGTCCCGATTTTCGTGATCACCGTGTATATATTTGGGTGTCCTTTACGTCAATGGTATTCAAAAGTTTTTTCGATAAATGCGGTCTGACCCCATAAAATGGTTCAGTTCATGGAAAAAACACTGTGTTTAATTTTTTTTAATGTAATGAGACATTTAGAGGTTGCTCAAACACTAGAAAGTGTCCTTAACTAGATGTTCATTGCTCACTGTTGATGTTCAGTTTCAATGCATTGCCAAATCCTCATTTTGACCCATTAAGAAACATTTGAGGGCCTGTGGGTATTGTTTTTGACTCAGCTATGACCTGTAGTACTGTAGGTACTGCAGCTGTTCTTCATTCCTAGTCAGACTGCCAGAGAACTGCTGAATCAACGCCTCCCTCTGCGTGGTCATTTGTGACTGCAATTTTTCGACCGGTTGAAACAACTGCATTGTACTCATCATTACTTTCTCACTCTGAAGTTGGTAGGCTCAGAAAGGTCTGAGTTAATTTGAACTTAGTGAAAATGACCTTGCATTTTTAATCACGAAGTCAGCATTTCCAATGCAGGCAGTGTCATTTCGATGAGTTTGACACGTTTGTGTGGAGAATCTTCACCATCAACTTGACATTTAGCTGTAACCATACTGTTCTTGACATCATTTGGAACATTGCTGTCATAGAAGGCCAAGACGACCAACTTCTCTGAGAGGTACGACAAGTGATCTGCGAGCTTCCGTGAGATTGCTTGAGAAATTGCTGGATTGACTGATTGGTATGTTAAGAGTGACTTCATAAGTCTAAGGTCATTAAGAGGGGCTGCAACAGCTTTTACGTATAGCACGGCATACAATATACACATGCCACGCAGACCTTTCTTCTCTCGACCAGTGTGAGCGAACAGTGACCATATATCTTATATATACATCCATATACCTTGAAGGCATAGATGACTTTAGCCATCTAGCGTGACTTGTGCATTACACCAGGTGTGCAGAAATGCCATTCATGAAGTGGTGAAACACAGAGAAAAATGAGAAAAATGAGTTATTTTCATCAGCTCACAGTAATCATCACGTGGTTGAGCCTCCGTCAGAGCTGATAATAAGAAACTCACTAATTTGTCTTTGCTGCTGGATATAGGGCCTATGAGACGCAGCTACCACGTCAGTCGACGAATCCTCAAATTGATCTTGATTAATGTGGGACCAATTGGAATGAAATCTCTTAAAGAGAAAGATTTCAGGTGCTGAAAATGAACCCATTGCCTCAATGAAAGCAGCGCCAATGTCCAGTTCCAGTATATGGTGTCGACTTGCTAAGTGCAGAAGATCACGCCCAAGCTACTGTTCTAGTATTGCACAAGTTCCTAATTCAAGACCAGCGTTGCTTCTTGTCGTATCAAGGCACAATCCTTGCACGTTGTCAACAATTGGCCACGAATTGAGTGCTTCAAAGACAGCATTTGCTTGTGCAACTCCAGTTCCTGCAGGAATCTTTGGCGCTGCCATTTTTAGATCCTGCGAGGATCAGGGATTAACAATATGGGAAATCTGTTTGCAATGAGAGAAGATATAGCTACTGGACAGTTTACAGAATAAAAGTTACAACTCTGAAATAAAGAGAAAGGTTCCCTATTGAGAGCTAAACATTGAATATCAGCAAAGGAGCAATTTTTCTTCCATTTTTGTGACTCTGCAGTGAGGACATTTTTTTCAAAAGACAAAATCTTACTCTTGTTTTCTAAAATACTACTAGTAGTGAATAAGCTCAGAAAGTTTAAGCCCTCTAACTATGATATTTCTGAAGTTATAGAGGTCTGACTTTGTGAGAAATTTAAGCGGCTGCCGCGAAACGCCAAACACGGCCTACCCCAGGTACTATAAAAGTTGAATATCTCAAAAATTACTCAAGAGAGCAGGCTAAACTTTTGCAAACTTTTAGATGGATGTTTGGGGAACATTTGTTGCAAATTTCATAATTTTTTGAGATGGTCGAGCTGGAGCCGTTGGTTGAATGACTCCAAATTTAATGTTTCATGCAAACTTTGACCCATTTGAGCTACCTGTAAACAGTGAAATTTTTTCTTCTAATTTTTTACACAATGTTTTTTATTAGAATGGAACCATCTTCAAGAGTCAGACCTGCTTTTTTTGAAAGTTGGTTTTAAGGGACACCTAATATATATATATATATATATATATATATATATATATATATATATATATATATATATATATATATATTAGGTGCCTTTTCCTTTCGTTTGTTCATCAAGCATCATAATGTGGTGGTGATGACCTTTTTTCCTCGTTCTAATAAATAGTATTCCATGAAAATTAATTTCCTATTTTTATAATTTGTAAAGAAATTAAATTGTTGACGCAAACTTCTCTTGAACCCATTTCCGGTGAACAACTGTCAAACTTTTTTTGTGTCAAACCCCACACCTATTATAACTACTATTACTACTACTATACTACTACTACTACTACTACTACTACTACTACTACTACTACTACTACTACTACTACTACTACTACTACTACTACTACTGATACTAACCCACTATTTTAACTACCACTGCTGCCCCAATATTGTGACTACTATTCCACTACTGCTGCAACTACTACCGGTACTACCCCATCATTATTACAACCACTACTAATACTGCTACAATTACAACTACTGCTACTAGCCCCACTATTATTATAACCACTACTACTACAGTCACCGCTACCGCTTCCACTGCAACAACAACAACTACTACTACCGTATTAGTACTAGCAGTAGTAGTAGTAGTAGTAGTAGTAGTAGTAGTAGTAGTAGTAGTAGTAGTAGTAGTAGTAGTAGTAGTGATACTACGCAAACTACTACTACTACCACCACCGCCGCCGCCACTACTAAAACCACTGTGAATACTACAGATGAGCATTAAGAAATACTGATGGAACAGCATATGATTTATATCCTCAATAGTTTGTCAATGCTGTATGTCTTCATTCATTGTTTGCTTGTTGCTGTCGATTCGTCTAGTAAGAATATCGATTGGATAGAAAGGCAGTTGACATATTCCCAAAGGCGTTTCGGAATGAAATCTTGACGAGGATTCGATCTAATCCACTGATCACATAGTTTGTCATCTCCTAACGTATAACAACGAAATGCTACTGTTGGATCTGTGAATGAATTTGAATATCAGCCGTATGTTGAACATCTGTAGATCCATTGCAGAACAAGTAATCCAAAATGTGCAAGAATCACTCGAAAACTATGCGCAGCTATATTCCAGACTACAAATACACTAAAACAAACCAGTTAATACTATTAACGCAAAGAGTCACGAGAAATCAGTTATAACTTATTTATAAGAGAATCGTTGACTGATATTCAGGACACAACAGACTAGAATGAGAGTGAGTCAACTGGCTGACCAGGCTGATGCCCAGTGACTGAAGGCATTGTCATTAGGCAGTTAGCAGCAGGCAGCTGGGCGGTCGGACACTGGACAGATAGGGACAGATGTGGGGTTGACTTGATAAGCCAGGTTCCATTGCAACGCGTGGCCTACACTTGTCCGCTCAGCTGAAGAAAGGGAGTGGAGTGGTACCAGTGGCACCCGCGGATAAGGATGATTGGTACCATCTTGTCTTTTTTCAACGGCGTCTGTAGTCATTAATTGAATTGATTCCGTATGGTGTATAGGTCATTAGTTCCTTAATCCAGTATGTTTCTCTAGTTAGGCGTTTCTGTTTGTTTTTGCGTTCATCGTTTTCGTTTTGTAATTGTTCAATTGGTATTATGGATAGATCATTGACAGAATGGTCTTTCTGGGTAAAGTGGTTTGCGAGAGTCGCATCTCTGTTTGTTCTGATAGTGGACCTGTGGTTGATCAGTCTGGTATTGAGTGAGAGAGCTGTCTCGCCCACATATTGGAATTTACATTTTTTACAAGTGATTAAATAGATTATATTTGAGCTCTTACAGTCTAGAGTAGAGTTTATCTTGTATGAACGGCGCGTGTATGAGCTGGCAAATGTTGTAGAAGGTGTAAGATACGGACAGGTTTTACAATCTTTTGATTGGCATTTTCTGGACCCCAGTGTGTTTGTATTAGTAGTACTATTATTTTCAGGGGTCTATTATTTCCAGAGGCAGTTAATAATTGGCTAGGTTCTTATGTCTGGTGTATGCGGCTATGACTCTGTAATTAACGAAAGTGGGATGCGTGCTAATAGCGCGTTTCCATTCTCTGATCAGGTGTGTTGATAGAGGTGAATAGGGGATTACGATCGGCAGCAGTTGTCGTTGTTGTTGTAGTTGTCCTGTGTCGTTGTCTACAATTTGCGGGTAATCATGCCAAATGTCGTGCTTCATCTTGCGTAATAAGCGTCTGGATGGATGGATGGATGGATGGATGGATGGATGGATGAGATAGATAGATAGATAGATAGATAGATAGATAGATAGATAGATAGATAGATAGATAGATAGATAGATAGATAGATAGATAGATAGATAGATAGATAGATAGATGATAGATAGATAGATAGATAGATAGATAGATAGATAGATAGATAGATAGATAGATAGATAGATAGATAGATAGATAGATAGATAGATAGATAGATAGATAGATAGATAGATAGATAGATAGATAGATAGATAGATAGATAGATAGATAGATAGATAGATAGATAGATAGATAGATAGATAGATAGATAGATAGATAGATAGATAGATAGATAGATAGATAAATAGTGAGTGAGAGAGAGAGCGCGCTAGTAGCGAACGTCTGAGCCCGGTTTTGCCACAATAATGCTAATCATTTGCCCTTAGGTGTTAATGCTGCAGCAGCTTCTGCGGTCAATGCAGTAAGGGTCGATTTTTTAGGATTTGGCAAGTCATGGCCGTGTTTCTCCACGACTTGCAACAAAAACTGTTTCTGCTCCTCTTGACTTGTCAGGACTCTATTGAATGCCTGAATCAAGGCCACTCCTCACTCCGCTGCATCGTTAACTACTTTCAAACTTGTCACTTTTCGTTGTCAATCCAGGTATTCGTTGATAGACAGATAGATTAGAGTGGTTCGGTAGGGTCTGCCCTGTGTGGTGTGGGTTAGATTCCATGTATCTAGGTTATTGTCAGGAAATGTGCTATAGCCAACGCTGTAAAGAGTTGTCTGGCGTGTTGTCAAACACAGGCAGACAATTGCTTTTGAGTTGAGATAAAATAAATGTAGGGCTGAAGGCAATGCGTCGAGGATGAACTGTTGTTTCGTTGTCTAATGCTTACCATGGCTGACCGTCTCAGCTGACACTTCCGAGTCAAAGAGCGCTAAACTCTATAGAATTACTTCAGCGCAGCTTTAGCTTCGTGTATTTTTTTGTAGCTCTTCAACTAACAGAGTAGCTGCAGATCATTCTGTGGAGCAGATGAGGCACATGGACATGTAAACCAGGCCTTCAAATAGACCTTCAGTGCAAAAGTGTTGAGGTGGCCCAGAGCTGACAGCTCACGTGCAGTCATTGGGGACTGGGAGCGAAACAATAAAATCTTTAGACAGTAGATCAGTTTTGCCATCCACCGAGCCCGGTGGAAAGCTCGGAGAATCTGAACAGTCCGTACTATACTCTGCTCCGATAAATAGAAGTGACGGCTGCAGAATCTCACGATAGTCGTCTTAGGGCTTAAATTCTGTTTACTCCCGCTGAATGAAGCGAGTGAGGTCATCCCGAAAGGTCATCCCAAGACCCGACGCGATGGAATCTACAGTCAACCCACTTCCAACCTAGACTGGTTAATCGAACTCCAAATTCGACCAAATCTCTGAAACAACTTGACGTTTGGTCCGCCAGATGGTACCATCAGTGTATCAAACACCTTTGCACTATTAGTTCCATTACGTGATGCCTGCAATCCCTGCATGCCAAGCTGGGATAGTAAAATGCGCAGTCAACTAAACTGTCTATTTAATTATGTTACTCACAAAATCTACAGAGCTGAATCGGCTGCTACAACAAAATAAGTCTGTTTGCAGAAAATTTATTTAATAGTCAGAAAAACTTGCCGACAGAATAAAAGAATATAAATTTTCTTTCGTGAAGAAAATTCAAATTGAAAAGAAAAACGTATTATGGAGATAAATGTACAATTGTACACGCGACAACACTTTTGTCCATTGAGCTACCAGAAGATATTAAAATATCAGAATGAAACTTGGCAGAGAATCGGCGTAAGCCTAGCTCCAGCTCAGCCCAGCTTGTGGCCATCAGTCAACATTGCGAGAATTATATATATATATATATATATATATATATATATATATATATATATATATATATATATATATATATATATATATATACTAGGGAGTGTACATAATGGATAAAATTTATTTTCTTGAATCTGCTTATGCACCAAAACTACCCACCAAAACTTGCCAGTGGTGTTACTCATATACCGTGTGAAATTTTACTTAAATCTATTGACATCTTCTGCCCCCTACAAATGGTTTCATGGTCAGTCATTGGTCAATCATTGCAATAAATATTCATAATTTTGACTACAGACAGTGACAATCATTTTTATTTACTTCAAATATGATCCTCCTGAGAATTGTGCAACAACCTGCATTTTTTTCAAAAGGTCTAATTAAAAATTTAAGTATGTGGTTGTGCGATATTCTATTCTATTCTATTCTATTTTATATTATTTTATATTTGATTTTTATATCTTATATTCTATTTTTGCATCGAATGTTGGCACGATGGTTCGTACAGTGATATTGGCTCTAATCGAAGCCATCTCTTGCTTCCTGACCAATGACAGCTGTTGATGCTTCAGTTACTGCCTTCACACACCTTTCCACTGCTTTTATTTGTGTGTGTGACAAGTAAACCGGGTAAAATCATCAAATCCAGTATCTTCATCATGAACTAGATAACGAGGGTTCAGTGACCACACACGTTTGCCAATCAATCATATCAAAGTACTCTTCAGCATTGAAGTTGAATAGTGGTACTTCAAAACATCTGACTCCACGCAAACGGGTATTTGAGACTCCAGCTTGCATGAATCGGCGTAAGCCCAGTGTGGTAAAAAAAAGTTAGGTAAAGGTACAACCCATAGGCCATCGCGGACCCGTCGGGAAGCGAAGGGTTAGCGCCTTCAGGTATACACGGCAACGGCTGAATGAGGGCGGATTGCCAGCCTTTCCCTCGCCGCCTTTCCTTCCACTGAGTTAACACTCGACACAGCTGAGTCGACTGGGGGCGCTTAGGACAGAAACAACAGAAAAATTTCTGCCGCGGCCGGGAGTTGAACCACGGACCTCAGGATTGGCAGACCAGTCCGCTAACCACTGCTCCACCTGCGACCCTAAGCCCAGTGTGGCCATCAGTCAACATTGCCAGAATAATATTCACAGGTTGGCCAAAATAGCTGTATGACTGGATAAACGCCAGCTTTCAAATCTAATAAGTAACGAGACCGCCTCATCAGCATCCATAGATGTCTGGACCCATCCTTCAAAGATGGCTTTAACTTAATTGTTAACCATGCTTGAACATAGACATTGAGTACAAATTGCGCTACTGTTTTAAGATTTTCACTCGGCTTCTCTGTCGCAACATGCAAACGCAAGGCTCTATTGGCCATTGTAACCCAGCGTGACATAACGAGTTGTCCAGGCAGATGGTGAGATAGTGAAACAGAGCATTGTCCAGTAGCTGTCTGTATGCTTGAAGCACTGCCTCACTGCCTCTTTCTGGCGTAAATGTGACAGATATAGTTTGAACCAGGTAAGATGATGAACGTGTGGGTCGAGGAGGCTGAGGGGTTACTAGTGATCTAAGGTAGATAGGTTTTGATGACTGAAGTGAGCTATATGTAAGTGCTATTATCTTATATTGGATACGTTCAGTTATTTTAAGCCAATGTAATGATTTTAGTATGGGTGAAATATGGGAGAATTTAGGTGACATAGTAACAGCACGAGCAAGTGCATTTTGTATTGATTGCAATTTGTTGATAGAGGCTTTGGGAAGGTTGTAGTAGAGAGAGTTACAATAATCTAATTGGGAGTGGACTATTGAGGTGGCAATTGTGGAGGCAGTTTTAGTATCTAGGCAATGGCGTAGGCGGCGAAGGTCACGAATATGAACATAGCAGGCTTTTGATAGTTGGGAGATTTGTGATTCGAAGTTTAGAAAATAATCAAATTTGAATCCTAGATTTCTAGCAGTTGGAACAGGGACAGGGATTATTGTGGTGTCAGGAGCCAAAACTAGTTTAGGATTGTCAATTTTTTTGAGTTGTTGAGATAGTTAAATTAAAAGAAACTCTGTCTTAGATGGGTTAAGAGCGAGGAGAATAGGTTGACATCCGTGCAGAGGTTGCTGAGAATGCAGATTCGAGCTCAATAATAGAAGTATTGAATGAAAGAGGTGAGAAGGAAAGGAATAGCTGGGTGTCATCGGCATAGAGTTGGTGATTTCAATTAAGGGAATTAATTAAAGATGAGAGCGGTGTGGTGTAAAGGCTGAACAGTACAGGCCCAAGAACAGATCCTTGAGGCACTTCAAAATCTACACTGTGAGATAGAGAAATTTGGCTAAGACAGGACACTTGAAAAGACCGAGATTTAAGATAAGATGAAAACCAGTTGTGAGCTATTTAAGATATTCAAAACCAGAGAGAGAGAGAGTCGTTCGAGCAGAATTTTGTGATCTATGGTATCAAATGCAGCAGAGAGGCAAGGAGACAAAGGCCAGTAACTTGTCGGAGACCAATTGCGGTTAAGAGTCTGTCATGAATGTAGGCGAGAACGATTTCAGTTGAGTGATGTCTAGTGTAGGCAGACTGATGAGCATTATATAGAGAGTTATTTTAAAGGTGTTCGGTCAGTCTAGAAACCACAATTTTCTCAGTAAGTTTTGATAGAAGTGAAAGATTTGAGATGGGCGATAGTTATTAAGATCTTCTCTGTCAAGACCAGGCTTTATTTGGAGAGGAGTGACAAAAGAGTTTTTGAATGACAATGGGAAAGTGCCTGAAGTAAGAGAGTGAGGTTAATGAATCTAGTTATGATAGGCGTAAGCACGATGGCACACTGTTTGAGTAAAGAGGTAGGTATGGGATGTAGGTCACATTGTTTGTTTGGGAGAGAAAGTAGCAGTTTGGATACCTCTTCATCAGTTGCAGGAGTGAAGCTGGATAAATTGCATGGGGGTTGTGGGGGAGAAGGGTAATGAGGAGAGGTGGTTTGAGTAATAGTGAGAGACTTAAGGACACTGCGAATCTTAGAGATTTTTGCAGAGAAGAAATTAGCAAAAGATTCAGCAAGTTCTGACAGAAATGGATTGAGGGAGAGGTTTTGATTC